>NC_069455.1:10067259-10165164 GCF_026875155.1 Cherax quadricarinatus
CCACAGGTGTAACCAAAGGTCCAGTGGTAGAAACTGACTGTCCACAGGTGTAACCAAAGGTCCAGTGGTAGAAACTGACGGTCCACAGGTGTAACCAAAGGTCCAGTGGTAGAAACTGAGGGTCCACAGGTGTAACCAAAGGTCCAGTGGTAGAAACTGAGGGTCCACAGGTGTAAGCAAAGGTCCAGTGGTAGAAACTGAGGGTCCACAGGTGTAAGCAAAGGTCCAGTGGTAGAAACTGAGGGTCCACAGGTGTAACCAAAGGTCCAGTGGTAGAAACTGAGGGTCCACAGGTGTAAGCAAGGTCCAGTGGTAGAAACGAGGGTCCCGGGTGTAAGAAAAGGTCCAGTGGTAGAAACTGAGGGTCCACAGGTGTAACCAAAGGTCCAGTGGTAGAAACTGAGGGTCCACAGGTGTAACCAAAGGTCCAGTGGTGGAGTAACAATGTCCCTGCTAAACAGGTGTGCACGAAACAAACACATTAAACACTTTTTTTTTTGTATAAACAGGGACACTTTAAGAGAGTTTGCCCATAAACAAAGGGCATTCAGGGCCCTTTATCTCAAACAAAGGGCATTCAGGGCCCTTTATCTCAAAGGGCATTCAGGGCCCTTTATCTCAGACAAAGGGCATTCAGGGCCCTTCCTCTCAAAGGGCATTCAGGGCCCTTTATCTCAGACAAAGGGCATTCAGGGCCCTTTATCTCAAACAAAAAGCATTCAGGGCCCTTTACCTCAAACAAAGGGCATTCAGGGCCCTTCCTCTCAAAGGGCATTCAGGGCCCTTTATCTAAAACAAAGGGCATTCAGGGCCCTTTATCTAAAACAAAGGGCATTCAGGGCCCTTTAAGACAAAGGGCATTCAGAACCCTTGCTCTCAAAGGGCATTCAGGGCCCTTTATCTCAAAAAAAGGGCATTCAGGGCCCTTTATCTCAAAGGGCATTCAGGGTTTTTAAATCTCAAAACAAAGGGCATTCAGGGCTCTTTATCTCAAACAAAGGGCATTCAGGGCCCCTTTATCTCAAAGGGCATTCAGGGCCCTTTATCTCAAACAAAGGGCATTCAGGGCCCTTTATCTCAAAGGGCATTCAGGGCCCTTTATCTCAAAGGGCATTCAGGGCCCTTTATATCAAACAAAGGGCATTCAGGGCTCTTTATCTCAAACAAAGGGCATTCAGGGCCCTTTATCTCAAACAAAGGGCATTCAGTGCCCTTTATCTCAAAGGGCTTTCCCAAGGGCCCCTTTATCTCAAAAAAAGGGGGCATTCCCCGGCCCTTTATCTCAAAGGGAATTCGGGGCCCCCTTATCTCAAAGTGCATTCAGGGCCCTTTATCTCAAACAAAGGGCATTCAGGGCCCTTTATCTCAAACAAAGGGCATTTAGGGTCCTTTATCTCAAAGGGCATTCAGGGCCCTTTATCTCAAACAAAGGGCATTCAGGGCCCTTTATCTCAAAGGGCATTCAGGGCCCTTTATCTCAAACAAAGGGCATTCAGGGCTCTTTATCTCAAACAAAGGGCATTCAGGGCCCTTTATCTCAAGCAACGGGCATTCATGGCCCTTTATCTCAAACAAAGGGCATTCAGTGCCCTTTATCTCAAACAAAGGGCATTCAGGGCCCTTTATCTCAAAGGGCATTCAGGGCCCTTTATCTCAAACAAAGGGCATTCAGGGCCCTTTATCTGAAACAAAGGGCATTCAGGGCTCTTTATCTCAAACAAAGGGCATTTTGGGCCCTTTATCTCAAAGGGCATTCAGGGCCCTTTATCTCAAACAAAGGGCATACAGGGCCCTTTATCTCAAAAGGCATTCAGGGCCCTTTATCTCAAACAACGGGCATTCAGGGCCCTTTATCTCAAACAAAGGGCATTCAGGGCCATTTATCTCAAACAAAGGGCATTCAGGGCCCTTTATCTCAAACAAAGGGCATTCAGGGATCTTTATCTCAAAGGGCATTCAGGGCCCTTTATCTCAAACGAAGGGCATTGAGGGCCCTTTATCTCAAAGGGCATTGAGGGCCCTTTATCTCAAACAAGTACACTCAAGAGTCCTCACAAGGAAACTCAAAGGACACTCAAAGCCTTAATCCCGAAACAAGGATAGTTAAGAGCCCTTCGCTTCAAAGAAGGACACTCACAGAGCCTTTTACCCTTAACAAGGACACTACAAAAGGCTCAAAATTATTAACAAGGCTACAAGGTCATTGAAAAAAAGGCACAAGCTATGATATCTAGTTTTTGGTGTTAATATAAGAAATAGTGCCTATATATATATATATATTATATATATATATATATATATATATATATATATATATATAAATATATATATATATATATATATATACATATATATATACATATATATACCCTATAATATACATATATATATATATATATAAATATATATATATATATTATATATATATATATATATATATTTATAATATATACAACACACCACAGACTGCAAGATAAAACACAAAGAATGAGGCAGTGAGGAGGAAAAGACGAGGCAACAGAGAAGTAGTGAGGAGAGGACGAGGCAACAGAGAAGTAGTGAGGAGAGGCGAGGCAACAGAGAAGTAGTGAGGAGAGGACCCAGGGGAACAAGAGAAGTAGTGAGGAGAGGACGAGGCAACAGAGAAGTAGTGAGGAGAGGACGAGGCAACAGAGAAGTAGTGAGGAGAGGACGAGGCAACAGAGAAGTAGTGAGGAGAAGACGAGGCAACAGAGAAGTAGTGAGGAGAGGACGAGGCAACAGAGAAGTAGTGAGGAAAACGAGGCAACAGAGAAGTAGTGAGGAAAAGGACGATGCAACAGAGAAGTAGTGAGGAGAGGACGAGGCAACCCGTAAGGCAGTGAGGAAGGACGAGGGAACAGAGAGGGAAATGAGGAGAGGACGAGGCAACAGCGAGGGAGTGAGGAGAGGACGAGGCAACAGCGAGGGAGTGAGGAGAGGACGAGGCAACAGCGAGGGAGTGAGGAGAGGACGAGGCAACAGAGAAGTAGTGAGGAGAGGACGGGCCAACAGTAAGGGAGTGAGGAGAGGACGAGGCAACAGTAAGGCAGTGAGGAGAGGACGAGGCAACAGAGGCAGTGAGGAGAGGCGAGGCGTGAGGCAGTGAGGAGAGAGAGGCAACAGCGAGGCAGTGAGGAAGGGCAGGCAACAGTAAGGCAGGAAGGAAGAGGAGAGGCACAGAGGCAGTGAGGAGAGGACGAGGCAACAGTAGGCAGTGAGGAGAGGACGAGGCAACAAGAGGCGTGGGGAGGACGAGGCAACAGAGAGCAGTGAGGAAAGGACGAGGCAACAGTGAGGCAGTGAGAGAGGACGAGGCAACGTAGCAGTGAGGAGAGGACGAGGCAACAGTGAGGCAGTGAGGAGAGGACGAGGCAACAGTGAGCAGTGAGGGAGGACGAGGCAACAGTAGCTGAGAGAGACAGGAACATGAGGCATGAGGAGAGACAGACATAGCAGTGAGAGAGGACAGCAAATAGGCAGTGAGAGGACAGCAACAGTGAGGCAGTGAGGAGAGCAGCAACAGGAGGCAGAGGAGAGGACGAGGCACAGGAGGCAGGAGAGGAGGACAGGCAACAGAGGCAGTGAGGAGAGGCGAGGCACATAGGCAGTGAGGAGAGGACGAGGCAACAGTGAGGCAGGAGGAGGGAGAGGACTGAAGGAGAGACAAGAGGCAGTGAGGAGAGGACGAGGCAACAGTGAGGCAGTGAGGAGAGGACGAGGCAACAGTGAGCAGTGAGAGAGGGAGGCAACAGTGAGGCAGTGAGGAAGGACGAGGCAACAGTGAGGCAGTGAGGAGAGGGCGAGCAACAGTGAGGCAGTGAGGAGAGGACGAGCAACAGTGAGGCAGTGAGAGAGGAGGACGAGGCAACAGTGAGGCAGTGAGGAGAGGACGAGGCAACAGTGAGGCAGTGAGGAGAGGACGAGGCAACATAAGGCAGTGAGGAGAGGACGAGGCAACAGTGAGGCAGTGAGGAGAGGACGAGGCAACAGCGAGGCAGTGAGGAGAGGACGAGGCAACAGCGAGACAGTGAGGATAGGACGAGGCAACAGCAAGGCACTGAGGAGAGGACGAGGCAACAGAGGCAGTGAGGAGAGGACGAGGCAACAGTGAGGCAGTGAGGAGAGGACGAGGCAACAGTAAGAAGCAGTGAGAGGACGAGGCAACAGAGAGGCAGTGAGGAGAGGACGAGGCAACAGTGAGGCAGTGAGGAGAGGACGAGGCAACAGTAAAGCAGTGAGGAGAGGACGAGGCAACAGTGAGGCAGTGAGGAGAGGACGAGGCAACAGTGAGGCAGTGAGGAGAGGACGAGGCAACAGTGAGGAGTGGACGAGGCAACAGTGAGGCAGTGAGGAGAGGACGAGGCAACAGTGAGGCAGTGAGGAGAGGACGAGGCAACAGTGAGGCAGTGAGGAGAGGACGAGGCAACAGTGAGGCAGTGAGGAGAGGACGAGGCAACAGTGAGGCAGTGAGGAGAGGACGAGGCAACAGTAGAGGCAGTGAGGAGAGGACGAGCAACAGTGAGCAGAAGGAGGACGAGGCAACAGTGAGGCAGGTGAGGAGAGGAGAGGCAACAGCGAGGCAGTGAGGGAGGACCGTAGGCAGAAGGAGGCGAGCACAGTGAGTGAGAGGACGAGGTCAACAGCAAGGCAGACGAGGATAGGACGAGCAACAGAGAGCAGTGAGGAGAGGACAGGCAACAGTAAGGCAGTAAGAGGACGAGCAACAGAGAGGCAGTGAGGAGAGGACGTAGGCAACAGAGAGGCAGTGGAGGAAGAGGACGAGGCAACAGTGAGGCAGAGAGAGAGACGAGGCAACAGTTGAGGCAGTGAGAGGAGGACGAGGCAACAGTGAGTGCAGTGGGAGAGGACGAGGCAACAGTGAGTGAGTGGACGAGGCAACAGTGAGGCATAGGAGAGGACGGGGAACAGTGAGCAGTAGGAGGACAGGCAAAAGTAAGGTCAGTAGAAACAGGCTACAGAAGGCAGTGAGGAGAGTGACGAGCAAACAGTGAGGCAGTGAGGAGGGAGACCAGGGGCAACAGTAAGGCATGAGGAGAGAGACGAGGCAACACAGGGATGAGAAGGTGACAGACCAGAAGTAAGCAGTGAGGTGAGAACGAGCAACAGTTCAAGCAGTGAGTAGGCGAGCAACAGTAAGGCAGTAGGAAAGGACTGAGGCAACAGTGAGTCAGTGAGCAGGAGGACTAGGCAACAGTATAGCCAGTGAGTGAGACAGGTCTAACAGAGAGCAGGTGAGAGAGGACTAGCAACAGTAAGGCAGTAGGACAAGGAGATGGCAACAGATGAGCCAGTGAGAGCGACATAGGCTAACAGTAGTGCAGTGGTGACAGGGGCTAGCAACAGTTGAGCAGTGATGGTAGAGGACGAGCAACATGAGGATGTGTAGACAGAGGACAGCACACAGTGAGGCAGTACACTAACAAGCACAGTCTGTGAGCGAGACTAAATAATTCACCTGTAGTCAGAGTAAACAGCTGTGCTAATGAGCAGCTTCACCTGTCCAGGAGTGTCTAGCACCAGGTGTGTCTAGCACCAGGAGTGTCTAGCACCAGGTGTGTCTAGCACCAGGTGTGTCTAGCACCAGGAGTGTCTAGCACCAGGAGTGTCTAGCACCAGGTGTGTCTAGCACCAGAGTGTCTAGCACCAGGAGTGTCTAGCACCAGTGTGTCTAGCACCAGGTGTGTCTAGCACCAGGAGTGTCTAGCACCAGGTGTGTCTAGCACCAGGTGTGTCTAGCACCAGTGTTGTCTAGCCCCAGGAGTGTCTAGCACCAGGTGTGTCTAGCACCAGGTGTGTCTAGCACCAGGTGTGTCTAGCCCCAGGAGTGTCTAGGACCAGGTGTGTCTAGCACCAGGTGTGTCTAGCACCAGGTGTGTCTAGCACCAGGAGTGTCTAGCACCAGGTGTGTCTAGCACCAGTGTGTCTAGCACCAGGAGTGTCTAGCACCAGGTGTGTCTAGCACCAGGTGTGTCTAGCACCAGGTGTGTCTAGCACCAGGAGTGTCTAGCACCAGGTGTGTCTAGCACCAGGAGTGTCTAGCACCAGGTGTGTCTAGCACCAGGTGTGTCTAGCACCAGGAGTGTCTAGCACCAGGTGTGTCTAGCACCAGGTGTGTCTAGCACCAGGAGTGTCTAGCACCAGGTGTGTCTAGAACCAGGTGTGTCTAGCACCAGGTGTGTTTAGCACCAGGTGTGTCTAGCACCAGGTGTGTCTAGCACCAGGTGTGTCTAGCACCAGGAGTGTCTAGCACCAGGTGTGTCTAGCACCAGGTGTGTCTAGCACCAGGTGTGTTTAGCACCAGGTGTGTCTAGCACCAGGTGTGTCTAGCACCAGGTGTGTCTAGCACCAGGTGTGTCTAGCACCAGGAGTGTCTAGCACCAGGAGTGTCTAGCACCAGGTGTGTCTAGCACCAGGTGTGTCTAGCACCAGGTGTGTCTAGCACCAGGAGTGTCTAGCACCAGGTGTGTCTAGCACAAGGAGTGTCTAGCACCAGGTGTGTCTAGCACTAGGTGTGTCTAGCACCAGGTGTGTCTAGCACCAGGAGTGTCTAGCACCAGGTGTGTCTAGCACCAGGTGTGTCTAGCACCAGGTGTGTCTAGCACCAGGTGTGTCTAGCACCAGGTGTGTCTAGCACCAGGTGTGTCTAGCACCAGGTGTGTCTAGCACCAGGAGTGTCTAGCACTAGGTGTGTCTAGCACCAGGTGTGTCTAGCACCAGGAGTGTCTAGCACCAGGTGTGTCTAGCACCAGGTGGACTGAGTTGAATTTGGGAACTTATTAAGACGGGCATGTGGGTGTAAGATCTGGGCACTTCCTTGGTAGTGGTGTTTTTTTTTTTTTAACCAGGGGTACCTGTACCACCTGATGGTACTAAAAACCAACCCTGAGGTACGAGAAACACAGGCGGCTCAAAAACACTATATCTATGAAAGCTATTGAAAAATATTTTACTACTCTAAGTTAGCGATGTTTACAGTGTTCTTCTGAACACTAAATAACCGCTATCTTTACTCGTACGGTATATTCTGAGGTTCACTGCTTGTAGAGTTCCTTGCATATGTTCACACACCTCAACCAATGCACGAATACGTTGAGAGACAACACATAAAGTGTCCGGGGCCCAAGACTGTTCAATTGCCTCCCAGCATACATAAGGGGGATCACCAATAGATCCCTGGCTGTCTTCAAGAAGGCACTAGACAGGCACCTAAAGTCAGTACTTGACCAACCAGGCTGTGGTTCGTACATCAGCTTGCGTGCGGCCAGCAGTAACAGCCTGGTTGATTAGACCCTGATCCACCATGAGGCCTGGTCTCAGACCGGGCCGCGGGGGCGCTGACCCCCGAAACCCTCTCCAGGTAAAATCCAGGCAACTAAACACTTCCATCCAAGGTACAATAACAAATATGATCATTGCCAGGACTAAACCGGTAAGCCAGGTGAAGTCCTCGGTCAGATGACCAAAAGCTGCAGCTGTGGATCATCACATTACTAAGACCAGCGTCAAGAAACACTTGTCCTGTTTCCTGACAAACATTATACCTACCCGCTCACAAATTTCCACTTTGAAAATATCACATTTAGAAAGGAGTTTGTGCTAATTTCCCGTCACTGGATGAGGCTGTTGGTGCAGGAGAGGAAGTGACCTTCGTCACTGAGATGCAACATCGTTTAAAGAAAAGAATTCAATGTTACCCGGGTTACTGTCACCACGGAGAAGTTTCTGTGGTTTAGGGACGGCAACACGACACGTTTATTTTGATTCTGGATTCCATAGATGACAGTGATATAATGAATGATGATCTTGTTGAACTGAAGGAATTCTAATGGAATGTGAATAAACGAGGGTAGAAAACGTCTGGTGTGAACAACTCAAAACGTTCCCATAGTTAAAAATAAAAAGTTCTGAAGGTTCTCGTGCCATTTATCACCACCTATTGTGTGAGACAACTTGATCAGTACTTCTGCACATAAAAACATGCAAATAATGACACGTGTGTGGGTGTGGGGGGGGCTATTTCTAAAACAAGAACCTTGATCCACCATCATCACTAATAAACCTCAACAAAGAAAGAATCCCTAAATAAGACAAATAGATATTTCTTCCCCTGTTTATAAATGAAGACTGGAGGAGGAGTGGGGTGGGGTTCTGGAAGTGCAAAATCCCTGGTAGGTGCTCACCATGGTGTAGTAGTACTGCCCCCCGGGTGAGGAGGGGCGGGAAGCAGGGCGGGGCGGGGTGGGGCGGGCGGCCTGGCGGGCGGCGCTGCGGGACTTGGGCAGCCAAAAGAGCGGGTTCATCTTGGACTGAGTCCCGCCTTTGGAGCCGCCGCCTGCGGAGCCAGCCTGCGGCACCTCGCACCCGCAACGCACCGCCGCCACGTTTCGTGGATCCACCGTGCAATGTCTCGCGCACACACTCGCTACAGCGACTGACACTTCGCGTGTACCGTCTCACTGACACTACACTTCGAGTCTCCCGCGAGAACTATATGCGCTACTGAACGTAACTCTGCGAGCGGCAGACACCAAGAATCTGACAACTAAACGGGTCGCTTCTATAATCTGTTTTGTAGCTGTTTACGTAGCACTTATTTAGATACCTAAATCTATATCACCATAAATCAATACTTGATCAATACACACTTCCTTAGAAAGTTACAGGGTGTTTCAAAATGATGGACCCGATCGTTAACTATAATGACTTGATTTTCTAAGTTATTTTTTTTTTCATCTTTTAAAAATATTAATTTTAATTTTTATTCTAATAAAAAAAACCTATTTCGACTTGCATGAAAACCATGAAGAAAATAAAGCATAACTAAAGACAGGAACCTTGTTCCATCAATCAGACCTCACTGACACTCAGGTCTGAGGCACTGTGTCACCCTTATGATTTAGCGCTTCCCAGTATACAGTATAATACACACGAATGTATACATTTTATATACATATATACATATATATATATATATATATATATATATATATATATATATATATATATATATATTATATATATATATATATATATATATATATATATATATATATATATCAATAACAACACTGCTTAAACCACAGGACCACAAGTAGGGTTGGGTGGTCCTGTGGTTTAAAGCGTCATGTGGTTCTCCTTTACCATGAGGCAGGCCAGCACAACAAGGGTTCGAATCCTTGGCTAGCGCAGTGTTGTTATTGATCAATACCACTCGTTTGTAGTTACAATAATATATATATAGTGTAGATATTTTTCTTTAACACGTCGGCCGTTTCCCACCGAGGCAGGGTGACCCAAAAAGAGACAAGAAACTTTCATCATTCAACACTTTCACTATCATACATAATTACTCTTTGCAGAGGCGCTCAGATACGAGAGTTCAGAAGTCCCTCCAAACTGCCAATATCCCAAACCCCTCCAGGCATTGTACTTCCCATTTCCAGGACTTAAGTCCGGCTATATAAAAATAACCGGTTTCCCTGAATCCCTTCACTAAATATTACCCTGCTCACACTCCAACAGATCGTCAGGTCCCAAAAACCATTCGTCTCCATTCACTATCTAACACGCTCACACATGCTTGCTGGTTGTCCAAGCCCCTCGCCCACAAAACCTCCTTTACCCCCTCCCTCCGACCTTTTCGAGGACGATCCCTACCCCGCCTTCCTTCCCCTACAGATTTATACGCTCTCCATGTCATTCTACTTTGTTCCATTCTCTCTAAATGACTAAACAACCTCGACAGCCCCTCTCCAGCCCTCTGACTAATAACTAATACTTTTAGTAACTCCACACCTCCTAATTTTCACACTACGAATTCTCTGCATAACATTTACACCACACATTGCCCTTAGACACAGTATATCCACTGCTTCCCGCCGCCTTCTCGCTGCAGCATTTACAACCCAAGCTTCACACCCAAATATCAGTATTGGTACCACTATACTCTCGTACATTCCCTTCTTTGCCTCCATGGATAAGGTTCTCTGTCTCCACAGATACCTCAACGCACTACTCACCATTTTTACTTCACCAATTTTATGGTTTACTTCATGCTTCATAAACCATCCGCTGACAAGTCAACTCCCAAATATCTGAAAACATTCACTTCTTCCATACTCCCTCCCTCCAATGTGATATCCAATTTTTCTTTATCTAAATCGTTTGATACCCTCATCTCCTTACTCTTACCTATATTCACTTTCAACTTTCTACCTTTACACACACTCCCAAACTCATCCACTAACCTTTGCAATTTTTCTTTAGAATCTCCCATGAGCACAGTATCATCAGCAAAAAGCAACTGTGTCAATTCCCATTTTATATTTGATTCCCCATAATTTAATCCCACCCCTCTCCCGAACACCCTAGCATTTACTTCTTTTACAACCCCATCTACAAATATATTAAACAACCATGGTGACATTACACATCCCTTTCTAAGACCTACTTTTACTGGGAAGTAGTCTCCCTCTCTTCTACACACCCTAACTTGAGCCTCACTATCCTCATAAAAACTCTTTACAACATTTAGTAACTTACCACCTATTCCATATACTTGCAACATCTGCCACATTGCTCCCCTATCCACTCTATCATATGTCTTTTCTAAATCCATAAATGCAATAAAAACTTCCCTACCTTTATCTATATACTGTTCACATATATGCTTCAATGTAAATCCTTGATCTACACATCCCCTACCCATTCTAAAACCTCCTTGCTCATCTGCAATTCAACATTTTGTCTTACCTCAAATTCTTTCAATAATAACCCTACCGTACACTTTACCTGGTACACTCAGTAAACTTATTCCTCTATAATTTTTACAATCTCTTTTGTCCCCCTTCACTTTATATATAAAGGAATTATACACGCTCTCTGCCAATCCCTAGGTACACTATATCTCCCCGTGTTTATAACATTTCTGTCATGATCCCATCAGTTCGAGCTGCTTTACCCCCTTTCATTCTTCGTAATGCCTCACGCACCTCCCCCACACTCACATCCTGCTCTTCTTCACTCCTAAAAGATGTTATACCTCCCTGGTCAGTGCATGAAATTACTGCTTCCCTTTCTTCATCGACATTTAAAAGTTCGTCAATATATTCCCGCCATCTACCCAATACATCCAGCTTTCCATCTACTAACTCTGTTTTTTAACTGACAAATCTATTCGTTCCATAGGCTTTCTTTAACTTGTTTATTTCACTCGAAAAGTTTTTTCTTATTCTCAGCAAAATTTCTTGACAGTGCCTCTCTCACTCTATCATCTGCTCTCTTTTTGCACTCTCTCTCACCACTCTCTTCACCTTACTTTTACTCTTCATATACTCTGCTCTTCTTATAACACTTCTGCTTTGCAAAAACCTCTCATAAGCTACCCTTTTCACTTTTATCACACCCTTTACTTCATCATTCCACCAATCACTCCTCTTTCCTCCTGCACCCACCCTCCTATAACCACAAACTTCTGCTCCACATTCTAATACTGCATTTTTAAAACTATTCCAACCCTCTTCAACCCCCTCCACTACTCATACTTGCACCAGTCCACCTTTCTGCCAATAGTTGCTTATATCTCACCCAAACTTTCTCCTCTTTAGTTTATACACTTTCACCTCCATCTTACTTGCTGTTGCCATTTTCCTCTTATCCCATCTACCTCTTACTCTAACTGTAGCTACAACTAAATAATGATCCGATATATCAGTTTCCCCTCTATAAACGTGTACATCCTGGAGCCTACCCATCAACCTTTTATCCACCAATACATAATCTAACAAACTACTTTCATTACGTGCTACATCATACCTTGTATATTTATTTATCCTCTTCGTCATAAAATATGTATTACTTATTACCAAACCTCTTTCTACACATAGCTCAATTAAAGGCTCCCCATTTACATTTACCCCTGGCACCCCAAATTTACCTACTACTTCCTCCACAACATTTTTACCCACTTCAGCATTGAAATCCCCAACCACCATTACTCTCACACTTGGTTCAAAACTCCCCACACACACTCAATTCCCAAAACCTCTCTCTCTCTCTCTCTCTCTCTCTCTCTCTCCTCTACACTTCTCTCTTCTCCAGGTGCATAAACACTTACTATAGCCCATTTTTTCACATCCAACCTTTATTTTACTCTACATAATCCTTGAATTTATACATTTATACTCCTTTTCCTGCCATAACTTATCCTTCAACATCATTGCTACTCCTTCCTTAATTCTAACCCATAAACCCCTGATCTAATCCCACTTATTCCTCTCCACTGAAACTCTCCCACCCCCTTCAGCTTTGTTTCACTTAAAACCAGGACATCCAGCTTCTTTTCATTCATAACATCCACAATCATCTCTTTCTTATCATTCGCACAACATCCACGCACATTCACTTTGACAATTTTCTTCTTTCTTTTTAGTAAGCTATACGGGAAAAGGGGTTACTAGCTCATTGTTCCCGGCATTTTAGTGAACTTTCACAACACGCATGGCTTACAGATGAAAGATTCTTATTCCACTTCCCCATGGATATGAAAGGAAAAGTAATAAGAACAAGAACTATTAAGATAAAATCAAAGGAAACTCAGATGAGTGTGTATAAATAAACATGTACATGTATGTGTAGTGTGACCTAAGTGTAAGTAGAAGTAGCAAGACGTACCTAAAATCTTGCATGATTATGAGACAAAAAAAAGACAACAGCAATCCTCCCATCACTCACTTGGCAGTTCGGTTGTACCTCCCTGGGCGGTTGCTGTCTACCAACCTACTACCTATATATATATATATATATATATATATATATATATATATATATATATATATATATATATATATATATATATATATATATATATATATATATACATACATACACGGGTGAGGTGTTGCCGTCTGTTGGCTACTTTGGGAAACACACTCTTTCCCTCTCTCTGTCTCTCTCTCTGTCTCTCGAGCCAGGCCAGTGTCTAATTAATTCTGGTAACAGGTCAACTCTTCTTCAATAATAATCACAAGATCCATCTCAGCGTCTCTCTCTCTCTCTCTCTCTCTCTCTCTCTCTCTCTCTCTCTCTCTCTCTCTCTCTCTCTCTCTCTCTCTCTCTCTCTACTTCATAAAGTCTCGGCTAAGTTTGGCAGCCATATTAAGTGCCTTTCATTATAAAGTTTGGGAGTTACTATGTGACTGTTTGCAATAACTTGCTAAGTTATAAGTTCTTGGCTGAGGTATGAAGAACATTGTTATGGTCAAGGCTGCTGGTGCACAGGATGAACACTGAACACACAGGATGAACACTGAACACACAGGAAGAATAAGGAGCACACAGGAAGAACATGAACAAACAGGAAGAACACTGAACACAGAGAATGAACAATGAACACACAGGAAGAACACTGAATACACAGGAAGAACAATGAACACAAGAATACTGAACACACAGGAAGAACAGTGAACACGCAGGAAGAACAAAGAACACAGGAAGAAAACGGGAGTAGGGTAAACTGCTCATAGAAGAAAGAGGAGGAATAAGAAGAGAACGACAAAGGGGAAGAACCACAGCTAAAAGACGACATAAATAGTAGTAGTAGTAGTAGTAGTAGTAGTAGTAGTAGTAGTAGTAGTAGTAGTAGTAGTAGTAGTAGTAGTAGTAGTAGTAGTAGTAGTAGTAGTAGTAGTAATAATAATAATAATAATAATAATAATAATAATATAATAATAATAATAATAATAGAGCAATAAAAATCAATTCCATACGCAAATTAAATCCGAAATTTGTGCCAATAAATTTTAATATAATAAAACGCGGCAAACTGTGAAATATGTGCCCGTAGATTTTATTATTGTTAACAAAACAGACACAGAGGGGGTAGGGGGACCACAGAAAATGCACACAGGGAGACTAACCACAGAAAACAGATACAGGGAAACCACAGAAAACGAACATAGGGGTAATCACAGAAAATAGACACGGGGGGGAGGAACTACATCTGTGGGAAGCTTCTCTAAAGTTTAAAGTTCAACTGAGTATGAATGTTTTACACCAGCGTCACCCATGACTTATTGACCACAACAGGTGCCAACACAGGTGCGGGTGTGGATGTGGGTGAGGGTGTGGATGTGGGTGTGGATGAGTATATGTAAGCTGCCCGTAAGTTAGTTTCCTTCAACAATGACTCGTTTCATTAGTTAAGAGTGTTTCTAGACAGTTTATATTCGTAGTAAAGCAGAGGTACATTGGTTGTCAGGTTTCACGTCTGTTATACTACACGACGGGGTGGTCATTATGACTCCCATGTCACCTGTTGATAACCAGTCAAGAATAAAGAGTATATATACACAGAGAGACATTTACCTCTCAGTGTATATACACAGACATACACCTCGCAGTGTACATACACTGAGAAACATACACCTCGCAGTGTACATACACTGAGAAACATACACCTCTCAGTGTATATACACTGAGAAACATACACCTCTCAGTGTAAATATAATGACAGAGGTGGCCCTGCAGTGAGGTCCTGAGGACCAGATCTTCCTTATGTATGAGCAGTGTCACCCCTCCTCCTCCTTCTCCTCCTTCTTCTTCTCCTCCTTCTTCTTCTCCTCCTCCTCTAAGGAATTAACCATGCCTTAAGTGACGTCAGTCAGCTGGTGACGCAAAGGCACCAGCTGACTGGTATAGCAAGGAATATTCACTGTTGAACTAACCCTAGAACACTGAACAATGGAACAGTTGAAGTGCGAACACACTGTGTCCGTGGCCCTTAAACAAGAAACGAACACACTACGTTCATAATCCTTAAACAAGACACCTGTACAATGCATAACGTCCGTAGTTCATACACAATACACTTCGTCCTTACAATTTAAACAATGCACAAACATCCTACGCAAGGCAGAAATAAAATGAATCTTAAGAAAGAAGAACTGAAGATGCTGGAGGAGAAAATGATGGAGGAGATGACGTTAGAAGAGAAGATGCTGGAGGACAAGATGCTGGAGAAAATGGAGATGCTGGAGGGGATGATGGAGGAGATGATGGAGGAAAAGATGATGGAGGAGATGATGTTGGAGAAGATGATGGAGAAGATGCTGAAAAAGATGATGGAGGAGAAAATGCTAGAGGAGAAAATGATAGAGGAGAAAATGTGGAGGAGAAAATGTTGGAGGAGATGATGCTGGAAGAGATGATGGAAGAGAAGATGATGGAGAAGATGGAGGAGAAGATGCTGGAGAAGATGGAGAACATGATGCTGGAAATGATGGAGGAGATGATGTTGGGAGAGAAGATGATGGAGGAGATGATGGAGAAGATGTAGGAGAAGATGCTGGAGAAGATGGAGATGATGATGCTGGAGAAGAAAATAGAGGAGATGATGTTGGGGAGAAGATGGAGGAGATGATGGAGAAGATGATGGAGGAGAAGATGCTGGAGAAGATGATGTTGGAGGAGATGATGCTGGAGAAGATATTAACTCCCCTCACGTACCCACTGACTCTCCTCACGTACACACTCTCAAGTACACACTGACTCTCCTCACGTACACACTGACTTTCCTCACGTACAGACAGACTCTCCTCACGTACACACACTCTCCTCACGTACACACTCTCCTCAAGTACACACTGACTCTCCTCACGTGCACACTGACTCTCCTCACGTATACACTGAATCTCCTCACGTACACACTCACTCTCCTCACGTACACACTGACTCTCCTCACGTACACACTGACTCTCCTCACGTATACACTGACTCTCCTCACGTACACACAGAATCTCCTTACGTACACACTGAATCTCCTCACGTACACACTGACTCTCCTCACGTACACACTGACTCTCCTCACGTACACACTGACTCTCCTCACGTATACACTGACTCTCCTCACGTACACAAAGACTCTCCTCATGTATACACTGAGTCTCCTCACGCATACAATTTCTTCACGTACACACACTCTCATCACGTACACACAGACTCTCCTCATGTATACACTGAGTCTCCTCACGTACACACAGAATCTCCTTACGTACACAGACACTCCTCACGTACACACTGACTCTCCTCACGTAAACACACTCTCCTCACGTATACACTGAGTCTCCTCACGTACACACAGTCTCCTCACGTACAGACTCTCCTCACGTACACACTGACTCTCCTCACGTGCACACAGACTCTCTTCACGTACACACAGACTCTCCTCAAGTACACACAGACTCTCCTCACGTACACACTGACTCTCCTCACGTATACAGTGAGTCTCCTCACGTACACACTGACTCTCCTCACGCACACACAGACTCTACTCACGTACACACTGACTCTCCTCACGTACACACTGACTCTCCTCACGTACACACTGACTCTACTCACGTACACACTGACTCTCCTCACGTACACACAGACTCTCCTCACGTATATACTGAGTCTCCTCACGTACACATTGACTCTCCTCACGTACACACTGACTCTCCTCACGCATACACTGACTCTCCTCACGTACACACTGACTCTCCTCACGTACACACTGACTCTCCTCACGTATACACTGAGTCTCCTCACGTACACACAGACTCTCCCTCCTTCTGTATCCATGTTCACTAACCTAAACTTTGTAAAGAAAACTTGTCTAGAACGTGACAAGAATATAGATGATAGCAGTCGCAGTACAGATGATAGCAGTCACAGTATAGATGATAGCAGTCACAGTATAGATGATAGCAGTCACAGTATAGATGATAGCAGTCACAGTACAGATGATTAGCAGTCACAGTATAGATGATAGCAGTCACAGTACAGATGATAGCAGTCACAGTATAGATGATAGCAGTCACAGTACAGATGATTAGCAGTCACAGTATAGATGATAGCAGTCACAGTACAGATGATAGCAGTCACAGTATAGATGATAGCAGTCACAGTACAGATGATAGCAGTCACAGTATAGATGATAGCAGTCACAGTATAGATGATAGCAGTCACAGTACAGATGATAGCAGTCACAGTATAGATGATAGCAGTCACAGTACAGATGATAGCAGTCACAGTACAGATGATAGCAGTCACAGTATAGATGATAGCAGTCACAGTAATAGATGATAGCAGTCACAGTACAGATGATAGCAGTCACAGTATAGATGATAGCAGTCACAGTATAGATGATAGCAGTCACAGTACAGATGATAGCAGTCACAGTATAGATGATAGCAGTCACAGTACAGATGATAGCAGTCACAGTACAGATGATAGCAGTCACAGTACAGATGATAGCAGTCACAGTATAGATGATAGCAGTCACAGTACAGATGATAGCAGTCACAGTATAGATGATAGCAGTCACAGTATAGATGATAGCAGTCACAGTATAGATGATAGCAGTCACAGTATAGATGATAGCAGTCACAGTACAGATGATAGCAGTCACAGTATAGATGATAGCAGTCACAGTATAGATGATAGCAGTCACAGTACAGATGATAGCAGTCACAGTACAGATGATAGCAGTCACAGTATAGATGATAGCAGTCACAGTACAGATGATAGCAGTCACAGTATAGATGATAGCAGTCACAGTACAGATGATAGCAGTCACAGTATAGATGATAGCAGTCACAGTACAGATGATAGCAGTCACAGTATAGATGATAGCAGTCACAGTATAGATGACAGCAGTAATAATGTAAAAAAATCATTCGACTGTCGACAGAACCACAGATGAACCTCATGTAGACAACCACAGATGAACCTCATGTAGACAGAACCACAGATGAACCTCATGTAGACAGAACCACAGATGAACCTCATGTAGACAGAACCACAGATGAACCTCATGTAGACAACCACAGATGAACCTCATGTAGACAGAACCTCAGATGAACCTCATGTAGACAGAACCCCCAGGTGAACCTCATGTAGACAGAACCACAGATGAACCTCATGTAGACAGAACCACAGATGAACCTCATGTAGACAGAACCACAGGTGAACCTCATGTAGACAGAACCACAGATGAACCTCATGTAGACAGAACCTCAGATGAACCTCATGTAGACAGAACCACAGGTGAACCTCATGTAGACAGAACCACAGGTGAACCTCATGTAGACAGAACCACATATGAACCTCATGTAGACAGAACCTCAGATGAACCTCATGTAGACAGAACCTCAGATGAACCTCATGTAGACAGAACCACAGATGAACCTCATGTAGACAGAACCACAGGTGAACCTCATGTAGACAGAACCACAGATGAACCTCATGTAGACAGAACCTCAGATGAACTCATGTAGACAGAACCTCAGATGAACCTCATGTAGACAGAACCACAGATGAACCTCATGTAGACAGAACCACAGATGAACCTCATGTAGACAGAACCACAGATGAACCTCATGTAGACAGAACCACAGGTGAACCTCATGTAGACAGAACCACAGATGAACCTCATGTAGACAGAACCACAGATGAACCTCATGTAGACAGAACCACAGGTGAACCTCATGTAGACAGAACCACAGATGAACCTCATGTAGACAGAACCACAGATGAACCTCATGTAGACAGAACCAAGGTGAACCTCATGTAGACAGAACCACAGATGAACCTCATGTAGACAGAACCTCAGATGAACCTCATGTAGACAGAACCTCAGATGAACCTCATGTAGACAGAACCACAGATGAACCTCATGTAGACAGAACCACAGATGAACCTCATGTAGACAGAACCACAGATGAACCTCATGTAGACAGAACCACAGATGAACCTCATGTAGACAGAACCACAGGTGAACCTCATGTAGACAGAACCACAGGTGAACCTCATGTAGACAGAACCACAGATGAACCTCATGTAGACAGAACCACAGATGAACCTCATGTAGACAGAAACCACAGATGAACCTCATGTAGACAGAACCACAGATGAACCTCATGTAGACAGAACCTCAGATGAACCTCATGTAGACAGAACCTCAGATGAACCTCATGTAGACAGAACCACAGATGAACCTCATGTAGACAGAACCACAGATGAACCTCATGTAGAGAGAACCTCAGATGAACCTCATGTAGACAGAACCACAGATGAACCTCATGTAGACAGAACCACAGATGAACCTCATGTAGACAGAACCACAGATGAACCTCATGTAGACAGAACCTCAGATGAACCTCATGTAGACAGAACCACAGATGAACCTCATGTAGACAGAACCACAGATGAACCTCATGTAGACAGAACCACAGATGAACCTCATGTAGACAGAACCACAGATGAACCTCATGTAGACAGAACCTCAGATGAACCTCATGTAGACAGAACCACAGATGAACCTCATGTAGACAGAACCACAGATGAACCTCATGTAGACAGAACCACAGATGAACCTCATGTAGACAGAACCTCAGATGAACCTCATGTAGACAGAACCACAGATGAACCTCATGTAGACAGAACCTCAGTGAACCTCATGTAGACAGAACCACAGATGAACCTCATGTAGACAGAACCACAGTGAACCTCATGTAGACAGAACCACAGATGAACTCATGTAGAGAACAGATGAACCACATGAGACAGAACCAAGATAACCTCATGTAGACAGAACCACAGTGAACTCATGTAGACAGAAACCCATCAGGTGAACCTCATGTAGACAGAACCACAGATGAACCTCATGTAGACAGAACCACAGATGAACCTCATGTAGACAGAACCACAGATGAACCTCATGTAGACAGAACCACAGGTGAACCTCATGTAGACAGAACCACAGATGAACCTCATGTAGACAGAACCACAGATGAACCTCATGTAGACAGAACCACAGATGAACCTCATGTAGACAGAACCACAGAGGTGAACCATGTGTAGAGAGAACCACAGATGAACCTCATGTAGACAGAACCACAGATGAACCTCATGTAGACAGAACCACAGATGAACCTCATGTAGACAGAACCTCAGATGAACCTCATGTAGACAGAACCACAGATGAACCTCATGTAGACAGAACCACAGATGAACCTCATGTAGACAGAACCACAGGTGAACCTCATGTAGACAGAACCACAGATGAACCTCATGTAGACAGAACCCAGATGAACACTCATGTAGACAGAACCACAGATGAACCTCATGTAGACAGAACCACAGATGAACCTCATGTAGACAGAACCACAGGTGAACCTCATGTAGACAGAACCACAGGTGAACCTCATGTAGACAGAACCACAGTGAACCTCATGTAGACAGAACCACAGGTGAACCTCATGTAGACAGAACCACAGATGAACCTCATGTAGACAGAACCACAGGTGAACCTCATGTAGACAGAACCACAGAGACCCATGTAGATGAACCACAGTGAACCTCATGTAGACAGAACCACAGATGAACCTCATGTAGACAGAACCACAGATGAACCTCATGTAGACAGAACCACAGTGAACCTCATGTAGACAGAACCACAGATGAACCTCATGTAGACAGAACCACATGTGAACCTCATGTAGACAGAACCACAGGTGAACCTCATGTGACAGAACCACAGATGAACCTCATGTAGACAGAACCACAGATGAACCTCATGTAGACAGAACCACAGATGAACTCATGTAGACAGAACCACGGTATGAACCTCATGTAGACAGAACCACAGTGAACCTCATGTAGACAGAAACAGATGAACCTCATGTAGACAGAACCACAGGTGAAACCTCATGTAGACAGAACCACAGGTGAACCTCATGTAGACAGAACCACAGTTGAACCTCATGTAGACAGAACCACAGTGAACCTCATGTAGACAGAACCACAGATGAACCTCATGTAGACAGAACCACAGATGACCTCATGTAGACAGAACCACAGATGAACCTCATGTAGACAGAACCACAGGTGAACCTCATGTAGACAGAACCACAGATGAACCTCATGTAGACAGAACCACAGGTGAACCTCATGTAGACAGAACACAGATGAACCTCATGTAGACAAGAACCACAGGTGAACCTCATGTAGACAGAACCACAGATGAACCTCATGTAGACAGAACCACAGATGAACCTCATGTAGACGAACCACAGGTGAACCTCATGTAGACAGAACCAAGGTGAACCTCATGTAGACAGAACCACAGTGAACTCAATGTAGACAGAACCACAGATGACCTCATGTAGACAGAACCAAAGTGAACTCATGTAGACAGAACCACAGGTGAACATGTAGACAGAACCACAGGTGAACCTCATGTAGACAGAACCACAGATGAACCTCATGTAGACAGAACCACAAGTGAACCTCATGTAGAGAGAACCACAGTGAACCTCATGTAGACAGAAACCACAGATGAACCTCATGTAGACAGAACCACAGAATGAACCTCACTGTAGACAGAACCACAGTGAACCTCATGTAGACAGAACCACAGATGAACCTCATGTAGACAGAACCACAGATGAACCTCATGTAGACAGAACCACAGATGAACCTCATGTAGACAGAACCACAGATGAACCTCATGTAGACAGAACCACAGATGAACCTCATGTAGACAGAACCACAGATGAACCTCATGTAGACAGAACCACAGATGAACCTCATGTAGACAGAACACAGATGAACCTCATGTAGACAGAACCACAGATGAACTCATGTAGACAGAACCACAGATGAACCTCAGTATGACAGAACACAGATGAACCTCATGTAGACAGAACCACAGATGAACCTCATGTAGACAGAACCACAGATGAAACCTCGTGATAGACAGAATCACAGATGAACCATGTAGACAGAACCACAGATGAACCTCATGTAGACAGAACCACAGATGAACCTCATGTAGACAGAACCACAGATGAATCTCATGTAGACAGAACCACAGATGAACCTCGTATAGACAGAACCACAGATGAACCTCATGTAGACAGAACCACAGATGAACCTCTATGTAGACAGAAACCACAGATGAACCTCATGAAGACAGAACCACAGATGAACCTCGTATAGACAGAACCACAGATGAACCTCATGTAGACAGAACCACAGATGAACCTCGTATAGACAGAACCACAGATGAACCTCATGTAGACAGAACCACAGATGAACCTCGTGTAGACAGAACCACAGATGAACCTCATGTAGACAGAACCACAGATGAAACCTCGTGTAGACAGAACCACAGAGTGAAACCATCATGTAGACAGAACCACAGATGAACCTCATGTAGACAGAACCACAGATGAACCTCATGTAGGACAGACACAGATGAACCTCATGTAGACAGAACCACAGATGAACCTCATGTAGACAGAACCACAGTGAACCTCATGTAGACAGAACCACAATGCGACGAACCATCGAGAACCTCTGTAGACAGAACCACAGAGTTGAACTCATGTAGACAGAACACAGATGAACCTCATGTAGACAGAACACAGATGAACCTCATGTAGACAGAACCACAGATGAACTCATGTAGACAGACCACAGATGAACCTCTGTAGACAGAACCACAGGTGAACCCATGTAGACAGAACCACGGATGAACCTCATGTAGACAGAACCACAGTGAACCTCATGTAGACAGAACCACAGATGAACCTCATGTAGACGAAACCACAGATGAACCTCTGTAGACAGAACCACAGGTGAACCTCATGTAGACAGAACCACAGATGAACCTCATGTAGACAGAACCACAGTGAACCTCTGTAGACAGAACCACAGATGAACCTCATGTAGACAGAAACCACAGATGAACCTCATGTAGACAGAACCACAGATGAACCTCATGTAGACAGAACCACAGATGAACTCAATGTAGACAGAACCACAGATGAACCTCATGTAGACAGAACCACAGATAACCTCGTGTAGACAGAACCACAGATGAACCTCATGTTAGACAGAACCACAGATGAACCTCATGTAGACAGAACCACAGATGAACCTCATGTAGACAGAACCACAGATGAACCTCATGTAGACAGAACCACAGATGAACCTCATGTAGACAGAACCACAGATGAACTCAGTTACATAACCACAGATACTCTGTAGACAGAACCACAGATGAACCTCATGTAGACAGAACCACAGATGAACCTCATGTAGACAGAACCACAGATGAACCTATGTAGACAGAACCACAGATGAACCTCATGTAGACAGAACCACAGATGAATCTCATGTAGACAGAACCACAGATGAACCTCGTATAGACAGAACCACAGATGAACCTCATGTAGACAGAACCACAGATGAACCTCATGTAGACAGAACCACAGATGAACCTCGTATAGACAGAACCACAGATGAACCTCGTATAGACAGAACCACAGATGAACCTCATGTACACAGAACCACAGATGAACCTCGTATAGACAGAACCACAGATGAACCTCATGTAGACAGAACCACAGATGAACCTCGTATAGACAGAACCACAGATGAACCTCATGTGGACAGAACCACAGATGAACCTCGTATAGACAGAACCACAGATGAACCTCATGAAGACAGAACCACAGATGAACCTCGTATAGACAGAACCACAGATGAACCTCATGTAGACAGAACCACAGATGAACCTCGTATAGACAGAACCACAGATGAACCTCATGTCGACAGAACCACAGATGAGCCTCGTGTAGACAGAACCACAAATGAACCTCGTGTAGACAGAACCACAGATGAACCTCGTGTAGACACAACCACAGATGAACCTCGTGTAGACAGAACCACAGAGGTGAACCATGTGTAGACAGAACTACAGAAGATGTAGACCATGACCACCTGTCGACAATTATAAACACAACTGCAGTAAAGAACTTCGTCATGGCAACGTTCCGACCAAATTAAGTTTGTATAAAGCCTCTGGCTTCAAGCCAAGCCTCTGGCTTCCTCAAGTCAATCTTCTGGCTTCCTCAAGCCAAACCTCTGGCTTCCACAAGCCAAGCCTCTGGCTTCCTCAAGCCAAGCCTATGGCTTCCTCAAGCCAAGCCTCTGGCTTCCTCAAGCAAAGCCTCAGGCTTCATTAAGCCAAGCCTCTGGCTTCCTCAAGCCAAGCCTCTGGCTTCCTCAAGCCAAGCCTCTGGCTTCCTCAAGCCAAGCCTCTGGTTTCCTCAAGCCAAGCCTCTCACTTCCTCAAGCCAAGCCTCTGGCTTCCTCAAGCCAAGCCTATGGCTTCCTCAAGCCAAGCCTCTGGCTTCCTCAAGCCAAGCCTCTGGCTTCCTTAAGCCAAGCCTCTGGCTTCCAGAAGCCAAACCTCTGGCTTCCTCAAGCCAAGCCTATGGCTTCCTCAAGCCAAGCATCTGGCTTCCTCAAGCGAAGCCTCTGGCTTCCTCAAGCAAAGCCTATGGCTTCCTCAAGCCAAGCCTATGGCTTCCTCAAGCCAAGCCTCTGGCTTCCTCAAGCCAAGCCTATGGCTTCCACAAGCCAAGCCTCTGGCTTCCACAAGCCCAGTCTCTGGCTTCCATAAGACAAGCCTCTGGCTTCCATAAGCCAAGCCTCTGGCTTCCTCAAGCCAAGCCTCTGGCTTCCACAAGCCAAGCCTCTGGCTTCCACAAGCCAAGCCTCTGGCTTACTTAAGCCAAGCCTCTGGTTTCCTCAAGCCAAGCCTTTGGCTTCCTCAAGCCAAGCCTCTGGCTTCCTCAAGCCAAGCCATTGACTTTTTCAAGCCAAGCCTATGGCTTCCTCAAGCCAAGCCTCTGCCTTCCTCAAGCCAAGCCTCTGGCTTCCACAAGCCAAGCCTCTGGCTTCCTCAAGCCAAGCCTCTGGCTTCCTCAAGCCAAGCCTCTGGCTTCCTCAAGCCAAGCCTCTGGCTTCCACAAGCCAAGCCTCTGGCTTCACAAGCCAAGCCTCTGGCTTCCTCAAGCCAAGCCTCTGGCTTCCTCAAGCCAATCCTCTGGCTTCCTCAAGCCAAGCCTCTGGCTTCCTCAAGCAAAGCCTCTAGCTTCCTCAAGTCAAGCCTCTGGCTTCCACAAGCCAAGCCTCTGGGTTCCCCAAGCAAGCCCCTGGCTTTCCTCAAGCCCCAAACCTCTGGCTTCCACAAGCCAAGCTCTGACTTCCACAAGCCAAATCTCTACTCTCTGGTTTCCAAAAGCCAAGCCTCTGGCTTCCTCAAGCCAAGCCATTGACTTTTTCAAGCCAAGCCTATGGCTTCCTCAAGCCAAGCCTCTGCCTTCCTCAAGCCAAGCCTCTGGCTTCCACAAGCCAAGCCTCTGGCTTCCTCAAGCCAAGCCTCTGGCTTCCTCAAGCCAAGCCTCTGGCTTCCTCAAGCCAAGCCTCTGGCTTCCACAAGCCAAGCCTCTGGCTTCCACAAGCCAAGCCTCTGGCTTCCTCAAGCCAAGCCTCTGGCTTGCTCAAGTCAATCCTCTGGCTTCCTCAAGCCAAGCCTCTGGCTTCCTCAAGCAAAGCCTCTAGCTTCCTCAAGTCAAGCCTCTGGCTTCCACAAGCCAAGCCTCTGGCTTCCACAAGCCAAGCCTCTGGCTTCCTCAAGCCAAGCCTCTGGCTTCCACAAGCCAAGCCTCTGACTTCCACAAGCCAAATCTCTACTCTCTGGTTTCCAAAAGCCAAGCCTCTGGCTTCCAGAAGCCAAGCCTCTGGCTTCCGCAAGCCAAGCCTATGTCTTCCTCAAGCCAAGCCTCTGGCTTCCAAAAGCCAAGCCTCTGGCTTCCTCAAGCCAAACCTCTGGCTTCCACAAGCCAAGCCTCTGGCTTCCACAAGCCAAGCCTCTGGCTTCCTCAAGCCAAACCTCTGGCTTCCTCAAGCCAAGCCTCTGGCTTCCTCAAGCCAAGTCTCTGGCTTCCTCAAGCCAAGCCTCTGGCTTCCACAAGCCAAGCCTCTGGCTTCCTCAAGCCGAGCCCCTGACTTCCTCAAGCCAAGCCTCTGGCTTCCTCAAGCCAAGCCCCTGACTTCCTCAAGCCAAGCCTCTGGCTTCCTCTAGCCAAGCTCTGGCTTTTCCCCAAGCCAAAGCCCTGACTTCCTCAAGCCAAGCCTTTGGCTTCCTCAAGCCAAGCCTCTGGCTTCCTCAAGCCAATCCTCTGGCTTCCTCAAGCCAAGCCTCTGGCTTCCTCAAGCAAAGCCTCTGGTTTCCTCAAGTCAAGCCTCTGGCTTCCACAAGCCAAGCCTTTGGCTTCCTCAAGCCAAGCCTCTGGCTTCCACAAGGCAAGCCTCTGGCTTCCACCAGCCAAGTCTATAGTCTCTGGCTTCCACAAGCCAAGCCTCTGGCTTCCAGAAGCCAAGCCTCTGGCTTCCTCAAGCCAAGCCTATGTCTTCCTCAAGCCAAGCCTCTGGCTTCCACAAGGCAAGCCTCTGGCTTCCACCAGCCAAGTCTATAGTCTCTGGCTTCCACAAGCCAAGCCTCTGGCTTCCAAAAGCCAAGCCTCTAGCTTCAAGCCAAACCTCTGGCTTCCACAAGCCAAAGCTCTGGCTTCCACAAGCGAAGCCTCTGGCTTCCTCAAGCCAAAGCTCTGGCTTCCACAAGCCAAGCCTTTGGCTTCCTCAAGCCAAGCCTCTGGCTTCCACAAGGCAAGCCTCTGGCTTCCACCAGCCAAGTCTATAGTCTCTGGCTTCCACAAGCCAAGCCTCTGGCTTCCAGAAGCCAAGCCTTGGCTTTTCCCCAAGCCCAAACCTCTGGCCCTTTCCCCAGCCAAGCCTTTGGCTTCCTCAAGCCAAGCCCCTGGCTTCCACAAGGCAAGCCTCTGGCTTCCACCAGCCAAGTCTATAGTCTCTGGCTTCAACAAGCCAAGCCTCTGGCTTCCTCAAGCCGAGCCTCTGGCTTCCTCAAGCCAAGCCTCTGGCTTCCTCAAGCCAAGCCCCTGACTTCCTCAAGCCAAGCCCCTGACTTCCTCAAGCAAAGCCTCTGGCTTCCTCAAGCCAAACCTCTGACTTCCTCAAGCAAAGCCTCTGACTTCCTCAAGCCAAGCCTCTGACTTCCTCAAGCCGAGCCCCTGGCTTCCTCAAGCCAAGCCTCTGGCTTCCTCAAGCCAAGCCTCTGGCTTCCTCAAGCCAAGCCCCTGACTTCCTCAAGCCAAGCCCCTGACTTCCTCAAGCAAAGCATCTGACTTCCTCAAGCAAAGCCTCTGACTTCCTTAAGCCAAGCCTCTGACTTCCTCAAGCCAAGCCTCTGGCTTCCTCAAGCCAAGCCTCTGGCTTCCTCAAGCCAAGCCTTTGACTTCCTCAAGCCAAGCATCTGACTTCCTCAAGCCAAGCCCCTGGCTTCCTCAAGCCAAGCATCTGACTTCAAGCCAAGGCCCTGGCTTCCTCAAGCCAAGCCCCTGACTTCCTCAAGTCGAGCCCCTGGCTTCCTCAAGCCAAGCCCCTGGCTTCCTCAACCCAAGCCCCTGGCTTCCTCAACCCAAGCCCCTGGCTTCCTCAACCCAAGCCCCTGGCTTCCTCAACCCAAGCCCCTGGCTTCCTCAACCCAAGCCCCTGGCTTCCTCAACCCAAGCCCCTGGCTTCCTCAACCCAAGCCCCTGGCTTCCTCAACCCAAGCCCCTGGCTTCCTCAAGCCAAGCCCCTGGCTTCCTCAAGCCAAGCCCCTGGCTTCCACAAGCCTATATATTGTTCTTGCTATTAAAGACACATGTTTATATCTAAATCGTCACTAAGTCACTGTAGTATTTGCAACTGCACGCTGCTGTCTTCATCAATCATAATCTCACACACTACATACATTCATCTGCTCAGATACCTGCAATAATAATCATAATAATTATTATTATTATCACTAATTATTATTATTGATGTGGAAGCGCTAAACCAGTAGAGATTACACAGAGAATGGAAAAATAGGAGGCAACCATGTCTGATCCGAATAAAGCGAGGACACCTCCAATTCCTGGGATCAAGATCCCCTCACCAGCATCAAGTCCCCCTTCCCCCCCAAACATCCTAACATTGTCAATAATACATTAAAAAATCCTAAAAAAAAATTACGCACGTATTGCGTGTACGTCCTCACTAATTAACAAATATCAATTCTTTTATTGTTTCTGTTTTGTGATTATTGTTTATAATCCAGAAGATGGCACGAAACACTTCAGAAAAAATATCACTTGGATTGAGAATCATCACATCGCAATGTTCTGTGGCGAGTTGAAAGTTTTTATGTTAGTATTATTAATACAGGTTATGTTCCGGTCCGCTTCACCGCTTATTATCACTATCTATGTTCGTTTCGTTTTGTGGTAGACAATTTTAAATGGAACGATTGAAAATGGATATATATATATGAGGAGAGAGAGAACACACAACTCTTCACACTAGTGTCCGCCGCACTACTGAGGTCTTCCCTCCACACAGAAAACGGACCTCACCTTCACTCATAGAAAACGGGCATCTAACTAAATATTCCATTGAAAAAAATCATAATAAAGGAGGTAAAAAGTGACTTTGTTATATATTTTTTTCTTTTGGTTTCTCGAATTTTTCCTTGCGGTTTCAGGAAATTTTAATTTTTATATATATTTTCCTTTATAAACATTTATTTTGATTAAAAAAAATCCTAATTTTATAAATTTTATTAATTTATTTTTAATGTGAAATTGGAAACAAAAAATAAATTAATGAAAAAATATAACTTCCAAGAGAATAAAATTTAAAAATAAATATTCCTAAAATAGAAGAAATACATTTCAGTTTATTCATAAATTCCAATTATATTCTAAGATCTAGATATTCCCTACAAATAACACGAGTTAAATAATATACATTAGTTACACCTATAAACAGCACATGAGTAAAATAATATACATTAGTTACACCTACAAACATGTTAAATAATATACAAGTTACACCTACAAAAACACATAAGTTAAATAATATACATAAGTTACACCTAGAAACAACACATAATTTAAATAATATACACGAGTTACACCTAGAAACAACACATAATTTAAATAATATACACGAGTTACACCTAGAAACAACGCATAATTTAAATAATATACACAAGTTACACCTATAAACAACAAATAAGTCAAAAATTATACACAAGTTATCACTAGAAATAACAAATAAAGTTAATATACAAAAGTTACACCTAGAAAAAGAAATAATATAAAAGACTGACACCTACAAACAGCAATAATATACACGAGTTACACCTTTAAACAAGAAAACGCCCCAAAAACTCTGTGGGATTTGCTCTCCACACCTTCAGCATTTACCAACACAAACACACACACACACACACACACACACACACACACACACACACACACACACACACACACACACACACTATTCTTCAAGCCCAGCAAAAAAACCTTTATTCTGTATAGAATAAAGCAACATGGGGACTGGGTCCTGCCCTCACCGGCTTAGTCTCTTGTGTCAGCAAGGTCTTAACCACAAGAATGGAAAACTGTGTGGGGAGAAGGGTACACTTCGCGAATTATTAAAGATTGTTTTTAGCATGTTAAACTTACTGAGTCTCAGCTCTCACTGGAATATTAATTAATGCTGGTGTATGTGGCGTTGGATACCCGCGCGCAAACATACACACAGCGAAAAGCCGGGGCCAGGAGCTATGACTCGACCCCTGCAACTACAACTAGGAGAGATACCCACACAGACACACACACACACACACACTACAAAATACTGTGTGGAATAGACAAGGTGGACAGAGACAGGATGTTCCAGAGATGGGACACAGAAACAAGGGGTCACAGTTGGAAGTTGAAAACTCAGATGAGTCAAAGGGATGTTAGGAAGTATTTCTTTAGTCACAGAGTTGTCAGGAAGTGGAATAGCCTGGCAAGTGACGCAGTGGAGGCAGGAACCATTCATAGCTTTAAGATGAGGTATGATAAAACTCATGGAGCAGGGAAAGAGAGGACCCAGTAGCTCTCAGTGAAGAGGCGGGGCCAGAAGCTGAGTCTCGACCCCTGCAACCACAATTAGGTGAGTACAATTAGATGAGTACACACACACACACACACACACACACACACACACACACACACACACACAAAGGCTTGTGCGTCAGACGTGATTATTAAATCCTGGACATGCTCAGCTGACCAACTAGTGAGGGGAGAGAGAGAGAGACAATGAGAATGAGAGACAGAGAGAATGAGAATGAGAGAGAGAGAGAGAGAGAGAGAGAGAGAGAGAGAGAGAGAGAGAGAGAGAGAGAGAGAGAGAGAGAGAGAGAGAGAGAGAGAGAGAGAGAGAGAAAGAAATGAGAATGAGAGAGAGAGAGAGAGAAATGAGAATGAGAGAGAGAGAGAGAGAGTATGCTTCACTTCCTTGAACTGGATGCCCTCCGTCTCATCTACGACTTCTTGACAGAATAGAGAACAGAGCAAGACGACTCATCTCTGGCCTGGACTCAGCCTGGACAGATTTGTTGTGTCAGCAGGGTGGTCTTACTGTTATGTACAAGGCCAATACATGTATTGTCGAAGTACCACACTTGGCTCCACTCCGAGGACAGCGAGAAGTGAGCTTCTACACCACAAGACGGGCAGCCAGCAGCAGCTTAACTCTAACTGTGACCTTCTCCAGAACATCACTTCATCTGAGATCATTTATCCCCAGGATGGCTGAAGTCTGGAACATGTTCGTACAGCATAATGACATCAACGAAACAAATGGAGTCAAAGATGGCTCCAACTTCATCCTGTTCCCTACTTGTATGTCCCATAACAATAAAAATGCTTTCAAATGAGCTGATGTAGGTAACAGCTGTTAGCTTGTCAATAAAGTTAGGAATCCTTAACCTAACCTTGTAAAACTCCGTGTAAAAAATATAATTCCCCAAATAAGTTCCCACACACCAAAATAAGTCCCCCACCCACCCAATAAGTCTCACACATCCAGATAAGTCCCCACACACCACAAAATAAGTCCCATACACACCAAATAAGTCCTCACACACCCAAATAAGTCCCCACACACATACCAAATAAGTCCCAGATACACTAAATAAGTCCCCACACACATACCAAATAAGTCCCAGATACACCAAATAAGTCCCCACACACATACCAAATAAGTCCCAGATACACCAAATAAGTCCCCACACACATACCAAATAAGTCCCAGATACACCAAATAAGTCCCCACACACCCAAACAAGTCCCCACACACATACCAAATAAGTCCCATACACACCAAATAAGTCCCCACACACCCAAACAAGTCCCCACACACATACCAAATAAGTCCCAGACACACCAAAGTTCTCCCACACACATGGGTACTCACGCAACATTCTCGGAACTGCTTTGCGTCTATAGGAGAGGTGAAGTTGAGTCCCCAGGTATCGCTGGTGGCCGGGTCCTTCCAGTAGACAAAACATTCTGACGCTTGTCCGATCCTGGTACCTGCCAGGTGAAGGTGACAACCTTGTTAGTACCTGCCAGTATCTGATTATGTTTAAAAAAGAGGGTGATTAGTACCTGCAAGGAAGAGTACCTGGTACCTGGGAGTACCTGACAGGTAGAATATGGAAGGTTAATAAGTACCTGGTACCTGAGAGCACCTGGGATTACCTGACAGGTAGAATATGGGAGGTTAACTAGTCCCTAGTACCTAGGAGTACCTGGTTTCTGGGAATATCTGACAGGTAGAATATGGGAGGTTAACTAGTACCTGGTACCTGGGAGTACCTGGCACCTGAAAGCACCTGGGATTATCTGACAGGTAGAAGATAAGCTAATTAGTATCTAGTACATGGCAGTACCTGACAGATAAAATACGGGTAGTTAATTAATCAACGATACCTGGGAGTACCTGGTACCTGAAAGCACCTGTCAGGCAGAAAATGGGAGGTTAACTAGTCCCTGGTACCTGGGAGTGCCTGGTACCTGGAAGCACCTGCCTGGCAGAACATACGAAATTAAATAGTCCCAGTTACCTGGGAGTACCTAACAGGCAGCATATGGAAGGCTAATTAGTACCTGGCACCCGGGAGTACCTGGTACCTGGAAGCACCTGTCTAGTAGAATATAAGAAGTTAATTAGTCCCCATTACCTGGGAGTACCTGCCAGGTAGAATATACGAAGTTAATTAGTCCCTGGTACCTGGGAGAACCTGCCAGGTAGTACCTGGGAATACCACACGCCAGTGTACTTATCAGGTCGTCAGAGAGACGAGTTTCGGTCTTCTTGCAGTCTTCTTGCAGTCTAGTGCCTGTCAGGTCGGGCTGAAGACAGCTACCCAGAATATGGGTACTGACCAGTGCCCAAATACGTAGAACCGTGTGGGTATACAGCTCTTTTCCCAGGATAGGACCAGTTAGGACCAGGAAAATATTTATGTCTGGTAAATGTGACAAGGTTGCCAGGTAGGTTAGACCCAAAAGTGAAGCTCTTAAAAGGTGTTCACTGGAAGAGGAAGCCTCAGTCTGAGAGACGAAGAGGAGGCTTCAGCCTGAGGAAGAGGAGGCTTCAACGTGAGGAAGAAGAGGCTTCAGCCTGAGGAAGAGGAGGCTTCAGCCTGAGGAAGAAGAAGCTTCAATCTGAGGAAGAGGAGGCTTCAGACTGGGCAAGAGGAGGCTTCAGCTTGAGAAAGAGGAGGCTTCAGTCTGAGGAAGAGCAGGCTTCAGCCTGAGAAAGACGACGCTTCAGTCTGAGGAAGAGGAGGCTTCAGCCTGAAGAGGAGGCTTCAGCCTGAAGAGGAGGAGGCTTCAGCCTGAGGAAGAGGAGGTTTCACCCTAAGGAAGAGGAAGCTTCACCCTAAGGAAGAGGAGGCTTCAGCATGAGGAAGAGGAGGCTTCATCCTAAGGAAGAGGAGGCTTCAGCCTGAGAAAGATGAGGCTTCAGTCTGAGGAAGAGGAGGCTTCAGCCTGAAGACGAGGAGGCTTCAGCATGAGGAAGAGGAGGCTTCAGTCTGAGGAAGAGGAGGCTTCAGCCTAAGGAAGAGGAGGCTTCAGCCTAAGAAAGAGGAGGCTTCAGCCTGAGAAAGAAGAGGCTTCAGTCTGAGGAAGAGGAGGCTTCAGCCTGAGGACGAGGAGGCTTCAGCATGAAAAAGAGGAGGCTTCAGCCTGAGAAAGAGGAGGCTTCAGTCTGAGAAAGACGAGGCTTCAGTCTGAGGAAGAGGAGGCTTCAGCCTGAGAAAGAGGAGGCTTCAGTCTGAGGAAGAGGAGGTTTCAGCCTGAGGACGAGGAGGCTTCAGCATGAGGAAGAGGAGGCTTCAGCATGAGGAAGAGGAGGCTTCACCCTAAGGAAGAGGAGGCTTCAGCCTGAGAAAGAAGAGGCTTCAGTCTGAGAAAGAGGAGGCTTCAGCCTGAGGACGAGGAGGCTTCAGCATGAGGACGAGGAGGCTTCAGCATGAGGAAGAGGAGGCTTCAATCTGAGGAAGAGGAGGCTTCAGCCTAAGGAAGAGGAGGCTTCAGTCTGAGGAAGAGGAGGCTTCAGCCTGAGGAAGAGGAGGCTTCAGCCTAAGGAAGAGGAGGCTTCAGTCTGAGGAAGAGGAGGCTTCAGCCTGAGGAAGAGGAGGCTTCAGCCTGAGGAAAAGGAGGCTTCAGCTTGAGGAAGAGGAGGCTTCATCCTGAGGAAGAGGAGGATTAAGCCTGAGGAAGAGGAGGCTTCAGCTTGAGAAAGAGGAGGCTTCAGCCTGAGGAAGAGGAGGCTTCAGCCTAAGGAAGACGAGGCTTCATCCTAAGGAAGAGGAGGCTTCAGCCTGAGAAAGAGGAGGCTTCAGTCTGAGGAAGAGGAGGCTTCAATCTGAGGAAGAGGAGGCTTCAGCCTAAGGAAGAGGAGGCTTCAGCCTGAGGAAGAGGAGGCTTCAGCCTGAGGAAGAGGAGGCTTCAGCCTGAGGAAAAGGAGGCTTCAGCTTGAGGAAGAGGAGGCTTCATCCTGAGGAAGAGGAGAATTAAGCCTGAGGAAGAGGAGGCTTCAGCTTGAGGAAGAGGAGGCTTCAGCCTGAGGAAGAGGAGGCTTCAGCCTAAGGAAGACGAGGCTTCATCCTAAGGAAGAGGAGGCTTCAGCCTGAGAAAGAGGAGGCTTCAGTCTGAGGAAGAGGAGGCTTCAGCATGAGGAAGAGGAGGCTTCAGTCTGAGGAAGAGGAGGCTTCAGCCTAAGGAAGAGGAGGCTTCAGCCTGAGGAAGAAGAGTCAGCCTGAGGAAGAGGAGGCTTCAGCCTGAGGAAGAGGAGGCTTCAGCCTAAGGAAAGAGGCTTCAGTTTGAGGAAGAGGAGGCTTCAGCCTGAGGAAAGAGGCTTCAGTTTGAGGAAGAGGAGGCTTCAGGCTGAGGAAGAGGAAGCCTTAGCCTGCAGTATTAATGATCCTACGTACAGTGACTGAACCCTACGTACAGTGTATGAACCCTACGTACAGTGACTGAACCCTACGTACAGTGATTGAACCCTACGTACAGTGACTGAACCCTACGTACAGACTGAACCCTACGTACAGTGACTGAACCCTACGTACAGTGGATGAACCCTACGTACAGTGATTGAACCCTACGTACAGTGGATGAACCCTACGTACAGTGACTGAACACTACGTACAGTGGATGAACCCTACGTACAGTGGATGAACCCTACGTACAGTGGATGAACCCTACGTACAGTGACTGAACCCTACGTACAGTGGATGAACCCTACGTACAGTGGATGAACCCTACATACAGTGACTGAACCATACGTACAGTGGATGCACCCTACGTACAGTGGATGAACCCTACATACAGTGACTGAACCCTACGTACAGTGACTGAACCCTACGTACAGTGACTGAACCCTACATACAGTGGATGAACCCTACGTACAGTGACTGAACCCTACGTACAGTTACTGAACCCTACGTACAATGGATGAATCCTACGTATAGTGACTGAACCCTACGTACAGTGACTGAACCCTACGTACAGTGGATGAACCCTACGTACAGTGACTGAACCCTACGTACAGTGGATGCACCCTATGTACAGTGGATGAACCCTTCAGTGACTGAACCCTACGTACAGTGGATGAACCCTACATACAGTGAGTGAACCCTACGTACAGTGACTGAACCCTACGTACAGTGACTGAACCCTACGTACAGTGACAACCCTCAATCTCAGCAACAAACCAGTGTGGTTAATAAAGACACAATAACGAAGAATTTGACAGAGACGTTTCGCCAGTTAGTAGACTTGGTCAGTCACTACACGGGAGCTTACAAGTGGTGGCCGAGGTCACTGTGTGAGAGATGGTAACACTGCAGGAGGTCAACCTCTCCTTCCCATGACTTACATTTTTATGTAAGATGGGTCATACTACAAGTTTGGCAACACTGACAGCTCCTTGATTCTCATGGCTTATATTTTGTATTGGTAGTAACGCGGCTTCCAGGCATCTACCACGTTTTCTGTCGCCTTCTATTAGCACTAGCTGGACGTTACTGGAAAAAGTCCTTTTAACAGACAACAGTTAGGTCTGGTCATGAGGTCAGTGCCATCAGAGATTCAATAGTTATTCTTCTTGGCACTTCATGTATTCCTAATATTGCTCTTTGGTGCCACAGTTAATATCCTTTAAAGAGATCGGAGTGATCAAAATATCCAAAATCATTCGATAAACGTGTTCATAAGTGGGCGGCGTTCAGGTGTGTGTGAGTGGGCGGCGTTCAGGTGTGTGTGAGTGGGCGGCGTTCAGGTGTGTGTGAGTGGGCGGCGTTCAGGTGTGAGTGGGCGGCGTTCAGGTGTGTGTGAGTGGGCGGCGTTCAGGTGTGTGTGAGTGGGCGGCGTTCAGGTGTGTGTGAGTGGGCGGCGTTCAGGTGTGAGTGGGCGGCGTTCAGGTGTGTGTGAGTGGGCGGCGTTCAGGTGTGTGTGAGTGGGCGGCGTTCAGTGTGTGTGAGTGGGCGGCGTTCAGGTGTGTGTGAGTGGGCGGCGTTCAGGTGTGTGTGAGTGGGCGGCGTTCAGGTGTGTGTGAGTGGGCGGCGTTCAGGTGTGTGTGAGTGGGCGGCGTTCAGGTGTGTGTGAGTGGGCGGCGTTCAGGTGTGTGGGGCATCACACCACACCTGCAGATTTACCATTAACATTACCATTGCTAGAATTACCGACTATATGTAAAGTAAACGGACACAAGTGCAGCTAATGTGACATTTTATTGTGGCGACGTTTCGCTCTCCAGGAGCTTTATCAAGCTGTTACGGCTTGATAAAGCTCCTGGAGAGCGAAACGTTGCCACAATAAAATGTCACATTAGTTGCACTTGTGTCCTTTTACTTTACATTAATATTACCACCATGGCCACAAGGCTCACCATGGCCACAAGGCTCACCATGGCCACAAGGCTCACCAGGGCCACAAGGCTCACCACGGCCACAAGGCCCACCATGGCCACAAGGCTCACCATGGTCACAAGGCTCACCACGGCCACAAGGCTCACCACGGCCACAAGGCTCACCATGGCCACAAGGCTCACCATGGCCACAAGGCTCACCATGGCCACAAGGTTCACCACGGCCACAAGGCTCACCATGGCCACAAGGCTCACCACGGCCACAAGGCTCACCACGGCCACAAGGCTCACCATGGCCACAAGGCTCACCACGGCCACAAGGCTCACCACGGTCACAAGGCTCACCATGGCCACAAGGCTCACCATGGCCACAAGGCTCACCACGGCCACTAGGCTCACCATGGCCACAAGGCTCACTATGGCCACAAGGCTCACCACGGCCACAAGGCTCACCACGGCCACAAGGCTCAGCACGGCCACAAGGCTCACCACGGCCACAAGGCTCACCACGGCCACAAGGCTCACCATGGCCACAAGGCTCACTATGGCCACAAGGCTCACCACGGCCACAAGGCTCACCACGGCCACAAGGCTCACCACGGCCACAAGGCCCACCATGGCCACAAGGCTCACCATGGTCACAAGGCTCACCACGGCCACAAGGCTCACCACGGCCACAAGGCTCACCATGGCCACAAGGCTCACCATGGCCACAAGGTTCACCACGGCCACAAGGCTCACCATGGCCACAAGGCTCACCACGGCCACAAGGCTCACCATGGCCACAAGGCTCACTATGGCCACAAGGCTCACCACGGCCACAAGGCTCACCATGGCCACAAGGCTCACTATGGCCACAAGGCTCACCACGGCCACAAGGCTCACCACGGCCACAAGGCTCACCACGGCCACAAGGCCCACCATGGCCACAAGGCTCACCATGGTCACAAGGCTCACCACGGCCACAAGGCTCACCACGGCCACAAGGCTCACCATGGCCACAAGGCTCACCATGGCCACAAGGTTCACCACGGCCACAAGGCTCACCATGGCCACAAGGCTCACCACGGCCACAAGGCTCACCACGGCCACAAGGCTCACCATGGCCACAAGGGTCACCATGGCCACAAGGCTCACCAAGGCCACAAGGCTCACCATGGCCACAAGGCTCACCATGGCCACGAGGCTCACCACGGCCACAAGGCTCACCACGGTCACTAGGCTCACCATGGCCACAAGGCTCACCACGGCCACAAGGCTCACCATGGCCACAGGGCTCACCACGGCCACAAGGCTCACCACGGTCACTAGGCTCATCATGGCCACAAGACTCACCACGGCCACAAGGCTCACCACGGCCACAAGACTCACCACGGTCACTAGGCTCACCACGGCCACAAGGCTCACCATGGCCACAAGGCTCACCACGGCCACAAGGCTCACCATGGCCACAAGGCTCACCATGGCCACAAGGCTCACCATGGCCACAAGGCTCACCACGGCCAAAAGGCTCACCATGGCCACAAGGCTCACCACGGCCACAAGGCTCACCATGGCCACAAGGCTCACCACGGCCACAAGGCTCACCATGGTCACAAGGCTCACCATGGCCACAAGGCTCACCACGGTCACTAGGCTCACCATGGCCACAAGGCTCACCACGGCCACAAGGCTCACCATGGCCACAAGGCTCACCACGGCCACAAGGCTCACCATGGCCACAAGGCTCACCATTGCCACAAGGTTCACCACGGCCACAAGGCTCACCATAGCCACAAGGCTCACCACGGCCACAAGCCTCACCATGGCCACAAGGCTCACCACGGCCAAAAGGCCCACCATGGCCACAAGGCTCACCACGGCCACAAGGCTCACCATGGCCACAAGGCTCACCACGGCCACAAGGCTCACCATGGCCACAAGGCTCACCATGGCCACAAGGCTCACCATGGCCACAAGGCTCACAACGGCCTCAAGGCTCACCACGGCCACAAGGCTCACCACGGTCACTAGGCTCACCATGGCCACAAGACTCACCACGGTCCCTAGGCTCACCACGGTCACTAGGCTCACCATGGCTACAAGGCTCACCACGGTCACTAGGCTCACCATGGCCACAAGACTCACCACGGTCCCTAGGCTCACCACGGTCACTAGGCTCACCATGGCTACAAGGCTCACCACGGTCCCTAGGCTCACCACGGTCACTAGGCTCACCATGGCTACAAGGCTAAACACGGCCACAAGACTCACCACGGTCACTAGACTCACCACGGCCACAAAGCTCACCATGGCCACAAGGCTCACCATGGTCACAAGGCTCACCATGGTCACAAGGCTCACCACGGCCACAATGCTCACCATGGCCACAAGGCTCACCATGGTCACAAGGCTCACCACGGCCACAAGGCTCACCATGGCCACAAGGCTCACCATGGTCACAAGGCTCACCATGGTCACAAGGCTCACCATGGTCACAAGGCTCACCATGGCCACAAGGCTCACCATGGTCACAAGGCTCACCACGGCCACAAAGCTCACCATGGCCACAAGGCTCACCATGGCCACAAGGCTTACCATGGTCACAAGGCTCACCATGGCCACAAGGCTCACCATGGCCACAAGGCTCACCATGGCCACAAGGCTCACCATGGCCACAAGGCTCACCATGGTCACAAGGCTCACCATGGCCACAAGGCTCACCACGGCCACAAGGCTCACCACGGCCACAAGACTCACCACGGCCACAAGGCTCACCATGGTCACAAGGCTCACCATGGTCACAAGGCTCACCATGGTCACTAGGCTCACCACGGCCACAAGGCTCACCATGGCCACAAGGCTCACCACGGCCACAAGGCTCACCATGGCCACAAGGCTCACCACGGTCACTAGGCTCACCATGGCCACAAGGCTCACCACGGCCACAAGGCTCACCACGGTCACTAGGCTCAACTCGGCCACAAGGCTCACCATGGCCACAAGGCTCACCACGGTCACTAGGCTCACCATGGCCACAAGGCTCACCACGGTCACTAGGCTCACCACGGCCACAAGGCTCACCACGGCCACAAGACTCACCACGGCCACAAGGCTCACCATGGCCACAAGGCTCACCATGGCCACAAGTCTTACCATGGTCACAAGGCTCACCATGGCCACAAGGCTCACCATGGCCACAAGGCTCACCGTGGCCACAAGGCTCACCATGACCACAAGGCTCACCATGGTCACAAGGCTCACCATGGCCACAAGGCTCACCATGGCCACAAGGCTCACCACGGCCACAAGACTCACCACGGCCACAAGGCTCACCATGGTCACAAGGCTCACCATGGTCACAAGGCTCACCATGGTCACTAGGCTCACCACGGCCACAAGGCTCACCATGGCCACAGGGCTCACCACGGCCACAAGGCTCACCATGGCCACAAGGCTCACCACGGTCACTAGGCTCACCATGGCCACAAGGCTCACCACGGCCACAAGGCTCACCACGGTCACTAGGCTCAACTCGGCCACAAGGCTCACCATGGCCACAAGGCTCACCACGGTCACTAGGCTCACCATGGCCACAAGGCTCACCACGGTCACTAGGCTCACCACGGCCACAAGACTCACCACGGTCACAAGGCTCACCACGGCCACAAGGCTCACCACGGTCACTAAGCTCACCATGGCCACAAGGCTCACCACGGTCACTAAGCTCACCATGGCCACAAGGCTCACCACGGCCACAAGGCTCACCACGGCCACAAGGCTCACCACGGTCACTAGGCTCACCATGGCCACAAGGCTCACCACGTCCACAAGGCTCACCATGGTCACTAGGCTCACCACGGCCACAAGGCTCACCATGGCCACAAGGCTCACCACGGCCACAAGGCTCACCATGGCTACAAGGCTCACCACGGTCACTAGGATCACCACGGCCACAAGGCTCACCACGGCCACAAGACTCACCATGGCCACAAGGCTCACCATGGCCACAAGGCTCACCATGGCCACAAGGCTCACCATGGCCACAAGGCTCACCATAGTCACAAGGCTCACCACGGCCACAAGGCTCACCATGGCCACAAGGCTCACCACGGTCACTAGGATCACCACGGCCACAAGGCTCACCACGGCCACAAGACTCACCATGGCCACAAGGCTCACCATAGTCACAAGGCTCACCACGGCCACAAGACTCACCATGGCCACAAGGCTCACCATGGCCACAAGGCTCACCATGGCCACAAGGCTCACCATAGTCACAAGGCTCACCACGGCCACAAGACTCACCATGGCCACAAGGCTCACCACGGCCACAAGGCTCACCATGGCCACAAGACTCACCATGGCCACAAGGCTCACCATGGCCACAAGGCTCACCATGGCCACAAGGCTCACCACGGCCACAAGGCTCAACACGGCCACAAGGCTCAACACGGCCACAAGGCTCACCACGACCACAAGGCTCACCACGGCCACAAGGTTCAACACGGCCACAAGGCTCACCATGGTCACTAGCCTCAACACGGCCACAAGGCTCAACACGGCCACAAGGTTCAACACGGCCACAAGGCTCACCATGGTCACTAGGCTCAACACGGCCACAAGGTTCAACACTGCCACAAGGCTCAACACGGCCACAAGGTTCAACACGGCCACAAGGCTCAACACGGCCACAAGGTTCAACACAGCCACAAGGCTCACCATGGCCACAAGGCTCACCACAGCCACAAGGCTCAACACGGCCACAAGGTTCAACACGGCCACAAGGCTCACCATGGCCACAAGGCTCACCACAGCCACAAGGCTCAACACGGCCACAAGGTTCAACACAGCCACAAGGCTCACCATGGCCACAAGGCTCACTACGGCCACAAGACTCACCACGGCCACAAGGCTCAACACGGTCACAAGGCTGACCATGGTCACAAGGCTTCACTATGTGGACGATGTTCTCCTCACCGCTCGTGGACTACCTCAAGACAAGTTCTGACAGTATGGAACCATCCATTCAGGTCATTCCTAGAATATGCAGCTGATGTCGGTCTCCCTCTCCTCGAGGTACTTCTCCTTCAACAAGACTCCCACCTCAAATTCACAGTATACGGAAAACATACCAACAAAAATGACGTGCTACCACTCTCACCATCACTGAACCAAGCAAGGTACTCTCACTGCTATGTTTCTACGAGTGAGTTGCACTCACTGCTATGTTTCTACATGTGATGTGCACTCACTGCTATGTTTCTACCTGTGATGTGCACTCACTGCTATGCTTCTACAAGTGAGGTGCACTCACTGCTGTTTCAACAAGTGATGTGCACTCACTGCTATGCTTCTACAAGTGAAGTGCACTCATTGTTATGTTTCTACATGCCTACAACATCTGCACCTCCGAATATCTGTAACAACAGTGTAGGATTCTTCAAGACATCTTCCTAGTACAACAGTTTCCTGCAAACATGGTCAGGCACTGCAGGGATCGTGCATACAAAACCTTCACATCAAGGAGACCTGAGAACAACACTGACTCATACTTCCTACAGGCCACAGTGCAGGATACATTACATCTGCCCTCACCCAGAGCAACAGAGGTGTTACCACTGTTATATCCAGCACCATTAAAATCATGACCAGGCAAAAAGACCACTGCCAGGACCACAACAGCACAGGTGTGTGTACATCATTCCACGCGGTCCTTATGACCCGAAATGCCTGAGAGACCTCTGGTTACAAACTGATCACGTTGAAGGAACACTGCTGTGCCTGCAGGACTCAAACCTTCAACAACACCTTCCTGATACTCAGGGATGACACTGTCTACCTTGAAAGTACGTTCAGCTGGACATAAAAGAAGGGAAGAAAACACGAGGCAGATGCCTGGAAGCTGCATTACTTAAGGAGCTGTCACTATAGCCAAACTTGTAGTACGACTCATACCTACCTGGAGTTTATCTGGAGGGTATTCCGGGGATCAACGTCCCGGCGACCCAGTCCATGACCAGGCCTCATCCTACATAAAAAAAGAAAAAAACAAGTCATGGGAAGGAGAGGCTGACCTGTAGCGTGACCATCTTTCGCAGTTCACCTCACACAGTGACTTCAGTCGCCCGGGCGCTCGCCTGACTACGCTTTTATCAATTTGCTTGTATATTCCCATGCAGTGACTGACCAAGTCTAGCCATGGGCGAAACGTCGTTTTCACCACTTGTCAAGTTTGCCCCATCCATCTCCAGAGTAGTATGAACATGAGGGGAAGGGAAAAAAAACAGCAATGGATGTACCCTTAAACCCAAACAGCCTGGCTAACCAGGTCATCCTAAACTGACATTTAGAAATCCCAGGTGAATCACACACGTCAGACCCCTCCACCCACCTCCACCCCCACCCCCACCCCCCTCCCCAAGCCAATCAACTTTTACCTGTCGCTCGCACAATTGAAAAACACGAGAATAATGGCACTGTTACGGGTGTCAATTATGAGGCGGCGAATTAATAAAAAAACACACAAAAAAAGCACCCGGGGCGTGTGCCAATCATGTATTGTTCGCGTACACAGTGTATAACAAACAGGGGTCATTCATGACGGTCCCACACAGCTCTGCCCTGAGTCCTTTGTCTCTCGCTGTACCAGCTCCAGTTTTTAACCACCTCGCTGAGGACCATCACCCAAAAAACACTGTTTTGTAGCGTCAGCGATACACACACACACACACACACACATACACACACACACACACACACACACACACACACACACACACACACACATACACACACACACAGTGTACACAGGTACAGTGGGAAAGAGAATTGGTTGGAAAAACAGTAAACGAAATGATGGAATATATGACCACAAAATGCAGGGAGGCAGAGGAGAGGTTCATACCTTAAAACAACAGAAACAATAGGAAGACTAAAATGAGCCCATGGTTCGCACAAAGACAGGGCAAAACTAAGTGCGCTGGAGAATGAAAAAGGTATAGGAGAGTAAGGACCCACAAAAATAGGGAGCTTAGCCGAAGAGCCAAAAATGAATATGCATGGTTAACGAGGGAAGCCCAGCGGCAATACGAGAATGACATAGCATCGAAAGCCAAATCTGATCCAAAGCTGTTGTACAGCCATTTCAAGAGGAAAACAACAGTCAAGGACCAGGTAATCAGGCTGAAGATGGACGGAAGGGAGATCACAAGAAACGACAAAGAAGTATTTGAAGAGCTAAACGCGAGATTTAAGGAAGTATTTTCAGTGGAGACAGAAAGGACTCCAGCAAAGTGGGATGCTAGGGTACACCAACAAGTGCTAGACACACTACATACAACAGAGGAAGAGGTGAAGAGGCTGCTAAGTAAACTTGATACTTCAAAGGCGGTGGGACCGGACAACATCTCTCCGTGGGTCTTGAGAGAGGAAGCGGAAGCACTGTGTGTGCCACTAACAATAATCTTCAACACATCTATCGAAACAGGACAACCTGAGGTGTGGAAAATGGCAAATGTAGTTTCGATACCTTAACAAGGGATCAGTCAAGACTCTGTACACCATGTGTCAGGCCCATATTGGAACCCACACCTGGTAAAGAAAGTCAGGAGATTAAATAAAGTGCAAAGGTTTGAAACAAGACTAATCCCGGAGCTAAATGGTATGTCCTACGAAGAGAGGTTAAGGGAAATCACCCTGGCGACACTGGAGGACAGGGGGTACAGGGGTGACATGATAACAACATATAAAATACTGACAGGAACTGACACGATGTTTCAGAGATGTAACACAGCAACAAGGGGTCACAACTGGAAGTTGAAAATACAGATGACTCACAGGGATGTTAGGAAATGTTTTTTTCAGTCATAGAGTTGTCAGGAAGTGGAACAACCTGGAGAGTGATGTAGTGGAGACAGGATCCATACATAGCTTTAAGAAGAGGTATGATGAAGCTCATGGAGCAGGGAGAGAGTGGACCTAGTAGTGACCAGTGAAGAGGCGGGGCCAGGAGCTATGACAAGACCCCTGTAACAACAAACAGGTGAGTAGTGAGTACAATTAGGTGAGTACACATACACACACACACACACACACACACACACACACACACACACACACAACACACACACACACACCCACACACACACACACACACACACAACACACACACACACACACACACACACACACACACACACACACACACACACACACACACACACACACACACAACACACACACACACACACACACACACACACAACACACACACCACACACACACACACACACACACACACACACACACACACACACACACACACACACACACACACACACACACACACACACACACACACACACACACACACACACACACAACACACACACACACACACACACACACACACACACACACACACACACACACACAACACACACGGGAAAAACTGATCTCTTTATTGTAACTGAAGCATTAATAATAGAGATGACGAAAATAATAATATAATAATATAATAATAATAATAATAATAATAATAATAATAATAATAATATTATTATTATTATTATTATTAATATTATTATTATTAACAATAGTAATAGTAATAATAATAATAGAAGAAGAAGAAACAGAAGAAAAAATAAATGAATGGTGGTTGTTGTTGTTATTCTTGAATTAATCTGTAAGCGCTAAATCTGTATGGACCATTCTGTGGTTCATACAGCTATGAGCAAGGAAGGAGAGGGATGGGCTTTTTTCCGTGGACCAAGAGCCCTTCATCAACATCATGCTGCGTCCCTTGATATAAAAAGAGTCGATAAAAAGGAGAGAGGAAAGAGCAAGTCAATGGATGAAGGATGAGGCCGGGGGAACCGTGACTCGACCCCCAGCAAGCACAGATAGGAGGGTACAGATCGATGGGTTCAGAGGGCCAAGGCACTCACAGGATGTTCCCTTTAAGATGCTTGCCACTGTGCTGTCTGACACGCACTTTAGTCGAAGCTTTCAGAGAATACCTGGCACTAGAGGAAATTAACCACACGCACACACACACACACACACACACACACACACACACAAACACACACACAAACACCACACACATACACACACACGCATACACACACACACACACACACACACACACACACACACACACACAAACACCACACACATACACACACACGCATACACACACACACACACACACACACACACACACACACACACACCACACACACACACCCACACACACACAACCACACACCACACACACACACACACACACACACACACACACACACACACACACACACACACACACACACGGAAGGGATAGACTCAGAAGTGTCCTTGTTTGCAGATGATGTGAAGTTAATGAGAAGAATCAAATCGGATGAGGATCAGGCAGGACTACAAAGAGACCTGGACAAGCTGCAAGCCTGGTCCAGCAACTGGCTCCTTGAGTTTAACCCTGCCAAATGCAAAGTCATGAAGATTGGGGAAGGGCAAAGAAGACCGCAGACACAATATAGTTTAGATGGCCAAAGACTGCAAATCTCACTCAAGGAAAAAGATCTGGGGGTGAGTATAACACCAAGCATATCTCCTGAGGCGCACATAAATCAGATAACTGCTGCAGCATACAGGCGCCTGGCAAACCTACGGATAACGTTCCGATACCTCAATAAGGAGTCGTTCAAGACCCTGTATACCATTTACGTCAGGCCCATACTAGAGTATGCAGCACCAGTTTGGAATCCACACCTAGTCAAGCACGTCAAGAAATTAGAGAAAGTGCAAAGGTTTGCAACAAGACTAGTCCCAGAGCTACGGGGATTGTCGTACGAAGAAAGGTTGAGGGAAATCGGCCTGATGACACTGGAGGCCAGGAGGGTCAGGGGAGACATGATAACGACATATAAAATACTGCGCGGAATAGACAAGGTGGACAAAGACAGGATGTTCCAGAGAAGGGACACAGACACAAGAGGTCACAATTGGAAGTTGAAGACTCAGATGAATCGAAGGGATGTTAGGAAGTATTTCTTCAGTCATAGAGTAGTCAAGTCATGGAATAGTCTAGAAAGTGAAGTAGTGGAGGCGGGAACCATACATAGTTTTAAGGCGAGGTATGATAAAGCTCATGTAGCAGGGAGAGAGAGGACCTAGTAGCAATCAGTGAAGAGGCGGGGCCAGGAGCTATGACTCGACCCCTGCAACCACAAATAGGTGAGTACAAATAGGTGAGTACACACACACACACACACACACACACACACACACACCACACACACACACACACACACACACACACACACACACACACACACACCTCACCTTAACATAAAGGTCAATCTAGCAACCTTTAACACTAAGGTTTGCAAGCCACTTCAGAATCTTTTTTAAAGCAGTTAATGTTGCACATGACACAAGACATAAACATGGCGACAGTAAGTGGCAGAAGCATTGATGTAGGTTCACCAGGACGGGTCCTGGCCCAGGTCTTCTTCATGTGGTCACCCGACAGTGACTCCAGGAGTGTCGGTCTTTGTACAAGTGGAGTACCGTTTACAGCCCTATGGCAGGGGTAGCCCTATGGCAGGGGTAGCCCTATGGCAGGGGTAGCCCTATGACAGAGGTAGCCCTATGGCAGGGGTAGCCCTATGGCAGGGGTAGCCCTATGGCAGGGGTAGCCCTATGGCAGGGGTAGCCCTATGGCAGGGGTAGCCCTATGACAGGGGTAGCCCTATGGCAGGGGTAGCCCTATGACAAGGGCACGGTGAGTCTTCTACAGGTTAAGTGGAGTACGTGGTAGTAATAGTAGTAGTAGTAGTAGTGATAGTAGTGGTAATAGTAGTGGTAGTAGTAGTAGTAGTACTTGGGGGTTTTGCTAAGTAAACGAACAGGTACATAACTGTCAGACAATAGGTACATAACTGTCAGACAATAGGTACATAATGAACGTCAGACAGCAGGTATAGTGGCTTTGTGTAAGGTACGTGGCAGTAAGTGTAAACATCACATGGGATTAAATATGTTTAGTGTACCAAGCACACACACACACACACACACACACACACACACACACACACACACACACACACACACACACACACACACACACACACACACACACTTATATATAATAGGACTGGAGGTAAAGATAGAGTGTTAGGATAAACCATATAAACGAGAAGCAACGAATTTACGTGTTGCATTTATTAATTTACAAAATATAAGAGGGATGACAGAGGAGCAATGTGACTTGTATGTTGTAAATACTTGACAATATATGAGAAGTTCACATGGTGTGCTGGAGGGATGGAGAATATTGAAAAGTATAACTGGGATTAAAAGAGTGATGTGTGATGTTAGTGTTGTGGTTTAATGTGTTCCTAGATGAAGACTGTAAAATATATTAATGCCTGAGTGTTGAGTGATTATATACGAGACTCGTAAAGAGGTTCAGAGGAGAAAGTCACATGTTGCGTGGGTTGGAAATGTATAGACAAGATGTTGAAGGTTAACGTAAAAATGAAAGAGGAAGGTAAAGGGAGTACATAAGAGTGTACAGAGTGAAAGACCAGAGGTCAGAAGGAAGGAAGGAAGGGGTACACAGGTGGAGGAAAACATTTCCATCATTTGGTGTGACTGTGTGTGTGCAGGTGGGTGTATAAGAACACCAACACTGCAGAAGGCCTACTGGTCTATACAAGGCAGCTGAAGCACGCCATAGAGCACACGAGCAGACAACACTCAACCCGAGTCAGGAAACCTTTGGAAAAAGGACAAGTTTATCAAAAGATGTAATAAATAAAACATATATGGATGGGAATCCTGAAAAAGAAGAATGGAAGCAGCAGCACCATAATGCCTGACGTATGGTGAAAATATTACTCAGAGACGAAGTACTGAAAACACTGCAAGATGATGTAGTGGCGTGTAACTTATGAGTGAGGGAGTGGAGGAGAGCTTCTTAAGAAGATCGTTTAAAAAGAAGCGGAGAGGAGGCCTACTGGCCCATGCTAGGCAGGTTCAAGTCACCTACTGGCTCAATCTAGTCAGCTCCAACTCACACCCACTCATGTATTTGTCTAACCTATTTTTAAAACAACTTAAGGTTTTAACTGCTATGACGGTACTCGGGAGTTTGTTCCACTCATCCACAACTCTGTTACTAAACCAGTGCTTTCCTAAATCCTTTCCAAATCTTAATTTTCCCAACTTGAAACCATTGCTGCGAGTCCTGTCTTGGATACTTTTAGCACGTTATTTACATCCCCTTTATTTATTACTGCTTTCCATTTGTATACCTCAATCATATCATTCATAATTCTACGCCTTTCTAGAGAGTGCAGACTCAGGGCCTCAGTCTATCCTCGCAGAAAAGATTTCTGATACATGGGACCAACTTTGTCATCCTCCTCTGTACGTTTTCCAAAGCATTTATATCCATTCTGTAATACAGTGACCAGAACTGAGCAGCATAGTCTAAATGAGGCCTAACCAAGGATATATAGAGTTGGAGAACTACCTGAGGACTTCTATTATTTATACTTAATAATAATATCTTTATTTCTACCAGTACATGTACAAGGTATACAGACCATAGCTGACATTAGTGACATACTACTATATAGAAAGCCGCTTGTTATGCAGAGCATTTCCCGCAAATTAGATCAGTTTTGTCCCAGGATGCGACCCACACCAGTCGCCAGCTACGTATTTTACTGATGGGTGAACATAGACAACCGGTGTGAAGAAACACACCTAATGTTTCTACCCTCGCTGGGAATCGAACCCAGACCCTCGCCGTGTGAAGCAAGAGCTTTAGCCACCAGGCCACGGGTAACTGTTGTCTTGGCTTTAGATTACTGTTAAAAAGAAATCTTAAATCTTTCTCGCAATCGGCGATATTAAGATCTACATTATTTAGTTTATAAGTGTCATGCTTATTTTTCTTTGCAAAGCTTAGAACTTTGCAATTGTCATCATTAAACAGCATCTGCCACTTCACCGACCACTGCGTCAGTCTACTCAGATCTTCCTGCAGCGCTCTAGTGTCCTCGTCACAATTCGACGATCTCTGGTAGAGGCTTGAACACCCAGCAGACATGTGTGGCCGTGTGTATACACATACACGGTTGCAGACACTAAGGGGTAAGTGTCGATTCGAGTTAGAAGAACTTATCTAGACCTCTAATTAGTTTTACATACAGGTTAGACGGGTATACAAGTGATAGTCTATGAAAATGGTATACAACACTGACAGGTTAATAAGTAAGACACAGATACAACAGTCAGGTATCTTTACTGTTCCAGATTATGGAACAAAACTCTTCTCCAGGCTGAGGGACTGACCGCCTCAAAACTACCTCTTCAAGGGTGATGGACTGATTACATAGTCTTCACTTATCTACTGCTTCTGTTAACTCTTTTATACTCGACTGAAGACGTCTACTGTGTAAACGAAACGTTTCGGAATAAAGATACCTAACTGTTGTACATGTGTCTTATATGAGTGATTGTTGACAGCCGTGAGTTAGATCTTCCTAGCATGGCCTAACAGCCCTACTAGTGTTCATTTAGTCTCATGATATGATTACTGGTATTTGACGTGCTGTTGGAGTACAAGCGTAGCAAGAAACCTATAGAAGAATTCAGGAAAACCAGTTAGCTGTGTTTCAGAGGCACGAAATACAGTGCCTTCAGTTTTAAAGACGCGAGAAAAGATGGTGGTTAGGTGGGTCGTTAAAGTGCACTTCTAACAAAGCACCTATGGTGCGAGTGACGGTAAATGTGCTTTCTTCATGGCGACGCTCTGCCCTGGTGCACCACAGTAAGATAAAAAAAACTGAGGCACTAACTCACGAAAAACGTGTAAATAAAAAGAGTTTAAACTAAACGTGTACACAGGGATGGAGGGGTTTAATACCAGCCAGGATTACTGATGTAGACGACCAGGGATTTACCAAGGGTGCGACGCGCAGGATTAACCACACCATAAATACCACACCATGAGCATTAACCACACAACCAGGTATTGAAGGTTGAGACTTGCTATTTTATAACATTTACAACAATTCCCAGGTATTACTGGAATTTAACTATAAAATTATTATTATTATTATTATTATTATTATTAAACCTGGATAGAGATTCGTTCATTCAATGATGGTTCACCCATGTGGGTTCACCCATGTGGGTTCACCCATGTGGGTTCACCCATGTAGGTTCACCCATGTGGGTTCACCCATGTGGGTTCACCCATGTGGGTTCACCCATGTGGGTTCACCCATGTAGGTTCACCCATGTAGGTTCACTCATGTAGGTTCACCCATGTAGGTTCACCTATGTGGGTTCACCCATGTGGGTTCACCCATGTGGGTTCACCCATGTGGGTTCACCCATGTAGGTTCACCCATGTAGGTTCACCCATGTAGGTTCACCCATGTAGGTTCACCCATGTAGGTTCACCCATGTGGGTTCACCCATGTAGATTCACCCATGTAGGTTCACCCATGTAGGTTCACCCATGTGGGTTCACCCATGTGGGTTCACCCATGTGGGTTCACCCATGTAGGTTCACCCATGTAGGTTCACCCATGCAGATTCACCCATGCACTGACCTGGCTGGATGAGTCGTACATCCAGTATCTTGTCGACCTGTGAGTTGTAAGCAGTAATGTGGAAGACACACTCCGGCGTGTCCTGGATACAGGTAATGTTGACAGGAACCAGGTCTTCTGACACCTGCTGCCACTTGACGGTACCTGAACCTGACGATGACACGTGGAACACCTCTGCCCATAACCTGTAAGAGAAACCAGGACATGGGTTATACTTCCCATGTCTTAATAGTTCGTGGGAAGGAGGGGAGAGATGGTTATCCCAATGACCAGGACCAATACCAGGTCCCAGACAAGTTAGGACACGGGACAGTCATTAGGAAAGGTAAAGATCATTGTGGTATCCCCGTATTCCATAAGCCCAGCCCACTCTACATAGATGCACGCGAAAGGAATAGTGCAGAGTGCGGTATGCGTTACTGACTTTAACATCAGCAAGATATCACATAGAAACTAATATATTAATTCTGTAAACCTCACTCTGTTATTACTGTTTTCGTTTTGTCTGTTATAAAGTTAAAACTTCGGAGGCCAACTTTTCCTGTTATTCCTCGTGAACGCATTTTGTGCGCTATAATACTGCGATAGCATTTGTCGAAGGTTTTTCCTAAGTCTGCGTATACTACATCTGTATTTTGTTTGTCGTCCGGTGCATCCAAGACCATGTCATAGTGGTCCAGTAGTTGTGAGAGGCAGCAGCGACTATCCAAGACCATGTCATAGTGGTCCAGTAGTGAGAGGCAGCAGCGACTATCCAAGACCATGTCATAGTGGTCCAGTAGTGAGAGGCAGCAGCGACTATCCAAGACCATGTCATAGTGGTCCAGTAGTGAGAGGCAGAAGCGACCATCCAAGACCATGTCATAGTGGTCCAGTAGTTGTGAGAGGCAGCAGCGACCATCCAAGACCATGTCATAGTGGTCCAGTAGTTGTGAGAGGCAGCAGTGACTATCCAAGACCATGTCATAGTGGTCCAGTAGTGAGAGGCAGCAGCGACCATCCAAGACCATGTCATAGTGGTCCAGTAGTTGTGAGAGGCAGCAGCGACTATCCAAGACCATGTCATAGTGGTCCAGTAGTTGTGAGAGGCAGCAGCGACCATCCAAGACCATGTCATAGTGGTCCAGTAGTTGTGAGAGGCAGCAGCGACTATCCAAGACCATGTCATAGTGGTCCAGTAGTGAGAGGCAGCAGCGACCATCCAAGACCATGTCAAAGTGGTCCAGTAGTTGTGAGAGGCAGCAGCGACTATCCAAAATCATGTCATAGTGGTCCAGTAGTTGTAAGAGGCAGCAGCGACCATCCAAGACCATGTCATAGTGGTCCAGTAGTTGTGAGAGGCAGCAGCGGACTATCCAAGACCATGTCATAGTGGTCCAGTAGTTGTGAGAGGCAGCAGCGACCATCCAAGACCATGTCATAGTGGTCCAGTAGTTGTGAGAGGCAGCAGCGACTATCCAAGACCATGTCATAGTGGTCCAGTAGTGAGAGGCAGCAGCGACCATCCAAGACCATGTCAAAGTGGTCCAGTAGTTGTGAGAGGCAGCAGCGACTATCCAAAATCATGTCATAGTGGTCCAGTAGTTGTAAGAGGCAGCAGCGACCATCCAAGACCATGTCATAGTGGTCCAGTAGTTGTGAGAGGCAGCAGCGACTATCCAAGACCATGTCATAGTGGTCCAGTAGTTGTGAGAGGCAGCAGCGACCATCCAAGACCATGTCATAGTGGTCCAGTAGTTGTGAGAGGCAGCAGTGACTATCCAAGACCATGTCATAGTGGTCCAGTAGTTGTGAGAGGTAGCAGCGACTATCCAAGACCATGTCATAGTGGTCCAGTAGTTGTGAGAGGCAGCAGCGACTATCCAAGACCATGTCATAGTGGTCCAGTAGTTGTGAGAGGCAGCAGCGACTATCCAAGACCATGTCATAGTGGTCCAGTAGTTGTGAGAGGCAGCAGCGACCATCCAAGACCATGTCATAGTGGTCCAGTAGTGAGAGGCAGCAGCGACCATCCAAGACCATGTCATAGTGGTCCAGTAGTGAGAGGCAGCAGCGACTATCCAAGACCATGTCACAGTGGTCCAGTAGTGAGGCAGCAGCGACCATCCAAGACCATGTCATAGTGGTCCAGTAGTGAGAGGCAGCAGCGACCATCCAAGACCATGTCATAGTGGTCCAGTAGTGAGAGGCAGCAGCGACCATCCAAGACCATATCATAGTGGTCCAGTAGTGAGAGGCAGCAGCGACCATCCAAGACCATGTCATAGTGGTCCAGTAGTGAGAGGCAGCAGCGACCATCCAAGACCATGTCATAGTGGTCCAGTAGTGAGAGGCAACAGCGACCATCCAAGACCATGACATAGTGGTCCAGTAGTGAGAGGCAGCAGCGACCATCCAAGACCATGTCATAGTGGTCCAGTAGTGAGAGGCAGCAGCGACTATCCAAGACCATGTCATAGTGGTCCAGTAGTGAGAGGCAGCAGCGACTATCCAAGACCATGTCATAGTGGTCCAGTAGTGAGAGGCAGCAGCGACTATCCAAGACCATGTCATAGTGGTCCAGTAGTGAGAGGCAGCAGCGACTATCCAAGACCATGTCACAGTGGTCCAGTAGTGAGAGGCAGCAGCGACCATCCAAGACCATGTCATAGTGGTCCAGTAGTGAGAGGCAGCAGCGACCATCCAAGACCATGTCATAGTGGTCCAGTAGTGAGAGGCAGCAGCGACTATCCAAGACCATGTCATAGTGGTCCAGTAGTGAGAGGCAGCAGCGACTATCCAAGACCATGTCATAGTGGTCCAGTAGTGAGAGGCAGCAGCGACCATCCAAGACCATGTCATAGTGGTCCAGTAGTGAGAGGCAGCAGCGACCATCCAAGACCATGTCATAGTGGTCCAGTAGTGAGAGGCAGCAGCGACCATCCAAGACCATGTCATAGTGGTCCAGTAGTGAGAGGCAGCAGCGACCATCCAAGACCATGTCATAGTGGTCCAGTAGCGAGAGGCAGCAGCGACTATCCAAGACCATGTCATAGTGGTCCAGTAGTGACAGGCAGCAGCGACCATCCAAGACCATGTCATAGTGGTCCAGTAGTGAGAGGCAGCAGCGACTATCCAAGACCATGTCATAGTGGTCCAGTAGTGAGAGGCAGCAGCGACCATCCAAGACCATGTCATAGTGGTCCAGTAGTGAGAGGCAGCAGCGACCATCCAAGACCATGTCATAGTGGTCCAGTAGTGAGAGGCAGCAGCGACCATCCAAGACCATATCATAGTGGTCCAGTAGTGAGAGGGCAGCAGCGACCATCCAAGACCATGTCATAGTGGTCCAGTAGTGAGAGGCAGCAGCGACCATCCAAGACCATGTCATAGTGGTCCAGTAGTGAGAGGCAGCAGCGACCATGCAAGAACATGTCATAGTGGTCCAGTAGTGAGAGGCAGCAGCGACCATCCAAGACCATGTCATAGTGGTCCAGTAGTGAGAGGCAGCAGCGACTATCCAAGACCATGTCATAGTGGTCCAGTAGTGAGAGGCAGCAGCGACTATCCAAGACCATGTCATAGTGGTCCAGTAGTGAGAGGCAGCAGCGACTATCCAAGACCATGTCATAGTGGTCCAGTAGTGAGACGCAGCAGCGACCATCCAAGACCATGTCATAGTGGTCCAGTAGTGAGAGGCAGCAGCGACCATCCAAGACCATGTCATAGTGGTCCAGTAGTGAGAGGCAGCAGCGACCATCAAAGACCATGTCATAGTGGTCCAGTAGTAAGAGGCAGCAGCGACCATCCAAGACCATATCATAGTGGTCCAGTAGTGAGAGGCAGCAGCGACCATCCAAGACCATGTCATAGTGGTCCAGTAGTGAGAGGCAGCAGCGACCATCCAAGACCATGTCATAGTGGTCCAGTAGTGAGAGGCAGCAGCGACCATCCAAGACATGTCATAGTGGTCCAGGAGTGAGAGGCAGCAGCGACCATCCAAGACCATGTCATAGTGGTCCAGTAGTGAGAGGCAGCAGCGACTATCCAAGACCATGTCATAGTGGTCCAGTAGTGAGAGGCAGCAGCGACCATCCAAGACCATGTCATAGTGGTCCAGTAGTGAGAGGCAGCAGCGACCATCCAAGACCATGTCATAGTGGTCCAGTAGTGAGAGGCAGCAGCGACCATCCAAGACCATGTCATAGTGGTCCAGTAGTGAGAGGCAGCAGCGACCATCCAAGACCATATCATAGTGGTCCAGTAGTGAGAGGCAGCAGCGACCATCCAAGACCATGTCATAGTGGTCCAGTAGTGAGAGGCAGCAGCGACCATCCAAGACCATGTCATAGTGGTCCAGTAGTGAGAGGCAGCAGCGACCATCCAAGACCATGTCATAGTGGTCCAGTAGTGAGAGGCAGCAGCGACCATCCAAGACCATGTCATAGTGGTCCAGTAGTGAGAGGCAGCAGCGACCATCCAAGACCATGTCATAGTGGTCCAGTAGTGAGAGGCAGCAGCGACCATCCAAGACCATGTCATAGTGGTCCAGTAGCGAGAGGCAGCAGCGACCATCCAAGACCATGTCATAGTGGTCCAGTAGTGAGAGGCAGCAGCGACTATTCAAGACCATGTCATAGTGGTACAGTAGTGAGAGGCAGCAGCGACCATCCAAGACCATGTCATAGTGGTCCAGTAGTGAGAGGCAGCAGCGACTATCCAAGACCATGTCATAGTGGTCCAGTAGTGAGAGGCAGCAGCGACTATTCAAGACCATGTCATAGTGGTCCAGTAGTGAGAGGCAGCAGCGACCATCCAAGACCATGTCATAGTGGTACAGTAGTGAGAGGCAGCAGCGACCATCCAAGACCATGTCATAGTGGTACAGTAGTGAGAGGCAGCAGCGACCATCCAAGACCATGTCATAGTGGTCCAGTAGTGAGAGGCAGCAGCGACCATCCAAGACCATGTCATAGTGGTCCAGTAGTGAGAGGCAGCAGCGACCATCCAAGACCATGTCATAGTGGTCCAGTAGTGAGAGGCAGCAGCGACCATCCAAGACCATGTCATAGTGGTCCAGTAGTGAGAGGCAGCAGCGACCATCCAAGACCATGTCATAGTGGTCCAGTAGTGAGAGGCAGCAGCGACCATCCAAGACCATGTCATAGTGGTCCAGTAGTGAGAGGCAGCAGCGACCATCCAAGACCATGTCATAGTGGTCCAGTAGTGAGAGGCAGCAGCGACTATCCAAGACCATGTCATAGTGGTCCAGTAGTGAGAGGCAGCAGCGACTATGCAAGACCATGTCATAGTGGTCCAGTAGTGAGAGGCAGCAGCGACTATCCAAGACCATGTCATAGTGGTCCAGTAGTGAGAGGCAGCAGCGACTATCCAAGACCATGTCATAGTGGTCCAGTAGTGAGAGGCAGCAGCGACCATCCAAGACCATGTCATAGTGGTCCAGTAGTGAGAGGCAGCAGCGACCATCCAAGACCATGTCATAGTGGTCCAGTAGTGAGAGGCAAGCAGCGACTATCCAAGACCATGTCATAGTGGTCCAGTAGTGAGAGGCAGCAGCGACTATCCAAGACCATGTCATAGTGGTCCAGTAGTGAGAGGCAGCAGCGACCATCCAAGACCATGTCATAGTGGTCCAGTAGTGAGAGGCAGCAGCGACCATCCAAGACCATGTCATAGTGGTCCAGTAGTGAGAGGCAGCAGCGACCATCCAAGACCATGTCATAGTGGTCCAGTAGTGAGAGGCAGCAGCGACATCCAAGACCATGTCATAGTGGTCCAGTAGCGAGAGGCAGCAGCGACCATCCAAGACCATGTCATAGTGGTTCAGTAGTGAGAGGCAGCAGCGACCATCCAAGACCATGTCATAGTGGTCCAGTAGTGAGAGGCAGCAGCGACTATCCAAGACCATGTCATAGTGGTCCAGTAGTGAGAGGCAGCAGCGACCATCCAAGACCATGTCATAGTGGTCCAGCAGTGAGAGGCAGCAGCGACCATCCAAGACCATATCATAGTGGTCCAGTAGTGAGAGGCAGCAGCGACCATCCAAGACCATGTCATAGTGGTCCAGTAGTGAGAGGCAGCAGCGACCATCCAAGACCATGTCATAGTGGTCCAGTAGTGAGAGGCAGCAGCGACCATCCAAGACCATGTCATAGTGGTCCAGTAGTGAGAGGCAGCAGCGACCATCCAAGACCATGTCATAGTGTCCAGTAGTGAGAGGCAGCAGCGACTATCCAAGACCATGTCATAGTGGTCCAGTAGTGAGAGGCAGCAGCGACTATCCAAGACCATGTCATAGTGGTCCAGTAGTGAGAGGCAGCAGCGACTATCCAAGACCATGTCATAGTGGTCCAGTAGTGAGAGGCAGCAGCGACCATCCAAGACCATGTCATAGTGGTCCAGTAGTGAGAGGCAGCAGCGACCATCCAAGACCATGTCATAGTGGTCCAGTAGTGAGAGGCAGCAGCGACCATCCAAGACCATGTCATAGTGGTCCAGTAGTAAGAGGCAGCAGCGACCATCCAAGACCATATCATAGTGGTCCAGTAGTGAGAGGCAGCAGCGACCATCCAAGACCATGTCATAGTGGTCAGTAGTGAGAGGCAGCAGCGACCATCCAAGACCATGTCATAGTGGTCCAGTAGTGAGAGGCAGCAGCGACTATTCAAGACCATGTCATAGTGGTACAGTAGTGAGAGGCAGCAGCGACCATCCAAGACCATGTCATAGTGGTCCAGTAGTGAGAGGCAGCAGCGACTATCCAAGACCATGTCATAGTGGTCCAGTAGTGAGAGGCAGCAGCGACTATCCAAGACCATGTCATAGTGGTCCAGTAATGAGAGGCAGCAGCGACTATCCAAGACCATGTCATAGTGGTCCAGTAGTGAGAGGCAGCAGCGACCATCCAAGACCATGTCATAGTGGTCCAGTAGTGAGAGGCAGCAGCGACCATCCAAGACCATGTCATAGTGGTCCAGTAGTGAGAGGCAGCAGCGACATCCAAGACCATGTCATAGTGGTCCAGTAGTAAGAGGCAGCAGCGACCATCCAAGACCATATCATAGTGGTCCAGTAGTGAGAGGCAGCAGCGGACCATCCAAGACCATGTCATAGTGGTCCAGTAGTGAGAGGCAGCAGCGACCATCCAAGACCATGTCATAGTGGTCCAGTAGTGAGAGGCAGCAGCGACTATTCAAGACCATGTCATAGTGGTACAGTAGTGAGAGGCAGCAGCGACCATCCAAGACCATGTCATAGTGGTCCAGTAGTGAGAGGCAGCAGCGACTATCCAAGACCATGTCATAGTGGTCCAGTAGTGAGAGGCAGCAGCGACCATCCAAGACCATGTCATAGTGGTCCAGTAGTGAGAGGCAGCAGCGACCATCCAAGACCATGTCATAGTGGTCCAGTAGTGAGAGGCAGCAGCGACCATCCAAGACCATATCATAGTGGTCCAGTAGTGAGAGGCAGCAGCGACCATCCAAGACCATGTCATAGTGGTCCAGTAGTGAGAGGCAGCAGCGACCATCCAAGACCATGTCATAGTGGTCCAGTAGTGAGAGGCAGCAGCGACCATCCAAGACCATGTCATAGTGATCCAGTAGTGAGAGGCAGCAGCGACCATCCAAGACCATGTCATAGTGGTCCAGTAGTGAGAGGCAGCAGCGACCATCCAAGACCATGTCATAGTGGTCCAGTAGTGAGAAGCAGCAGCAACCATCCAAGACCATGTCATAGTGGTCCAGTAGTGAGAGGCAGCAGCAACCATCCAAGACCATGTCATAGTGGTCCAGTAGTGAGAGGCAGCAGCGACCATCCAAGACCATGTCATAGTGGTCCAGTAGTGAGAGGCAGCAGCGACCATCCAAGACCATGTCATAGTGGTACAGTAGTGAGAGGCAGCAGCGACTATCCAAGACCATGTCATAGTGGTCCAGTAGTGAGAGGCAGCAGCGACTATCCAAGACCATGTCATAGTGGTCCAGTAGTGAGAGGCAGCAGCGACTATCCAAGACCATGTCATAGTGGTCCAGTAGTGAGAGGCAGCAGCGACCATCCAAGACCATGTCATAGTGGTCCAGTAGTGAGAGGCAGCAGCAACCATCCAAGACCATGTCATAGTGGTACAGTAGTGAGAGGCAGCAGCGACCATCCAAGACCATGTCATAGTGGTCCAGTAGTGAGAGGCAGCAGCGACCATCCAAGACCATGTCATAGTGGTCCAGTAGTGAGAGGCAGCAGCGACTATCCAAGACCATGTCATAGTGGTCCAGTAGTGAGAGGCAGCAGCGACCATCCAAGACCATGTCATAGTGGTCCAGTAGTGAGAGGCAGCAGCGACCATCCAAGACCATGTCATAGTGGTCAAGTAGTGAGAGGCAGCAGCGACCATCCAAGACCATGTCATAGTGGTCCAGTAGTGAGAGGCAGCAGCGACTATTCTACATCCGTAATAATTAAAAAAATAATCTTTATTTTTTCAAGTACAAAGTACACAGACCACAGCTGACATCGATGACATACAACTATATAAATATCCCTTTCTTATGCAGTTCAATTCGGGCAAATTAGGTCAATTTTGTCGCCAGGATGCGACCCCCACCTGTCGACTAACACCCAGGTACCTATTATACTGCTAGGTGAACAAAGACAGCAGGTATCTTAACTAAGGAAATACATCGTAATATTTCCACCCGTACCGGAGACCGAACCCCGGTCCTCAATATTTAAGCTGAGTGCGCTACCAATCGAGCTACTGGACACCCTTCTAGCCTGGATTGTGTAACTGCTGCGACTACATTAATTAGGTTAGAGGTCCTGCGTCATACAACTCTTTCAAAGGTTTTAATAATGAGGGACGTTAGTGCTATCAGTCTATATTTCTCTATTATTGTTTTGCTGCTAGCTTTGAGGAATGGAATTTATATCTGTGGTTCTTATGGTCTGTGGGATGACCCACGTGTCTATGTTTCCTCTCCATAAAACGTTTAATGCACGTAACAGGTGTCTTGCAGTTCTTGTTGAACACGGAGGTCCTTTAGAAGACAAAACTGTAGGTCAGGTTATAGTGAATTTGGGTAACTCTGCCATGATGGGAAATTGCTGTGTGTGTGTGTGTGTGTGTGTGTACTCGCCTATTTGTGGTTGCAGGGGTCCCGCCTCTTCGCTGATTGTTATTATGTCCTCTCTCTCCTTGCTCCATGAGCTTTATCAAACCTCGTCTTAAAACTGTGTATGGTTCCTGCCTCCACTACGTCACTTTCTAGGCTATTCCACGGCCTGACTACTCTATGACTGAAGAAATATTTCCTAACATCCCTCTGATTCATCTGAGTCTTCAACTTCCAATTGTGACCTCTTGTGTCTGTGTCCCATCTCTGGAACATCCTGTCTTTGTGTGTGTGCAAAAATGATTTTATTGTGAATTTTAAATGATAGTAAGAGGATGAGTCTGGACCTAGGGCAGAGTACATGGTTGTGTCGTTAATGGCTTTCTCGAAGTCCAGTGGTGTTTGGACTGTGATACTGTTGGTGTAACTCTCACTCCCACTCTCACTCTCTCTCTCTCTCTCTCTCTCTCTCTCTCTCTCTCTCTCTCTCTCTCTCTCTCTCTCTCTCTCTCTCTCAATATTGACAAAAACAGTTTAATACATTCGTTATCATTATTATTATTACGAACCATAAACAAAGCAATAAAAGAAAACATAAACAGTTATATATGAAAAACAGAATGAATAAGACACTCAATAAAAAATTATTCTAAATATGAAGAACAACACAAACCCAGAATAGAAAGAAATAAAAAAAATAGAAGAAAAACCGAGTATTTAGGTCTGAGAGAAAGGGGGAAAAAGATGAGGAAAAAGAAAAGACAGGAGGATTAGAGGGAGAGAGAGAGAGAGAGGGAGAGAGGGGGAGAGGGAGAGAGAGAGAGAGAGAGAGAGAGAGAGAGAGAGAGAGAGAGAGAGAGAGAGAGAGAGAGAGAGAGAGAGAGAGAGAGAGAGAGAGAGAGAGAGAGAGAGAGGTGGTAGAGTCGTACAGCCACAGAAACATGATGGCGACTTACTAAAGAGGATATCATCTACCAGTCTACTTGCTGACCTCTGGTCCAGATGTTGGACATGACCTACTTCCACTAGCTGGTCCCGGCCACCTGTGATGACGCCTTCACCTGCTGCACCTCAACTAACTCCGGTATACTCCTGCCTGTTCTTTACATTAAGACCAAAGTACTGAACACCTGCTTCTAGGATGAGAAACAGATTACCTCATCTTCTAGTATCTTTTGTACGTATTCTACAAGACTGAGGGACTGATTACCTTATCTCTGACAGGATTCCACTTATGCTCCTTTACCGTACTGATAAAGCCACTGGTGGGTGAAATGTCTACAAAATAGAGATACCCAGGTGCTGCACAGCTGTCAAATTCATTAACTGTTGCTGCTGATCATTTAGCAGTAAGGTGATATCCGACTGTTGTGGGTGGCATCCTGGGGAAGAGTATTTAAGGAAGACAGTAGACATAAGCCACCCTGAATGGCTATCATGACTTATCCTGAGTTATTACCTCTGCGGGATTAATATTCGAAATAAAATCTTCTCCTCCTCTTTCTTCTTCTCCTCATTCTTCTCCTCCTCCCCTCCTTCATTTTCTTCTTCCCTACGTCCATTTGGTTGTAACAGCCGAGTTTATACTGTCTTTACATTTCTTGAGTGGCTAATTAGGTTTAAAATCTATCCACTACACGAGGGTCATTAAGGCTGCATGTCACCTGTTCATCACCACTCAGAAATAATTAATAATAGCCTTTATTTCTAAAAGTACATGATACAACTTATACAGACCATAGCTGACATCAATGACATACTATATGGAAAGTCCCTGGTTATGTAGAGCATTTCGAGCAAATTAGCTAAATTTTGTCGCAGGATTAGTAAGTAAATTTATTCAGGTATACGCAATACAGTTACATAGAATTATCATACATAGCAGCATATGTGTAGAGAACCTAGGATAACCCAAAAAAGTCAGACAGAGTGACTTATTTCCACACCAGTGAACTAACACCCAGGTACCTATTTGGCTGCTAAATGAACAGGGACAGCAGATGTCTTAAGGAAACACATCTTAATGCTTCCACCCGTACCGGGGATCGACCCCTGGACCTCAGTGTGTGTGTGCTGGGTGCGCTAATGCTTCCTACATCGTCTTACAATTTCTTTCTATCTCTCCTCCTCCGCCTATTCCTTCTCTTACTCCTTCGCCTACTCCTTCTCATCCTCCTGCTCCTCCTCCCTCTCTCGTCTTCAAGTATAAAAAAAAAAGCACAGAGACGATCGACACATCGTTTGTCTCTTCAATATATTTTCAGAAACCTCAGAGTTAATCAACTTTAGCTCAGTCTCTGCTCTAATGACTAACACAGAAAATGGACATCATACAAGCCAGCTTAACATAGAAAACGACGGTCGATGAACTATTCCAGGGGAAACTAATTTGCGATTAACCTAAAGGGTAGACTAACCTAGAGTGTACCAATGTACGGTAGGCTAATCAAGAGTGCATAAAGCTATGGTAGACTAATCTACGTTGAATCTAAAGGATAACCAATCTGGAGTTTAAGTTTATTTAGGTACAGCTACACATAAATACAGTTACACAAATTACCATACATAGTAACATGTGCAAATTATCTAGAATAACCTAAAAAAGTCAAAGTGACTTTATATGTCCACTGGGGCCCTTGTAATATCTTAATTAAACCTTAAAAGTTAAAACAACTAAGTAACTCAACTGTGTGAAAATCACTTATAATAAAAGGAAATATACTAGGAATAAGATAAACTGACTTATTAACATAAACATTAAAGAGAGGATCAACTTACAATAATAGATACATGAATGTTAACTAAACAATATAATATATTGTTTAGCTATATAATGATGTATCGGATATCCGCATCCGCGGAACATCCGCACAATTTCTTACTTCCTCATTTTATTGTAAACAGATATCCGCATATGTATCCGCAAAATAAGTAAGACATCCTCATACACATCCGCGTCCGCGGATATCTAAATTTTCACATCCGATACATCTCAGCAGTAAATCCCTCTCCTCCTTTTGTGTAGCTTCATTCATTAGGTACCTTTTAGCTCTCTTCCTGAACTGGCTCATGCTATGACTGGCTTTGACATGCGCAGGCCGTTCCACTCCTTTATTGACGCACAATAAAAGGTGGTTGAAGCCTGACCACTGACTGTGGGTACTACAAAACTGCGTTCATTCCTCTAGTACTCTACTTGTTTTGATTCCCAGCCTTGACAAGCTTGGAAGCAAGACATTCTGGACTCTGCTTGTGGGAAATTTTATAAACTTCAAATGTTTTACTTTGTCTTCAACATTCAGCATTTCCATTTCTTGTAATACATCCTGGCCTACATGTTCTCTTGGAGGTAATCAGGTATCCCCACAGCGCATGCCTGGTTAACCACACTGCTTGGTTTTCATAGTTTATCCTGAGGTAATAATCTCAAGACATTTTTCTTTAAAGTTTGCAAAAGAATCAACTGAGATGGGCCATCTCTGGCAGCAGTGAGGTAGAGCATTACAACTCCACAAGCTGCTGTGTGTCTTGCGCTTAACTCGACTCTGTTCCCAGAACATTTCTTCAGAAAATTTCTTAAGAGAACTAAAGCATGTTTACACTCGCAGCACCAGATGGTCCAGTGTTGTAGTTCATCATGCTAAACATTACTTATCCACACTCCCACGTCTCCAAAAAGTTATGCTTCATATAGTGATTTTAGTGCTGCGAAAACACACTGAGAATATTATTTTATTGAGGACACGTCAAACCTGCCAATCACTCAGACAACACCTGGAGAATGTAAGAGGGTCAGGTGTTATCCAAGGAAAGGCAAGGCGACTCCACTTCCTTCAGTCAACACCCCTTGATCAGCATCAAGGTACCCTTCTTGAGAAGTGTGTGTATATGTGTGTGTATGTATGTGTGTGTGTGTGTGTGTGTGTGTGTGTGTGTGTGTGTGTGTGTGTGTGTGTGTGTGTGTATGTGTGTGTGTGTATGTGTGTGTGTGTCTGTCTGTGTGTGAGTGTGTGTGTGTGTGTGTGTGTGTGTGTGTGTGTGTGTGTGTGTGTGTGTGTGTGTGTGTGTGTGTGTGTGTGTGTCTGTCTGTCTGTCTGTCTGTCTGTCTTGTGTGTGTGTGTCTGTGTGTGTGTCTGTGTGTGTGTATGACAACAGTAAATTCCTTAATCTTAACCCTAGAGGTTTGAAGGCGATCTTCTAGTTTTGCTTCCTTAGAGAGACTCACCCATTCCTTGCAGCTTTCGTCCATAGCATTAATATAAAAAAAAATATCAAGGTCTTCTTTGAAATTTCTCCCATTTATGCTCATCTTTTAAGTAATTTGATGGAAAAATGAACACAAGTGCAGTATATTGCGATCCTTTATTGACTAGGTTTCACCCACAGAGTGGACTTTATCAAGTTACAAACAGATGTACCTGAGCAGAGAGCTCCTGAGTATACATAGTAAACAGAGTGACGGTAAGAGTCAGAGAATGTTGAAAAGAGACTGGAACTGAGGAGGACCAACAGGTCCTCCTGTACTCATGTACTCTCTACTCAGGTACATCTGTTGGTGACTTGATAAAGCCCACTATAAGGTCGAAAAATAATCAGTAAAGGATCTTGTGCCTATTTTACCATCGAGTCGGTATTTCATACCATCTCAAAGTAATTTGAAAATGAGAACTGAAGCCGCTAGTCTACATACATACTGACAAGCTTGTCGTCAAGCATCAGTTGTGTCTCTGTAAATATAGATCCAATTTCCAGAGATGAAGTTAGCAGTAAGTTAGTTATATTGCTGGAAGTGAAACATGGGTTGTTAATCCTGTGAATAGTACATCGGATCATGCTAACTACTTCTACATAACCGACTACTGCTGTATAACTAACTACTGCTGGATAATTAATTACTGCTGCATTACTAACTACTGCTACATAACTAACTACTGCTACATAATTAACTACTGCTGCATTACTAACTACCGATACATTACTAACTACTGCTGCATAACTAACTACTGCTACATAGCTACTGCTACATAGCTACTGCTACATAACTAACTACTGCTACATAACTAACAATTGCTACATAAATAACTACTGCTACATAACTAACATATGCTACATAACTAACTACTGTTGCATAACTAATTACTGTTACATAACTAACTACTGCTACATAACTAACTACTGCTACATAACTAACCATTGCTACATTACTAACTACTGCTACATAACTAACTACTGCTACATAACTAACTACTGTTGCATAACTAATTACTGTTACATAACTAACTACTGCTACATAACTAACTACTGCTACATAACTAACCATTGCTACATTACTAACTACTGCTACATAACTAACTACTGCTACATAACTACTGCTACATAACTAACTACTGCTACATAACTAACCATTGCTACATTACTAACTACTGCTACATAACTAACTACTGCTACATAACTAACTACTGCTACATAACTAACTACTGCTACATAACTAACTACTGCTACATAACTAACTACTGCTACATAACTAACAATTGCTACATAACTATCTACTGCTGCATAACTAATTACTGTTACATAACTAACTACTGCTATATAACTAACTACTGCTACATAACTAACAATTGCTACATAACTATCTACTGCTGCATAACTAATTACTGTTACATAACTAACTACTGCTACATAACTAACTACTGCTACATAACTAACTACTGCTACATAACTAACAATTGCTACATAACTATCTACTGCTGCATAACTAATTACTGTTACATAACTAACTACTGCTACATAACTAACTACTGCTACATAACTACTGCTACATAACTAACAATTGCTACATAACTATCTACTGCTGCATAACTAATTACTGTTACATAACTAACTACTGCTACATAACTAACTACTGCTACATAACTAACAATTGCTACATAACTATCTACTGCTGCATAACTAATTACTGTTACATAACTAACTACTGCTACATAACTAACTACTGCTACATAACTAACAATTGCTACATAAACTATCTACTGCTGCATAACTAATTACTGTTACATAACTAACTACTGCTACATAACTAACTACTGCTACATAACTAACCATTGCTACATTACTAACTACTGCTACATAACTACTGCTACATAACTAACTACTGCTACATAACTAACTACTGCTACATAACTAACCATGCTACATTACATAACTAACTACTGCTACATAACTACTGCTACATAACTAACTACTGCTACATAACTAACTACTGCTACATAACTAACTACTGCTACATAACTACTGCTACATAACTAACTACTGCTACATAACTACTGCTACATAACTAACTACTGCTACATAACTAACTACTGCTACATAACTAACTACTGTTACATAACTAACTACTGCTACATAACTAACAATTGCTACATAACTATCTACTGCTGCATAACTAATTACTGTTACATAACTAACTACTGCTACATAACTAACTGCTGTTACATAACTACTAATATAGTTAACTACTGGTATATAGCTCTTGTACCCCGGTATTAGTTCAGTGGGTGCTTGATCAGAGAAGTGGCGTCAGGAGACGCATGCCTTGCGCCCTGACGCACTGAATGCCGTGCCGTCGCTGCGCGATCCCAGATAGGTACCCCTGCATCTGACAAGCCCAGCCTCCTCTACCTCGATGTACTCAAAAATATACTCACCTAATTGTGGTTACAGAGGTCGAGTCATCACTCCTGGCCCCGTGCGTATGTGTGTGTGTGTGTGTGTGTGTGTGTACTCACCTATTTGTACTCACCTATTTGTGGTTGCAGGGGTCGAGTCCTAGCTCCTGGCCCCGCCTCTTCACCGGTTGCTACTAGACCCTATCTCTCCCCGCTCCATGAGCTTTATCAAACCTCGTCTTAAAACTGTGTATGGTTCCTGCCTCCACTACGTCATTTTCTAGGCTATTCCACTGCCTTACAACTCTATGACTGAAGAAATACTTCCTACTATCTCTCTGACTCATTTGTGTCTTCAACTTCCAATTGTGGCCTCTTGTTTCTGTGTCCCCTCCCTGGAACATCCTGTCCTTGTCCACCTTGTCTATTCCACGCAGTATTTTATATGTCGTTATCATGTGTGTGTGTGTGTGTGTGTGTGTGTAAGCCTCCGGAAACCTACCTGAGGAGATGTCCGTCCCTCCTACGGGCAGGATTCCAAGGTGAATCCTCATAGCGGTATCCTGTCTTCTTGATGAGTGGGGCACACGAGCAGGATAGCTTGTTACCCATCCTGCCAGGATAGGTCGCCCTCCTGCCGCTGGTGGTGGGAGGTTGTAGACCACCTGCCGCCCACGCTGCCGCCCACGCTGCCGCCCACGCCCCTCACTGTCGCCTCCCGCCCACCATCCTCACCACCACCACATTACCTCCACACCATCTGTGAATACAAGTCACACCATCTGTGAATACCTACACTGCTTACCGTTCAAAAATAATAATAACAAAACTAATAAATAATAATAATAATAATAATAATATATAATAATAATAATAATAATAATAATAATAATATTAGTAACAATATCAATAACAATACTAATACTAATAATAATAATAGTAATAATAATAATAGAAATTTTTAATCCCCATAAGAAGATTAATTTACAATCCCCCCCCCCCACAAAAAAATCAGTTTAATATATATATAATATCTTCTGGTCCACTTTTCGAAAAAAAAAATTCAATTTTTTTCTCTATGTTAATTTTCTCCCCCCCCCCCAAGACTTATTTCTCTAGTCGTCTTCAGTACCTGAACTCCATTATACCATCCCACACCCATCACAGTATCTACCACCATTATACCATCCCCACACCCATCACAGTATCTACCACCATTATACCATCCCCACACCCATCACAGTATCTACCACCATTATACCATCCCCACACCCATCACAGTATCTACCACCATTTTACCATCCCCACACCCCACCACAGTATCTACCACCATTATACCATCCCCACACCCATCACAGTATCTACCACCATTATACCATCCCCACACCCACCACAGTATCTACCACCATTATACCATCCCCACACCCCTCACAGTATCTACCACCATTATACCATCCCCACACCCATTACAGTATCTGCCACCATTATACCATCCCCACACCCCTCACAGTATCTACCACCATTATACCATCCCCACACCCATCACAGTATCTACCACCATTATACCATCCCCCACACCCATCACAGTATCTACCACCATTATACCATCCCCACACCCATCACAGTATCTACCACCATTTAACCATCCCCACACCCATTACCATATCTACCACCATTATACCATCCCCACACCCATCACAGTATCTACCACCATTATACCATCCCCACACCCATCACAGTATCTACCACCATTATACCATCCCCACACCCACCACAGTATCTACCACCATTATACCATCCCCACACCCATCACAGTATCTACCACCATTATACCATCCCCACACCCATCACAGTATCTACCACCATTATACCATCCCCACAACCCATCACAGTATCTACCACCATTATACCATCCCCACACCCATCACAGTATCTACCACCATTATACCATCCCCACAACCCCATCACAGTATCTACCACCATTATACCATCCCCACACCCATCACAGTATCTACCACCAATTATACCATCCCCACACCCATCACAGTATCTACCACCATTATACCATCCCCACACCCATCACAGTATCTACCACCATTATACCATCCCCACACCCATCACAGTATCTACCACCATTATACCATCCCCACACCCATCACAGTATCTACCACCATTATACCATCCCCACACCCATCACAGTATCTACCACCATTTAATACCATCCCCACACCCATCACAGTATCTACCACCATTATACCATCCCACACCCATCACAGTATCTACCACCATTTATAAACCCTCCCACACCCCTCACAGTATCTACCACCATTATACCATCCCCACACCCATCACAGTATCTACCACCATTATACCATCCCCACAACCCATCACAGTATCTACCACCATTATACCATCCCCACACCCATCACAGTATCTACAACCATTATACCATCCCACACCCATCACAGTATCTACCACCATTATACCATGCCCCACACCCTCACAGTATCTACCACCATTATACCATCCCCACACCCATCACAGTATCTACCACCATTATAATCATCCCACACCCATCACAGTATCTACCACCATTATACCATCCCCACACCCATCACAGTATCTACCACCATTATACCATCCCCACACCCATCACAGTATCTACCACCATTATACCATCCCCACACCCATCACAGTATCTACCAACATTATACCATCCCCACACCCATCACAGTATCTACCACTATTATACATCCCCACACCCATCACAGTATCTACCACCATTATACCATCCCACACCCTCACAGTATCTACCACCATTATACCATCCCCACACCCATCACAGTATCTACCACCATTATACCATCCCCACACCCATCACAGTATCTACCACCATTATACCATCCCCACACCCATCACGGTATCTACAACCATTATACCATCCCACACCCATCACAGTATCTACCACCATTATACCATCCCCACACCCATCACAGCATCTACCACCATTATAACCATCCCCACACCCATCACAGTATCTACCACCATTATACCATCCCCACACCCATCACAGTATCTACAACCATTATACATCCCCACACCCATCACAGTATCTACCACCATTATAAACCCTCCCCACACCCATCACAGTATCTGCCACCATTATACCATCCCCACACCCATCACAGTATCTACCACCATTATACCATCCCCACACCCATCACAGTATCTACCACCATTATACCATCCCCCACACCCATCACAGTATCTACCACCAATTTTACCATCCCCACACCCATCACAGTATCTACCACCATTATAACATACCCACACCCAAACACAGTATCTACCACCATTATACCATCCCCACACCCATCACAGTATCTACAACCATTATACCATCCCCACACCCATCACAGTATCTACCACCATTTTTACCATCCCCACACCCATCACAGTATCAACCACCATTATAACATCCCACACCCATCATAGTATCTACCACCATTATACCATCCCCACACCCATCACAGTATCTACCACCATTATAAACCCTCCCCACACCCACCACAGTATCTGCCACCACTATACCATCCCCACACCCATCACAGTATCTGCCACCACTATACCATCCCCACACCCATCACAGTATCTACCACCATTATACCATCCCCAACCCATCACAGTATCTACCACCATTATACCATCCCCACACCCACCACAGTATCTGCCACCATTATACCATCCCCCCACCCATCACAGTATCTACCACCATTATACCATCCCCACACCCACCACAGTATCTACCACCATTATACCATCCCCACACCCATCACAGTATCTACCACCATTATATCATCCCCACACCCCCTCACAGTATCTACCACCATTATACCATCCCCACACCCATCACAGTATCTACCACCATTATACCATCCCCACACCCACCACAGTATCTACCACCATTATACCATCCCCACACCCACCACAGTATCTACCACCATTATACCATCCCCACACCCATCACAGTATCTACCACCATTATACCATCCCCCACACCCACCACAGTATCTACCACCATTATACCATTCCCCACACCCATCACAGTATCTACCACCATTATACCATCCCCACACCCATCACAGTATCTACCCCCATTATACCATCCCCACACCCACCACAGTATCTCCACCATTATACCATCCCCACACCCACCACAGTATCTACCACCATTATACCATCCCCACACCCATCACAGTATCTACCACCATTATACCATCCCCACACCCATCACAGTATCTACCACCATTATATCATCCCCACAACCCATCACAGTATCTACCACCATTATACCATCCCCACACCCATCACAGTATCTGCCACCATTATACCATCCCCACACCCATCACAGTATCTACCACCATTATACCATCCCCACACCCATCACAGTATCTACCACCATTATACCATCCCCACACCCATCACAGTATCTACCACCATTATACCATCCCCACACCCATCACAGTATCTACCACCATTATACCATCCCCACACCCATCACAGTATCTACCACCATTATACCATCCCCACACCCATCACAGTATCTGCCACCATTATACCATCCCCACACCCATCACAGTATCTACCACCATTATACCATCCCCACACCCACCACAGTATCTGCCACCATTTACCATCCCACACCCACCACAGTATCTACCACCATTATACCATCCCCACACCCATCACAGTATCTACCACCATTATATCATCCCCACACCCATCACAGTAAACTACCACCATTATACCATCCCCACACCCATCACAGTATCTGCCACCATTATACCATCCCCACACACCATCACAGTATCTACCACCATTATACCATCCCCACACCCATCACAGTATCTACCACCATTATACCATCCCCACACCCATCACAGTATCTACCACCATTATATCATCCCCACACCCATCACAGTATCTACTACCACCATTATACCATCCCCCACACCCATCACAGTATCTGCCACCATTATACCACCCCACACCCATCACAGTATCTACCACCATTTTATCATCCCCACACCCATCACAGTATCTACCACCATATATACCATCCCCACACCCATCACAGTATCTGCCACCATTATAAACCCTCCCCACACCCATCACAGTATCTACCACCATTATACCATCCCACACCCATCACAGTATCTACCACCATTATATCATCCCCACACCCATCACAGTATCTACCACCATTATACCATCCCCACACCCATCACAGTATCTACCACCATTATATCATCCCCACACCCATCACAGTATCTACCACCATTATAACCATCCCCACACCCATCACAGTATCTACCAACATTATACCATCCCCACACCCATCACAGTATCTACCACCATTATACCATCCCCACACCCATCACAGTATCTACCACCATTATACCATCCCACACCCACCACAGTATCTACCACCATTATACCATCCCCACACCCATTCACAGTATCTACCACCATTATACCATCCCCACACCCATCACAGTATCTACCACCATTATACCATCCCACACCCATCACAGTATCTACCACCATTACACCATCCCCACACCCATCACAGTATCTACCACCATTATACCATCCCCACACCCATCACAGTATCTACCACCATTATACCATCCCCACACCCATCACAGTATCTACCACAATTATACCATCCCCACACCCATCCCAGTATCTACCACCATTTTTACCATCCCCACACCCATCACAGTATCTACCACCATTATACCATCCCCACACCCATCACAGTATCTAAACCCCCATTAAACCATCCCCACACCCATCACAGTATCTACCACCATTATACCATCCCCACACCCATCACAGTATCTACCACCATTATACCATCCCCCACACCCATCACAGTATCTACCACCATTATACCATCCCCACACCCATCACAGTATCTAAACCACCATTATACCATCCCCACCCCATCACAGTATCTACCACCATTATACCATCCCCACACCCATCCCCAGTATCTACCACCATTATACCATCCCCACACCCATCACAGTATCTACCACCATTATACCATCCCCACACCCATCACAGTATCTACCACCATTATACCATCCCCACACCCATCACAGTATCTACCACCATTATAACCATCCCCACACCCATCACAGTATCTACCACCATTATACCATCCCCACACCCATCACAGTATCTACCACCATTATACCATCCCCACACCCATCACAGTATCTACCACCATTATACCAATCCCCACACCCATCACAGTATCTACCACCATTATACCATCCCCACACCCATCACAGTATCTACCACCATTATACCATCCCCACACCCATCACAGTATCTACCACCATTATAACCATCCCCACACCCATCACAGTATCTGCCACCATTATACCATCCCACACCCACACAGTATCTACCACCATTATACCATCCCCACACCCATCACAGTATCTACCACCATATTACCATCCCCACACCCCTCACAGTATCTGCCACCATTATACCATCCCCACACCCATCACAGTATCTACCACAATTATACCATCCCCACACCCATCACAGTATCTACCACAATTATACCATCCCCACACCCATCCCAGTACTACCACCATTATACCATCCCCACACCCATCACAGTATCTACCACCATTATACCATCCCCACACCCATCACAGTATCTACCACCATTATACCATCCCCACACCCATCACAGTATCTACCACCATTATACCATCCCCACACCCATCACAGTATCTACCACCATTATACCATCCCCACACCCATCCCAGTATCTACCACCATTATACCATCCCACACCCATCACAGTATCTACCACCATTATTCCCCTTTCCACACCCATCACAGTATCTACACCACCATTATACCATCCCCACACCCATCACAGCATCTACCACCATTATACCATCCCCACACACCCATCACAGTATCTACCACCATTATACCATCCCCACACCCATCACAGCATCTACCACCATTATACCATCCCCACACCCATCACAGTATCTACCACCATTATTCCATTTCCACACCCATCACAGTATCTACCACCATTATACCATCCCCACACCCATCACAGCATCTACCACCATTATACCATCCCCACACCCATCACAGTATCTACCACCATTATACCATCCCCACACCCATCACAGTATCTACCAACATTATACCATCCCCACACCCATCACAGTATCTACCCCTATTATACCATCCCCACACCCATCACAGTATCTACCACCATTATTCCATTTCCACACCCATCACAGTATCTACCACCATTATACCATCCCCACACCCATCACAGTATCTACCACCATTATTCCATTTCCACACCCATCACAGTATCTACCACCATTATACCATCCCCAAACCCATCACAGTATCTACCACCATTATACCATCCCCCACACCCATCACAGTATCTACCACCATTATACCATCCCCACACCCATCACAGTATCTACCACCATTATAACCATCCCCACACCCATCACAGTATCTACCACCATTATACCATCCCCACACCCATCACAGTATCTACCACCATTATACCATCCCCACACCCATCACAGTATCTACCACCATTATACCATCCCCACACCCATCACAGTATCTACCACCATTATACCATCCCCACACCCACCACAGTATCTACCACCATTATACCATCCCCACACCCATCACAGTATCTACCACCATTATACCATCCCCACACCCATCACAGTATCTACCACCATTATACCATCCCCACACCCATCACAGTATCTACCACCATTATACCATCCCCACACCCATCACAGTATCTACCACCATTATACCATCCCCACACCCATCACAGTATCTACCACCATTATACCATCCCCACACCCATCACAGTATCTACCACCATTATACCATCCCCACACCCATCACAGTATCTACCACCATTATACCATCCCCACAAACCCATCACAGTAAACTACCACCATTAATACCATCCCCCACACCCATCACAGTATCTACCACCATTTTACCATCCCCACACCCATCACAGTATCTACCACCATTATACCATCCCCACACCCATCACAGTATCTACCACCATTATACCATCCCCACACCCATCACAGTATCTACCACCATTAACCATCCCCACACCCATCACAGTATCTACCACCATTATACCATCCCCACACCCATCACAGTATCTACCACCATTAAAACCATCCCCACACCCATCACAGTATCTACCACCATTATAACCATCCCCACACCCATCACAGTATCTACCACCATTATACCATCCCCACACCCATCACAGTATCTACCACCATTATACCATCCCCACACCCATCACAGTATCTACCACCATTATACCATCCCCACACCCACCACAGTACTACCACCATTATACCATCCCCACACCCATCACAGTATCTACCACCATTATACCATCCCCACACCCATCACAGTATCTACCACCATTATACCATCCCCACACCCATCACAGTATCTACCACCATTATACCATCCCCACACCCATCACAGTAACTACCACCATTATACCATTCCCCACACCCATCACAGTACTACCACCATTATACCATCCCCACACCCATCACAGTATCTACCACCATTATACCATCCCCACACCCATCACAGTATCTACAACCATTATACCATCCCCACACCAATCACAGTATCTACCACCATTATACCATCCCCACACCCATCACAGTACTACCACCATTATAACATCCCCCACACCCATCACAGTATCTACCACCATTATACCATCCCACACCCATCACAGTAATCTACCACCATTATACCATCCCCACACCCATCACAGTATCTACCACCATTATACCATCCCCACACACCCACCACAGTATCTACCACCAATTATACCATCCCCCACACCCATCACAGTATCTACCACCATTATACCATCCCCACACCCATCCACCACAATCTAACTTACTAATGGCACCAACTATTCCTTGACCTCATACTTTATCATATTGCCAGGAAGAAAAGAGTGCCACCAGGCCATTACTGCCAGGCACTGCCTCCAGCCTAGCAACTGGTAGTGCCATTACTGCCAGGCACTGCCTCCAGCCTAGCAAGTGGTAGTGCCATTACTGCCAGGCACTGACTCCAACCTAGCAAGTTGTAGTGCCATTACTGCCAGGCACTGCCTCCAGCCTAGCAAGTGGTAGTGCCATTACTGCCAGGCACTGCCTCCAGCCTAGCAAGTAGTAGTGCCATTACTGCCAGGCACTGCCTCCAGCCTAGCAACTGGTAGTGCCATTACTGCCAGGCACTGCCTCCAGCCTAGCAAGTGGTAGTGCCATTACTGCCAGGCACTGACTCCAACCTAGCAAGTTGTAGTGCCATTACTGCCAGGCACTGCCTCCAGCCTAGCAAGTGGTAGTGCCATTACTGCCAGGCACTGCCTCCAGCCTAGCAAGTAGTAGTGCCATTACTGCCAGGCACTGCCTCCAGCCTAGCAAGTGGTAGTGCCATTACTGCCAGGCACTGCCTCCAGCCTAGTAAGTGGTAGTGCCATTACTGCCAGGCACTGCCTCCAACCTAGCAAGTTGTAGTGCCATTACTGCCAGGCACCTCCTCCAGCCTAGCAAGTGGTAGTGCTTCTACTGCCAGGCACTGCCTCCAGCCTAGCCAATGATAGTGCCATCAATGCCAGGCACTGCCTCCAGCCTAGCAAGTGGTAGTGCCATTACTGCCAGGCACTGCCTCCAGCCTAGCAAGTAGTAGTGCCATTACTGCCAGGCACTGCCTCCAGCGTAGCAAGTGGTAGTGCCATTACTGCCAGGCACTGCCTCCAGCCTAGCAAGTAGTAGTGCCATTACTGCCATGCACTGCCTCCAGCCTAGCAAGTGGTAGTGCATTACTGCCAGGCACTGCCTCCAGCCTAGTAAGTGGTAGTGCCATTACTGCCAGGCACTGCCTCCAACCTAGCAAGTTGTAGTGCCATTACTGCCAGGCACCTCCTCCAGCCTAGCAAGTGGTAGTGCTACTACTGGCAGGCACTGCCTCCAGCCTAGCCAATGATAGTGCCATCACTGCCAGGCACTGCCTCCAGCCTAGCCAATGGTAGTACCTGTAGTCAACTCAATGAATATAACACATGTCCAACACCTGTGTGTCCTGACGACACACTGGTGTTGGACACGTGTTGCAGTCATCAACTGAGTGGAAGGGAATATATCTGATTATTATTACTGATTGGAGTCTAGTCCGTGGATCTCGATCACATGACTGACAGTAACTGTACATGGAGTCAATATATGTGGCAGCAGTAGCCAAAACACCTGTCGCAGGTGTTTTAAATCTTGTTTACTTTGTCGACTTTTCTTCCTATATTCCAGTATAAACGGGAGGATATATACACTTTTTCTGTATATATCTCGAGTTGTTTGTATTTCTCAGTATATATACACACAGAGGTATATATACACTGAATTTCTCTGTGTACAGATACTGACAGGTGTTTGCCTCTTTGCATATACACCAAAAGGTGTGCCTCTGTATATACATACACCAACAGGTATCTCTCATTGTATATACACTGAGAGGTGTACTATGTCTCTCAGTGTATATTCCCTGAGAGGTGAATGTCTCTCAGTGTATATACACTGGTAGTCTACATTAATCACTATTTTAGGTATTAAAATATTCTTGACTGATGGTAAACAGTGTAGTAGATAGACTTTAAACCCCATTAACCAGCCTTAATGTTCCACGTGCAGTAGATAGATTTTAAACCTAATAAACGTAACAAATACACTATCTTGGTGTTGTGATGGTGACACCTCTGTTCTGCCATGACACACAACACTGTCACTGCAACTGTATGGAAGGTGTCAAGGGTAGCTGTGTGTACTACACACCACCCTCTATAGCAGCTGTGTCTGCTGGAACAGCTGCTACCGCTGTCAACACAACCACCACCACTATCACCACAGCTACCACCACAAGTACCACCACAACTACCTGGAGTTTACCTGGAGAGAGTTCCGGGGGTCAACGCCCCCGCGGCCCGGTCTGTGACCAGGCCTCCTTAGGTCAGTGTCCCAGAATGCGACCCACACCAGTCGACTAACACCCAGGTACCCATTTTACTGATGGGGAACATAGACAACAGGTGGAAAGAAACACGTCCAATGTTTCTACTCTGGCTGGGAATCGAACCCAGGCCCTCACCGTGTGAAGCGAGAGCGTTAACCACCAGGCCACCAGAGCACCAGAGTACCACCACAAGTACCACTACAACTACCACAACTACCACCACAACTACCACCACAATTACCACCACAAGTACCACCACAATTACCACCACAAGTACCACCACCACAGCTACCACCACAACTACCACAGCCACCACCACAAGTACCACCACAACCACCACCACAACTACCACCACAGCTACCACCAGAACTACCACCACAACTACTACCACAACTACCACCAGAACTACCACAACTACCACCACAACTAACACCACAACTACCATCACAACTACACCACCACAACTACCACCACACTTACTACCACAGCTACCATCACAACTACCACCACAACTACCATCACAACTACCACCACAACTACCACCACAACTACCACCACAACTACCACCAACAGCTACCATCACAAGTACCACCACAACTACCACCACAACTACTACCACAAAACCACAACTAACACCACAACTACCACCACAACTACAACCACAACTACCACCACAACTACTACCACAACTACCACCATAACTAACACCACAACTACCACCACAACTACTACCACAGCTACCACCACAACTACTACCACAACTACCACCACAGCTACTACCACAGCTACCACCACAACTACAACCACAACTACCACCACAACTACCACCATAACTAACACCACAACTACTACCACAGCTACCACCACAACTACTACCACAACTACCACCACAACTACCACCACAACTACTACCACAACTACCACCATAACTAACACCACAACTACCATCACAACTACTACCACAGCTACCACCACAACTACTACCACAACTACCACCACAACTACCACCACAACTACCACCACAACTACCACCACAACTACTACCACAACTACCACCACAACTACTCCCACAACTACTACCACAACTACCACCACAACTACCATCACAACTACCATCACAACTACTACCACAACTACCACCACAACTACCACCACAACTACCATCACAACTACCATCACAACTACCACCACAACTACCACCACAGCTACCACCACAACTACTACCACAACTACCACAACTACCACCACAACTACCATCACAACTACCACCACTGTCATGAACTGGTTAAACCGAGTGTTCACCTTTAGTAAGAGTGACATCAATAAAAAAGAGTAAAAGGACGACCAGGGAGAGAAAAGAGAGGGAGAGAAGAGACGGAGGGAGGGAAGAGACGAAGGGAGGGAAGAGGGAGGGAGGGAAGAGACCGAGGGAGAGAAGAGACGGAGGGAGGGAAGAGACGGAGGGAGGGAAGAGACGGAGGGAGGGAAGAGGCGGAGGGAGGGAAGAGACGGAGGGAGGGAAGAGACGGAGGGAGGGAAGAGACGGAGGAGGGAAGAGACGGAGGGAGGGAAGAGACGGAGGGAGAGAAGAGACGGAGGGAGGGAAGAGACGGAGGGAGGGAAGAGACGGAGGGAGGGAAGAGACGGAGGGAGGGAAGAGACGGAGGGAGAGAAGAGACGGAGGGAGGGAAGAGACGGAGGGAGGGAAGAGACGGAGGGAGGGAAGAGACGGAGGGAGAGAAGAGAACGAGGGAGGGAAGAGACGGAGGGAGGGAAGAGACGGAGGGAGGGAGGGAAGAGATGAAGGAAGAGAAGAGGAGGGAGGGAAGAGATGGAGGGAGAGAAGAGACGGAGGGAGGGAAGAGGGAGGGAGGGAAGAGACCGAGGGAGGGAAGAAGACGGAGGGAGAGAAGAGACCGAGGGAGAGAAGAGACGGAGGGAGGGAAGAGACGGAGGGAGGGAAGAGACGGAGGGAGGGAAGAGGCGGAGGGAGGGAAGAGACGGAGGGAGGGAAGAGACGGAGGGAGGGAAGAGACGGAGGGAGGGAAGAGACGGAGGGAGGGAAGAGACGGAGGGAGAGAAGAGACGGAGGGAGGGAAGAGACGGAGGGAGGGAAGAGACGGAGGGAGGGAAGAGACGGAGGGAGGGAAGAGACGGAGGGAGAGAAGAGACGGAGGGAGGGAAGAGACGGAGGGAGGGAAGAGACGGAGGGAGGGAAGAGACGGAGGGAGAGAAGAGACGGAGGGAGGGAAGAGACGGAGGGAGGGAAGAGACGGAGGGAGGGAGGGAAGAGATGAAGGAAGAGAAGAGGGAGGGAGGGAAGAGATGGAGGGAGAGAAGAGACGGAGGGAGGGAAGAGGGAGGGAGGAAGAGACCGAGGGAGGGAAGAGGGAGGGAGGGAAGAGACGGAGGGAGGGAAGAATGGAGGAAGAGAAGAGGGAGGGAGGAAGGGAGAGAAGAGACGGAGAGAGTCACAGTACCAGTCTATCACAGTACCAGTCTATCACAGTACCAATCTATCACAGTGCAAGTCTATCACAGTACCAATCTAGCACAGTACCAGTCTATCACAGTACCAGTCTACTCACAGTACCAGTCTATCACAGTACCAGTCTATCACAGTGCCAGTCTATCACAGTGCCAGTCTATCACAGTACCAGTCTATCACAGTACCAGTCTACTCACAGTACCAGTCTATCACAGTACCAGTCTACTCACAGTACCAGTCTACTCACAGTACCAGTCTATCACAGTACCAGTCTATCACAGTGCCAGTCTACTCACAGTACCAGTCTATCACAGTACCAGTCTACTCACAGTACCAGTCTATCACAGTGCCAGTCTATCACAGTACCAATCTACTCACAGTACCAGTCTATCATAGTACCAGTCTATCACAGTACCAGTCTACTCACAGTACCAGTCTACTCACAGTACCAGTCTATCACAGTACCAGTCTATCACAGTACCAGTCTACTCACAGTACCAGTCTACTCACAGTACCAGTCTATGACAGTACCAGTCTATCACAGTACCAGTCTATCACAGTGCCAGTCTACTCACAGAACCAGTCTACTCACAGTACCAGTCTATCACAGTACCAGTCTACTCACAGTACCAGTCTATCACAGTACCAGTCTATCACAGTGCCAGTCTACTCACAGCACCAGTCTACTCACAGTACCAGTCTATCACAGTACCAGTCTACTCACAGTACCAGTCTATCACAGTACCAGTCTATCACAGTACCATTCTACTCACAGTACCAGTCTATCACAGTACCAGTCTATCACAGTACCAGTCTACTCACAGTACCAGTCTATCACAGTACCAGTCTCACAGTATCAGTCTATCACAGTACCAGTCTACCCACAGTACCAGTATCACAGTACCAGTCTACTCACAGTACCAGTCTATCACAGTACCAGTCTACTCACGGTACCAGTCTATCACAGCACCAGTCTATCACAGTACCAATCTACTCACAGTACCAGTCTATCACAGTACCAGTCTATCATAGTACCAGTCTACTCATAGTGCCAGTCTATCACAATACCAGTCTATCACAGTACCTGTCTACTCACAGAACCAGTCTATCACAGTACCAGTCTACTCACAGTACCAGTCTACTCACAGTACCAGTCTATCACAGCACCAGTCTACTCACAGTACCAGTCTATCACAGTACCAATCTATCACAGTGCAAGTCTATCACAGTACCAGTCTAGCACAGTACCAGTCTATCACAGTACCAGTCTACTCACAGTACCAGTCTATCACAGTACCAGTCTATCACAGTGCCAGTCTATCACAGTGCCAGTCTATCACAGTACCAGTCTATCACAGTACCAGTCTACTCACAGTACCAGTCCATCACAGTACCAGTCTACTCACAGTACCAGTCTACTCACAGTACCAGTCTATCACAGTACCAGTCTATCACAGTGCCAGTCTACTCACAGTACCAGTCTATCACAGTACCAGTCTACTCACAGTACCAGTCTATAACAGTACCAATCTACTCACAGTACCAGTCTATCATAGTACCAGTCAATCACAGTACCAGTCTACTCACAGTACCAGTCTACTCACAGTACCAGTCTATCACAGTACCAGTCTATCACAGTACCAGTCTATCACAGTACCAGTCTATCACAGTACCAGTCTATCACAGTACCAGTCTACTCACAGTACCAGTCTACTCACAGTACCAGTCTATCACAGTACCAGTCTATCACAGTGCCAGTCTACTCACAGTACCAGTCTACTCACAGTACCAGTCTATCACAGTACCAGTCTACTCACAGTACCAGTCTATCACAGTACCAGTCTATCACAGTACCATTCTACTCACAGTACCAGTCTACTCAGAGTACCAGTCTATCACAGTACCAGTCTACTCACAGTACCAGTCTATCACAGTACCAGTCTATCACAGTATCAGTCTATCACAGTACCAGTCTACCCACAGTACCAGTCTATCACAGTACCAGTCTACTCACAGTACCAGTCTACTCACGGTACCAGTCTATCACAGCACCAGTCTATCACAGTACCAATCTACTCACAGTACCAGTCTATCACAGTACCAGTCTATCATAGTACCAGTCTACTCATAGTGCCAGTCTATCACAGTACCGATCTAGTCACAGTATCAGTCTATCACAATACCAGTCTATCACAGTACCTGTATACTCACAGAACCAGTCTATCACAGTACCAGTCTACTCACAGTACCAGTCTACTCACAGTACCAGTCTATCACAGCACCAGTCTACTCACAGTACCAGTCTATCACATTACCAGTCTACTCACAGTAACAGTCTACTCACAGTACCAGTCTATCACAGTACCAGTCTACTCACAGTACCAGTCTACTCACAGTACCAGTCTATCACAGTACCAGTCTATCACAGTACCAGTCTACTCACAGTACCAGTCTATCACAGTACCAGTCTACTCACAGTACCAGTCTATCACAGTACCAGTCTATCACAGTATCAGTCTATCACAGTACCAGTCTACCCACAGTACCAGTCTATCACAGTACCAGTCTACTCACAGTACCAGTCTATCACAGTACCAGTCTACTCACAGTACCAGTCTATCACAGCACCAGTCTATCACCGTACCAATCTACTCACAGTACCAGTCTATCACAGTACCAGTCTATCACAGTACCTGTCTACTCACAGTACCAGTCTATCACAGCACCAGTCTACTCACAGTACCAGTCTATCACAGTACCAGTCTACTCACAGTAACAGTCTACTCACAGTACCAGTCTACTCACAGTACCAGTCTACTCACAGTACCAGTCTATCACAGTACCAGTCTATCACAGTACCAGTCTACTCACAGTACCAGTCTATCACAGTACCAGTCTACTCACAGTACCAGTCTATCACAGTACCAGTCTATCACAGTATCAGTCTATCACAGTACCAGTCTACCCACAGTACCAGTCTATCACAGTACCAGTCTACTCACAGTACCAGTCTATCACAGTACCAGTCTACTCACAGTACCAGTCTATCACAGCACCAGTCTACTCACAGTACCAGTCTATCACAGTACCAGTCTATCATAGTATCAGTCTACTCACAGCACCAGTTTATCACAGTACCAGTCTACTCACAGTACCAGTTTATCACAGTACCAGTCTACTCACAGTTCCAGTCTATCACAGTACCAGTCTACTCACAGTACCAGTCTATCACAGTCCCAGTCTACTCACAGTACCAGTCTATCACAGTACCAGTCTACTCACAGTACCAGTCTATTACAGTACCAGTCTATCAATACCAGTCTACTCACAGTACCAGTCTGTCACAGTACCAGTCTATCGCAGTACCAGTCTATCACAGTACCAGTCTATCACAGTATCAGTCTATCACAGTACCAGTCTACCCACAGTACCAGTCTATCACAGTACCAGTCTACTCACAGTACCAGTCTACTCACGGTACCAGTCTATCACAGCACCAGTCTATCACAGTACCAATCTACTCACAGTACCAGTCTATCACAGTACCAGTCTATCATAGTACCAGTCTACTCATAGTGCCAGTCTATCACAGTACCGATCTAGTCACAGTATCAGTCTATCACAATACCAGTCTATCACAGTACCTGTCTACTCACAGAACCAGTCTATCACAGTACCAGTCTACTCACAGTACCAGTCTACTCACAGTACCAGTCTATCACAGCACCAGTCTACTCACAGTACCAGTCTATCACAGTACCAGTCTACTCACAGTAACAGTCTACTCACAGTACCAGTCTATCACAGTACCAGTCTACTCACAGTACCAGTCTACTCACAGTACCAGTCTATCACAGTACCAGTCTATCACAGTACCAGTCTACTCACAGTACCAGTCTATCACAGTACCAGTCTACTCACAGTACCAGTCTATCACAGTACCAGTCTATCACAGTATCAGTCTATCACAGTACCAGTCTACCCACAGTACCAGTCTATCACAGTACCAGTCTACTCACAGTACCAGTCTATCACAGTACCAGTCTATCGCAGTACCAGTCTGTCACAGTACCAGTCTACTTACAGTACCAGTCTATCGCAGTACCAGTCTGTCACAGTACCAGTCTATCACAGTACCAGTCTATCACAGTACCAGTCTATCACAGTACCAGTCTATCACACTGACACAATATCCTCTGGGGAGGTGTTCAGGAGTCTGTAATAATTGTAGACCCTGCAACGAAGTTCTTTCGAACAGGTTCAGTTCTTGTAGGTTCTCCCATGTTAACATGTGTGGTCCAAGGCTCTTCAACCTGCTACCAGCAGTGATGGTATATATCGCCTGAGGGTTGGTACAACGGGCCCACTGTCTCCAGCAAGTGCCTGGCCAACTTGTGCTATAGCAGTTATGAAGGGCGCCAGACCACTAGAACCAACAGCCTGGTTGAACAGACAAATCAGCAACTATCTTAACCTGAACAGTCGTCTTAGCTCCAACATGAGTCTCGTTGCAAACCTATCGAATCATTCGTAATTTTTGTGCATTGCTTGAGAAGGTGTGGGCTCCACACTGGTGCTGCTAACTCCACTACGTCTCTTGTGAGTCGTGTACACAGTACTGAGCGACTTTGTTAAGGTGTCTGAACGCTGTCATCTAGGTAAGTGAGACACACATATGATGTATGTTAACATGAAGGTTCTTGCCCATTCTAGCCACGGGTGGCTTTGATTAGGACCTGCCTTGTATGGGCCAGTAGGCCTGGCGCAGTGTTCCTCCATTTTTATGTTCTTATGTATTATTGTGTGTGTATATATATATATATATATATATATATATATATATATATATATATATATATATATATATATATATATATATATATATATATAATATTGTGTAAGATTATATATTTGTTCCTCCAGAGACAGAGAGATAGAGGGGGGGAGGGGGGAGTTGTCAAGTCGGTGGCACACCCGAGGCTTTGCTTTAATTACAGTCCAGTAATTAGCAAGTCGTTTGAGTGTCGGTAAGTGCCATTATCCCCCCTGGCACTTGGCCTTGACGTGCCCGGCACTCTTGACACCCCTGAGTCATAGGTGCCATTGGTAGGAGAAATGTGCGAGATACTAAATAAGCCATAAAAAATTCTCAAGAGAGTGAAGAAATGTTTCGACTCAGGGTAAAGACCTGATCTAGTGGTGCTGGTTCATCTTACTCTCATGCAGTCTCGTGCTTTGTTTACCATGTTTGGTCGTGATGGCTGGAGTTGGTGTCTATATTACTCTTACTCTCAACATGGTCGACCACCGAGTAAATACCAGTCTTGCCACTCTGTCAATCATATGATGATATCATACTGGAATATGATGGTACCATACTGGAACATGATAGTATTATACAGGAATATGATGGTACCATACTTGAACATGAACTATTATTATTATTAAAGATTCGCCGGTATTCTCCCGGCCCGGGCCTTTTCCAAGTGGTGGCCCGGCCTTGGCTCCCTCTCTAGGGAGTGTCTGAGACCTAAGTCTCCCATGGGAGGAAGCACAAGTACCTCCTCATCTTTGGGACCAACTGTCCCCAGGCCTAGCCACAAGCTAGGCCTCTCTGGTCTGCCATCCCCGCCCCAAGGGGACTAATGGGAATACCAGTCTTGTGAGCTGCAAGCTCGGGCTCAGGGCACCTACCCTGCCCTAGAAGGGCTGGGCATGGTGTCGATGAATATGAACTATGAACTAGTGTCCATAAACAAAATTTATCCCGCAAGTATAACACTAAAAAACTACTATACAAAATAAAGAGAGCTTGTAATCTTTTATTGCCAGTTAGTGTAATAGTGCTGACAGTCATTGCTGGTTCCACTAACCTTTTTGGGGGGACCATTTAGATTTAAAATCGATCGAATAAACAGCCCGGCAACAATATCTCCTGATATATTACCTTCCCATTTGCTAAAAAATAATGTCGTATACGATATTTTTTCCTAATTGTGGCGAAATATATTGTAATTTCTTTTGTATATTTTCCCTTATAGGTATAATGGAAAGGGGGGAGAAAGACAATTAAGCATCGCATTTTTTTGCGGGGGTTTTGGCTTTTGTTTTGGTGTCATCAGCTGATGGACGCAGCGCAGCGGTGGCCGCTGTGAGGGAATATTGATAATGTGTCTGTCTGCGGTGTATGGCTGTGAGGGTTTTTATACTACTCATGGTAAAAGAGTAAAGGGTTGACACTACGTTTGTTATACTGTATGGTGAGTGGTGAACCACCAGGGTAAAGCATCACTATACGCTTGTTGTCCTGTATGGTGAGTGGTGAACCACCAGGGTAAAGCATCACTATACGCTTGTTGTACTGTATGGTGAGTGGTGAACCACCAGGGTAAAGCATCACTATACGCTTGTTGTACTGTATGGTGAGTGGTGAACCACCAGGGTAAAGCATCACTATACGCTTGTTGTACTGTATGGTGAGTGGTGAACCACCAGGGTAAAGCATCACTATACGCTTGTTGTACTGTATGGTGAGTGGTGAACCACCAGGGTAAAGCATCACTATACGCTTGTTGTACTGTATGGTGAGTGGTGAACCACCAGGGTAAAGCATCACTATACGCTTGTTGTACTGTATGGTGAGTGGTGAACCACCAGGGTAAAGCATCACTATACGCTTGTTTGTACTGTATGGTGAGTGGTGAACCACCAGTGTAAAGCATCACTATACGCTTGTTGTACTGTATGGTGAGTGGTGAACCACCAGGGTAAAGCATCACTATACGCTTGTTGTACTGTATGGTGAGTGGTGAACCACCAGGGTAAAGCACACTATACGCTTGTTGTACTGTATGGTGAGTGGTGAACCACCAGGGTAAAGCATCACTATACGCTTGTTGTACTGTATGGTGAGTGGTGAACCACCAGTGTAAAGCATCACTATACGCTTGTTGTACTGTATGGTGAGTGGTGAACCACCAGGGTAAAGCATCACTATACGCTTGTTGTACTGTATGGTGAGTGGTGAACCACCAGGGTAAAGCATCACTATACGCTTGTTGTACTGTATGGTGAGTGGTGAACCACCAGGGTAAAGCATCACTATACGCTTGTTGTACTGTATGGTGAGTGGTGAACCACCAGTGTAAAGCATCACTATACGCTTGTTGTACTGTATGGTGAGTGGTGAACCACCAGGGTAAAGCATCACTATACGCTTGTTGTACTGTATGGTGAGTGGTGAACCACCAGGGTAAAGCATCACTATACGCTTGTTGTACTGTATGGTGAGTGGTGAACCACCAGTGTACAGCCCTGGGCAGTAGCACCCTGAAGCAAGCTCTCTAAAATGGAAAGCAGGTCAGTCAGCAGTGAGCGAAACAGCGGTCTCCACTACCACTGCGCCAGTGACTACGAATGTAAACATCGATCATGGATGTAAACAATGAACATAAGTGTAAACAACGACCATTAATGTAAACAGCTGGAATAAAGGAAGGGATGTAAACAGCATGCTGGAAGTGTCTAACAAAGACAGGACTCGCAGCAATAGATTCAAACTGGACAAATTTAGATTTAGAGAGTTAATAGGGCATATACTGGTTTGGTAATTAAGTTGCAGACTGTTGCAACAAATTCTCAGGTAACGACATTGAGGCGAGGACCTTGGGTGGTTTTAAAAATAAAAGGGGATTAGTCACATGAGTGGGTATGAGATAGACCTGAGTAGTATGGGCCAATAGGCCTGCACTAGTATTCTTTGATGTTCATATATTAAATTTACAAGACAATCAAGTCAAGACAGTCAGTCACTCTTAGCAAGACAGTCAGTCAGTCTTTTAGCAAGACAGTCAGTCACTCTTAGCAAGACAGTCAGTCACTCTTTTTTTCTAATTTCCTCTTCACATGATTAAATTCCTGTTCATTTTGTTGATAAAACTGATTGCCTTTTTTCTTCTTCTCTCTGTCCCTCCCACTCCTTTCTTTCTCCCTCCCACTCCTTTCTTCCTCCCTCCCACCTCAGGTTCCCTCAGTTGGTGGTGTACTCAGTTTGTCCCACACTCACACTGTGGGAGTGGTGAGTGTGGGAGCACGATAACAGTCAAGTGTGGGACGAGTGTGTGATATCACAGTAGTAATGTTGCAGATAACATGGCACTGACTGGTGATATGTTGTGGAGGCTGAGGGAGGGAGGGAGGGAGGGAGGAGGGAGGGAGGGAGGGAGGGAGGGAGGGAGGGAGGGAGGGAAGGGAGGGAGGGAGGGAGGGAGGGAAGGAAGGAAGGAAGGAAGGAAGGAAGGAAGGAAGGAAGGAAGGGAGGGAGGGAAGGAAGGAGGGAGGGAAGGAAGGAGGGAGAGAGGGAGGGAGGGAGGGAAGGAAGGAAGGAAGGAGAGAGGGAGGGAAGGAGGGAGGGAGGGAAGAATGGAGTATATACCCTCGCCCTCCCTGTGTTAACTATGGTTGCAGGGGTTGATGCTCAGCTCCTGGCCCCACCTTCGTGCTGGCAGCTACTGAGTTCACTCTCCTGGCTTTTTTAACCCTGTTATACCTATTCTTAAACTTATGTACAGATCCTGCCTCTGCCACTTCACTGTCCAGGTCGTTCCACTCCCAGACCACTCTAAGGCCAAAGTAGTAGTTCCTAACATCCCTGTGATTCATTTGTGTTTTCAACGTCTAGCTGTGCCCTTGTGTACCTCTTTTCCAAATTCTCCAACCGCCTGTTCCTGTCCATTCTATCAGTTCCTCTCATCTTGTACATTCTCATCATTTGACCTCAGGGTTTTCTGTCCACTCACATTAGGTTTAGTTCCTTCAGTCTCTCTTCACACCTCTGGGACTAATCTAGTTGCAAACCTCTATATTTTTCCATTTTCTTGACAAGATCATGTGTGGGTTCCATACTGGTGCTGTATACTCCCAGACGGGTCTGGCGTATGCAATATGTAGTGTTGTGAATGACTCTTTGCCAGAAGCACGTTTTATATAGAGGCTATTCAGCTGATGTGTGCCTCAGCTGATATGCTCGGTGCAATGCTCACCCTGAGGTCCTCCTTGAGCGAGGTTTGCAGCCTTTCTACCCCATACATGTACTCTCTCATCTTCTTTGACTTTCCCCGTAATCTTACACTTTCCGGGGTTGAATTCTAACAGCCTGTAGCTCATCCAGGTGTGTTTATAGTCTCTCCTGATCCTCACCTACCTGAATTATCTTCATTAGTTTCTCAACATCTGCAAACAGTTAAACTTCTATTTCTTCCATCTTGTTGTTTAAATACCCAGGAAACAATACTGGTCTCAGTACTGATCCTTGTGGTACCCCACTTGTCACTCTTAACTCTTTTGAGAAACCTTACAGGATATTCACTCTATGTTGCCTTCCACATATTTTTACTAAATACAGCCAGAGCAGGAACAAACACAGGATAGTCAGGTCAGAAACAAACACAGACAAAGACAGGCAGGTCAGAAACACAGACAAGGACAGCAAGTACAGAAACAGCAGCCAATACAAACTGACGGCAGCCGTGCTGGGACACGTAATGCTATAGACACGAGGCAGACTCCTGTGTGTGTGTGTGTGTGTGTGTGTGTGTGTGTGTGTGTGTGTGTGTGTGTGTGTGTGTGTGTGTGTGTGTGTGTGTGTGTGTGTGTGTGTGTATTCACCTATTTGTGGTTGCAGGGGTCGAGTCACAGCTCCTGGCCCCGCCTCTTCACTGGTCGTTACCAGGTCACTCTTCCTGCTCCATGAGCTTAATCATGCTTCTTCTTAAAGCTATGAATGGTTCCTGCCTCCACTGCATCACTTCCCAGACTATTCCACTTCCTGACAACTCTGTGACTGAAGAAATACTTCCTAACATCCCTGTGATTCATCTGAGTCTTCAATTTCCAACTGTGACGCCTTGTTGTTGTGTCCCATCTCTGGAACATCCTGTCTCTGTCCACCTTGTCAATTCCTCTCAGGATTATATACGTCGTTATCATGTCCCCCCAATCTCTCCTGTCTTCCTGTGTCGTCAGGTTGATTTCCCTTAACCTCTCCTCATAGGACATACCCCTTAGCTCTGGGACTAGTCTTGTTGCAAACCTTTGCACTTTCTCTAGTTTCTTTACGTGCTTGGCTAGGTGTGGGTTCCAAACTGGTGCCGCATACTCCAATATGGGCCTAACGTACACGGTGTACAGGGTCCTGAACGATTCCTTATTAAGATGTCGGAATGTTGTTCTGAGGTTTGCTAGGCGCCCATATGCTGCAGCAGTTATTTGGTTGATGTGCGCCTCAGATGTATGAATATGTATAATTACAAGACTGGAGGTTATGTCTGGCAATCAGATTACCGAACGGAGGATCAAGCCTCCACTACTGAGCATTTTACCTTATGCAAGACATAGATGAGAGTTGTGAGTGACGGAACACGAGCTAGACACCTGGATGTTGGTACTGCACAGTGGATCGAGCCTCCACCACCACTTCCTGTGCTACAGAGGTGTACATATGACAATGTCAGTGTATTTAAGGGTCCAAGAACTGGAGGTTAACCCTAGCAAACACACTCACACACGATAAACCTCATGGAGCAGGAAGAGAGTGGACCTAGTAGCGACCAGCGAAGAGGCGGGGCCAGGAGCTGTAAATCGACCCCTACAACCACGAATAGGTGAATACAAATAGGAGAGAGCGCTCGCGCACGCACGCACACATGCACACACACACACACACACACACACACACACACACACACACACACACACACACACACACACACACACACACACTATTGATTTGTAATTCCTGGGAGACGCTTCGCAGTGTCACTCTCTTCTCCTTCTCTTCTCCCTCCCTCCTTCTCTTCTCCCTCCCTCCTCTTCTCCCTCCCTCCTTCTCTTCTCCCTCCCTCCTCTTCTCCCTCCCTCCTTCTCTTCTCCCTCCCTCCTTCTCTTCTCCATCAAGGTCTACAACACTACAACATTCCATCTACTTCATCTCTTACAAAAAATCACTCTGCTGGACAAATAATCTTTCAGTTGAACCTGGAATCCAGCAGAACTGTCTGCAGGATAACTGTCTGCATGAGAACTGTCTGCATGAGAACTGTCTGCAGGATAACTCTGCAGGAGAACTGTCTGTAGGAGAACTGTCTGCAGGATAACTGTCTGCAGGAGAACTGTCTGCAGGAGAACTGTCTGCAGGAGAGCTGTCTGCAGGAGAAATGTCTGCAGGATAACCGTCTGCAGGAGAACTGTCATCTGTCATCTCACAGCTGGTTGAAACACACGACGAAGGAGTCTGAAAAGAAACAATCAGGGTCACACTACCATGTTTCGTGCCCCTTCGAGTGAAACAACGATCACACTACCATGTTTCGCACCCCTGCGAGTAGAACACGAACACACTACCATGTTCCGCACCCCTGCGAGTAGAACACGAACACACTACCATGTTCCGCACCCCTGCGAGTAGAACACGAACACACTACCATGTTTCGCACCCCTGCGAGTAGAACACGATCACACTACCATGTTTCGCACCCCTGCGAGTAGAACACGATCACACTACCATGTTTCGCACTCCTGCGAGTAGAACACGAGCACACTACCATGTTCCGCACCCCTGCGAGTAGAACACGATCACACTACCATGTTTCGCACCCCTGCGAGTAGAACACGATCACACTACCATGTTTCGCACCCCTGCGAGTAGAACACGATCACACTACCATGTTTCGCACCCCTGCGAGTAGAACACGAACACACTACCATGTTCCGCACCCCTGCGAGTGGAACACGATCACACTACCATGTTTCGCACCCCTGCGAGTAGAACACGATCACACTACCATGTTTCGCACCCCTGCGAGTGAAACACGATCACACTACCATGTTTCGCACTCCTGCGAGTGAAATATGCACTCATTAAAACTTTGAGTTATAAGAGTGGAGGCGGAGTTGAGAAGAGGTTCATCTCACAGTTCAACTTGCAGAAGTTCAACTTTCAAGCACCGACACCAGCCCACCGTCTCCGCCGTCTTGAGAATATAACTGCAACCTCTTCCACGATCTCCTCTTCATCTCTTTTATTCTCTCCTCTCCTACCTCTTGTTACTTATCTCTTCCGACACTCTCTAAGATTCCTCTTCAATACTTCTCTCTCTCTCTCTCTCTCCAGTCTAGGATTGTATGTACACTTATATTAGACAGAAATCCACCTACTTAAGACTGAAGTACACCTGCTCACGGGTGTGCTTTATATACTTGAGTCTCCCCGAGACAGAGAAGAAATTAGATCAAACGAAAACGTCTGTGTAATATAAACTGTCATAGAAAACGAGTTTCCGTTTGAAGGGTAACTAAACAAATGCTGAGTTGTGTGGCGTTTTGTCGCACCCCTTGCTTGACTGGTGACGAGGGCAGTGTACCACTCGTTCTCCATACTTGCCACGGACACTTACCATGGGGACCCATGGTAAGTATCCATGGAGAATTTCTCTTGGTGTTTCTAAATAATTAAAAACTTAGGCATGGCTTTTCATGGCAACAGTAACAGGTAGTTGATCAGGCCCTGATCCACTGGGAAGCCTGGTCATGGACTGTTGATCACCGGAACTCCTTCCAGGTAGGCAGACTCCAGGTATGACATGAACTTAGCAAGTAAGGGATAACAGACTTTATTGGGACTAACCCCAGAGACTTTATTATCTTCCTCTTCATCATTATAACAAAATAAGCACCCTTACACCACCATAATTAGCATTATCTTAAATATCGACAAGTACATAATAATCGTCATGGATGCTAGCATCATTATTGATATAATCATTCACCCCACACGTCATCTATACAGTGGATCCCCGGTTAACGATTTTTTTTCACTCCAGAAGTATGTTCAGGTGCCAGTACTGACCGAATTTGTTCCCATAAGAAATATTGTGAAGTAGATTAGTCCATTTCAGACCCCCAAACATACATGTACAAACGCACTTGCATAAATACACTTACATAATTGGTCGCATTCGGAGGTAATCGTTATGCGGGGGTCCACTATAATGTCAAACCTTTTAGCAAAAGTCTCAACCCAAATTTTCTGAGCTTTTTAAAGCTCTTCATTTTAAAGAAATTTTTAACACTTACAAAAATTTAAAAGATTTATCGGTAATTTTTGAGCAGCAGTTATCGTTGACTGACAGTATACATGAACTCGTACACACACATCGGGGCCAGGAGCTTGGACTCGACCCCTGCAACCTCAACTAGGTGAGTACACACACACACACACACACACACACACACACACACACACACACACACACACACACACACACACACAATACATGCGTGTAGGCACACATGGTAGTAGAATAGCATCCAAATATTATAGCTATCACGTAGACAAAACTCTCTTGAATAATAATGCATGATTCCCCGAGAGGAACCATATTGTGAGAACACAAGTAGAATAGAACAGGCATGGATCTAACGGTGAAGAACCAGCAAATACACTCTAGATTGTGATAAGAAGAGTGTTTCTAGCTTCGGAAGATCTAAGATAATAAATAATTCAGTACAGGGTGTTACTGGGAATCCTGATCGTCACTAGAGTTGCTTACTAAAGTGTTATTACCATTATGTGAGTCCCTTACACAATGCTTCTTCCCACTCTCAACAAAATGAATTTAAAACAGATGATACATGTGTAAATATTTGGTTTAGGCAAACAAATACAGAATTATTATTATTATTTAGTAGTAGTAATAGATGTTGTTATTGTTGTTGTTGTTGTTGTGGTTGTTGTTGTTGTGTTTGTTGTTGTTGTGGTTGTTGTTGTTGTTGTTGTGGTTGTTGTGGTTGTGGTTGTTTTTTTTGTGTTGTGGTTGTTGTGGTTGTTGTGGTTGTGGTTGTTGTTGTTGTTTTTTGTTGTTGTTGTTGTGGTTGTGGTTGTGGTTGTTGTTGTTGTTGTTGTTGTTGTTGTTGTTGTTGTTGTTGTGTTTATAATTACCAAGAATTTTGAACATGTACGTCATGCAGCGCTCATTTTATTATTATTATTATTATTATTATTATTATTATTATTAATTTTCATTTATATTTTAAATATCTTAATTAGAAAGCCCATAGGATGCATATATGATTTATTTCCATCAATGGACCCTCCTTTCTATGTGTACCCAACAACTTCATTAACTATTGTCTCAAAATTAGCACCAATTAACTTGATCGTATTGTCTCATGTTGTCTGATGAGTGGCCAGGCGAGGAGGCACTCTGAGTGTGTGGGAGTGAAGGACGCGCTCTGTGAGTGTGTGGGAGTGAAGGGCGCACTCTGTGAGTGTGTGAGTGAAGGACGCACTCTGTGAGTGTGTGGGAGTGAAGGGCGCACTCTGTGAGTGTGTGGGAGTGAAGGACGCGCTCTGTGAGTGTGTGGGAGTGAACGACGCACTCTGTGAGTGTGTGGGAGTGAAGGACGCACTCTGTGAGTGTGTGGGAGTGAAGGGCGCACTCTGTGAGTGTGTGGGAGTGAAGGACGCGCTCTGTGAGTGTGTGGGAGTGAACGACGCACTCTGTGAGTGTGTGGGAGTGAAGGACGCACTCTGTGAGTGTGTGGGAGTGAAGGACGCACTCTGTGAGTGTGTGGGAGTGAAGGACGCACTCTGTGAGTGTGTGGGAGTGAAGGACGCACTCTGTGAGTGTGTGGGAGTGAAGGGCGCACTCTGTGAGTGTGTGGGAGTGAAGGACGCACTCTGTGAGTGTGTAGAGTGAAGGACGCACTCAGTGTGTGGGAGTGAAGGACGCACTCTGTGAGTGTGTGAGTGAAGGACGCACTCTGTGAGTGTGTGGGAGTGAAGGACGCACTCTGTGAGTGTGTAGAGTGAAGGACGCACTCAGTGTGTGGGAGTGAAGGACGCACTCTGTGAGTGTGTGGGAGTGAAGGACGCACTCTGTGAGTGTGTGGGAGTGAAGGACGCACTCTGTGAGTGTGTAGAGTGAAGGACGCACTCAGTGTGTGGGAGTGAAGGACGCACTCTGTGAGTGTGTGAGTGAAGGACGCACTCTGTGAGTGTGTGGGAGTGAAGGACGCACTGAGTATGTGGGAGTGAAGGACGCACTCTGTGAATGTGTGGGAGTGAAGGACGCACTCTAAATGTGCGAGTGAAGGACGCACTTTATGAGTGTGTGGGAGTGAAGGACGCACTTTATGAGTGTGTGGGGCTGAAGGACACACACTCTAAGAGTGTGGGGGAGAGGAACACTTTACAAACTTCAGAGAAAAGTCTATCTCTTAAGCTGTTAGCACCTCTTTTACGAAAGTGTTGTTTATCATTACTCAGGGAAGAAGGCATGTGTGTGTCTGAGAGAGAGAGAGAGAGAGAGAGAGAGAGAGAGAGAGGGAGGAGATGGAATGAGAAAAGTTGCACACTACAGCACTGGCCAGCAGGCCTGCTGTAATGTGCTCAAAACATTTATCTTCGAATGAAGTCCACTATTCGTTATACAGCGGTTAACTGCTAGAGGCCTGCCAGTCAGTGTAAGGGAGGGGGGGGAGATACCCCCAGGGTAACCTACCTGACAAGTAGGGATCGCTCTGGAGACTCAGACTCTCACACACCTCGAGCTGGTTAACATTATACCAGAATCTGTCCTCTGTATGGGGGTTTCCATACACTCTCTTTACAAACCCACTCACGTTATATTATTTAATAAACACTGTATTCAGACTAAATAACTGTAAATAATTTTAGTAGTGGGAATATGTGATAAATAAAAAAAAAACTAACCCCTGACATATATTTTATTGCTCACTTTCTCGATTGGTCTGTTGACTATGCTTGTGTTGTATATTGCAGAACGACCAGATAAAACAGGCCTTTAAAAGTACCTGTGTTCAAAATAGCTACCTGTACAGCTGGGTAGCTACAACACTGGTGCCAAACACATTTATTAAAGCAGATAGTGACAACACTGGTGCCAAACACATTTATTAAGGCAGGTAGTGACAACACTGGTGCCAAACAAACAGAGAGAGAGAGGTAAGGGGTCTAGATGGAGTGTTATAGCAGCCATCAGCCTTGCTAACGACATTACACACACTAATGAGGCAATACTAACTACTTTAAACACCTGACCTTTTTTTTACCTGTCCTCTCTCTTTTTCTTCCTCCTTCCCTATGTATGTATGTGTCTCTGTGTCTGTCCGTCCGTCTGTCTCTCTTTTTCTCTCTGTCTCTCTCTCTCTCTCTCTCTCTCAACACTCGAAATACACAACACCGTCTGGGTTCTGCAACTTCTGTGAGATTTTTATGGGCTTTCAAATCTTCACTGATTTTGCCCTTTCCAGTCGAGCATTTTAGGAAATGAATGCATGAAAGAACTGGAAATGTAGCGGAAGATGAGAAAGAAGTGGAGGTGAAAGACGTAGAGAAGAATAATAAAGCGGAAGTGAAGATATATATGTGAGATATATATGTAGAAGAGATGGAAAATAAAGTCAGCCGAAGAAATGAAGAAGAGAGAGAGAGAGAGAGAGAGAGAGAAAAAGAGAGAGAGAGAGAGAGAGAGAGAGAGAGAGAGAGAGAGAGAGAGAGAGAGAGCGAGAGAGAGAGAAGGAAAGAAGAAATAGAGAAAGATAAGAAATGGAAGGGAAGACAAATTAGATGAAGAAAAGAATGGAAATTTCGCAAGTTTTAATTGGAATTCCTTTTGTAATTTTCCCAACATTTTTTTTTTTTGAGGGGGGGGGCAGGATTTTCAGTAGAAAATTTCGTCCGGTGGAATATTACAGATAGTGGGAGCGCTAAACTTGTAGGAGGCTGAGACAGAAGCCTGGGGGAGGAGGAGGGATGCAATACAGCACGATGATCTCTCCCCCAACGCAATAATGACGTCATCTGGCAACAACAGGAAGTGGTTGCCAATACACACACACACACACACACACACACAATCATTCAGGACCCTGTACACCGTGTATGTTAGGCCCATATTGGAGTATGCGGCACCAGTTTGGAACCCACACCTAGCCAAGCACGTGAAGAAACTAGAGAAAGTGCAAAGGTTTGCAACAAGACTAGTCCCAGAGCTAAGAGGTATGTCCTACGAGGAGAGGTTAAGGGAAATCAACCTGACAACACTGGAGGACAGGAGAGATAGGGGGGACATGATAACGACATACAAAATACTGAGAGGAATTGACAAGGTGGACAAAGACAGGATGTTCCAGAGATGGGACACAGTAACAAGGGGACACAGTTGGAAGTTGAAGACACAGATGAATCACAGAGATGTTAGGAAGTACTTCTTCAGCCACAGAGTAGTCAGGAAGTGGAATACTTTGGGAAGCGATGTAGTGAAGGCAGGATCCATACATAGCTTTAAGTAGAGGTATGATAAAGCTCACGGTTCAGGGAGAGTGACCTAGTAGCGACCAGTGAAGAGGCGGGGCCAGGAGCTTGGACTCGATCCCCGCAACCTCAACTAGGTGAGTACAACTAGGTGAATACACACACACACACACACACACGCACACCATTTTCATTTGATCAACTGACTTTATCTTGTTGACATCATAATGCTGTATGAATGTGCTCCATACTGGAGCTCCTGGGA
>NC_069455.1:10165664-10188164 GCF_026875155.1 Cherax quadricarinatus
CGGGCCCTGTGGGGGGAACTTTTCCTGTGGGGGGACCGTTTGCATTGGCAAACTGTTCACTTTCCGGGGAACTTCCCTGGGCCCCAGGGGAATGTTGCCCTGGGGGCGGGGAAAACTGTTCATGGGGGGGGGGAACGTTGAAAAATGTGGCGGGGAAAACTTTGCACTGTGGCGGGGGAATGTTGCCCTGTGGCAGGGAACTTTGCACTGTGGCAGGGGAATGTTCCTGTGGCGGGGAACTGTTGCACTGGGGCAGGGGAACTTTGCCCTGTGGCAGGGGAACTTTTGCCTGTGCGGGGGAATATTGCACTTGGCGGGGGAACTTTTGGGCCTGGGCGGGGGAACTTTGCAGTGACAGGGGAACATTGCACTGTGGCAGGGAACTGTTGACTGTGGAGGGGAACTATTTGGAATGTGGCAGGAAAGTCACACTGGGCAGGGAAATTTCCCCTGGAGTATGGCAGGACATTTTGTTTTGTAGAAGAGAGAGAGAGAGAGAGAGAGAGAGGAGAGAGAGAGAAGAGGAGAGAGAGGAGAAGAGAGAGAGGAGAGGGGGAAGAGGAGAGAGGGGGGGGGTTTGGGGTTATAAAAATTGATCCCAAGGTTGCCCACCCCCCCCCTGTGCCCACCCCTTGCCCACCCCTCTTTCCCACCTTCTTGGGCCCACACCCCCTTTTCCCCCCTCTTGCCCTTCTCGGCTCGTCCTCCCCGAAATTGCTCCACCCACCAACCCACCCACACAGGCCACTTAACCCCAAACACAGTGCCACTTAAACCCCCACCCACACAGTGCCATTTTAAAACCCCCCCCACATAGTGCCACTTAACCCCCCACACAGTACCATTTAAACCCCCCACACAGCGCCATTTTAACCCACCAAACAAGTGCCAATTAACCCACCCCACAGTGCATTAGCCCCCCCCACACGGGGCCATTGACCCACCCATACAGTGCCATTAACTCACCCACACGTAAACTAAAGTCATGCCGGATCACCCGGGCTGGGGGCTCGTACTTTGGTGCGTGGGGGCCACAGTAACAGTTTTAGTTGATCAGGCCCTGATCCATGGGGGGGAGGCCTGGCTGGACCGGGCAGCGGGGGCGTTGACCCCCGGGAATCCCCAGGAAACCCCACACAGTGCCACTTAACACACCCCCCACAGTGCCACTTAACCCACCCCACGTGCCATTAATCACCCCACAATACCATTTAAAACCCACCCACACAGTACCATTTAAACCCCAAACCCACACAGCGCCAAAAAACCCCACCAACCCCCAGTCCCAAAATTAACCCACCCCCCATTTCCCATTTGACCCCCCCCAAACAGTGCCATTTAAAAATCCCCCACACAGTACCATTTAAAACCCCCCCCCCACAATCCCATTTTAAAAACCACCTACCCCCAAAACCACTTAACCCCCCCCCAACAGTACCATTTAAAAACCCACCCCAAAACAGAAACCATTTTAACCCACCCACACAGCCCATTTTAACTCACCCCCCCCCAATACCATTTAACACACCTACACAGTACCACTTCAACCACACACACAAAACCCAAAACCCCCACCCACCCCAACCACTTAACCCACCCCCCAAGTACCACTTAACCCACCCACACAATACCATTAAAACCCCACCCACACAATACCATTTCCCCACCCACACAGTACCATTTAAAAACCCCCCCACACAGTACCATTTAAAACCCCCCCCCACACAGTACCACTTAACCCACCCACCCCGAAAACCTTTTAACCCCATCCACACAAAAACCAAATTAAAACCCACCCACACAGAACCATTTAAACCCACCCACCCCAGTACCACTTAACCCACCACACATACAATTTAAAACCCACCCACACAGTACCATTTAAACCCCACCCACACAGTCCCCATTTAAACCCCCACCCACACAGTCCCAAACTTAACCCACCCACACAATACCACTTAACCCACCCAAAACAGTACCACAAAACCCACCCACACAGTCCCCTTTAAAAACCCCCCCCCACACAATACCATTTAAACCCCCACCCACACAGTACCCCCTTAAAAACCCACCCACACAGAAACCACTTAACCCCCCCACACAGTACCATTTAAACCCACCCACAAAATTTACCACTTAACCCACCCCCCCAAAATTTACCATTTAAACCCCACCCACCCAGTCCACTTAAAACCCACCCACACAGTACCATTTAAACCCCACCCCCACAGACCACTTAACCCCCCCCAAAACAGTACCATTTAACCCCCCCCCAACAGTACCATTTAAACCCCATCCACAAAATTACCATTTAAAACCCACCCACACATTCCCATTTAAAAACCCACCCACACAGTCCACTTGCCCCAAACCCCACAGGGGCCACTTAAACCCCCCCTTTACATTGCCATTTAAACTCACCCACAAGTTACCAAAAGTCGTGGGGGGACCCACCCGGGCTGTGGCTCTTTACTTTGGGAAACGCGTCCGGCCACCGTAACAGCTTATTTGATCGGGCCCTGACCCATGGGGGAGGCCTGGTATGGCCCGGGCACGGGGGCCCTTTGACCCCCGGGAATAACCTCCAGGAAACCCACCCCAGTCCCCCTTTAAACCCCAACCCCCCAAAGTGCCATTTTAAACCCACCACCCAGGGGCCATTTAACTCACCCAAAACAATCCCACTTAACCCACCCCCAAAAGTACCATTAACCCACCCACAAAAGCGCCATTTTCCCCACCAACCCCGTGCCATTAACCCACCCAAACAGTGCCACTTGCCCCCAACCATAAGTGCCCCTTAACTCCCCCCAACAGTACCACTTAACCAACCCAAAAATACCCCCTTAACACACCTACAAAGTCCCAAAAACCCACCACACAGAAACCCTTAACCCCCCCCAAGCCCCAACTTTCCCAACCCCACAGTACCATTAAAACCACCCCCAAAACACAATCCATTAACACACCTCCCAGTCCCCTTTTAAAAAACCACAAAACAAAAAACCATTTCCCACCCCACCGTCCCATTTTTAACCCCAACCCAAACACTTTTAACCTTTAAAAAAATCCATTAACCCAAAACCCCAAAAAACCCATTTAAACCCCCCCAAAAATACCATTTAACCCCCCCCACACATAACCACTTAACCCACCCAAAACATTACCACTTAACCCACCCCCCACAGTCCCATTTAACCCCCCCAACACAGAAACCATTTAACCCCCCCACACAAAACCATTTAACCCTTTCCCACAGTCCCCTTTAAAAACCCACCCCCCACAGACCATTTAACCCCACCCACAAGTACCACTTAACCCACCACCAGTACCATTTAACCCACCCACACAGTCCCACTTAACCCCCCACCACGGTCCCAAAATTTTAACCCACCCACACAGTACCATTTAAACCCCCCCACACAGTCCCATTTAAAAACCCACCCACACAATCCCATTTAAAACCCCCCACACAGTCCCAAACTTAACCCCCCCCACCAGTCCCATTTAACCCCCCCAAAACAATCCCACTTAAACCCCCCCCCAACAATAAAAATTTAACCCCCACCCACACGAAACCACTTAACCCACCCACACAGTACCACTTAACCCACCCACATTTAACCATTTAAAAACCCCCCACACATTTCCACTTACCCCACCCACACAGTACCACTTAACCCATCCCCCACAATCCCATTTAAAACCCCCCCAAAACCCCAAACAGTCCCACTTAACCCACCCCCCACAGAAAACCACTTAAAAAAACCCTCACAATACCACTTAACCCACCCACACAAAAACCATTTAAAAACCCACCCACACAATACCCTTTTAAAACCCCCCACACAAAAACCATTTTTAACCCACCCCAAAAATCCCAATTAACCCCCCCCAAACACGGGTCCCATTTAAACCCACCCACAAAACCACTTAACCCACCCACACAGTACCATTTAAACCCCCCCCCACACAATCCCCGTTAACCCCCCCACAAAATTTCCATTTTAAACCCCCCCACACAGTCCCCCTTTTAACCCACCCACACAGAACCACAAAACCCCACCCAAACCCCAGTACCATTTAAACCCCACCCAAACCCCAGAACCACAAAACCCCACCCACCCCATTTACCACTTAACCCATCCACACAAAAAAAATTTAAAACCCCCCCCCACACGTCCCCACTTAACCCCCCCCACACAGTACCATTAACCCCACCCTCCCCTACCATTTAAACCCACCCAAACAATACCATTAAAACCCCCCACACAATACCATTTTAAACCCACCCACAAAAATACCACTTAACACACCCACACAAAAACCCACTTAACCCCCCCCCAAACCAAAAACCCATTTAAAACCCACCCCCAGTACCACTTAACCCACCCCACAATCCCAAAGTTAACCCCCCCACAAAATTTCCATTTAAACCCCACCCACAATACCACTTAACCCCCCCAACCCCTTTTTAAACCACTTAACCCACCCACAAGTCCCAAACCTTAAAACCCTTTCCAAAAAAAAAACCCCTTTAAACCCCACCCCCCACGTACCACTTAACCCAAACCCCCCCAAAATTTCCCACTTAACCCCCCCTCAAAATAAAACTTAACCCACCCACACAATCCCCTTTTAAACCCACCCCCAAACAAAAACCACTTAACCCACCCCCCAAACCACTTCCCCCACCCAAAACAATACCCCCTTAAACCCCACCCACACAATCCCACTTAACCCACCCACACAATACCACCTAACCCACCCACACAATCCCACTTAACCCACCCCACAATACCACTTACCCACCCACACGGGTACCATTTAAACCCCAACCCACCCCAATCCCCCTTTAAACCCCCAACCCCCCAGTACCATTTAAACCCCAACCCCCAAAAAAAATATCAGTTAACCCACCCACACAAAAACCAAATTTAAAACCACCCACCAGAAACCATTTAAACCCACCCACCCATTTCCCACTTAACCCACCCACACAAAAAACCATTTGGGAAAACGAATCTCCGGGAGTTTCCTTACTCTTTTTGTGCAACTTTGCAAGCTCCTGATGTTGTGCTGAGGGGAAAACACAAAAAGGGCCCTAGAGCTATTTTAAACCCCCCCTTTGTGGTCTTTGTATCTTGTGTTTTCTCGATGTTTAAAGTAATTAAAAAAAATTTTGTTAAGACATACCCCATTATGTGACCATCACGGGGACAAATGGTAAGCTTACACCATTATGTGTCCATCACAACAAAAGGGTTTAAGTCTTTAACACCTTTTATGGCCCATCCGAATAAGGGTAAGTCTACACCATTAGTGCCATAAACAGCTAATGGTAAGTCATAAACCATTATTTTTCCCAAACCAAGAAAATTAATGGAAAGTCTACCCATTAGTTAATCACAGACATAATGGTAAGTAAATACACCATTATGGTCCTTCACAGACATAATGGAAAAGTCATAAACCTTTATGTGCCCAATCCAGAAAATAATGGTAAAGTCATACCCCCCTTTAAATTGGGGTCCACACAGACATAAAGGTAAGTCATACACCATATGTGCCACACAGAATAATGGTAATCAACACCATTATGTGCCATCACAGACATAAGGGTAAGTCAACCCTTTGTGCCCCATCACAGCCCTAATGGAAGCAACACCATTAGTGCCCATCACGACTAAGGGGTAAGTCATCACCATTATGTGCCACACAACATAATGGTAAGTCAACACCTTTTAGTTTCATCACAGACATAATGGTAATCATACACCATTATGTGTCCACAAGACATAATGGAAGTCATACACCATTATGTGTCATCACAACATAAGGTAAGTCATACCCCATTTTTTTCACACAGACATAATGGAAATTCAACACCATTAGTGTCCAACAGACAAAAAGGAAGTCATACACTTTTTGGGTCCATCACAGACAAAAGGGTAAGTCTACCCCATTATGTGTCCATAAGGCAAAAGGGAAGTCTACACCATTATGTTCTTCACGACAAATGGAAGTATAACCATTTGGTCCATCACAACATAAGGTAAGCATACACCATTATGTGTCCATCCAGACATAAGGTAAGTCAAACCCCTTTAGTGTCACACAGACAAAATGGAATCTACCCATTATGTGTCCATCACAGCATAATGGTAGTCATACACCATTATGTGTCATCCAGACATAAAATTAATCATAACCCATTATGGTCACACAGACAAAGGTAAAAAACCCCCATTATGTTCCATCACAGAAAAAAGGAATAAAACACCAAAATTTATTGCCACCGACTAAGGGTAATCCTACCCCATTATTGTCCACACAGACAAATGTAAGTCAACACCATTGTGCACACATAATGGAAAGTCATACCCATTATGTTCCACACAGACATAATGGTAAGTCATACACCATTTGTTGTCCAACATAATGTAAGGTCTACCCCATTATGTGTCATCAAAAATTGGTAATCATACCCCATAGTGTCCACACAGACATAATGGTAAGTCATACAAAATTATGTGTCCCACAGACAAAAGGAAGTCATACACCATTATGTGTCAGACAGACAAAGGAAAGCAACACCAAATTTTCCCATCACAGACATAATGGTAAGGCCCCAAACCCCCATTATTTTCATCACGACATAAGGTAAGTCCTACACCTTTTATGTGTCCATCACGACAAAATGGAAAGTCAACACCATTAGGCCCATCACAGACATAATGGAAGTCATACACCATTATTGTTCTACAGACAAAATGGAAAGCTTTACCCATAATGGTCCATCACAGAATAATGGAAGTCATAACCATTATTTTCCCACAGACATAAGGAAATCATACACCATTATTGAGCAAAACATAATGTGCAACCCATTATGTTTTCAAAACAAAATGGAAATCATACACCATTATGTGTCCAGCACAGACAAATGTAAGTCATACACCATTGGTAACACAAAAAGGGTAATCAACACCATTATGGTCATCCTAAGGGTAAGTATAAAAACCATTATTTTCCAGCACAACATAAGGAAAAGTCATACACAATTATTTTTCCAGCACAGACATAATGGTAAGTCATACACCATTATGTGTCCAGCACAGACATAAGGTAAGTCATACACCTTGTGTGTCCATCAAGACATAAGGGTAATTTATACACCATTATGTGTCAGCACAGACATAAGGGAAATTCATACACCTTTTATGTGTCCATCAAAAACCAAATGGTAATCTACACCATTATGTGTCCACACAACAAATGAAAGTCAAACACCATTTGTGTCCATCAAACAATGGTAAGTCTACACCATTAGTGTCTCACAGACTAAGGTAAGTCAACACCATTATGTGTCCATCAGGACATAATGGAAATTTTAACACCATTATTTTCCAGCCGACATAAGGGAAGTCAACACCATTATTGTCCACACAGACAAAATGGAAAGTCATAACCATTTGTGTCCAGCACAGACAAAAAAGGTAAGTCATACCCCTTTTAGTTCCATCACAGACAAAGGGTAAGTCTACACCATTATACCCCCAGCAAGACATAATGGTAAGTAAAAACCCCATTAGGGGTGTCCATCACAGCAAAAAGGTAACATACACCATTATGGTCCATCACAGACAAAAAGGAAAGTCATACACCATTATGGTCCCACAGACATAAGGAAGTCATACACCATTATGGCCCATCACAGACATAATGAAAGTCAACACCATTATGTGTCCATCACAGAAAAAGGGAATCAACACCTTTATTTGTCCACCAAAACATAAGGGTAATCTCCCCATTATGTGTCCAGCACAGACATTGGAGTCATCACCATTATGTGCCCCATCACAGCATAAGGTAAGTCATACACCATTAGTGCCATCCAGACAAAGGGTAAGCCCCCTACCCCATTTTTGGGCCAAAAGACATAAGGGTAACAACACCATTAGTGTCCATCACAGACAAAATGGTAATTTTCATACACCATATTTGTCCACACAGACATAATGGTAATCATACTCCATTATATTCATCACAGACATAAGGGTAATTATCACCTTTATGTGTCATCACAACATAATGGTAAGTCATACCCCATTATTGTCCATAAGACATAAGGTAAGTCTACATTTTTATGTGTCCATCACAGACATAATGGAAGTCATACACCATTATGTGTCCATCACAGACAAATGGAAGGGTTATACACCTTTATTTCCATCAAACAAATGGTAATCAACCATTATGGTCCATCACAGACAACTGGCAAGTCATACACCTTTATGTGTCATGACAGACTTAATGGTGGGCATACCCCATTATGTGTCTCCACAGACAAATGGTAGTCATACACCATTATGTGTCCATCCAGACATAATGGTAAGTCATACACCATTAGTCCAGCACAGAATAATGGTAAGTCATACATCATTATGTTCCATCACAACAAATGGCAAGTCAACACCTTTAATGTGTCATGACGACAAAATGGTAGGGATACACCATTAGTGTCATCACAGAAAATGAGTCTCACCTTAGTGCCCATCACAGACATAATGGAAGTCATACACCTTATGTGCCAGCCAGACATAATGGAAAATCATCACCATTAGTCATCACAAATGGGTCAACACCATAGTGCCCACAGACAAATGGTAAGTCATACACCCATTATGTGCCCTCACAGACATAATGGTAATCAAACCCATTATGTGTCCATCGCAACAAATGTAATCATCACCATTATGTTCCAAAAACAAAATGGTAAGCAACCCATTATGTGTCCACCCCAAGACAAATGGTAAGTCATACACCATTAGCTCCATCACAACAAAAGGGTAGTCATAACATATTTCCTCCAAAAAATTAAGTCAAACCATTAGTGTCCATCACAGGCATAATGGTAAGCATACCCTTATGTGCCATCGCAACATATGGAAGTCATACACCATTATTGTCCATCACAGACAAATGTAATCAACACCTTATGTTCCATACAGACAAAGGGTAAGTCAAATCCATTATGTGTCCATCCGACAAAGGGAATTCATACACCATTATTTTCCCATCACAGCATAAGGTTAATCATACACCATTATGTGCCCATCACAGGCTATTAAGTCATACACCATTATGGTCCATCACAGATAAAATGGTAAATCATACACCATTATATGTCATCAAGACAAATGGAAGTCATACCCCATTATATGCCCTCACAGAAAAAATGGTAAGTCATACACCATTATTTGTCCATCACAGATAAAGGGAAAGTCATACACCTTTAATATGCATCAAAACCCTAAGGTAAGTCAACACCATTATTTTCATCCAGACATAATGGTAAGTCATACACCATTATGTGTCCATCACAGACATAATGGTAAGTCATACACCATTATATGTCATCACAGACATAATGGTAAGTCATACACCATTATGTGTCCATCACAGACATAATGGTAAGTCATACACCATTATGTGTCCATCACAGACATAATAGTAAGCATACACCATTATGGGAGAAATCAGAATGGGGGCACGTCACAAGCGGTGTTCCTCAAGGGTCAGTGTTGGGCCCGTTGTTGTTCACAATTTACATAAACGACATAGATGAGGGAATAAATAGCGACATAAGCAAATTTGTTGATGACACCAAAATAGGCCGTCCAATTCATTCTAATGAGGACACTAGAGCACTCCAGGATGATTTGAATAGACTGATGCAGTGGTCGGAGAAGTGGCAGATGCAGTTTAATATTGACAAATGCAAAGTTCTAAATGTTGGACAGTTAAATAACCATGCCACTTATAAACTAAATAATGTAAATCTTAATACTACTTATTGTGAAAAGGATTTAGGAGTTCTGGTTAGCAGTAATCTAAAACCAAGTCAACAGTGCATTAGTGTTCGCACTAAAGCTAACAGAATTCTTGGCTTCATATCTAGAAGTATAAATAATAGAAGTCCTCAGGCTGTTCTTCAACTCTATATATCCTTGGTTAGGCCTCTCTTAGACTATGCTGCTCAGTTCTGGTCACCGTATTACAGAATGGATATAAATGCTCTGGAAAACGTACATAGGAGGACGACAAAGATAATCCCATGTATCAGAAATCTTCCTTATGAGGATAGACTGAGGGCCCTGAATCAGCACTCTCTAGAAAGACGTAGAATTAGGGGGGATATGATCGAGGTGTATAAATGGAAAACAGGAATAAATAAAGGGGATGTAAATAGCGTACTGAAAATTTCCAGCCAAGAGAGGACTCGCAGCAATTTTTTCAAGTTGGAAAAATTCAGATTCAGGAAGGATATAGGAAAGCACTGGTTTGGTAATAGAGTTGTGGATGAGTGGAACAAACTCCCAAGTACAGTTATTCAGGCTAAAACGTTGTGTAGTTTTAAAAATAGGTTAGATAAATACATGAGTGGGTGTGGGTGGGTGTGAGTTGGACCTGACTAGGCTGTGCTGCTGGGTCTGGTGCAGTGCTCCTTCCTTGAGTGGAGGTGGCCAGACTAGGTGGGTCATTGGGCTAATCCCGGGGGGGTCATTGGGCTAATCCGGGGGGTGGACATGGACCTGCTCTACATGGGTCAGTAGGCCTGTTGCAGTGTTCCTTCTTTCTTATGTTCTTATGTGTCCACCACAGACATAATGGTAAGTCATACACCATTATGTGTCTTCACAGACATAATGGTAAGTCATACACCATTATGTGTCATCACAGACATGACGGGAGGGTTCGTGGAGATGTGATGGTTGGAGTTAAACACAGTCGTTGGATGGTAACACATATATTAGCAGAGTGTGAGAGGGAGAGGCGCAACCTGCCTGTGTTGCCTGTAGACCTAAGCATGGAGAACTGAGGACGAGGCCGGGAGTGCAGTGCTCACAAACGGCATCACGTGACGTCACACACGCTAGTCACTGAGCCTAGCAAGGGGTCAACTATGTAAAACATATGGATGGTACTATGATACTCAGATAACATACACATATACAGGGGATCAGCAACTATGCTGACAGCTCGGTCATGTTACGTATGTCGTCTCGACATACAATACTATGCTATAGGTTGAACAGGCAGGTAGCTCTGGGCTGATTCTATAAAAGAGCAAAGACAATGGGCCTCTCCCTCTCACACTCTGCTAATATAAGTGTTACCATCCAACGACTGTGTTTAACTTCAACCATCACATCTCCACGAACCCTCCCGACAGACATAATGGTAAGTCATACACCATTATGTGTCCCTCACAGACATAATGGTAAGTCATACACCATTATGTGTCCATCACAGACATAATGGTAAGTCATACACCATTATGTGTCATCACAGACATAATGGTAAGTCATACACCATTATGTGTCCATCAGACATAATGGTAAGTCATACACCATTATGTGTCCATCACAGACATAATGGTAAGTCATACACCATTATGTGTCCACAGACATATTGGTAAGTCATACACCATTATGTGTCATCACAGACATAATGGTAAGTCATACACCATTATGTCATCGCAGACATAATGGTAAGTCATACACCATTATGTGTCATCACAGACATAATGGTAAGTCATACACCATTATGTGTCATCACAGACATAATGGTAAGTCATACACCATTATGTGTCATCACAGACATAATGGTAAGTCATACACCATTATGTGTCATCACAGACATAATGGTAAGTCATACACCATCATGTGTCCATCACAGACATAATGGTAAGTCATACACCATTATGTGTCCATCACAGACATAATGGTAAGTCATACACCATCATGTGTCCAGCACAGACATAATGGTAAGTCATACACCATCATGTGTCCATCACAGACATAATGGTAAGTCATACACCATCATGTGTCCATCACAGACATAATGGTAAGTCATACACCATTGTGTCATCACAGACATAATGGCAAGTCATACACCATTATGTGTCCATCACAGACATAATGGTAAGTCATACACCATTATGTGTCCATCACAGACATAATGGTAAGTCATACACCATTATGTGTCCATCACAGACATAATGGTAAGTCATACACCATTATGTGTCCATCACAGACATAATGGTAAGTCATACACCATTATGTGTCCATCACAGACATAATGGTAAGTCATACACCATTATGTGTCATCACAGACATAATGGTAAGTCATACACCATTATGTGTCTATCAGATTAACTATATTTTTTCTTCTCAATTTGTAGGCCTAGCGGGGGCGCCTTTGACTAGTGATGATACTGTCATTAATGTACACTGTCAGTGTATATACACTGAAACATATACACCTCTCAGTATATATGTCGTGCCTAATAGGTAAAACTGGTCAATTACCAAGAACTCATTTAAAATTAAGTCATTTCTAAAATTTTCTCTTATACGTTTAAAGATATATTTCTTTTCATTTATGTTAATGTAAAATTTATAATTTTGTACCAAAAGAACCTTAGAAAACTTACCTGACCTTATTATAACAAGCACAATTTAATTTAGCTTAACCCAGCTAAATATATTTTAAATAAGTTTAGAATAATTTAATAATTAACAAACACAATGAAATATTTTTTTTCGTTAGATTCAGAATGATAATTAAGGAAATTATTGCATACACAAATTTTCACTTGTCTTATTCGGCAAGAAGAGCGTTGCTATTTAAGCCAAAATAGCAAATTTTACCTATTTGGCACGACATATATACACTGATATACACTTCTCAGTGTATATACACTGTATACCCTGGTCCAGGGGGTAGAGGTATGTGGTTGCCACCTCCTGGACTTTGGGTCGAGTCCACTGGACTAAATGGGTATGCTGAGAATATCTCTTTCTCTCTCTGTAAAAAATATATACATATACCAAAGCCTTTAGAACAGTCTTTAATGAAGTCTTATATAGTCTTTAATAGAGCATTATATAAAGTATTTAAAAAGTCTTAAAGGTGACGTTCAACCTTCCTTCCTTCCTTCCCAAGTGCCCTCCTTCCATCATTGCTTCCTTCCTTTTTCCTTGTCTCCTTCTTTCCTTTCCGCCTTCCTTCTCTCTCTGCTTCATTCCCTTCATCCTTGCTTCCTTCTCTCTCTCTCTCTCTCTCTCTCTCTCTCTCTCTCTCTCCATCTGTGTTGACTGATATCATTATTGACTTATTGATTCTCCTTCTCCTCTCTCCCACCTCTCTCTCTCTCTCTCTCTCTCTCTCTCTCTCTCTCTCTCTCTCTCTCTCTCTCTCTCTCTCTCTCTCTTTCTCTCTCTCTATGTCTTATGCATATATGTGAGAGATAATACAGATAGATAGAGAGGGAGAGAGAGAGATTTCAATGTATTATTCCCAGACAGAAAGAAGTAGAATAAATAAAGTAAAATAAATAAAGCCAGCTTTATTAGTTAGAGAGCTATTTCACTTTCTCTCAACCCCTGACTCTACGTTTGTACAAGTTAATTACCAGCTCTATCAGTGATAAGACTCTAATTATCACCAGGCAATTAACCTCTCTCTTCCTCTCTCTCTCTCTCTCTCTCTCTCTCTCTCTTTACACAGAGTTTGACAATGTTAGGTTAAGGATCCCTAACTTTATTGGCAAGCTAAGAGCTGTTACCTACATCAGCTCATTTGAAAGCATTTTTATTGTTATGAGACATACAAGTAGGGAATAGGATGAAGTTTTCTCTCTCAGTAGGATTTGTATTAAAGGGCTTTTGATTCTAGGAGATACAGCTGGATTACTGTCCACCTTATATCCATCATTGTGTGTGTGTATTCACCTAGTTGTACTCACCTAGTTGAGGTTGCAGGGGTCGAGTCCAAGCTCCTGGCCCCGCCTCTTCACTGATCGCTACTAAGTCACTCTCCCTGAACCGTGAGCTTTATCATACCTCTGCTTAAAGCTATGTACATCGCTTCCCAAACTATTCCACTTCCTGACTACTCTGGGGCTGAAGAAATACTTCCTAACATCCCTGTGATTCATCTGTGTCTTCAACTTCCAACTGTGTCCCCTTGTTACTGTGTCCAATCTCTGGAACATCCTGTCTTTGTCCACCTTGTCAATTCCTCTCGGTATTTTGTATGTCGTTATCATGTCCCCCCATATATCTCCTGTCCTCCAGTGTCGCCAGGTTGATTTCCCTTAACCTCTCCTCGTAGGACATACCTCTTAGCTCTGGGACTAGTCTTATTGCAAACCTTTGCACTTCTAGTTTCTTTACGTGCTTGGCTAGGTGTGGGTTCCAAACTGGTGCCGCATACTCCAATATGGGCCTAACGTACACGGTGTACAGGGTCCTGAACGATTCCTTATTAAGATGTCGGAATGCTGTTCTGAGGTTTGCCAGGCGCCCATATGTTGCAGCAGTTATTTGGTTGATGTGCGCTTCAGGAGATGTGCCTGGTGTTATACTCACCCCAAGATCTTTTTCCTTGAGTGAGGTTTGTAGTCTCTGGCCCCCTAGACTGTACTCCGTCTGCGGTCTTCTTTGCCCTTCCCCAATCTTCATGACTTTGCACTTGGTGGGGTTGAACTCCAGGAGCCAGTTGCTGGACCAGGCCTGCAGTCTGTCCAGATCCCTCTGTAGTTCTGCCTGGTCCTCGTCCGATTTAATTCTTCGCATCAGCTTTACATCATCTGCAAACAGGAACACTTCGGAGTCTATTCCTTCCGTCATGTCGTTCACAAATGCCAGAAACAGCACTGGTCCTAGGACTGACCCCTCTGGAACGCCACTAGTCACATGCGCCCACTATGACGTCTCACCACGTACCATGACTCGCTGCTGTCTTCCTGACAGGTATTCCCTGATCCATTGCAATGACTTCCTTGTTATCCCTGCCTGGGCCTCCAGTTTTTGCACTAGTCTCTTGTGTGGAACTGTGTCATGCGCCTTCTTGTAGTCCAAGAAAATGCAATCTACCCACCCCTCTCACCTGCTTTACTGCCGTCACGCTGTCATAGAACTCCAGTAGGTTTGTGACACAGGATTTCCCGCCCCTGAAACCATGTTGGCTGTTGTTGATGAGATCATTCATTTCTAGGTGTTTCACCACTCTTCTCCTGATAATCTTCTCCATGACTTTACATACTATACATGTCAGTGACACTGGTCTGTAGTTTAGTGCTTCATGTCTGTCTCCTTTTTTAAAAATTAGGACTACATTTGCTGTCTTCCATACCTCAGGCAATCTCCCTGTTTCTATAGATGTGTTGAAGATTGTTGTTAGGGGTACACATAGCGCCTATGCTCCCTTTCTCAGGGCACATGGATAGATGTTATCTGGCCCCATCGCCTTTGAGGTATCTAGCTCACTTAGCAGCCTCTTCACTTCTTCCTCGGTTGTATGTATTGTGTCCAATACTTGAAGGTGTACCCCACCTCTCTGTCTTTCTGGGGTCTCTTCTGGGTCTCTTCTGTTTTCTCTGTAAACACTTCTTTGAATCTCATGTGGAGCTCCTCACATACTTCACGGTCGATTCTTGTGATCTTCCCTCCTTCCTTCCTCAGCCTGATTATCTGGTCCTTGACTGTCGTTTTCCTCCTGATGTGGCTGTACAACAGCTTCGGTTCAGATTTAGCTTTCGCTTCTATGTCATTCTCGAATTGCCGTTGGGCCTCCCTTCTTACCTGTACATATTCGTTTCTGGCTCTACGACTACTTTCCTTATTCTCCTGGGTCCTTTGCCTTCTGTACTTCTTCCATTCTCTAGCACACTTGGTTTTGGCCTCTCTACACCTTTGGGTGAATCAAGAACTCACCCTGGCTTTCTCGTTATTTCTGTTACCCTTGGGTACAAACCTCTCCTCAGCTGTGTGTGTATGTGTGTGTATGTGTGTGTGTGTGTGTGTGTGTGTGTGTGTGTGTGTGTGTGTGTGTGTGTGTGTGTGTGTGTGTACCAGCAACAATAACACCAACCATAGCAACACTACCAGCATTAAGAATTAAAAGCACTACTAGCACCACTACTAGCATAACAAGCAACACTACCAGCACTACTAGCACCACTACTAGCATCACTAGCAACACTACCAGCACTACTAGCACTACCAGTACCACTATCAGCACCACTACCAACATTACCAGCACTACTAGCACCACTACCAGTACCACTATCAGCACCACTACCAGCATTACCAGCACTACTAGCACCACTACCAGTACCACTATCAGCACCACTACCAGCATTACCAGCACTACTACCACTACTATCAGCATTACCAGCACTATAAATACTACTAGCAACACTACCATCACTACTACCAGCACTTCTAACGCCACTACCATCACTACTACCAGCACTACTAGCACTACTAGCAACACTACCATCACTACTAGCACCACTATCAGCACTACTAGCAACACTACCATCACTACTAGCAACACTACCATCACTACTAGCACCACTATCAGCACTACTAGCAACACTACCATCACTAGCACCACTATCAGCACTACTAGCAACACTACCATCACTACTAGCACCACTACCATCACTACTACCAGCACTACTAGCAACACTACTAGCACCACTACCAGCACTACTAGCAACACTGACTTGGTGGAGTTGCTGGTATTGATTCTTGGGTCAGTGGGCTCTGACCTGCTCCCTCCCTCTCTCCACACCTCCCTCCTTCCCTCCACACCTCCCTCCTTCCCTCCACACCTCCCTCCCTCCCTCCACACCTCCCTCCTTCCCTCCACACCTCCCTCCCTCTCTCCACACCTCCCTCCTTCCCTCCACACCTCCCTCCCTCCCTCCCTCCACACCTCCCTCCTTCCCTCCACACCTCCGTCCCCCCCTCCACACCTCCCTCCTTCCCTCCACACCTCCCTCCCCCCCTCCACACCTCCCTCCTTCCCTCCACACCTCCCTCCCCCCCCTCCACACCCCCCCTTTCCTCAACACCTCCCCTCTCCTCCCAAACCCTCGCTCCTTCCCCCACCCTCCCTCCTCCCCAACCCCCCCTCCTCCCTCCACACCCCCTCCTTCCCTCCACACCTCCTCCCTCCTGCACACCTCCCTCCTTCCGCCCCAACATCCCCCCTTTCCCTCCACCCCTTCCCCTTCCCTCCACACCTCCCTCCCCCACACCTCCTTCCCCTCCCTCCAAACCCCCCTCCTTCCCCCTCCAAAACCTCCCCCCTCCCTCCACACCCCCTCCTCCTTCCCACCTCACCCCCTCCCTCCACACCTCCTTTCCCTCCCTCCCATTCCCCCCTTCCCTCCACACCTCCCCCATCCCCCACACCTCCCCCCCTTCACCCTCCTTCCCCCCTCCAAACCCCCCGTTCCCTCCACACCTCCCCCCTTTCCCCTACAATCTCCCCCCTCCCTCCACACCTCCCTTTTTCCCCCACCCCTCCCCCCTCCCACCTCCCCCCTCCACACCTCCCCCTTCCCTCCACACCTCCCTCCTTTTCCTCCATACCCCCCTCCCTCCAAAATTTTTCTTCCCTCCCTCCACACCTCCCCCCTTCCCCTCCACACTCCCCCCCCCACCCTTCCCTCCCTCCCAAAACCTCCCTCCCTCCACACCTTCATCGCTCCCTCCACCCCTCCCCCCTTCCCTCCACACCCCTTCCCCTCCACACCTTCCCTCCCCCACACCTCCCCCCTTCCCTCCACACCTTCCCCCACACCTTCCCCCCCTCCCACCCCCCCCCTCCACACCTTCATCCTCCCTCCACACCCCCCCTCCCTCCACCCTCCTTCCCCCCCACACCTTCCCTCCCTCCACACCTCCCCCTTTCCCCTCCACCCTTCCCCCCACACCTTCCCTCCCCCACCCCTTTCCCTCCCACCTTCCCTCCCCCAACCTTCCCTCCACACCTCCTTCCCCCACCCTTCCCTCCACACCTCCCTCCCTCCACACCTCCCTCCCCCCAAAAACCTTTTTTTCCCTCCCCCAACCTTTTTCCTCCCTCCACACCTCCCCCCTCCACACCTCCCCCCCCCAACCTTTTTCCCCTCCCCCCCCCTCCCCCTTCCCTCCACCCCTTTCCCTCCTCCACACCTCCCCCCCTCCACACCTTCCCCCTCCCTCCACACCTCCCTCCCTCCACACCTTCCCTCCCTCCAAACCTTTTTCCCCCTCCCTCCACACCTCCCCCCTCCACCCCTTTCCCCTCCCCCCCACCTTTTCCCCCCTCCACCCCTTTTCCCTCCCTCCACACCTTTTCCCCCCCCACCCTTTTTCCCCCCTCCACACCTCCCTCCCCCACACCTTCCCTCCCCCACACCTTCCCTTCCCCCCTCCACCCCTTTTCCCCCCCCACCCCTTTCCCCCCTCCACACCTTCTTCCCTCCCTCCACACCTTCCCCCCTCCAAAAACCTTTCCCCCTCCCTCCACACCTTCTTCCCTCCCTCCCACCTTCCCCCCCCACCCTTCCCCCTCCCCCAAACCTTTTCCCCCCTCCACACCTCCCTCCCCCACCCTTCCCCCCTCCACACCCCCCCCTCCACACCTTCCCTCCCCACACCTCCCCCCCCCAAACCCTTTTCCCCCCCCACACCTTTTTCCCCTCCCCCACACCTCCCTCCCTCCCCCCTTTTCCCCCCCTCCAAAACCTCCCCCCCCCCACCTTCCCTCCCCACACCTCCCCCCCTTCCCTCCACATTTTCCCTCCCCCCCCTCCCCCCTGCACTCCCACCTACTTCCTCCAAGCTTCCCCCATCCTCTTTTAAATTCTCCCCCCACCCCTTTTTCTTCTCACTTTTACTTCTCCACTTTCTAATCTATACATTTTTCCATTTTTTTCCCACTCTCTTCCTTCTTTCATTTTTTCCCATTCCTTGCGGGAACAACAACACCAATAACAACAACAACAACAACAACAAAAAAAAATAAAAAAATAATAATAAAATAATAATAATAATAATAATAATAAAAAACAATAAAATAATAATAATTCTGAGGGGTGTGTCTCTGTATTACACAAAGGGTATTCTGATGTAAAAACACGAGGGTAGTCGAGTGTATATACACCGAGATGTTTTCTCATGTATATACACTAAGGTGGTTCAGGTATAAACACTGAGAGGGTGTCCCTCAGGTATATACACTAAGAGGTGTGATAGTGTAATACACTGAAGTCATTTTTCTCATTATATACACCGAGGGGTGTAGTCTAGTGTATATACACTGAAGGTGTGTCTCAGTGTATATACACAAAAGGTGATGTCAGTGTATATACACTAAGAGGTATGTCCAGTGATAACACTGAGAGGGTGGTCTCTGTTATAACACTGAGAGGTTATGCCCCATGTATATACTATTTTAGGTTTTAAAATTTATCTTGACTGGTGGTAAACGGGTGGGTCACCAAACCCCTTAAATGGCCCAAACGTAAATACTTTCTCTCGCGTATGCCCCAAACATTATAACGTCTCCTTTGTCATCATTCAACACTGGCATGAAACCTTATCGCCAGACATGAAGAATGGGTGTGCGCACCACTGTACCAATAAAAAAAATTGGGATCCCTGGGCATCAAACTTTTTTAAACCATTAATAAAATTTTTTTCTAAAAAAATTCGGGGCACACACAATAAAACTATTATCTTTTTGGACCTTTTAAGGGTTAATACCCCTGTAGTAAAGGGAGAATTTAAAAAATCATTAACCACTCAACCAATTTAAGAAACCCTTTAAAAACAGAATAAAGGTAATTACAAATATACTTAAAAGGACACTGCCGTGTCATGGTCACCACTGTCTTTTTTCACAACTGTCCCTGTGTCACCACGTTCCCTTTGTCACCACGTCTGTGTCACCACGTGTCTTGTGTCACCACGGTCCTTTTCACCACGTTCGTCCACCAAAGTTCTTGTGCCAACACTTCTTGTGTCACCACGTGTCTTGTGTCACCACGTGTCTTGTGTCACCACGTGTCTTGTGTCACCACGTGTCATGTGTCACCACGTGTCTTGTGCCACCACGTGTCTTGTGTCACCACGTGTCTTGTCACCACGTGTCTTGTGTCACCACGTGTCTTGTGTCACCACGTGTCTTGTGTCACCACGTGTCTTGTGTCACCACGTGTCATGTGTCACCACGTGTCTTGTGTCACCACGTGTCTTGTGCCACAACGTGTCTTGTGCCACCACGTGTCTTGTGTTACCAAGTGTCTTGTGTCACCACGTGTCTTGTGCCACCACGTGTCTTGTGCCACCACGTGTCTTGTGCCACCACGAGTCTTGTGCCACCACGTGTCTTGTGTCACCACGTGTCTTGTGCCACCACGTGTCTTGTGCCACCACGTGTCATGTGTCACCACGTGTCTTGTTCCACCACGTGTCTTGTGTTACCACGTGTCTTGTGTCACCACGTGTCTTGTGCCACCACGTGTCTTGTGCCACCACGTGTCTTGTGCCACCACGAGTCTTGTGCCACCACGTGTCTTGTGCCACCACGTGTCTTGTGTCACCACGTGTCTTGTGCCACCACGTGTCTTGTGCCACCACGAGTCTTGTGTCACCACGTGTCTTGTGCCACCACTTGACACCGTTGACAGATGACGTAATACTCAAAAAGCATGTTTTTCCCACGGTACATTTAGAATTCCCACGGTTGAGTTGAAGTTCCCACTTGTTAAAATATATATATATATATATATTATATATATATATATATATATATATATATATATATATATATAATATATATATATATATGTCGTGCCGAATATGTAAAACTGGTCAATTAGCAAGAACTCATTTAAAATTAAGTCCTTCCCAAAATTTTCTCTTATACGTTTATTTTTTTCATTAATGTTAATGTAATTTTTTTTAATTTTGCACCAAAGGGAACTTAGAAAACTTACCTAACCTTATTATAACAAGAACAATTTATTTTAGCCTAACACAACTAAATATATTTTAGATTTGTTTACAATAATTTAATACTAAACAAACACAGCGAAATATATTTTTTTCGTTAGGTTCAGAATGATTTTGGCGAAATTATTGCATACACAAATTTTCGCTTGTCCTATATGGCAAGATGAGCGTTGCTATTTAAGCCAAGATCGCAAGTTCTGCCTATTCGGCACGACATATATATATATATATATTATATATATATATATATATATATATATATATATATATATATATTATATATATATATATATATATATATATATATATATATATATATATAACATATAGTTTTACCAACGCTCTTATATGGGTGTGAAGCATGGGTGATGAATGTTGCAGCGAGGAGAAGGCTGGAGGCAGTGGAGATGTCATGTCTGAGGGCAATGTGTGGTGTGAATAAATGCAGAGAATTCGTAGTTTGGAAGTTAGGAGGAGGTGCGGGATTACCAAAACTGTTGTCCAGAGGGCTGAGGAAGGGTTGTTGAGGTGGTTCGGACATGTAGAGAGAATGGAGCGAAACAGAATAACTTCAAGAGTGTATCAGTCTGTAGTGGAAGGAAGGCGGGGTAGGGGTCGGCCTAGGAAGGGTTGTGAGGGAGGGGGTAAAGGAGGTTTTGTGTGCGAGGGGCTTGGACTTCCAGCAGGCATGCGTGAGCGTGTTTGATAGGAGTGAATGGAGACAAATGGTTTTTAATACTTGACGTGCTGTTGGAGTGTGAGCAAAGTAACATTTATGAAGGGATTCAGGGAAACCGGCAGGCCGGACTTGAGTCCTGGAGATGGGAAGTACAGTGCCTGCACTCTGAAGGAGGGGTGTTAATGTTGCAGTTTAAAAACTGTAGTGTAAAGCACCCTTCTGGCAATACGTGATGGAGTGAATGATGGTGAAAGTTTTTCTTTTTCGGGCCACCCTGCCTTGGTGGGAATCGGCCAGTGTGATAATAAAAAAAAAATATATATATACATATATATATACATATGTATAATATAATATTTATATATATATATATATATATATATATATATATATATATATATATATATATATATATGTATATTAATATATATATATTATATATATATATATATATATATATATATATATATAATAAATATATATATATATATATGTATATGTATATATATATATATATATATATATATATATATATATAAACACGCTAAGATAACAGGGATATCTTGCTAACTCCTACTAACACTTTGGTCACACTTCACAGACACGCACATGCATATATATATATACATACATCTAGGTTTTTCTCCTTTTTCTAAATAGCTCTTGTTCTTTTTTATTTCTTCTATTGTCCATGGGAAGTGGAAAAGAATCTTTCCTCCGTAAGCCATGCGTGTCGTATGAGGCGACTAAAATGCCGGGAGCAATGGGCTAGTAACCCCTTCTCCTGTATATAATTACTAAAAAAAGAGAAGAAGAAAAAACTTTATAAAACTGGGTTGCTTAAATGTGCGTGGATGTAGTGCGGATGACAAGAAACAGATGATTGCTGATGTTATGAATGAAAAGAAGTTGGATGTCCTGGCCCTAAGCGAAACAAAGCTGAAGGGGTAG
>NC_069455.1:10193164-10284237 GCF_026875155.1 Cherax quadricarinatus
CCAGCTTCACACCCATAAAAAGCGTTGGTTTAAAAATATTACTCTCATACATTCCCCTCTTTGCCTCCAAGACAAAGTTCTTTGTCTCCACAGACTCCTAAGTGCACCATTCACCCTTTTCCCTCATCAATTCTATGATTCACCTCCCCCTTCATAGACCCATCCGCTGACACGTCCACTCCCAAATATCTGAATACATTCACCTCCTCCATAACTCCCCCCTCCAATCTGATATCCAAACTTTCATCACCTAATATTTTGTTATCCTCATTAACCTTACTCTTTCCTGTATTTTACTTTTAATTTTCTTCTTTTGCACACCCCACCAAATTCATCCACCAATCTCTGCAACTTCTCTTTAGAATCTCCCAAGAGCACAGTGTCATCAGCAAAGAAGCAATTGTGATAACTCCCACTTTATGGTGATTCTTTATCTTTTTAAATCCACGCCCCTTGTCAAGACCTTTGCATTTACTTCTCTTACAACCCCATCTATAAATATATTAAACAACCCCGGGGACATCACACATCCTTGTCTAAGGCCTACTTTTACTGGGAATAATTTCCCTCTTTCCTATGTACTCTAACTTGGGGCCTCACTATCCTCGTAAAAACTCTTCACTGCTTTCAGTAACCTACCTCCTACACCATACACCTGCAACATCTGCCACATTGCCCCCCTATCCACCCTGTCATACGCCTTTCCAAATCCATAAATGCCACAAAGACCTCTTTAGCCTTAAACTAAAAAACTGTTCACTTATATGTTTCACTGTAAACACCTGGTCCACACACCCCCTACCTTTCCTAAAGCCTCCTTGTTCATCTGCTATCCTATTCTCCGTCTTACTTTTAATTCTTTCAATAATAACTCTACCATACACTTTACCAGGTATACTCAACAGACTTGTCCCCCTATAATTTTTGCACTCTCTTTTGTCCCCTTTGCCTTTATACAAAGGAACTATGCATGCTCTCTGCCAATCCCTAGGTACCTTACCTTCTTCCATACATTTATTAAACAATTGCACCAACTACTCCAAAACTATATCCCCACCTGCTTTTAACATTTCTATCTTTATCCCATCAATCCCGGCTGCCTTACCCCCTTTCATTTTACCTACTGCCTCACGAACTTCCCCCACACTCACAACTGGCTCTTCCTCACTCCTACAAGATGTTGTTCCTCCTTGCCCTATACACGAAATCACAGCTTCCCTATCTTCATCAACATTTAACAATTCCTCAAAATATTCCCTCCATCTTCCCAATACCTCTAACTCTCCATTTAATAACTCTCCTCTCCTATTTTTAACAAATCCATTTGTTCTCTAGGCTTCCTTAACTTGTTAATCTCACTCCAAAACTTTTTCTTATTTTCAACAAAATTTATTGATAACATCTCACCCACTCTCTCATTTGCTCTCTTTTTACATTGCTTCACCACTCTCTTAACCTCTCTCTTTTTCTCCATATACTCTTCCCTCCTTGCATCACTTCTACTTTGTAAAAACTTCTCATATGCTAACTTTTTCTCCCTTACTACTCTCTTTACATCATCATTCCACCAATCGCTCCTCTTCCCTCCCGCACCCACTTTCCTGTAACCACAAACTATATATATATATATATATATATATAATATATATATATATATATATATATATATATATATATATATATATATATATATATACCTCCAAAATTATAGATAATATTAACCACCAACTAATTATCCCAATTATCCAAGAATAACATCTCTTTCATCTCTTTACCAGGACTATTCCAAGAACATGTACATAACTTTGTATACTTATAGATTGTAATAATTATTATTCGAGATTATTAAAATATTATGATAATAATAACAATAATAACATTCATTCCCTCCCAAAACATTATTGTTATAATCATTATCACTAAATATATCATCATCCTCTATCATCACACGCCTATCATCACAAGCCTATCATTACATGCCTAACATCACATGCCTATCATCATCACAAGCCTATCATTACATGCCTAACATCATCACATGCCTATCATCATCACAAGCCTATCATTACATGCCTAACATCATCACACGCCTATCATCATCACAAGCCTATCATTACATGCCTAACATCATCACATGCCTATCATCATCATAAGAATATCATCACATGCCTATCATCACAAGCCTATCATCATCACAAGAATATCATCACATGCCTATCATCATCACAAGCCTATCATCATCACAAGAATATCATCACATGCCTATCATCATCACAAGCCTATCATCATCACAAGAATATCATCACCACAAGCCTTTTATCACCACAAGCCTATCATCACATGATATCATCATCACATGCCTATCATCATCACAAGCCTATCATCACATGCCTATCATCATCACAAGAATATCATCACATGCCTAGTATCACAAGCCTATCATCATCACAAGCCTATCATCACCACAGGCCTATCATCGCATGCTATCATCATCACAAGCCTATCATCATCACTAGCCTATCATCATCACAAGTCTATCATCACAAACCTATTATCATCATACGCGAATCATCATCACATGCCTATCATCACGACAAGCCTGTCATCATCACACGCCTATCATCACATGCCTATCATCACAAACCTATTATCATCACATGCGTATCATCACATGCCTATCATCATCATAAGCCTATCATCACATGCCTATGATAATCCCAAGCCTATCATCACAAGCGTATCATCATCACATGGGTATCGTCACATGTGTATCATCACATGTGCATCATCACAAGTGTATCATCATCACAAGTGTATCATCATCACATGAGTATCATCACAAGCGTATCATCACATGGGTATCATCACATGTGTATCATCACATGTGCATCATCACATGCATATCATCACATGTGTATCATCACATGCATATCATCACATGTGTATCATCACATGCATATCATCACATATATCACATGAGTATCATAATCACATGTGTACCATCGCATGAGTATCATCATCACATGTGTATCATCACACATGTATCATCACATGAGTATCATCACATGAGCATCATCACACATGCATCACATGAGTATCATCACATGTGTATCATCACACATGCATCATCACATAAGTATCATCACATGTGTATTATCATATATGTATCATCACATGAGTATCATCACATGTGTATCATCACATGAGTATCATCATCACATGAGTATCGTCACATGTGTATCATCACATGAGTATCATCACATGTGTATCATCATATGTGTATTATCACATGTGTATCATCACATGAGTATCATCACATGTGTATCACATGTGTATTATCACATGTGTATCATCATCACATGTGTATCATCATCACATGTGTATCATCATCACATGCATATCATCACATGTGTATCATCACATATATCACATGAGTATCATAATCACATGTGTATCATCATCACATGTGTATCACACATGTATCATCACATGAGTATCATCACATGAGCATCATCACACATGCATCATCACATGAGTATCATCACATAAGTATCATCACATGTGTATTATCATATGTGTATCATCACATGTGTATCATCACATGAGTATCATCATCACATGTGTATCATCACATGAGTATCATCACATGTGTATCATCACACATGTATCATCACATGAGTATCATCATCACATGAGCATCATCACATGAGTATCACCACATGTGTATCATCACACATGTATCATCACATGAGCATCATCACATGAGTATCATCACATGTGTATTATCACATGTGTATCATCACATGAGTATCATCATCACATGTGTATCATCACATGAGTATCATCACATGTGTATCATCACACATGTATCATCACATGAGTATCATCATCACATGAGCATCATCACATGAGTATCATCACATGTGTATTATCATATGTGTATCATCACATGAGTATCATCACATGTGTATCATCATCACATGTGTATTATCACATGTGTATCATCACATGAGTATCATCACATGAGTATCATCACATGTGTATTATCACATGTGTATCATCACATGAGTATCATCACATGTGTATCATCACATGTGTATTATCACATGTGTATCATCACATGAGTATCGTCACATGTGTATCATCACATGAGTATCATCACGTGTATTATCACATGTGTATCATCACATGAGTATCATCACATGTGTATCATATGTGTATTATCATCACATGTGTATCATCACATGAGTATCATCACATGTGTATCATCACATGTGTATTATCACGTGTATCATCACATGTGTATCATCATCACATGTGTATCATCACATGAGTATCATCACATGTGTATCATCATCACATGTGTATTATCACGTGTATCATCACATGTGTATCATCATCACATGAGTATCATCACATGTGTATTATCATCACATGTATATCATCATCACATGTGTATCATCATCACATGAGTATCATCACGTGTATTATCACATGTGTATCATCATCGCATGTGTATCATCACATGTGTATTATCATCACATGTGTATCATCACATGTGTGTCATCATCACATGTGTATCATCACATGTGTATTATCATCACGTGTATCATCACATGTGTATCATCATCACATGTGTATCATCACATGTGTATCATCACATGTGTGTCATTACATGTGTATCATCACATGTGTATCATCACATGTGTATTATCATCACGTGTATCATCACATGTATATCATCATCACATGTGTATCATCACATATGTATCATCACATGAGTATCATCATCACATGTTTATCACCACATGAGCATCATCACATGTTTATCACATGAGCATCATCACATGTTTATCACCACATGAGCATCATCGCATGTTTATCACCACATGAGCATCATCACATGCGTATCATCACATGAGCATCATCACATGCGTATCATCACATGAGCATCATCACCGGGGCCAGGAGCTCGGACTCGACCCCCGCAACCTCAACTAGGTGAGTACATGTTTATCACCACATGAGCATCATCACATGCGTATCATCACATGAGCATCATCACATGTTTATCACCACATGAGCATCATCACATGCGTATCACATGAGCATCATCACATGCGTATCATCACATGAGCATCATCACATGTTTATCACCACATGAGCATCATCACATGCGTATCATCACATGAGCATCATCACATGTTTATCACCACATGAGCATCATCACATGCGTATAATCATTTGAATCCAATTTGTAAAAGAAATTCAGTAGTTATCAGACTTAGTATATACAAATAACAATATTTTGTCCTTCTGTCAGCTAACACCAACTAACATCAGCTGAGACAGTCAGCTGAGACAGTCAGCTGAGACAGTCAGCTGAGATAGTCAGCTGAGACAGTCAGCTGAGACAGTCAGCTGAGACAGTCAGCTGAGACAGTCAGCTGAGATAGTCAGCTGAGATAGTCAGCTGAGACAGTCAGCTGAGACAGTCAGCTGAGACAGTCAGCTGAGACAGTCAGCTGAGATAGTCAGCTGAGACAGTCAGCTGAGACAGTCAGCTGAGACAGTCAGCTGAGATAGTCAGCTGAGACAGTCAGCTGAGACAGTCAGCTGAGACAGTCAGCTGAGACAGTCAGCTGAGATAGTCAGCTGAGATAGTCAGCTGAGACAGTCAGCTGAGACAATCAGCTGAGATAGTCAGCTGAGACAGTCAGCCGAGACAGTCAGCTGAGACAGTCAGCTGAGATAGTCAGCTGAGATAGTCAGCTGAGATAGTCAGCTGAGATAGTCAGCTGAGACAGTCAGCTGAGACAGTCAGCTGAGATAGTCAGCTGAGACAGTCAGCTGAGATAGTCAGCTGAGACAGTCAGCTGAGATAGTCAGCTGAGACAGTCAGCTGAGACAGTCAGCTGAGATATTCATCTGAGATAGTCAACTGAGATAGCCGAAATAGTCAGTTGAGCGTCAGCTGAGATAGTCAGCTTGGTGTTAAGTGTACCTGGCTAAGACGATGATTCTCTCCATCAATAACTAAGATATTTACAGTTTTGTGTCAGTGGGAGAGGATGCTGAAGTGATGTTTGACTTACTGAACACGGAGGCAGCCAGCTGCTCCTCCCAACACTACAAACAAAACGTCTTAAGGAATGGGAAAGCATAATTTTTTTTTTTTTATTCGCCTGTATTCTCCCGGCCCGGGTCTTTTCCAAGTAGTGGTGACCCGGCCTTGGCTCCCTATCTGGGGAGTGTCTCGAGACTTAAAGTCTCCCATGGGAGGAGGTACAAGTACCTCCTCATCTTTGGGACCAAGTGTCCCCAGGCCTAGCCACATTCCCCGCCCTCACGGGGCTCGTAGGGAGAAGCTAGGCCTCTGGTCTGCCATCTGCCCCGCCCCAAAGGGGCTTGTGGGGATGGCAGTCTTATGAGCTGCAGGTGGTAGCAAGCTCAGGCCTAAAAAGCATAATAATCATCTCTGAATGTCCGTCCGACTTGGAATATTTTCCACTATCAACTGGAAGACTTGTCTTACATTTTCTTGATATTTTCCCCATGTCTTCGAGCGAAGTAATTCTCATCCATATTTTAGTATCGATCACAAGCGATACGAAACTGTCCACTATGCGCATGAGAAACAGGAAAAGTACCAGACTGCTAAGATGAATTCTTGGTATTTAAAAGGAGAGTGAATGTAATATTGGACCCACAAGACTAACTGGCAGGATCTAAGTCTTAGCCAGTTTACCTGGAGTTTACCTGGAGAGAGTTCCGGGGGTCAACGCCCCCGCGGCCCGGTCTGTGACCAGGCCTCCTGGTGGATCAGAGCCTGATCAACCAGGCTGTTGCTGCTGGCTGCACGCAAACCAACGTACGAGCCACAGCCCGGCTGGTCAGGAACTGACTTTAGGTGCTTGTCCAGTGCCAGCTTGAAGACTGCCAGGGGTCTGTTGGTAATCCCCCTTATGTGTGCTGGGAGGTAGTTGAACAGTCTCGGGCCCCTGACACTTATTGTATGGTCTCTTAACGTGCTAGTGACACCCCTGCTTTTCATTGGGGGGATGGTGCATCGTCTGCCAAGTCTTTTGCTTTCGTAGTGAGTGATTTTCGTGTGCAAGTTCGGTACTAGTCCCTCTAGGATTTTCCAGGTGTATATAATCATGTATCTCTCCCTCCTGCGTTCCAGGGAATACAGGTTTAGGAACTTCAAGCGCTCCCAATAATTGAGGTGTTTTATCTCCGTTATGCTCCGTTATACACTGCCCCTTCCATGTAAACATCTCTGTGCCTGGCTTATATCTTCTAACGAGGTGTGTTTCCTCTACTTGGGTGTTACAACACCGCAATTAATAAGATTTTGTTGGGATTTCAACCTAGAGGGTTAGCCCCCCAGGATAACCCAAGGAAGTCAGTGCGTCATCGAGGACTGTCTGTCTTATTTCCATTGTGGTCCTTCGATCTTGTCCCCCAGGATGCCACCTACACCAACCGACTAACACCTCAGGTACCTGCTTCTAGGTGAAAAGGGAGAGCAGGTGTAAGGAAACACGTCCAATGTTTCCACCCGGAGGGGGGTCGAACCACGGACACCCAGTGTGTGAGGCGAGAGCGTTGCCAAGTGTGGACGGTGCGTTGAAAAAATCCCACAAGAGACTACGTGTTGAGGTGTGCAAGACAGAATAAACAAGGTAATAACTGTGACACAACCTGTTTAACAGCTCGCTACACGACCTGTGTAACAGCTCGCTACACGACCTGTGTAACAGCTCGCTACACGACCTGTGTAACAGCTCGCTACACGACCTGTGTAACAGCTCGCTACACGACCTGTGTAACAGCTCGCTACACCACCTGTGTAACAGCTCGCTACACCACCTGTGTAACAGCTCGCTACACCACCTGTGTAACAGCTCGCTACACCACCTGTGTAACAGCTCGCTACACCACCTGTGTAACAGCTCGCTACACCACCTGTGTAACAGCTCGCTACACCACCTGTGTAACAGCTCGCTACACCACCTGTGTAACAGCTCGCTACACCACCTGCGTAACAGCTCGCTACACCACCTGTGTAACAGCTCGCTACACCACCTGTAGGGGGACCGCAAAGATCTTACAATCTGAGGCAGTCAACAGTGATCAAGATAATGTAGGTAGTGACTGGTCAGCACCACTACTGCCACACCTGTGACCACACCACTAGTGTGCACGAACCAGCTACACACAATTTAATATATGTGGACGGTGACTAGTGCCATCAGAAGATGCCAGTGTGACTGTGGAACCTGTTGACCTGACTGTGGCACCAGTTGACCCGCGAGGTAATGAAGACAGGACTTACTCCTTTAGCCTTTTTCGAAACTCACACAAAATTTGCATAAAAAAAACCCTGACTATCTCCAGCAGATGGTGACAAATTATGTAAACCCAACTAGTGAGAATGGTGCCTCTGAACACAGAGACAATTACAAGAGAAAAGAAATATAGCATTATAAGAGAGGAGGAGGAGGAGGAGGAGGAGGCGTTTGCGAGTGCAAACACTGTCAGAAAGAGAGTATTGTTGCTGTAAATGGTGAAGGAAAGTGGTTATGAGAGCAGAAAAGCGCAAACTGTGTAGTTTGCTGTCATGCATTAACTGGCCACTGCTGCAGACTGACAATCTTGAAGTCTTGTGAGCAAGAGATGGACAGGTCAGTAATTTTCTTCACAGGGACACACTGACCCGTCAGGAAGTGGAACTTAGACATATGTCCAACATCTGGGTATCTTTATTGGTAGACGTTTCGCCCTCCAGTGGCTTTATCAGTACAAGGATATAATGTGAAGACTGTAGAACTATATGCATAAGATGACAGAGTATGACCCACTGACAGAGTATGACCCACTGACAGAGTATGGTCCACTGACAGAGTATGACCCACTGACAGAGTATGACCCACTGACAGAGTATGACCCACTGACAGAGTATGGTCCACTGACAGAGTATGACCCACTGACAGAGTATGACCCACTGACAGAGTATGACCCACTGACAGAGTATGACCCACTGACAGAGTATGGTCCACTGACAGAGTATGACCCACTGACAGAGTATGACCCACTGACAGAGTATGGTCCACTGACAGAGTATGACCCACTGACAGAGTATGGTCCACTGACAGAGTATGACCCACTGACAAAGTATAGTCCACTGACAGAGTATGACTCACTGACAGAGTATGACCCACTGACAAAGTATGGTCCACTGACAGAGTATGACCCACTGACAAAGTATGGTCCACTGACAGAGTATGACCCACTGACAAAGTATGGTCCACTGACAGAGTATGACCCACTGACAAAGTATGGTCCACTGACAGAGTATGACCCACTGACAAAGTATGGTCCACTGACAGAGTATGACCGACTGACAAAGAATGACCCACTGACAAAGTATGGTCCACTGACAGAGTATGACCCACTGACAAAGTATGACCCACTGACAAAGTATGGCCCACTGACAGAGTATGACCCACTGACAGAGTATGACCCACTGACAGAGTATGACCCACTGACAGAGTATGGTCCACTGACAGAGTATGGTCCACTGACAGAGTATGGTCCACTGACAGAGTGTGACCCACTGACAGAGTATGACCCACTGACAGAGTATGACCCACTGACAGAGTATGACCCACTGACAGAGTATGGTCCACTGACAAAGTATGACCCACTGACAGAGTATGACCCACTGACAGAGTATGATCCACTGACAAAGTATGACCCACTGACAGAGTATGGTCCACTGACAAAGTATGACCCACTGACAGAGTATGGTCCACTGACAAAGTATGACCCACTGACAAAGTATGACCCACTGACAGAGTATGACCCACTGACAGAGTATGACCCACTGACAGAGTATGGTCCACTGACAAAGTATGACCCACTGACAGAGTATGGTCCACTGACAAAGTATGACCCACTGACAGAGTATGACCCACTGACAGAGTATGACCCACTGACAGAGTATGGTCCACTGACAGAGTATGGTCCACTGACAGAGTATGGTCCACTGACAAAGTATGACCCACTGACAAAGTATGACCCACTGACAAAGTATGACCCACTGACAGAGTATGACCCACTGACAGAGTATGGCCCACTGACAGAGTATGACTCACTGACAAAGTATGACCCACTGACAGTATGACCCATTGACAAAGTATGACCCACTGACAGAGCATGGTCCACTGACAAAGTATGACTCACTGACAAAGTATGACCCACTGACAGTATGACCCACTGACAAAGTATGACCCACTGACAAAGTATGACTCACTGACAAAGTATGACCCACTGACAAAGTATGATTCACTGACAAAGTATGACCCACTGACAGTATGACCCACTGACAAAGTATGACCCACTGACAAAGTATGACCCACTGACAAAGCATGACTCACTGACAAAGTATGACCCACTGACAAAGCATGACTCACTGACAAAGTATGACCCACTGACAGTATGACCCACTGACAAAGTATGACCCATTGACAAAGTATGACCCACTGACAAAATATGACCCACTGACAAAGTATGACCCACTGACAAAGTATGACCCACTGACAGAGTATGACTCACTGACAGAGTATGACCCACTGACAAAGTATGACCCATTGACAAAGTATGACCCACTGACAAAGTATGACCCACTGACAGTATGACCCACTGACAAAGTATGACCCACTGACAGTATGACCCACTGACAGAGTATGACTCACTGACAAAGTATGTCTCACTGACAAAGTATGACCCACTGACAGTATGACCCACTGACAAAGTATGACCCACTGACAAAGTATGACCCACTGACAGTATGACCCACTGACAAAGTATGACCCGCTGACAAAGTATGACCCACTGACAGTATGACTCACTGACAAAGTATGACCCACTGACAAAGTATGACTCACTGACAAAGTATGACCCACTGACAAAGTATGACTCACTGACAGTATGACCCACTGACAAAGTATGACTCACTGACAAAGTATGACTCACTGACAAAGTATGACTCACTGACAAAGTATGACCCACTGACAAAGTATGACCCACTGACAGTATGACCCACTGACAAAGTATGACCCACTGACAAAGTATGACCCACTGACAGTATGACCCACTGACAAAGTATGACCCACTGACAAAGTATGACCCACTGACAAAGTATGACCCACTGACAAAGTATGACTCACTGACAAAGTATGACCCACTGACAAAGTATGACCCACTGACAGTATGACCCACTGACAAAGTATGACTCACTGACAAAGTATGACCCACTGACAAAGTATGACTCACTGACAAAGTATGACCCACTGACAAAGTATGACTCACTGACAAAGTATGACTCACTGACAAAGTATGACCCACTGACAAAGTATGACTCACTGACAGTATGACCCACTGACAGTATGACCCACTGACAGAGTATGACCCACTGACAGTATGACCCACTGACAGTATGACCCACTGACAGAGTATGACCCACTGACAGTATGACCCACTGACAGTATGACCCACTGACAGAATATGACTCATTGACAGGGTATGACTCACTGACAAAGTATGACCCATTGACAAAGTATGACCCATTGACAAAGTATGACCCACTGACAGAGTATTACCCACTGACAGTATGACCCACTGACAGTATGACCCACTGACAGAGTATGACCCACTGACAGCATGACCCACTGACAGCATGACCCACTGACAGAGTATGACCCACTGACAGTATGACTCACTGACAGAGTATGACCCACTGACAGTATGACCCACTGACAGTATGACCCACTGACAGTATGATCCACTGACAGAGTATGACCCACTGACAGTATGACCCACTGACAGAGTATGACCCACTGACAGTATGACCCACTGACAAAGTAAAACCCACTGACAGTATGACCCACTGACAGCATGACCCACTGACAGTATGACCCACTGACAGTATGACCCACTGACAGTATGACCCACTGACAAAGTAAAACCCACTGACAGTATGACCCACTGACAGCATGACCCACTGACAGAGTATGACCCACCGACAGTATGACCCACTGACAGTATGACCCACTGACAGAGTATGGCCCACTGACAGTATGACCCACTGACAGTATGACCCACTGACAGTATGACCCACTGACAAAGTATGACCCACTGACAAAGTATGACCCACTGACAGAGTATGACTCACTGACAGAGTATGACCCACTGACAAAGTATGACCCATTGACAAAGTATGACCCACTGACAAAGTATGACCCACTGACAGAGTATGACCCACTGACAAAGTATGACCCACTGACAAAGTATGACCCACTGACAAAGTATGACCCACTGACAAAGTATGACCCACTGACAGTATGACCCACTGACAGTATGACCCACTGACAGTATGACCCACTGACAAAGTATGACCCACTGACAAAGTATGACCCACTGACAGAGTATGACCCACTGACAAAGTATGACCCACTGACAGTATGACCCACTAACAGTATGACCCACTGACAGAGTATGACCCACTGACAAAGTATGACCCACTGACAAAGTATGACCCACTGACAGTATGACCCACTGACAAAGTATGACCCACTGACAAAGTATGACCCACTGACAAAGTATGACCCACTGACAGTATGACCCACTGACAGTATGACCCACTGACAAAGTATGACCCACTGACAGAGTATGACCCACTGACAGAGTATGACCCACTGACAAAGTATGACCCACTGAGAGTATGACCCACTAACAGTATGACCCACTGACAGAGTATGACCCACTGACAAAGTATGACCCACTGACAAAGTATGACCCACTGACAAAGTATGACCCACTGACAGTATAACCCACCGACAGTATGACCCACCGACAGTATGACCCACCGACAGTATGACCCACCGACAGTATGACCCACCGACAGTATGACCCACCGACAGTATGACCCACTGGCAGGATACAGCCCACAGCGAGTCTCCATAATATATTCGTTATTTACGAGTCTATACATTGTTGCAATCTTTTACAAGCGTCACCTGGCATCATTTACACCTGCTGTTTACAAGTGTCGCTAATTACCCTCCCGTCCTGGTCCTGACATTAATGGACCGGAGACCAAACAGTCTGGGACAGAAAAAATGCTTTGCTGCAACTCATATTGATTCTTGAGCGTATAAAAATGGTGACAATTACATCGTCGGTGTGTGTGTGTGTGTGTGTGTGTGTGTGTGTGTGTGTGTGTGTGTGTGTGTGTGTGTGTGTGTGTGTGTGTGTGTGCTTGCCTATATGTAGTTACAAAAGTCGAGTCCTAGCTCCTGGAACCCTCTCAACTATAGCGCTGAGGGTCTGCAGGATGAGACATGTGCCCATTGCTCAAAATTAGCTACAATTAGAAGGAAGTCCCCAGAGTGATGTGCACTCACAGCCCTGAGATGGACAGTCTCCCTGTCGGACTTTGTTTTCCCGCACATTTTCTACAATGGAGATGTCCCAGCTGGACTGTTTGTAAGCCAGCACTACAGCTGGTTCTGGGAATATAGTAGTGAGAGTCTCCCACTCAGTAACGACCCTAGTGTAGCCAAGGTGTTATATATCTGCCGCACCATCCAGGTGATCTGCAAGAATTTATTTTATGTCGTCTGATGCCATGAAGGAAAATAAGATAGCTGCCACAAGTACTACTTCTAGTATTACTACGACGATTACATTATGCCTTACACCACAATTGTAATACCTACATATAAACTCTGTGTCCCTGTATAGTTTGTAACAATACAGGGAGAGCGAAACGTTGCCACAATAAAATGTCCCATTAGTTGTACTTGTGTCCTTTTACTTAACACAATTTGGATGTCCCGTAGCTCGATCGGTAGAGCACTCAGCTGACACACTGAGGTTCGTCGATCGATCCCACGGTACGACTGGAAAACATTTAGGACGTATTTCCATAAGACACCTGTTGTCTATGTTCACCCATCAGTTAAATGGATACCTGGGTGTTAGTCAACTGGTGTGAGTGGCATTCTGGGGACAAAATTGACCTAATTTGGCCGAAATGTTCTGCATAACAAGGGGCTTTCTATATGGTAGTATGTCACTGATGTCAGCTATGATCTATATACCTTGTACATGTACTTGTAGAAATAAAGATTACTATTGTTATAACTATTGTTATGATAAGGTACTCATATCTTCAGTCTACCATGTCTGTCTGAACGTGAGGTTCACTTTCCCTGTCTCTCTGGAAGCCAGAGGCACAGGACAATTTTTAACGTGTACTTTAAAAGGCTGTGTTATAGTCCTCGAGTTTGTGACTGTTGAAGATTGGGGAGCATCACTAAAAGTAAGCAGACAGGAGTGGTCATGTACCTCAATGACTCCAACACTGCCTTCCGTTTTACTCAGGTCGGAGAATTCTTTTTTGATAGAATTTGGTCAGTGGCAGTAGAAATTGGTATGTTTGAGAGCAATGTGTGGCGTGAATTTTATGCGTAGAATTAAAAGTGTAGAAATTAGAAGAGTGTGGTTACCAGAGGCATAATTCTGCGTTGTTGTTTTTTGAGGTGGTTTGTGTATTTAGAGAGGATGGAGCAGAATTGGATGACGAAAAAGATGCATAAATCTTGAGTGGAGGGAACGAGGGGCGAGAGTCGTCCCAGGAGTCTACCTGGAGAGTGTTCCGGGGCCCAACGACCCCCATTACCCAGACTAGACCTCCTAGCAGCTGGGGGGCCCTCATCAACCGGGCTTCAGTAACGACTGACCTGGTCGAGGAGGGGCAAGGTGGTTCTTACTGAACGTCTTGTAAGTTGTATCACCTGAATATTCAGCCTTATTTAAAACAACAACCACGCTGGATTTGAGGTGTTCCGTACCTGGGTTCGTAGCGCACTCAGCTCACGCACAGAGGACCATGATTCGATCCCCAGTACGGGTGGAAACATTAAGACGTGTTTCCTTAAGATACCTGCTGTCACTGTTCACCTAGGAGTAAGTAGGTACCTGGGTGTTAATGGACTGGTGTGGGTGGCATCCTGGGGACAAAATTAACCCAAGTTGCGGGAAATGCTCTGCATAACCAGGAACTTTCTATATAGTATGTCACTGATGTCAGCTATGATCTTTATAAGTTGGATCATGTACTGGTAGAAACAATTATAATTATTATTATTATTATTATTATTATTATTATTATTATTATTACTACTGGCTATGCAGGTAGAAGGCAGCTGGGAAGCACAGGACAGTCAAGTGACACACACCGTCGCTTTACAGACACACACATATCTGTGTGTGTGTGCAGAGCCAGGAGCTATGGATCGACCCCTGCAACCTCAACTAGGTGAGTACATATATATATATATATATATATATATATATATTATATATATATATATATATATATATATATATATAACACCAGACACAAACATCTCTACGACATTCCCCGTGTCCGACTAAACCTTTACAAAAATTCAATGTATGTCAAAGGCCCTAAAATCTGGAATACCCTACCTGAGAACTCTAGAACTGCAGACACATTCATCACCTTCAAAACTACCATTAGAAAACATCTTATCTCCCTGATAAACCCCGTCAACTAACTACACAAATACCACCTGGTGGTTCACACTTACACTCGCTCACCCATTTGACCATAAACAGAAATATTAATCTCAGTCTTAAAATAATGAATCCTGTGATACTCCAATACTGAAACTATATACTGTGCCAAAAAAAAAAGCATTCACATTGCTAAACTCACAAACTAGTATTTAGTCACTTAGCCATAATACCAACTTACCTCATAATTTGTAATATTTTACAATTAAGAATAAAACTAAGTATGCCCGAAATGCCTAGCCATGCTAAGCGTTCTAGTGGTACACTCTGTAATCACAATTTTACTACATGTAAACCAAACAATAACCAAATTTCTGTAAACTCAGCATTGTAATCCTTATAGAGAATAAACTTTGAATTTGAATATATATATATATATATATATATATATATATATATATATATATATATATATATATATATATATATATATATATATATATATATTATTATATATATATGTAAGAGAGAGAGAGAGAGAGAGAGAGAGAGAGAGAGAGAGAGAGAGAGAGAGAGAGAGAGAATAGTTTCCCACCCACACAACTCTAACAGTGAATATAGCCAAAAATATAAGTGAGTGAACAAGGGTGAGTATGAATGAATGAGTGCATGAATGAGCGAGCGAGTGAGTGAGTGAACATAAACAATTAACAACTTCAGCAGTTGGTCATCCACACAGGTGTCACAGAAAACGGGTCCGGCCAGGGCCAGACGCAGGGTACACTCCTCTAAAGTGCTCCGGCGCCACCCAACCCCCATATTTACCCTCCTCCAGCACCCCCAGGGGGGCATAACCAAGTCCATCCTTCGGGAAAGGGAAGTGTAGGGCAAGAAGAAGTGATTAATACATGTGTAGAGCAAGGGGAAAGGCTGAGAGGGACAAGAACAAGGGTAAGGAACAGGTCAAGAAGGGGGGTTTATGGGCCCACAGGAGGCGTGGTTTGAGAGAGGCGTGGTTTAAGACAGGCGTGACTCTGAAGGAGGCGCGGATTGAGACAGGCGTGGCTCTTAAGGAGGTGTGGTTTGAGAGGCGTGGCTCTGAAATAGGCGTCGTTTAAGAGGCGTGGCTCTGAAAGAGGCGTGGTTTGAGAGAGGCGTGGCTCTGAGGGGGCAGGGAAGGACGAGCTTAAAGGGGTGGGGCTGGTAGAACCTCGCTCAGTGAGGGGTGAGACGCCGCTCTGAGGGGAGAGGAATACACACCGATGACAGAGGTATACAAGCAGATGACAGACGTATACACAGATGACAGATGTATACACACAGATGACAGAGGTATACACACAGATGACAGAGGTATACAAGCAGATGACAGAGGTATACACACAGATGACAGAGGTATACACGCAGATGACAGAGGTATACACACAGATGACAGAGGTATACACACAGATGACAGAGGTATACACACAGATGACAGAGGTATACACACAGATGACAGAGGTATACACACAGATGACAGAGGTATACACGCAGATGACAGAGGTATACACACAGATGACAGAGGTATACACAGATGACAGAGGTATACACACAGATGACAGAGGTATACACACAGATGACAGAGGTATACAAGCAGATGACAGAGGTATACACACAAATGAGAGAAGTATACACACAGATGACAAAGGTATACACACAGATTGTAGATATAATAAGAATAACAACAACAGTAATAATAATAATAATAATAATAATAATAATAATAATAATAATAATAATAATAATAATAATAATAATAATAATAATAATTAGTAGTAGTAGTAGTAGTGTAGTAGTAGTACATGTACAAGACACGGGCTAAACCCATAGTGGCTATACGGAAGACAATCAGGTTTGATTCAATGAAGGAAAGAACAGCCCCACTGAAGAGAAGAAAACAGTACTTAGAAGGAAGGAGAGAGGGAGGGTTCTGATAAGGAGGGAGGAAGAGGGAAGGAGACAGGTGCATGGAAGGAGAATAGGGAGAGGTGCAGTAGCAGGAGGGGATAGAAAACGAATCGGATAGGTGTAGAAGAAAAGAATAGAGGTGGATATGAACAGAGGAGACGAGGAAGAACTATGAGGGAGAGGAAGAGGGATAAGTGCAGAGGAAAGTGTAGTGAATGATGTTGAAGAGGGAGATAGAGGCTAGCGGAAGAGAGGGAGGAAAAACTGGGAGAAACTAGAAGAAAAAAAGAAAAGACGCAGCGAGAAGATGGAGAGAGAGAGAGAGAGAGAGAGAGAGAGAGAGAGAGAGAGAGAGAGAGAGAGGAAGCAACGGGAAAGAAGGTGTAAGAGATGAGGAAGAGAGAGAACAGAGATGGACACAACTGTCATACTTAACAGTAGTTGTACCTGATTCTACAGTACTCAAGACAATTCTCTCTAATACTGTTGTTACGCTGCCACCCCCCTCCTCCCTACCAACCCCTTCCTCCCGCCTCCCCCTACTCCATCTCTCTTCTTATTTACAAGCGTGACAGTAACACTAGGGGAGGCAGAAGCCTGTCACGAGGGTGGTAACACGTCACCAACTTTGCCCAGCAACTCTAAATTAGTGACATTTAAATTTAACAAGTTTGAAAAGTCCTTGAAACATAACACTGTTCTGTGTCACAGCTGATAAAAACAGATCTGTCATAGTCAAGAATCAGTGCAAGATTTACATACATGCAACAGACGATTTCCGCTATCAAGCGCTGTTGATAATAGCTCCGGGAGAGGGCTGTCAGTTCCTGCTTTCCCACTGTGGAGGAAGACAAGCAGGATCAATGGGGGTGGTGTGCTGACGTGAAGATGGCGAGGAAGGAGGCCAATATTAAGCTCCTGAGCAGCAGGTCATCAAGCGAATGTTGCCGGAAGATCATAGGAAGGAAGCTGCTCCTACAGCAAGCATCCTCGAGCAAAACCGAGACGAGAGATGATGATGCTGAGGCAGCTTGCTGAGGTACGTCAATGTCCATGAGTCCATATCTTTCTTGATGAGACTAGGATCGGCAGCCGTTCCGCTGCCTCCTTCCCGACGATACCAGGCATCCTCTTCCTCCTGTCTCAGTAGACGACGAACCGAGTACTGGGGTAAAACTTTTTGTCTTCAGGTGAGAGATCTGGTTCTTCATTCACTGACGATGGATCGATGTACGACTGATGGTCAGCTCAGAGAGGCTGTGGTTAAATGACTGGGCGGTAGAGACGAGGATGAAGGTCGCTTTGCAGTTAAAAACTTTGGTTTAATCAAGAGTGGCAGTAGTAGCAGCTGCTGCAGCAGCTACTACTGCCACTCTTGATTAAATCAAAGTTTTTAACTGCAAAGCGACCTTCATCCTCGTCTCTACCGCCCAGTCATTTAACCACAGCCTCTCTGAGCTGACCATCAGTCGTACATCGATCCATCGTCAGTGAATGAAGAACCAGATCTCTCACCTGAAGACAAAAAGCTTTACCCCAGTATTCGGTTCGTCGTCCACTGAGACAGGATGAAGAGGATGCCTGGTATCATCAGGAAGGAGGCAGTGGACCAGCTCACCATCCTGGTCTCTGGAAATACCAAATATCAGCTCCTGGGAGTCCCGTAAGTCTTCAAGCCGGGACCGGCAGAGCCATGGCGGATGCCGTAGACCAAGTCCTCGTGGAGTGGAACTTGAAAGAGAGAATCCTAGGAATGTATTTCAATACCATCGTGACAGAAAGAGCAGCAATCAATGGGAATTGCATCTTGCTAGGTTGCAATGTGGAAAATGAACTTCTTTCAACTTGTCACACCCCCTCACGCGCTGGAGAATATCCTGGAGGGACATCTTTAGTGCTGAAACGTTTCGCTTATTCATGAGGGTTCTTCAGTCAAATACAGAGACAGCAGGTGTAGTAGTGAAATAAAGATGATATAATCAATCGGTCCATCAACCTTGGAGAAAATGTATTTGAGGTGGTCAGTCCCTCAAGCTGAGCAACTGACCACCTCAAATAGCCACATAACCACCTCTACTGCTCTGACAGAGCTCCTGTCAGAGCAGTAGTTACACTTGTGTCCTTTAACTGACATATTGTGGTTAATTCTACCAATGTTATTACAAGCCATTACTCCCCAGTTATGAGACCGACATTATTACAATGGCGACAGAGAACAAATTAACCAAACTATCTTTAGTAGTCGAGGGAAAAGCTGTTCCTGACGTATATTTAGAAATGGTAAAGCGAAAAAGTAAAATGAAGAGGGCTTTCAGAAATTCTGAAGATGGTCCCTGATTTAGGCCGAAATACACAGATTCCTTTTACACCGTATTTCTCAGATTTTTCTGCTGACAGTGTTCTCGCTGGGACACTGCAGACGGAGAGGTAATGTGTTAATGTTATGGAAAGTCATAGAAAAGTGTGAAGCAAGCAAGAAGGATTGTACATAAATGGTATACAAAACAAGACAAGAAGGATTACCGGAAGTGAAGAATAAGAAAATAAACACCAATTTTAAACTATTCTCTCTCTCTCTCTCTCTCTCTCTCTCTCTCTGTCCTTGTTTCTCTCTTTCTCTCAGTATTCCTCTCTGACCCTGTTTTCTTGTTTCCTATTCTGTCTTCCCCTCTCTCTCTCTCTCTTTGTCTCCCCCCCCCTCTGTCTGATGTTAGAGGTTGCGCTGGTGCGCCCTGGGAAGGTTCTTACCTGTACATGTAAGATGCTGCAAGATACACGGAGGAGTGAGCAGCCTCCCACCTCAACATTTTTATGACAGTTCTTCCATCTTGGCAGACACTCACTCACTCTCCTTACATCTGCATTACACACCTCTTACTGCCTCTCTCCTCCCCCGACCCTGTGTACTGTGTAGTCATAGCTCCTGGCCCCGCCTCTTCGCTGGTCGCTACTAGGTCCACTTTCTCCCTGCTCCATGAGCTATATCGTACCTCTTCTTAACGTTATGTATGAATCCTGCCTCCACTACATGACTCTCCAGATTGTTCCACTTCCTGACAACTCTATGACTGAAGAAATGCTTCCTAACATCCCGGTGACTCATCTGAGACTTCAACTTCCAGTTGTGACAACTTGTTGTTGTGTCCCATCTCCGGAACATCCTGTCTCTGTCCACCTTGTCAATTCGTCTCAACATTTTATGTCGTTATCATGTCCCCCCTATCCCTTCTGTCCTCCAGTGTCCTCAGGTTGATTTCCCTTAACCTTTCCTCGTAGAACATACCATTTAGTTTCGGGACTAGTCTTGCTGCAAACCTTTGAACTTTCTCTAATTCCTTGACGTACTTGACCAGGCGTGTGAGAGAGAGACAGAGACTATGTATGTCTCACTCTCGTCTTCAGACATAAACTCATCCTCTACAAACAAACCAGGGAACGGGTGGGGTTAGAACCCATGGCAAATGAGACCCAACTAGGTATATTTCTATACACCATAGGGAGGTTTGCCTGGGCCACAACTGTGACCACAAATACAAGTTTTTACAGATGAATCTCATGAGCAATGATGGCAGCTTTGAGGAAACAAAAGCTAGAGTTCATCACAGCCGCATTGGCAAGGGATTCATCTGTAAAAAAAAAAAAAACAGCATTTGTGGTCACAGTGGTGGCCCATGCTAACCTCACTACTGTGTATAAATATACCACGTTGGGTGAATCTTACTGTAGCCAGCTGGTCCAGTGGTTAACGTACCGGCATGGAGTTTTACCACACATTTGACGTGGGATCGAACTTCACCAGTTCACTGGTTTGCAATCTTGTCGTTACGATTTCTTGAGCCACCGTCTAAGTTTAAGACAATTTCCTACGACTCACACATTACGTCTTCTTAGAATTCAGTGCAACTGTCTAACAGTGTGTGCAGTGGGTCGTGTCTAACAGTGTGTGCAGTGGGTCGTGTCTAACAGTGTGTGCAGTGGGTCGTGTCTAACAGTGTGTGCAGTGGGTCGTGTCTAACAGTGTGTGCAGTGGGTCGTGTCAAACAGTGTGTGCAGGGGGTCGTGTCTAACAGTGTGTGCAGTGGGTCGTGTCTAACAGTGTGTGCAGTGGGTCGTGTCTAACAGTGTGCGCAGGGGGTCGTGTCAAACAGTGTGTGCAGGGGTCGTGTCTAACAGTGTGTGCAGGGGGTCGTGTCTAACAGTGTGTGCAGGGGGGCGTGCTCTAACAGTGTGTTTCAGGGGGTGTGTCTAACAGTGTGTGCAGTGGGTCGTGTCTAACAGTGTGTGCAGTGGGTCGTGTCTAACAGTGTGTGCAGGAGGTCGTGTCTAACAGTGTGAAGGAGGTCGTGTTTTAAGAGTGTGTGCAGGGGGTCGTGTCTAACAGTGTGTGCAGGAGGTCGTGTCTAACAGTGTGTGCAGGGGGTCGTGTCTAACAGTGTGTGCAGGGGGTCGTGTCTAACAGTGTGTGCCGGGGGTCGTGTCTAACAGTGTGTGCACGAGGTCGTGTCTAAAAGTGTGTGCACGGGGTCGTGTCTAACAGTGTGTGCAGGGGGGGGGGGTGTCTAGCAGTGTGTGCAGTGGGTCGTGTCTAACAGTCTGTGCAGGGAATCGTGTCTAACAGTGTGGGCAGGGGGTCGTGTCTAACAGTGTGTGCAGGGGGTCGTGTCTAACAGTGTGTGCAGAAGGTCGTGTCTAACAGTGTGTGCAGGGGGTCGTGTCTAACAGTGTGTGCAGTGGGTCGTGTCTAACAGTCTGTGCAGGGAATCGTGTCTAACAGTGTGTATAGGGAGTGGAGTACAGTGTGTGAAGGAGAGTGGAGCGTAAACCAGGTGTACAGGGGGTGGAGTAACAGTGATGTGCAGGGGTGGAGTAGTAACAGAGTGTCGCAGGAGAGTGGACTAACAGTGTGTGCAGGGAGTGGAGTAACATTGTGTGCAGGGAGTGGTAGTAAACAGTGTTTGTGTGAAGAGAGTGGTGTTACAGTGTGTGCAGGGAAGGGTTTAACAGTGTGTGCAGGGAGTGGAAGTAAACAGTGTACAGGAGTGGAGTAGTAACTGTGTGCAGGGAGTGGATAGTAAACAGTGTGTACAGGGAGTGGAGTAAGAGTGTGTAGCAGGGAAGTGAGTAAAACAGTATGTGGAGGGAGTGGAGAAACAGTTGTGCAGGGAGTGGAGTACAGTGTGTGCAGGGAGTGGATAACAGTGTGTTGCGGGAGTGGAAGTAACAGTGTTTGTAGAGAGTGGAAGTAAGAAACAGTGAGTTGTGTGCAGAGGGCTGGTAACAGTGTGTGCAGGGCCACCAGTGGCAGTAACAGTTGTTTGCAGGGAGTGGAAGTAAACAGTGTGTGCAGGGAGTGGAGTACAGTGTGTGTCTGAGAGTGGTCGTAACAGTTGTGTGCAGGGAGTGGAGTAACAGTTCAGTGTGCAGAGGAGTGGAATAACAGAGTTTTGCAGAGGGTTGGAATAAACAGAGTGTGCTGAGGGTGGAGTAACAGTGTGTGCAGGGAGTGGAAAGTAACAGTGTGTGCAGGGGAGTGGAGTAAAGTGGTGCAGAGAGTGGATTACAGTGTGCGAGGGTTGAAATAAACAGAAGAGTGCAGAGGGTGGAGTACAGTCTGTGTGCTGGGAGTGGTAACAGTGTGTGCAGGGAGTGGAGTAACAGTTGTGTGCAGAGAGGTGGAGTGTGTGCAGGGAGTGGAGGAGATGTAACAGTGTTGTGCAGGGGGTGTGGAGTAACAGTGTGTGCAGTGTGGGAGTCAAAAGTGTGTGCAGGGAGTGGAGTAACAGGGTGTGCATTGAGTGGAGAGTAAAAGTAAACAGTGTGTGCAGAGAGTGGAGCAACAGTGTGTGCAGGGAGTAGAGTACTGTGTGCAGGGTGTGGAAGTAACAGTTTGTGTGCAGGAAAGTGGCGTAACAGAGTGTGCGAGGGTGGAAGTAACAGTGTGTGCAGAGGAGTGGAGTAACAGTGTATGCAGGGAGTGGAGTAACAGTGTGTGCAGAGAGTGGAGTAACAGTGTGTGCAGGGGGTGGGAGTAACAGTGTTGTGCTGGGAAAGTGGAGTAAGTGTGGCAGAAAGTAGAGTAAAGTGTGTGCAGAGGGTGGAGTAGAGGTAACAGTGAGTGCAGAGGATGTGGAGTAAACAGTGTATGCAGGGAGTGGAGTAACAGGTGTGCAGAGCAGTGGAGTAACAGTGTGTTGCAGGGAGTGGGAGTAACAGTGGTGTGCAGGGAGTGGAGTAAACAGTTTGTGCAGAGAGTGGAAGTAACAGTGTGAGCGAGGGTGGAGTAACAGTGTGTAGCAGGGAGTGACGTAAAGTAACAGTTGTGCAGGAGAGTTGAGTACAGTGTGTTGCAGGGAGTGGAGTCGTAACAGTTGTGTAGCAGGAGTGGTCAGTAACAGGAGTGTGCAGGGGAGTGGATTAACAGTGTGTGCAGGGGTGGGACGTAACAGCTGTGTTAAGGGAGTGGAGTAACAGTGTGAGCAGGGAGTGGAGTAACAGTGTGTACAGGGAGAGGAGTAACAGTGTGTACAGGGAGTGGAGTAACAGTGTGTGCAGGGAGTGGAATAACAGTGTGTACAGGGAGTGGAGTAACAGGTGTGCAGGGCGTGGAGAAAGTAACAGTGTGTGCAGGGATGTGGGCAGTAACAGTGTGTGCAGGAGTGGGTAAACTGTGTGCAGGTAGCTGGAAGTAAACCGTGTGTGCAGGGGTGGAGTAAAAGTGTGTGCAGAGATTTGGAATTTGCAGTGTGTGCAGAGGGTGGAGTAAGTAACAGTGTGTGCAGGGAGTGGAGTAACAGTGTGTGCAGGGAGTGGAGTAACAGTGTGTGCAGAGAGTGGAGTAACAGTGTGTGCAGGGAGTGGAGTAACAGTGTGTGCCGAGGGTGGAGTAACAGTGTGTGCAGGGAGTGGAGTAACAGTGTGTGCAGAGAGTGGAATAACAGAGTGTGCAGTGGGTGGAGTAAGTGGGTGAGGGAGTGGAAGTAACAGTGGTGCAGGGAAGTGGAGTAACAGTGTAAGCTGGAGAGGAGTAAACAGTGTGGGCAGGGAGTGGAGTATACAGTGTGTGCAGAGGGGTGGAGTAACAGTGTTGTTCAGAGGAGTTGGAAGTAACAGTGGTGGTTCAGGGAGTGGAGTAGAGTAAGTGTGTGCAGGGAGTGGAGTAGTAACATGAGTGTTTAGGGAGTGGAAGTAACAGTAGTGTGCGGGAGTGAGGTAGTAACAGTGTGTGCAAGGACGTGGAGTTAAACAGTGTGTGCAGGGAGGTGGAGTAACCAGGGATGGAGTGAATAACAGTGTGTGCAGGAGTGGCCGAGTAACCGAAGTGTGCAGGGGGTGGTAGTAACAGTGTGTGCAGGGAGTGGAAAGTAACAGGGGGAGTGAGTAACAGGGAGTGGAGTAACAGGGAGTGGAGTAACTGGGAGTTGGGTAGTAAACAGGGAGTGGAGTCCTGAAAATCAAAGACAAAGAATTTAAACAACCAAAACACTGAATTAATTAATTATTATTAATATTAGGTAGTAGGTTGGTAGACAGCAACCACCCGGGAAGTTACTACCGTCCTGCCAGATGACTGTGAAAACAAGAAAACCTGTAATGTTTTGCACTGATGGTAGGATTGCTGGTTTCTTTTTTTCTGTCTATAAAACACGCTAGATAACAGGTGATATTCTTACTACTCCACCTAACACTTTGGGTCACAACTTCACAGGACTGCACATGCATATATATATACATAAACTAGTTTTCTCCTTGTTCTAAATAGCTCTAGTTCTTCTTTATTTCTTCTATTGTCCATGGGGGAAGTTGAAAAGAATTTTTCTCCGTAAGCCATGTGTGTCGTAAGAGGCGACTAAATGCCGGGAGCAAGGGCTATAACCCCTTCTCCTGTAGACATTTACTAAAAAAGAGGAAGAAGAAATACTTTATAAAACTGGGATGCTTAAATGTGCGTGGATGTAGTAGCGGATGGACCAAGAAAACAGATGATTGCTGAGTTATGAATGAAAAGAAGTTGGATGTCCTGGCCCAAGCGGAAACAAAGCTGAAGGGGTAGGGGGAGGTTTCAGTGGGGGGATATTAAATGGGATATTAAATCTGGAGTATCTGAGAGAGATAGAGCCAAAAAGAAGGGGATTAGCAGTAAAGTTGAAGGATCAGTTATGGGGGGAAAAAAAAGGAGAAAAGAGAATATGAATGTGTAAATGCAAGAATTATGTGGAATTAAAGTAAGGTTGGATGCGAGAGGTCATTATAAGTAGTATGCACCTGGGAGATGAGAGGGATTGTAGAGGATGAGAGAGAGAGACTTTTGGGAGATGTTAAGTGATGGATAGGTGCCTTTGAACCAATTGAGAGGAGTTAATTGTGGTAGGGGAACTGAATGCTAAAGTAGGAGAAACTTTTAGAGAGGGTTGTGGTAGTACGTTTGGCGGATGCCAGGTGTAAATGATAATGGGAGCCCTTTGATTGAACTTTGTAATAGAAAGGGGTGTTTAGGTTATAAGGTAATCATATTTAAGAAAAAGAGGAATAAATAAGTATACATGATTTGATTGTAGGCGAACTGAACAGTAGTTTGTTGGTGATAGTATTGGTAGATAAAAGAATGTGAGTAGACTTCAGGATGTCATGTTTATAGAGGGACACAGTAATATTATCAGATCACTTTCTAGTTGTAGCTACACTGAGAGTAAAAAGGTAGATGGGATAAAAAGAGGATAGAAGCATCAGGAAGAGAGAGGGTTGAAGGTTTATAAACTTAAAAGAGGAAGGCAGTAGGGAAAGATATAAACAAGCTATTGGAGGGAATAGTATGGGCTAATGAGAAATAGGCAATGCGGGTCGAAGAGGTATGGGGTAGGTTTTAGAATTGTAGTGGTTAGGTGTTCAGCAGAAGTTTGTGGTTACAGGGAAAGTGGGGGTGTGCGGGAGGGAAGAGGCAGAGGAAGACGGCGATTGGTGGAATGATGATGTATAAAAGAGAGTAGTAAGGGAGAAAAAAGTTAGCATATGAGAAGTTTTTACTCAAAGTAGAAGTGAGCAAGGAGGGCAAGAGTATATGGAGAAAAAGAGAGAGTTTAGAGAGTGGTGAAGCAATGTAAAAAGTGAGCAAATGACGAGAGTGGTTGAGGAAGTTATCAACAAATTTTGTTTTGAAAATAAGAAAAGTTTTGGAGTGAGATTAACAAGTTAAGAAGCCTAAGAGAACAAATGGGATTGTCACAGTTAAAAATAGGAGAGGAAGAGATTTATAATGGAGAGTTAGAGGTATTGGGAGATGGATGGAATATTTTGAGGAATGTTAATATTTGATGAAGATAGGGAAGCTGTGATTTCGTGTATAGGGCAGAGGAATAACATCTTGTAGGAGTGAGGAATGAGCAGTTGTGAGTGTGGGGGAAGTTCGTGAGGCAGTAGAGTAGGTAAAAAGAAAGGGGGGGTAAGCATCGGGATTGATGGGATAAAAGATAGACAAGTTAAAGAGGTGGGGATATAGTTTTGGCGAGGTTGGTGCATTATTTAATAAATTTCTGGAGAAAAGAGGGGTAAGGTACATGGATTGGCAGAGAGCATGCATAGTTCCTTTGTATAAAGGCAAAGGGGACAAAAGAGAGTGAAAAATTATAGGGGGAAAAGACTGTTGATTATACCTGGTAAAGGAGTATTGGTAGAGTTATTTTGCAAAAAGAATTAAAGTAAGTACGGAGAATAGGATAGCAGATGAACAAGGAGGCTTTAGGAAAGGTAGGGGAGTGTTGTGGCCAGCGTGTTTACAGTGAACATATAAGTGAACAGTATTTAGATTAGCCTAAAGAGGTCTTTGTGGCATTTTTGATTTGCGAAAAGGCGTGATGACGGGTGGATAGGGGGGCAATGTTGGCAGATGTTGCAGGGGTATGGATGTAGGAGGTAGGTCTACTGAAAGCAGTGTAGAGTTTTTAAGAGGGGACAGTGAGTAAGTTACAGTTGTAGGAAAGAGGGAAATTATTTTCCAGTTAAAAGTAGGCCTTAGGACAAGGATGTGTGATGTCACCGTGGTTGTTAATATATTTATAGAAGGGGTTGTAAAGAGAGAAGTAAATGCGAGGGTCTTGACCAAGAGGCGTGGAGTTTTTAAACGATAAAGAATCACACATAAAGTGGGTGTTGTCACAGTTGCTCTTTGCTGATGACACTGTGCTCTTGGAGATACTGAAGAGATGTTGACAGGAGATTGGTGGATGATTTGGTAGGGTGTGCAAAGACGAAAATTAAAGTGGAATTAACCAGGAATGGAAAAGAGTAAGTTATGAGGATAACAAAATATTGGATGATGAAAGATGGATTCAGATTGGAGGGAGAGAGTATGGAGGAGGATGAATGTAATCAGATATTTGGGAGTGGATCGTGTCTGCGGGATGGGAGTCTATGACGGATGAGAGTGGAAACATAGAATTGAGAGGGGCAAAGGGATGAGTGGTGACTTAGGAGTCTGTGGATGGAGACAAAAGAACTTTGTCCTTGGAGGCCAAAGAGGGTATGTATGAGAGTATAGTTTTAACCACGGTCTTATATGGGTTGTGAAGCAAGGGTGTGAATGTTGACTAGCGTGGGTGGAGAAGGCTGGAGGCAGTGGAAATGTCATGTCTGAGAGCAATGTGTGGTGTGAATATAATGCAGAGAATTCGTAGTTTGGAAGTTAGGAGGGTGTGGGATTACCAAAACTGTTGTCCAGAGGTGCTGAGGAAGGGTTGTTGAGGTGGTTCGGACACGTAGAGTGGAATGGAGCGAAACAGAAATGACTTCAAAGAGTGTATCAGTCTGTAGGGAAGGAAGGCCTGGTGGTAGGGGTCGGGCATAGGACAGGTTGGAGAGGAGGGTAAAGGAGGTTTTGTGTGCGAGGGGCTTGGACTTCCCAGCGGGCATGCGTGAGCGTGTTTGATAGGAGTGATGGTGACAAATGTTTTTAATACTTGAGTGCTGTTGGAATGTGTGAGGAAAGTAACATTTATGAAGGGGTTCAGGGAAACCGGCAGGCCGGACTTGGGCCCTGGAGATGGGAAAGGCAGTACAGTGTCCTGCACTCTGAAGGAGGAGTGTTAATGTGTGCAGTTTAAAAACTGATCGTGTTAAAGAACCATTCTGCAAGCAGTGATGGAGTGAATGATGGGTGAAAGTTTTTCTTTTTCAGGGCCCCCATTGCTTGGTGGGGAATCGGCCAGTGTGATATAATAAAAAATAAAAATATTAATATTAATTATATTATTAATTATAGTCAGTATTAATATTATTATTAATTTTTTATTATTTTAGTAGTAGTAGTATTACTGTTATAGGTTAGTATTAATTCTTATTATTTATTATTTAATTAATCATTTCTGCAATTATAGTATTATTAGTTATTATCATTATTTGTTGTATAGCAGTATAGATATATTATATACAAGAGCGCTAAACCGTAATAAGGGCTACTCCAGGCCTGCTGATAGGAAGACGGTATAGGTTCCTGGTCCATGGAAAAGGATCGGGGGGGGAGCTCATTTCCCCCCATCAAGAGCTCCCTTCCCGTCCCTTGACACGCCTCAGGCTGAAGCAAACTGACAGACAGGCAGACAGACAGGACGAGAGCCAGACTGAGAGACAGACGAGAGAAGGACCGACAGAGAGAAGTCTGATAGAAGACAGACTGGACAGATAGCCTGACAGATGACAGAGACACGCGAATATCGTACCTTAATTACTCCCAACACTGGGGGAGGGGGAGGGGAAGGGAGGGGAGGGTTAGCGGTGGGAAGGGGGAGGGTAAGGGAATGGGGAGGGGGAGGGAGGGGGAGGGGGGGGGGAGGGGAGGGGGGAGGGAGAAGGGGTGGGGACGGGGGAGGTCCCCCTTACCCTGATGCGTGCTGTTACACACGCAAGTGGAGACCTAATTTCTTGTGTGACACCCCCCTGACTGAACAGGGCCTGATTGACAGCCCTAACCGGCAGGTCCTGGCTGCCAGCCCTGACTGACAGTCGAGGACTGAGTCCTGATGACAGCCCTGGTGGCAGTCCTGAATAACAGCCTGACAGACAGTCCTCACTAACAGCTCGGGCGATCAGTCCTGCTGACGGCCCTGACTGACATGCTGTCTCTCAGTCGATACCCATCCTGCAAGGTATCCCAGTGTTGCATAACTCCGGTCCAGGAGCGTCTGTGGCCATGTGAAATGAGTAGTGCAGAGTGCGGCCATACGTTATAAATACGGGTATCAGTGTGAAGGTGTAAGGAAATATGGCGAGGCACTAACGGGGCACTGACAGGGCATTGTCGGGGGTACTGGACTGGGTACTGACTAGTCATCCCATGGAATTTTACATCACCAATTTCTTTAATTATAAAAACACAATGATAACAAAACTACCACAGAGCCAACACTAACAACCTTCATTGATGGGTCCTGACCACCCGGAGGCACTGATCATGGACCGGGGCGGGGCGTTCATCCCCGGAATATCTTCCAGGTGACTCCAAACCATCCTATGAGACACACCAACTCTAAAGCCGTGCTGAAGCGGCATTCCTGGTTATCTCAGGGTGACCAACGGTCTTCAAATACCAAGCACATCAAGTTTGAGCCATCAGGACGTTCCAATTACCAAGCTGTTAGGTGGTGAAATCTGATATTTTTATGGTTCGAGATCTCAGAATTCATGGCATCATTAAGCCAGGATAACCCAGTGACCCTATTAAAACAGGATAACCAGTATAGCCCATCAATGACGTTTTTAAGCCCAGTTTAACCTAGAAAGCCCACACATCACAAGTACTTATTTAAGCCAAGGGAAACCCAGTTAAGCCAACACTGGACCTTATTTAAGCCAGGGATAACCCGATAAAGCACACATTTGCTTATTTAAGCCAGGATAACCCAGTAAAGCCACACACTGGACCTTATTTAAAGCCAGATAAACCCGATAAGCCAAAACACTGACCTAATTTAAGCCAGCATAACCCGATAAATGCCACCACACAGGCTTTATTTAAGCAGGATAAAAAAAAAAAAAAAAATCCAGTAGTAAAGCCACGCACTGGACTTATTTAACCAGGAAAACCCGATTAAAGCCAAAACACTGACCTTATTTTAAGGCAGGATAACACGGATAAAGCACACACTGCGTATTTAAGCATGGATAACACCAGTTAAAGGCCACACACTGGACTTATTTAAACCCAGGATAACCCGATAAAGCCAACACTGACCTTATTTTAAGGGCAGGATAACCCGATAAGCCACACACTGGCTTATTTAAAGCCTGGATAACCCAAGTATAAAGCCAATCAATGACTTCATTTTCCGATCAGACTTTATCCAGTTACTTGTCAAGGGTTGCCGCGGGAACTTCTATCTAGCGAGCAAGGGTTGAGAGTTTGAAGCCGATGGGTGAGGCGTTTGGAGGGTATTGATTAAGGAGTCACGAAGGGAAGTTAAAGTGGAAGGTGGGTGGTGAGACTGTCAGTCACACACTTTGTGGGTTTTGCGCGTAGGTTTTGATAACAATAATCTTCCAGTCCTGTCAAGAAGCTGTAATAAGGCTTCACTTAAACTCTGGAATAATTTACAAACAAACCAAAACAAATATAATAACATTTAAATAAATACATAAAACAAGATTTATTCTATATATACATTAAAACTATATTAATACAATACAACATAACAATTATAAACAATACTATCAATACAAACATGAATTTAACAATATAACTTTTTTCATAAAACAATATGAATACAAACAACTTAAAAACAATATAAACAAATACAAAACATAACATAAAGAATATAAACAATAAAACAATATAAAACAATATATATACAACAAACATAAAAATTAAACATACAGTTTAAACAATATAATATACACAATATAACAAAACAAACAATATAAACAATAAAACATATACACAATACAAACAATTAAACAATACCAAACAATATAAAACAATTATAAATAAAGAATAAAAACAATATAAAAAATAAAAATACAAACAATATACACAATTTAAACAATATAAAACATAATACAATAAATAAACAATACATAACAATACAACAAGAATATAAACATATAAACAATATAAACAATATAAATACAAAAACAATATAAACAATACAACAATTACAACTATACTAACAAACAAAACAGAATATAAAAAATATAAACAATATAAATACAAACAATATAAACAATACAACAAAGAATATAATCAATATAAACAAGATATAAACAATATAAACATTACAAACAAGAATATATAACAATAATAAACATGAATATAAACAATTATAAACAATACAAACAATATAAAACATGAATATAAAAATATAACAAGAACTAATAAACAATATAAAACAATATAACAATTAATACAATATAAACAATACAAAACAAATATTAACAATACAAACAAGATATAAAACCAATTGTAACAGTGTGTGCAGGGGTGGAAGTAACAGTGCGTGTGCAGAGGGGAGTGGAGAGTAAACAGTTGTGTGCAGGGATTGGAGTAGTACAATAACAGTGTGTTGCAGGGAGTGGAGTAACAGTGTGTGCAGGGAGTGGAGTAACATGTTGTGTGCAGAGAGCTGGAGTAACAGTTGTGCAGGGAGTGGGAAGTAGTAACAGTGTGAGCAGAGAGTGGAGTAAAGTAGCTAGTTGGGTCTTTGGTGCAGAGGGTGGTAGTAACAGTGTGTGAAGGGAGTGGAAAAGAAAACAGTGTGTGCAGGGAGTGGAGTAACAGTGAGTATTAGGGAGTGGAGTAACAGTGGTAGTGCAGAGAGTGGGTAACAGTGTGTACAGGGGGTGAGAGAAACAGTGAGTGCAGGGGGTTGAGTACAGTTGTGGCAGCGAGTGGAGTAACAGTGTGTGCAGGGAGTGGAGTAACAGTGTGTGCAGGGAGTGGAGTAACAGTGTGTGCAGGGAGTGGAGTAACAGTGTGTGCAGAGAGTGGAGTAACAGTGTGTGCAGGGAGTGGAGTAACAGTGTGTGCAGGGAGTGGAGTAACAGTGTTGTACAGGGAGTGGTGATAAACAGTGTGTGTTTTACAGGGAAGTGGAGTAACTGTGTAAAGAGAGTGGCGGTAACTATGTTACAGGGAAGTGGAGTAACAGTGTGTGCAGGGAGTGGGTAACTGTGTGTACATGGAGTGGAGTAACAGTGTGTGCAGGAGAAGTGGGAGTAAGTGTGTGCAGGGAGTGGAGTAACAGGGTGTGCAGGAGTGGAGTAACAGTGTGTGACAGGGAGTGGAGTAACCAGTGTGTGCAGGGAGTGGAGTAAGTAACTGTGTGCAGGAAGTGGAGTAAACAGTGTGTGCAGAAGAGTGGAGTAAAAGGAGTGTGCAGGGGCTGTGTGGAGTAACAGTGTGTGCAGGGAGTTGGAGAGTATCAGTGTGGCAGGGAGTGGAGTAAAACAGTGTGTGCCGGAGAGTAAGTAACAGTGTGTACATGGAGTGGAGTAACAGTGTGGGCCAGGGAGTGGGGAGTAGTAACTGTGGTGTGCAGGGGAGTGGAGTAGTAACAGGTCTGTGTGGGGAGTGGAGTATACAGTGGTTGCAGGGAGTGGAGTAGATAACAGTGGTGCAGGGAAGTGGAGTAACAGTGTGTGCAGGGGAGTGGAGTAACAGGTGTGCAGAGGAGTGGAGTAACAGAGTGTGCAGAGGGTGGAGTAGTAAGTAACAGTGTGTGAGGGAGTGGAGGATCAGTGTGTGCAGGAGAGAGTGGTGTAACAGTGTGTTCAGAGAGTGGAGTAACAGTGGTGCAGAGAGTGGAGTAAACAGTGTGGTGCAGGGAGTGGAGTAACAGTGTGTGCGAGGGTGGAGTTGTAACAGTGTGTGTGCTAGGGAGTGGAGAACAGTGTGTGCAAGAAAGTGGCAGTAACAGTGTGTGCTGGGATGTGGGTAACAGTGTGTGCAGGGAGAGGAGTAACAGTGTGTGCAGGCTGTGGAGTAACAGTGTGCAGCGAGTCAAACGGAGTAACAGTGGTGGCAGGGAAAGTGCCGTAACAGTAGTGTGCAGGGGAGTGGAGTTAACTGTGGTGCAGACAGTGGAGTAACAGTGTTTGCAGGGAGTGGAGTAACAGTGTGTGCAGGGGGTGGAGTAACAGTGTGTGCAAGAGAGTGGACTAAACAGTGTGTGCAGGGTGTGAGTAAAGTAACAGTGTGTGCAGGACGTGGAGTAAACAGTGTGTTACAGGGGGTGGAGTAGTAACAGTGTGTGCAGGGGTGTGGAGTAACTGTTTTACGAGAGTGGAGTACAGTGTGTGCAGGGAGTGGAAGTAACAGTGTGTGAGGGAAGGGTGGAGTAACAGTGTGTGCAGAGAGTGGAGTAACAGTGTGTGCAGGGAGTGGATTAACAGTGTGTGGAGGGAGTGGAGTAACAGTGTGTACAGGGAGTGGAGTAACAGAGTGTGCAGGGGGAGTAGTGGAGTAAACTGTGTACAGGGAGTGGAGTAACTGTGTACAGGGAGTGGAGTAATAGTGTGTGCAGGGAGTGGAGTAACAGTGTGTACAGGGAGTGGAGTAACTGTGTGCAGGGAATGGTAGATAACAGTTTGTGCAGGGAAGTGGACAGAGTGTAGTAAAACAGTGTGTGCGGGAGGAGGGGAGAGTAACAGTGAGTGCCAAGGGGTGGAAGTAACAGTGTGTGCAGGGGAGTGGATTAACAGTGTGTGCAGAGAGTGGAGTAACAGTGTGTGCAGAGGTGGAGTAAACAGTTGTAAGCAGGGAGTGGAGAGTAACCGTGTGTGCAGGGAGTGGCGTAAAAGTGTGTGCAGAGTGTGGAGTAACAGTGTGTGCAGAGAGTGGAGTAAGTAGTAACAGTCGTGTTGCCGAGTGTGGTGGAGATTAACAGGGTGTGCCGAGGGTTGCAGTAACAGTGTGTGCATAGAGTGGAGTAACAGTGTTTGTGGATGGAGTAACAGAGTGTGGCTAGGGAGTGGAGTACCGTGTTGGGCAGGGAGGGCATAACAGTGGTGCAGAGAGTGGAGTAAACAGTGTGTGAGAGAGTGGTGTTAACAGTGTGTTGCAGAGAGTGGAGTTAACAGTGTGAGCAGAGAGTGGAAGTAAACAGGTGTGAGCAGAGGGTGGAGTGAGTAGTAACCGTGTGTGCAGGGTGTGGGGTAATAGTGTGTGCAGGTGGGAGTGGGGTAACAGTGTGTGCAGGGAGTGGAGTAACAGTTGTGAGCAGGGAGTAGAGTATACAGTGTGTGAAGGGATTGAGGAACAGTGTATGCAGGGAGTGGTAAGTAACGGTGTGTATAGGGAGGGGAAGTAACAGTGTGTGCAGAGAGAGTGGAGTAACTGTGTGAACAGGGGGTGGGAGTGTACAGTGTGTGCAGGGGGTGGTTAGTACAGTGTGTTGCAGAGAGTGGAGTAACAGTGTGTGCAGGGAGTGGAGTAACAGTCGTGTAGCAGGGAGTGGTAGTAACAGTGTGTAGCTGGGAGTGAGTAACAGTGTGTGCAGAGAGTGGAAGTAGTAAAGTGTGTGAGGGAGGGGATTAAACACGTGTGTTGCATGGTGTGTGGAGAAACAGTGTTTACGGGAGTGCAGTACAGTTGTGTGCAGGGTAGTGGTGTAACTGTGTACAGGGAGTGGAGTAAGTAAATGTTGTACAGGAGTGGGAGTAAAGTGTGTGCAGGGAGTGGAGTCTGTAACAGTCGTGTGCAGGGAGTGGAGTAACAGTGTGTGGCAGGGAGTGGAGTAACAGTGTGTGGGGAGTGGAGTAATGAGTGGAGTAACAGTGTGTGAGGAGTGTAGTAACAGTGTGTTGCAGGGAGTGGAAGTAAACAGTGTGGTTGCAGGAGAGTGGTTTTAAGGAGTGTGTGCAGAGGGTGGAGTAACAGTGTGTGCATGAGAGTGGATGAAGTAACAGTGTGTGCACGGAGAGTGGAGAGTACAGTGTGTGCAGGGAGTGGAAGTACGTGTGAGCGAGGGTGGAGTAACAGTGTGTGCAGGGAGTGGAAGAACAGTGTGTGGCAAGAGAGTGGGGTGGTAACCAGTGTGTGCTGGGAGTGGATAGTAACAGTGTTTGCAGGGGATGAAGTACAGTGTGTGCAGCGGAGAGGAGTAACAGTGTTTGGCAGAGAGTGGAGTAAACAGTGTGTGCAGGGTGTGGAGTAACAGTGTGAGCGGGTGTGGAAGTAACAGTGTGCAGAGAGTGGAGTTACAGTGTGTGCAGGGGGTGGTAGTAACAGTGTGTGCAGGGAGTGGAGTATACAGTGTGTGCAGGGGGTGGAAAAGTTGTGTGGCAGAGAGATGGCCTAACAGTGTGAGCAGGGGAGTGGAGTAACAGTGTGTGCAGGGAGTGGGAGTCTCACAGTGTGTGAGGGGAGTGGAGTAACAGTGTGTGCAGGGAGTGGAGTAACAGTGTGTGCAGAGTGGAGTAACAGTGTGTGCAGGGAGTGGAGTAACAGTGTGTGCAGGGAGGAGAGTGAGAGTAATAGTTTGAGCGAGAGAGTGGAAGTAACAGTGTGCGCAGAGGGTGGTGGAGTTGAGTAAACAGTGTGTGCGAGAGTGGAGTAACAGTGTTGTGCAGGGAGTTGGAGTAACAGTGTGTTGCAGGGATGGAGTAACAGTGTGTGCAGAGAGTGGAGTAACAGAGTGGCCAGGGGGTGGGTAACCCCCAAAGGGTGTTGTGCAGGGAGTGGATGTACAGTGTGTGCAGGGAGTTGAGTATCAGTGAGTGCTGGGAGTGGGTAACTGTGTGTATAGGGAGTGGAGTAAGTAACTGTGTGTGCAGAGAGTGGAGTAACAGAGTGTTCAGGGGGTGGAAGTAACAGTGTTGTGCAGGGGATGAGGCAGTAACAGTGTGTGCAGGAGGTGGCAGGGTAACAGTGTGTGCAGGGGTTGTGAAGTACTTGTTTGCAGGGGAGTGGAGTAACAGTCGTGTGCAGAAGAGGGGAGAAACTGTGTGTGCAGGGGAGCTGGATTAACAGTGTGTGCAGGGAGTGGAGTAAACAGAACTGTACAGGGAGTGGGAGTTAACTGTGTGCAGGGAGTGGAGTACCAGGTGTGTACAGTGAGTGGAGTAAGAGAGTGTGCAGGGAGTGGAGTAGTAACAGTGTGTGCAGGGGAGTGGAAGTAACCTGTGTGTGTGCGGGAGTGGAGTAACTGTGTGTGCAGGGAGATGGAGAACAGTGGGTGCAGGGGTGGAGTAACGTGTGTGGCATGGGAGTGGAGAAACCGTAGTGTGTAGAGAGTGTGGGAGTAAACTGTGTGCAGAGGGGTGGAGTAACAAGTGTGTGCAGGGAGTGGCAGAGTACGTGTGTGCAGGGAGAGGAGTAACAGTGTGTGCAGGGAGTGGAGTAACATTGTGTGGCAGAGAGTGAGTAACAGTATGTGTGTCAGGGAGTGGAGTAACAGTGTGTGGGTGCCGAGGGTGGAGAGAGTGTAACAGTGTGTGCAGGGAGTGGAAGTAAACAGTGTGTGCAGAGAGTGGAATACAGATGGTGTGGCAGAGGGTGGAATTACAGTGTTGTGCAGGGAGGGAGTAACAGTGTGTGCAGGGAGTGGAGTAACAGTGTGTGCAGAGAGTGGAGTAACAGTGTGTGCAGGGGGTGGAGTAACAGTGTGTGCAGGGAGTGGAGTAACAGTGTGTGCAGGGAGTGGAGTAACAGTGTGTGCAGGGAGTGGAGTAACAGTGTGTGCACGAGTGGAGAAGTAACAGGTTGTGTGAGGGAGAGTGGGAAGAAAAAGGGTGTGTGCAGGGAGTGGAGTAACAGTGTGTGAGACAGTGGAGTACAGAGTGTGCAGGGAGTAGAGTACTCGTGTGCAGGGAGTGCGTAAACAGTGTGTGCAGAATGAAGGGGAGTAACAGTGTGTGCAGATGGTGGAGTAAAACAGTGTGTGCAGAGAGTGGGTAACAGTGTATGCAGGGAGTGGAAGTAACAGTGTGTGAGAGCGAGTGGAGTAACAGTGTGTGCAGATGGGGTGGAAAGTAGTAAAAGTAACAGTGTGTGCAGGGAGTCGGAGTAACAAGTGTGTGCAGAAAGTGGAGTAACCAGTGTGTGCGAAGGTGGTAGTACAGTGTGTACAGGGAGTGGAGAACATGTGAGCAGGGCGTGGAGTAATAGTGTTTCAGGGAGAGGAGTAACAGTGTTGTACAGGGGTGGAGTAACAGTGTGTGCAGGGAGTGGAATAAACAGTGTGTACAGGGAGTGGAAGGTAACAGGTAGTGCAGGGAGTGGTAGTAACAGTGTGTGCAGAGAGTGGATAGCAGTGTCGTGCAGGGAGTTGGAGAGTAGTAACAGTGTGTGCAGGGAGCTGAGTAGTAACAGTGTGTGCAGAGAGTGGATCAGAGTAAGAGTAACAGTGTGTGCAGGGAGTGGATTAACAGTGTGTGCAGGGAGCTGAGTAAACTGTTGTGTGCAAGAGTGGAGAGTAAAACAGTGGTGCAGGGAGTGGAGTAACAGGTGTGTGCCGAGGGTGGAGTAAAGTAACAGTGTGTGCAGGGAGTGGAGTAACAGTGTGTGCAGAGAGTGGAATAACAGAGTGTGCAGTGGGTAGAGTAACAGTGTGTGCAGAGAGTGGAGAGTAGTACAAGTGTGTTCAGGAGTGGAGTAAAAGTGTTATGTACAGGGAGTGGGAGTAATGTGTGTGCAGGGAGTGGAGAGTAACAGTGTGTGCAGAGGAGTGGTGGTAAACAGTTAGTTGTGCTGTGAGTGGAGTAACAGTGTGTGCAGGGAATGGAGTAACAGTGTGTGCATGGAGTGGAGTAACAGTGTGTGCAGAGAGTGGAGTAACAGTGTGTGCAGGGAGTGGAGTAACAGTGTGTGCAGGGAGTGGAGTAACAGTGTGTGCAGAGAGTGGAGTAACAGTGTGTGCAGAGTGGAGTAACAGTGTGTGCAGGGAGTGGAGTAACAGTGTGTGCAGGGACGTGGAGTAATAGTTAATTAGTGTGTGCAGGGGTGGAGTAAACATTGTGCGCAGAGGGTGGAAGTAAGTAACAGTGTGTGCAGTGGAGTGGTGTAACAGTGTGTGAAGGGAGTGGAGTAGGAACAGTGTGTCACGGGAGGTGGAGTAACAGTGTGTGCAGAGAGTGGTAGTAACAGTGTGTGCAGAGGTGGAGTACAGTGTGTCGCAGGGAAGGGAGTAACAGTGTGTGCAGTGGAGTTGGTATCAGTTTGCAGGGAGTGGGACAGTGTGTATAGGGAGTGGAGTACAGTGTGTGAAGGAGAGTGGAGCGTAAACCAGGTGTACAGGGGGTGGAGTAACAGTGATGTGCAGGGGTGGAGTAGTAACAGAGTGTCGCAGGAGAGTGGACTAACAGTGTGTGCAGGGAGTGGAGTAACATTGTGTGCAGGGAGTGGTAGTAAACAGTGTTTGTGTGAAGAGAGTGGTGTTACAGTGTGTGCAGGGAAGGGTTTAACAGTGTGTGCAGGGAGTGGAAGTAAACAGTGTACAGGAGTGGAGTAGTAACTGTGTGCAGGGAGTGGATAGTAAACAGTGTGTACAGGGAGTGGAGTAAGAGTGTGTAGCAGGGAAGTGAGTAAAACAGTATGTGGAGGGAGTGGAGAAACAGTTGTGCAGGGAGTGGAGTACAGTGTGTGCAGGGAGTGGATAACAGTGTGTTGCGGGAGTGGAAGTAACAGTGTTTGTAGAGAGTGGAAGTAAGAAACAGTGAGTTGTGTGCAGAGGGCTGGTAACAGTGTGTGCAGGGCCACCAGTGGCAGTAACAGTTGTTTGCAGGGAGTGGAAGTAAACAGTGTGTGCAGGGAGTGGAGTACAGTGTGTGTCTGAGAGTGGTCGTAACAGTTGTGTGCAGGGAGTGGAGTAACAGTTCAGTGTGCAGAGGAGTGGAATAACAGAGTTTTGCAGAGGGTTGGAATAAACAGAGTGTGCTGAGGGTGGAGTAACAGTGTGTGCAGGGAGTGGAAAGTAACAGTGTGTGCAGGGGAGTGGAGTAAAGTGGTGCAGAGAGTGGATTACAGTGTGCGAGGGTTGAAATAAACAGAAGAGTGCAGAGGGTGGAGTACAGTCTGTGTGCTGGGAGTGGTAACAGTGTGTGCAGGGAGTGGAGTAACAGTTGTGTGCAGAGAGGTGGAGTGTGTGCAGGGAGTGGAGGAGATGTAACAGTGTTGTGCAGGGGGTGTGGAGTAACAGTGTGTGCAGTGTGGGAGTCAAAAGTGTGTGCAGGGAGTGGAGTAACAGGGTGTGCATTGAGTGGAGAGTAAAAGTAAACAGTGTGTGCAGAGAGTGGAGCAACAGTGTGTGCAGGGAGTAGAGTACTGTGTGCAGGGTGTGGAAGTAACAGTTTGTGTGCAGGAAAGTGGCGTAACAGAGTGTGCGAGGGTGGAAGTAACAGTGTGTGCAGGGAGTGGAGTAACAGTGTATGCAGGGAGTGGAGTAACAGTGTGTGCAGAGAGTGGAGTAACAGTGTGTGCAGGGGGTGGGAGTAACAGTGTTGTGCTGGGAAAGTGGAGTAAGTGTGGCAGAAAGTAGAGTAAAGTGTGTGCAGAGGGTGGAGTAGAGGTAACAGTGAGTGCAGAGGATGTGGAGTAAACAGTGTATGCAGGGAGTGGAGTAACAGGTGTGCAGAGCAGTGGAGTAACAGTGTGTTGCAGGGAGTGGGAGTAACAGTGGTGTGCAGGGAGTGGAGTAAACAGTTTGTGCAGAGAGTGGAAGTAACAGTGTGAGCGAGGGTGGAGTAACAGTGTGTAGCAGGGAGTGACGTAAAGTAACAGTTGTGCAGGAGAGTTGAGTACAGTGTGTTGCAGGGAGTGGAGTCGTAACAGTTGTGTAGCAGGAGTGGTCAGTAACAGGAGTGTGCAGGGGAGTGGATTAACAGTGTGTGCAGGGGTGGGACGTAACAGCTGTGTTAAGGGAGTGGAGTAACAGTGTGAGCAGGGAGTGGGGTAACAGTGTGTACAGGGTGAGGAGTATCGTGTGTACAGGAGTCGGGTAACAGTGTGTGCAGGGAGTGGAATAACAGTGCTGTACAGGGAGTGGAGTAACAGGTGTGCAGGGCGTGGAGAAAGTAACAGTGTGTGCAGGGATGTGGGCAGTAACAGTGTGTGCAGGAGTGGGTAAACTGTGTGCAGGTAGCTGGAAGTAAACCGTGTGTGCAGGGGTGGAGTAAAAGTGTGTGCAGAGATTTGGAATTTGCAGTGTGTGCAGAGGGTGGAGTAAGTAACAGTGTGTGCAGGGAGTGGAGTAACAGTGTGTGCAGGGAGTGGAGTAACAGTGTGTGCAGAGAGTGGAGTAACAGTGTGTGCAGGGAGTGGAGTAACAGTGTGTGCCGAGGGTGGAGTAACAGTGTTTGCAGGGAGTGGAGTAACAGTGTGTGCAGAGAGTGGAATAACAGAGTGTGCAGTGGGTGGAGTAAGTGGGTGAGGGAGTGGAAGTAACAGTGGTGCAGGGAAGTGGAGTAACAGTGTAAGCTGGAGAGGAGTAAACAGTGTGGGCAGGGAGTGGAGTATACAGTGTGTGCAGAGGGGTGGAGTAACAGTGTTGTTCAGAGGAGTTGGAAGTAACAGTGGTGGTTCAGGGAGTGGAGTAGAGTAAGTGTGTGCAGGGAGTGGAGTAGTAACATGAGTGTTTAGGGAGTGGAAGTAACAGTAGTGTGCGGGAGTGAGGTAGTAACAGTGTGTGCAAGGACGTGGAGTTAAACAGTGTGTGCAGGGAGGTGGAGTAACCAGGGATGGAGTGAATAACAGTGTGTGCAGGAGTGGCCGAGTAACCGAAGTGTGCAGGGGGTGGTAGTAACAGTGTGTGCAGGGAGTGGAAAGTAACAGGGGGAGTGAGTAACAGGGAGTGGAGTAACAGGGAGTGGAGTAACTGGGAGTTGGGTAGTAAACAGGGAGTGGAGTCCTGAAAATCAAAGACAAAGAATTTAAACAACCAAAACACTGAATTAATTAATTATTATTAATATTAGGTAGTAGGTTGGTAGACAGCAACCACCCGGGAAGTTACTACCGTCCTGCCAGATGACTGTGAAAACAAGAAAACCTGTAATGTTTTGCACTGATGGTAGGATTGCTGGTTTCTTTTTTTCTGTCTATAAAACACGCTAGATAACAGGTGATATTCTTACTACTCCACCTAACACTTTGGGTCACAACTTCACAGGACTGCACATGCATATATATATACATAAACTAGTTTTCTCCTTGTTCTAAATAGCTCTAGTTCTTCTTTATTTCTTCTATTGTCCATGGGGGAAGTTGAAAAGAATTTTTCTCCGTAAGCCATGTGTGTCGTAAGAGGCGACTAAATGCCGGGAGCAAGGGCTATAACCCCTTCTCCTGTAGACATTTACTAAAAAAGAGGAAGAAGAAATACTTTATAAAACTGGGATGCTTAAATGTGCGTGGATGTAGTAGCGGATGGACCAAGAAAACAGATGATTGCTGAGTTATGAATGAAAAGAAGTTGGATGTCCTGGCCCAAGCGGAAACAAAGCTGAAGGGGTAGGGGGAGGTTTCAGTGGGGGGATATTAAATGGGATATTAAATCTGGAGTATCTGAGAGAGATAGAGCCAAAAAGAAGGGGATTAGCAGTAAAGTTGAAGGATCAGTTATGGGGGGAAAAAAAAGGAGAAAAGAGAATATGAATGTGTAAATGCAAGAATTATGTGGAATTAAAGTAAGGTTGGATGCGAGAGGTCATTATAAGTAGTATGCACCTGGGAGATGAGAGGGATTGTAGAGGATGAGAGAGAGAGACTTTTGGGAGATGTTAAGTGATGGATAGGTGCCTTTGAACCAATTGAGAGGAGTTAATTGTGGTAGGGGAACTGAATGCTAAAGTAGGAGAAACTTTTAGAGAGGGTTGTGGTAGTACGTTTGGCGGATGCCAGGTGTAAATGATAATGGGAGCCCTTTGATTGAACTTTGTAATAGAAAGGGGTGTTTAGGTTATAAGGTAATCATATTTAAGAAAAAGAGGAATAAATAAGTATACATGATTTGATTGTAGGCGAACTGAACAGTAGTTTGTTGGTGATAGTATTGGTAGATAAAAGAATGTGAGTAGACTTCAGGATGTCATGTTTATAGAGGGACACAGTAATATTATCAGATCACTTTCTAGTTGTAGCTACACTGAGAGTAAAAAGGTAGATGGGATAAAAAGAGGATAGAAGCATCAGGAAGAGAGAGGGTTGAAGGTTTATAAACTTAAAAGAGGAAGGCAGTAGGGAAAGATATAAACAAGCTATTGGAGGGAATAGTATGGGCTAATGAGAAATAGGCAATGCGGGTCGAAGAGGTATGGGGTAGGTTTTAGAATTGTAGTGGTTAGGTGTTCAGCAGAAGTTTGTGGTTACAGGGAAAGTGGGGGTGTGCGGGAGGGAAGAGGCAGAGGAAGACGGCGATTGGTGGAATGATGATGTATAAAAGAGAGTAGTAAGGGAGAAAAAAGTTAGCATATGAGAAGTTTTTACTCAAAGTAGAAGTGAGCAAGGAGGGCAAGAGTATATGGAGAAAAAGAGAGAGTTTAGAGAGTGGTGAAGCAATGTAAAAAGTGAGCAAATGACGAGAGTGGTTGAGGAAGTTATCAACAAATTTTGTTTTGAAAATAAGAAAAGTTTTGGAGTGAGATTAACAAGTTAAGAAGCCTAAGAGAACAAATGGGATTGTCACAGTTAAAAATAGGAGAGGAAGAGATTTATAATGGAGAGTTAGAGGTATTGGGAGATGGATGGAATATTTTGAGGAATGTTAATATTTGATGAAGATAGGGAAGCTGTGATTTCGTGTATAGGGCAGAGGAATAACATCTTGTAGGAGTGAGGAATGAGCAGTTGTGAGTGTGGGGGAAGTTCGTGAGGCAGTAGAGTAGGTAAAAAGAAAGGGGGGGTAAGCATCGGGATTGATGGGATAAAAGATAGACAAGTTAAAGAGGTGGGGATATAGTTTTGGCGAGGTTGGTGCATTATTTAATAAATTTCTGGAGAAAAGAGGGGTAAGGTACATGGATTGGCAGAGAGCATGCATAGTTCCTTTGTATAAAGGCAAAGGGGACAAAAGAGAGTGAAAAATTATAGGGGGAAAAGACTGTTGATTATACCTGGTAAAGGAGTATTGGTAGAGTTATTTTGCAAAAAGAATTAAAGTAAGTACGGAGAATAGGATAGCAGATGAACAAGGAGGCTTTAGGAAAGGTAGGGGAGTGTTGTGGCCAGCGTGTTTACAGTGAACATATAAGTGAACAGTATTTAGATTAGCCTAAAGAGGTCTTTGTGGCATTTTTGATTTGCGAAAAGGCGTGATGACGGGTGGATAGGGGGGCAATGTTGGCAGATGTTGCAGGGGTATGGATGTAGGAGGTAGGTCTACTGAAAGCAGTGTAGAGTTTTTAAGAGGGGACAGTGAGTAAGTTACAGTTGTAGGAAAGAGGGAAATTATTTTCCAGTTAAAAGTAGGCCTTAGGACAAGGATGTGTGATGTCACCGTGGTTGTTAATATATTTATAGAAGGGGTTGTAAAGAGAGAAGTAAATGCGAGGGTCTTGACCAAGAGGCGTGGAGTTTTTAAACGATAAAGAATCACACATAAAGTGGGTGTTGTCACAGTTGCTCTTTGCTGATGACACTGTGCTCTTGGAGATACTGAAGAGATGTTGACAGGAGATTGGTGGATGATTTGGTAGGGTGTGCAAAGACGAAAATTAAAGTGGAATTAACCAGGAATGGAAAAGAGTAAGTTATGAGGATAACAAAATATTGGATGATGAAAGATGGATTCAGATTGGAGGGAGAGAGTATGGAGGAGGATGAATGTAATCAGATATTTGGGAGTGGATCGTGTCTGCGGGATGGGAGTCTATGACGGATGAGAGTGGAAACATAGAATTGAGAGGGGCAAAGGGATGAGTGGTGACTTAGGAGTCTGTGGATGGAGACAAAAGAACTTTGTCCTTGGAGGCCAAAGAGGGTATGTATGAGAGTATAGTTTTAACCACGGTCTTATATGGGTTGTGAAGCAAGGGTGTGAATGTTGACTAGCGTGGGTGGAGAAGGCTGGAGGCAGTGGAAATGTCATGTCTGAGAGCAATGTGTGGTGTGAATATAATGCAGAGAATTCGTAGTTTGGAAGTTAGGAGGGTGTGGGATTACCAAAACTGTTGTCCAGAGGTGCTGAGGAAGGGTTGTTGAGGTGGTTCGGACACGTAGAGTGGAATGGAGCGAAACAGAAATGACTTCAAAGAGTGTATCAGTCTGTAGGGAAGGAAGGCCTGGTGGTAGGGGTCGGGCATAGGACAGGTTGGAGAGGAGGGTAAAGGAGGTTTTGTGTGCGAGGGGCTTGGACTTCCCAGCGGGCATGCGTGAGCGTGTTTGATAGGAGTGATGGTGACAAATGTTTTTAATACTTGAGTGCTGTTGGAATGTGTGAGGAAAGTAACATTTATGAAGGGGTTCAGGGAAACCGGCAGGCCGGACTTGGGCCCTGGAGATGGGAAAGGCAGTACAGTGTCCTGCACTCTGAAGGAGGAGTGTTAATGTGTGCAGTTTAAAAACTGATCGTGTTAAAGAACCATTCTGCAAGCAGTGATGGAGTGAATGATGGGTGAAAGTTTTTCTTTTTCAGGGCCCCCATTGCTTGGTGGGGAATCGGCCAGTGTGATATAATAAAAAATAAAAATATTAATATTAATTATATTATTAATTATAGTCAGTATTAATATTATTATTAATTTTTTATTATTTTAGTAGTAGTAGTATTACTGTTATAGGTTAGTATTAATTCTTATTATTTATTATTTAATTAATCATTTCTGCAATTATAGTATTATTAGTTATTATCATTATTTGTTGTATAGCAGTATAGATATATTATATACAAGAGCGCTAAACCGTAATAAGGGCTACTCCAGGCCTGCTGATAGGAAGACGGTATAGGTTCCTGGTCCATGGAAAAGGATCGGGGGGGGAGCTCATTTCCCCCCATCAAGAGCTCCCTTCCCGTCCCTTGACACGCCTCAGGCTGAAGCAAACTGACAGACAGGCAGACAGACAGGACGAGAGCCAGACTGAGAGACAGACGAGAGAAGGACCGACAGAGAGAAGTCTGATAGAAGACAGACTGGACAGATAGCCTGACAGATGACAGAGACACGCGAATATCGTACCTTAATTACTCCCAACACTGGGGGAGGGGGAGGGGAAGGGAGGGGAGGGTTAGCGGTGGGAAGGGGGAGGGTAAGGGAATGGGGAGGGGGAGGGAGGGGGAGGGGGGGGGGAGGGGAGGGGGGAGGGAGAAGGGGTGGGGACGGGGGAGGTCCCCCTTACCCTGATGCGTGCTGTTACACACGCAAGTGGAGACCTAATTTCTTGTGTGACACCCCCCTGACTGAACAGGGCCTGATTGACAGCCCTAACCGGCAGGTCCTGGCTGCCAGCCCTGACTGACAGTCGAGGACTGAGTCCTGATGACAGCCCTGGTGGCAGTCCTGAATAACAGCCTGACAGACAGTCCTCACTAACAGCTCGGGCGATCAGTCCTGCTGACGGCCCTGACTGACATGCTGTCTCTCAGTCGATACCCATCCTGCAAGGTATCCCAGTGTTGCATAACTCCGGTCCAGGAGCGTCTGTGGCCATGTGAAATGAGTAGTGCAGAGTGCGGCCATACGTTATAAATACGGGTATCAGTGTGAAGGTGTAAGGAAATATGGCGAGGCACTAACGGGGCACTGACAGGGCATTGTCGGGGGTACTGGACTGGGTACTGACTAGTCATCCCATGGAATTTTACATCACCAATTTCTTTAATTATAAAAACACAATGATAACAAAACTACCACAGAGCCAACACTAACAACCTCATTGATGAGGTCCTGACCCACCCGGAGGCCTGATCATGGACCGGGCCGCGGGGGCGTTCATCCCCGGAATATCTTCCAGGTAGACTCCAACCATCCTATGAGACACACCAACTCTAAAGCCGAGCTGAAGAGGCATTCCCTGGTTATCTCAGGGTGACCAACGTCTTCAAATACCACAGCACATCAAGTTTGAAGCCAATCAGACGTTACATTACCAAGCTGTCAGTGGTGAAATCTTATATTTTACTGGTCGAGATTCTCAGAAATCATGGCATCATTAAGCCAGGATAACCCAGTGACCCTATTTAAACCAGGATAACCCAGTATAGCCCATCACTGACGTTATTTAAGCCAGGATAACCCAGTAAAGCCACACACTGAACTTATTTAAGCCAGGATAACCCAGTAAAGCCAAACACTGACCTTATTTAAGCCAGGATAACCCGATAAAGCCACACACTGACTTATTTAAGCCAGGATAACCCAGTAAAGCCACACACTGGACTTATTTAAGCCAGGATAACCCGATAAAGCCAAACACTGACCTTATTTAAGCCAGGATAACCCGATAAAGCCACACACTGGCTTATTTAAGCCAGGATAACCCAGTAAAGCCACACACTGGACTTATTTAACCCAGGATAACCCGATAAAGCCAAACACTGACCTTATTTAAGGCAGGATAACCCGATAAAGCCACACACTGGCTTATTTAAGCCTGGATAACCCAGTAAAGCCACACACTGGACTTATTTAACCCAGGATAACCCGATAAAGCCAAACACTGACCTTATTTAAGGCAGGATAACCCGATAAAGCCACACACTGGCTTATTTAAGCCTGGATAACCCAGTAAAGCCAATCAATGACTTCATTTCCGATCAGAACTTTATCCAGTTACTTGTCAAGGGTTGCAGCGGGAACCTTCTATCTAGCAGAGCAAGGGTTGAGAGTTTGAAGCCGATCGGGTGAGGCGTTTGGAGGGTACTGATTAAGAGAGTCCCGAAGGAAGTTAAAGTGGAAGGTGGTGGTGAGACTGTCAGTCACACCCTTGTGGGTTTAGCGCTTAGTTTTGATAACAATAATCTACCAGTACTGTCAATAAGACAGTCTTAAGGCTTCACTTAAACTCATAAAATATACAAACAACATAAACAATATAAACAAACAGTATAAACAATATAAATATACACAATATAAACTAATAAAACAATATAAACAATCACAAACAATATAACAATACAACAATATAAACAATGAATTAACAATATAAACATATACAATATGAATACAAACAATCTAAAAATATAAATACAAAACAATACAAATATTAAAAATATAAACAATACAAACAATATAAACAATAAAACAACAAACAAAAATATAAACAAATATAAACATATAAACAATATAAACAAAACAAACAATATAAACAATACAAACAATATACACAATACAAACAATATAAACAATACAAACAATATAAACAATATAAATAAGAATATAAACAATATAAAAAATATAAATACAAACAATATACACAATATAAACAATATAAACAATACAAACAATATAAACAATACAAACAATACAAACAAGAATATAAACAATATAAACAATTTAAACAATATAAATACAAACAATATAAACAATACAAACAATATAAACAATACAAACAATACAAACAAGAATATAAACAATATAAACAATATAAATACAAACAATATAAACAATACAAACAAGAATATAAACAATATAAACAAGAATATAAACAATATAAACAATACAAACAAGAATATAAACAATATAAACAAGAATATAAACAATATAAACAATACAAACAATATAAACAAGAATATAAACAATATAAACAAGAATATAAACAATATAAACAATATAAACAATACAAACAATATAAACAATACAAACAATATAAACAATACAAACAAGAATATAAACAATATAAACAATTATAACATAAAACATACAAACAATATAAACAAGAAAAAACAATATAAACAAATATAAACAAGATATAAACAATAAAACATATAAACAATACAAACATATAAACAATACAAACAAGAATATAACAATATAAACAATAAATAAATATAAACATACAAACAATATAAACAAGAATATAAACAATATAACATCAAACAATATACAATACAAACAATATAAACAATAAATACAAACAATATAAACAAACAACAATTAAAAAATATAAACATATAAACAATATAAAACAAACAATTAACAATATAAAACAAGAATAAACATATAAACAATATAAACATAAAACAATACAAACAATATAAAGTTACAATATAAACAATAACAATTAACAAAATAAAACAATACAAACAATATAAACAATACAAACAAGAATATAAACAATATAAACAATACAAACAATATAAACAAGAATATAAACAATATAAACAATATAAACAATATAAACAATACAAACAATATAAACAATACAAACAATATAAACAATACATACAATATAAACAATACAAACAAGAATATAAACAATATAAACAATAATATAAACAATATAAACAATACAAACAATATAAACAATACAAACAAGAATATAAACAATATAAATAATATAAACAATACAAAATATAAACAATACAAACAATATAAACAAAACAAACAATATAAACAATACACACAATATAAACAACAATATAAACAATACAAACAATATAAACAAAACAAACAATATAAACAATACAAACAAGAATATAAACAATATAAACAATACAAACAATACAAACAAGAATATAAACAATATAAACAATATAAACAATACAAACAATATAAACAATATAAACAATACAAACAAGAATATAAACAATATAAACAACAACAGTTTAATCCATCAAAAAAATCCTCTAAGACAAAATCATTCGACTTTTATGTCATTTTAAAAAAATCGAAACTAAAAAAAAAAAATACTTCCAGTCAAGACAAAATAACACTTGAGGTTTGAAGCCGATCCAGAGACCCATTCTGTAGTTATTACCCTGAAAATAATGTGATAAAATTGGCAGTTGATAATTCAAATAAGTCAAAATGGAAACCAAATTTTCTCTCTCTTTCAATCAGTACATCAGCACTGTAGGTTTGAAGCCCATCCGGCGAAGCATTCTCTAGTTACTCCCCTAAATTCGAATTATTAAGTATTTTTGCTTAAAACTTCCTAAATTCCACTTAAACAGAGTAGACTTAAAGAGCGTCTTAGTTGTTACGGAACACACAAGTGTTGACAGTTTGAAACCGATACGTAGAGGCGTTCTTGAGTTGGTCAGGGGAAATCAAAATCACTAATTTAAAAAAAATAAAGAAAATTGGGACTTACGGAGCCCAACTTACGGACTTACGGAGCTAAACACACACTGGCTGAAGGTTTCAAGACTATCAGAAGAGTCATTACCCAGGTAACACAAGAATTTCCTAGTTCCAAGTTTTATTTTTTATTTTGTACAATAAAAATGATACTAAGATTTTATTATTATCAGTAGTAGCAGTAGTAGTAGTAGTAGTAATGGTAGTAGTAGTAGTAGTAGTAATAGTGGTAGTAGTAGTAGTAATGGTAGTAGTAGTAGTAGTAGTAGCAGTAGTAGTAGTAGTAATAGTAGTAGTAGTAGTAGTAGTAGTAGTAGTAGTAATAGTAGTAGTAGTAATAGTGGTAGTAGTAGTAGTAGTAGTAATAGTAGTAGTAGTAATAGTGGTAGTAATAGTAGTAGTGGTAGTAATTAGTGTAGTAGTAGTAATGGTAGAAATAGTAGTAGTAGTAGGGGTAGATAGTAGTAGTGGTATAGTATAGTAGTAGAAGTAGTAGTAATGGTAGTAGTAGTAGTTATTTAGTAGAGTAGTAGTAATAGTAGTAGTAGTATAAGTGTAGTAGTAGTGTTAATAGTGGTAGTAGTAAGGGTTAGAAATAGTAGTAGTGTAGTTTAGTAATAGTAGAAATGTAGTAGTAGTAGAGTAGTAGTAGTAATAGTGTAGAAAGTAGTGTAATAGTATAGTAGTAGTAGTAGTAGATAGTATTTAGTAGTAATAGTGTAGTAGAAAGTAGTAGTATAGTAGTAGTAGTAAAAATTTGTAGTAGTAATAGTAGTAGTGTAGTAATAGTAGTAGTAGTAGTAATTAGTAATAGAAAGTAGTAATAGTAGTAGTGGTAGTAATAGTAGTAGTAGTAATAGTAGTAGAGTAGTTATAAGAAATTAGTAGTAGTAAAGTATAGTATAATAGTAGTAGTAGTAATGTAGTAGTAGTAATGGTAGTAGTAGTAGTAATAGTAGTAGTGTAGTAAAATAGTAGGTAGTAATAGTAGTAGTAGTGAAATGGTAGAAATGTAGAATAGAAAGTAGTGGTAGTAATAGTAGTGGGTAGTAGAAATTGGTAGAAATAGTAGTAGTAAAAGAAAGTATTTAGTAGTAAATAGTAGTAGTAGTAATAAGTAGTAGTAGTAATGGTAGTAGTATTTATGGTAGTAGTAGTAATAGGTAGTAGTAATAGTAGTAGTGGTGTAATAGTAGTAGTAGTAATGGTAGTAGTAGTAATATAGTAGTAGAAATTAGTAGTGTAGTAATGTAGTGTAGTAATAGTAGTAGTAGTAATAGTAGAAATAGTAAAAGTAGTAGTAGTAGTAATAGTAGTAGTAGTAGTAGAAATTAGTAATAGAAATAGCATAATGTAATAGTAGTAGTAGTAATAGTAGTATAGTAATAGTAGATAATAGTAGTAAAGTAATAGCAATATAGTAATAGTAGTAGTGAAATAGTAGTAGTAATAGTAGAAGTAGTAGTAGAGTAATGAAACTATTTAATGTAGTAATAGTAATAGCAATGAAATAGTAGTAGTATAATTAGTAGTAGTAGTAATGGTTTTAGTAGTAGAATAGTAGTAGTTAGTAAAGAAGTAGTAAGGGTAGTAGTAGTAGAAATGTAGTAGTAGTAGTAGTAATTGTAGTAGTAGTAATAGTAGTAGTAAGGGTGGTATAGTTTTTAAGTAGTAATAGTAGTAGCGTATAGTAGTAGTAATAGTAATAGTAGTAGTATAGTTGGTAGCATAGTAGCAGTAGTAGTAGTATAGTAGTAGTAGTAAAGTAATATTTATAGTAGTAGTAATAGTAGTAGTAGAAATAACTAGTGATAGTAGATTATTTAGAGAATAGTATAGTAGTGTAATAGTAGTAAAGTAATAGTAGTAGTAATAGTATTTGTAGTAATAGTATAGTATAATAGTTAGAAATAGTAGTAAAAATAGTAGTAGTAGTAATAGTAGTAGTAGTAGAAGTAGTAATAGTAGTAGTAGTGGTAGTAACAGTAGCAGTAGTAGTAGTAATAGTAGTAGTAGTTAGTAACAGTGTAGTAAAAATTTGTAATGTAGTAGTAATAATAGTATAGTAATAGTAGTAGTAATAGTAGTAGTATAGCAGTAGTATAGTAATAGTAGTAGAAATTTGTAGTAATTAGTAGAAAATAGTAGTATAGTAGTACAAATAGTAGTAGTAATAGTAGTAGTTGTAATAGTAGTAGTAATAGTAGTAGTAATAGTAGTTGCAGTAGTAATAGTATAGTAGTATTAGCAGTAATAGTAGTAGTAGTAGTAATAGTAGTAGTAGTAACAGCAGTAGCACGCAGTTGTAGAAATAGTGTAGCGCAGTGTAGTAACAGTAGTAGCAGAGTAGTAGTAGTAATAGTAGTAGCAGCAGTAGTAATAGTAGTAGTAACAGTAAAGCAGCAGTATAGAAATGTAGTAGTAGCACCAGTAGTAGTAATAGTAGTAGCAGCAGTAGTAGTAGTAGTAACAGTAGTAGCAGCAGCAGCAGTAGTATAATAGTGTTGCAGCACAGTAGTAGTAACAGTAGTAGAGCAGCGCAAGTAGCAGCTTTGTACTTGTAACAGTAGTAGCAGCAGCAGTAGTAATAGTAGTAGCGCAGTAGTAGTAGTAAACAGTAGTAGCAGCAGAGTAGTAGTAACAGTAATAGCAGCAGTATAGTAGTAATATTTGTAGAACAGTAGTGCAGCAGTAAAAAAAAATAGAAAGTAGTAAGTAGTAGCAGCAGCAGTAGTAATATTTAAGTAACAGTTTTGCAGCAGCAGTAGCAGTAGTAACAGTAGCAGCAGTAGTAGTTAATAGTAGTAGCAGCAGTAGTATAGTAACAGTAGTAGCAGCAGAAGTAGTAGTAGTAACAGTAATAGCAGCAGCATGTATAATAGTAGTGCAGCAGCAGTGGCAGTAATAGTAGTATCTGCAGTAAGTAGAAATAGTAGTAGCAGCGTAATAGTTAACAGTAGTGCAGCAGTAGTAGTAGTAACAGTAGTATTTAGTAAACAGTAGTAGCAGCAGCAGTAGTATACAGTAGTAGCAGTAGTAGTAGTAAAGTATAGTAACAGTAGTAGCACGCAGCAGTAGTAATAATGTAACAGTAGTAGCAGCAGTAGTAGTAGTAACAGTAGTAGCAGCAGTAGTAGTAACAGTAGTAGCAGCAGTAGTAGTAACAGTAGTAGCCTCAGTAGTAGTAGTAACAGTAGTAGCCAGCAGTTTTAGTAGTAACAGTAGTAGCAGCGCAGTAGTAGTAACGTAGTAGCGCTTAGTAGTAGTACAGTAGTAGCAGCAGCAGTAGTGTAGTAATAGTAGTAGCAGCAGCAATAGTAGTAACAGTAGTAGCACCCTTAGTAGTAGCAACAGTAGTAGAAAGCGTAGTAGTAGTAACAGTAAAAACAGCAGCAGTAGTAGTAATATTTGTAGCAGCAGCAGTAGTAATAGTAGTAGCAGCGTAGTAGTAAAGTAGTAGCAGAGCGTAAGTAATAGTAGTAGCGGGCAGAGAGTAGAAAACAGTAGTAGCAGCAGCAGTAGTAGTAGTAGTAACAGTAGTAGCAGCAGAGTAGTAAACTTTAGTAGCAGTTAGTAACAGTAGTAGTAGTTAACAGTAGTAGCAGCAGTAGTAGTAGTAACAGTAGTAGCAGCAGCAGTAGTAGTAGTAGTAATAGTATTTGGGCAGCACAGTAGTAATAGTAGCAGCATGTAGTAGTAACAGTAGTAGCAGCAGTAGTAGTAGTAACAGTAGTAGCAGCAGCAGTGGGTAGTAAGTAGTAATAGTAGTAGAAGCAGCAGTAGTAGTAATAGTAGTAGCAGCAGTAGTAGTATCAGTAGTAGCAGCAGTGTGTAGAAACAGTAGTAGCAGCAGCAGCAGTCGGGTAGTAGAAATAGTAGTACCAGCAGCAGTAGTAGTAATATTTAGTAACAGCGCGTAGTAGTAATAGTAGTGCAGCGTAGTGAACAGTAGTAGCAGCAGCGTAGTATAATAGTAGTAGCAGCAGCAGTAGTAGTAACAGTAGTAAAAAACAGTAGTAGTGAAAACAGTAGTAGCAGCAGTAGTAGTAACCTAGTAAGAAAGCAGCTAGTGAAACAGTATAGTAGTAGATACAGTAGTAGCAGCAGCAGTAGTAATAACAGTAGTAGCAGCAGTAGTAGTAATAGTAGTAGTAACAGTAGTAGCAACAGCAGCAGTAGTAATAATAGTAACAGTAGTAGCAGCAGTAGTAGTAGTAACAGTAGTAGCAGCAGTAGTAGTAACAGTAGTAGCAGCAGTAGTAGTAACAGTAGTAGCCTCAGTAGTAGTAGTAACAGTAGTAGCAGCAGCAGTAGTATTTAACAGTAGAAAGCAGCAGCAGTAGTAGTAACAGTAGTAGCAGCAGTAGTAGTAGTAACAGTAGTAGCAGCAGCAGTAGTAGTAGTAATAGTAGTAGCAGCAGCAATAGTAGTAACAGTAGTAGCAGCAGTAGTAGTAGCAACAGTAGTAGCAGCAGTAGTAGTAGTAACAGTAGTAACAGCAGCAGTAGTAGTAATAGTAGTAGCAGCAGCAGTAGTAGTAATAGTAGTAGCAGCAGTAGTAGTAATAGTAGTAGCAGCAGCAGTAGTAGTAATAGTAGTAGCAGCAGCAGCAGTAGTAACAGTAGTAGCAGCAGCAGTAGTAGTAGTAGTAACAGTAGTAGCAGCAGTAGTAGTAACAGTAGTAGTAGCAGTAGTAGTAACAGTAGTAGTAGTAGTAGTAACAGTAGTAGCAGCAGTAGTAGTAGTAACAGTAGTAGCAGCAGCAGTAGTAGTAGTAGTAATAGTAGTAGCAGCAGCAGTAGTAATAGTAGCAGCAGTAGTAGTAGTAACAGTAGTAGCAGCAGTAGTAGTAGTAACAGTAGTAGCAGCAGCAGTAGTAGTAGTAGTAATAGTAGTAGCAGCAGCAGTAGTAGTAATAGTAGTAGCAGCAGTAGTAGTAACAGTAGTAGCAGCAGTAGTAGTAGTAACAGTAGTAGCAGCAGCAGTAGTAATAGTAGTACCAGCAGCAGTAGTAATAGTAGTATCAGCAGCAGTAGTAGTAATAGTAGTAGCAGCAGTAGTAGTAACAGTAGTATCAGCAGCAGTAGTAGTAATAGTAGTAGCAGCAGCAGTAGTAGTAACAGTAGTAAAAACAGCAGTAGTAGTGGTACCAGTAGTAGCAGCAGTAGTAGTAACACTAGTAGTAGCAGCAGTAGTAGTAACAGTAGTAGTAGTAGTATTAGTAGTAACAGTAGTAGCAGCAGTAGTAGCAATAGTAGTAGCAGCAGTAGTAGTAGTAACAGTAGTAGCAGCAGCAGTAGTAATAGTAGTAGCAGCAGTAGTAGTAGTAACAGTAGTAGCAGCAGCAGTAGTAGTAACAGTAATAGCAGCAGCAACAGTAGTAATAGTAGTAGTAACAGAAGTAGCAGCAGTAGTAGTAGTAGCAGTAGTAGCACCAGCAGTAGTAATAGTAGTAGTAACAGTAGTAGCAGCAGCAGTAGCAGTAATAACAGTAGTAGCAGCAGCAGTAGTAGTATAGTAGTAGTAGTAGTAGTAGCAGCAGTAGTAGTAGTAACAGTAGTAGCAGCAGAAGTAGTAGTAGTAACAGTAATAGCAGCAGCAGTAGTAGTAATAGTAGTAGCAGCAGTAGCAGTAGTAATAGTAGCAGCAGCAGTAGTAGTAATAGTAGTAGCAGCAGTAGCAGTAGTAATAGTAGTAGCAGCAGTAATAGTAGTAACAGTAGTAGCAGCAGTAGTAGTAGTAACAGTAGTAGCAGCAGTAGTAGTAGTAATAGTAGCAGCAGCAGTAGTAGTAACAGTAGTAGCAGCAGTAGTAGTAATAGTAGTAACAGTAGTAGCAGCAGTAGTAATAATAGTAGTAACAGTAGTAGCAGCAGTAGTAGTAGTAACAGTAGTAGCAGCAGTAGTAGTAGTAACAGTAGTAGCAGCAGTAGTAGTAACAGTAGTAGCATCAGTAGTAGTAGTAACAGTAGTAGCAGCAGCAGTAGTAGTAACAGTAGTAGCAGCAGCAGTAGTAGTAACAGTAGTAGCAGCAGTAGTAGTAGTAACAGTAGTAGCAGCAGCAGTAGTAGTAGTAATAATAGTAGCAGCAGCAATAGTAGTAACAGTAGTAGCAGCAGCAGTAGTAGTAGTAACAGTAGTAGCAGCAGTAGTAGTAACAGTAGCAGCAGTAGTAGTAGTAACAGCAATAACAGCAGCAGTAGTAGTAATAGTAGTAGCAGCTGCAGTAGTAGTAATAGTAGTAGCAGCAGTAGTAGTAATAGTAGTAGCAGCAGCAGTAGTAGTAATAGTAGTAGCAGCAGTAGTAGTAGTAACAGTAGTAGCAGCAGCAGTAGTAGTAGTAGTAACAGTAGTAGCAGCAGTAGTAGTAACAGTAAGAGTAGCAGCAGTAGTAATAACAGTAGTAGTAGTAGCAGTAGTAACAGTAGTAGCAGCAGTAGTAGTAACAGTAGTAGCAGCATTAGTAGTAGTAACAGTAGTAGCAGCAGCAGTAGTAGTAATAGTAGCAGCAGCAGTAGTAGTAATAGTAGCAGCAGTAGTAGTAGTAACAGTAGTACCAGCAGTAGTAGTAGTAACAGTAGTAGCAGCAGCAGTATAGTAGTAATAGTAGTAGCAGCAGCAGTAGTAGTAATAGTAGTAGCAGCAGTAGTAGTAACAGTAGTAGCAGCAGTAGAAGTAGTAACAGTAGTAGCAGCAGCAGCAGTAGTAATAGTAGTATCAGCAGCAGTAGTAGTAATAGTAGTAGCAGCAGTAGTAGTAACAGTAGTAGCAGCAGAAGCAGTAGTAGTAATAGTAGTAGCAGCAGCAGTAGTAGTAGCAGTAGTAACAACAGCAGTAGTAGTGGTAACAGTAGTAGCAGCAGTAGTAGTAACACTAGTAGTAGCAGCAGTAGTAGTAACAGTAGTAGTAGTAGTAACAGTAGTAGCAGCAGTAGTAGTAACAGTAGTAGCAGCAGTAGTAGTAGAAACAGTAGTAGCAGCAGCAGTAGTAGTAACAGTAGCAGCAGCAGCAGTAGTAGTAACAGTAGTAGGAGCAGTAGTTGTAGTAGTATTAACAGTAGTAGCAGCAGCAGTAGTATTAATAGTAGCAGCAGTAGTAGTAACAGTAGTAGCAGCAGTAGTAGAAGTAATAGTTGTAGCAGTAGTAGTAGTAGTAACAGTAGTAGCAGCAGCAGTAGTAGAAGTAACAGTAGTAGCAGCAGTAGTAGTAGTAGTAACAGTAGTAGCAGCAGCAGTAGTAGTAATAACAGTAGTAGCAGAAGCAGAAGTAGTAACAGTAGTAGCAGCAGCAGTAGTAGTAACAGTAGTAGCAGCAGTAGTAGAAGTAACAGTAGTAGCAGTAGTAGTAGTAGTAACAGTAGTAGCAGCAGCAGTAGTAGTAATAACAGTAGTAGCAGAAGCAGAAGTAGTAACAGTAGTAGCAGCAGCAGTAGTAGTAACAGTAGTATCAGCAGAAGTAGTAGTAGTAACAGAAGTAGTAGCAGTAGCAGTAGTAATAGTAGCATCAGTAGTAGTAGTAGTAACAGTAGCAGTAGTAGTAGTAACAGTAGTAGGAGGAGCAGTAGTAGTAGTAACAGTAGTAGCAGCAGTAGTAGTAGTAACAGTAGCAGCAGCAGTAGTAGTAGTAACAGTACTAGCAGCAGCAGTAGTAGTAGTAACAGTAGTAGCAGCAGCAGTAGTAGTAGTAACAGTAGTAGCAGCAGCAGTAGTAGTAGTAACAGTAGCAGCAGCAGTAGTAGTAGTAACAGTACTAGCAGCAGCAGTAGTAGTAGTAACAGTAGTAGCAGCAGCATTTAGTAGTAGTAACAGTAGTAGGAGCACAGTAGTAGTAGTAGTAACAGTAGTACCCAGCAGCAGTAGTAGTAGAAAACAGTAGTAGCAGCAGTAGTAGTAGTAGTAACAGTAGTAGCAGCAGTAGTAGTAGTAGTAACAGTAGTAGCAGCAGTAGTAGTAGTAGTAACAGTAGTAGCAGCAGCAGTAGTAGTAGTAACAGTAGTAGCAGCAGTAGTAGTAGTAGTAACAGTAGTAGCAGCAGTAGTAGTAGTAACAGTACTAGCAGCAGCAGTAGTAGTAGTAACAGTAGTAGCAGCAGCAGTAGTAGTAGTAACAGTAGTAGGAGCAGCAGTAGTAGTAATAGTAGTAGTCAATCAATAATCATTATCTCGCAGAGAAATAAGTCAAAAGTGCACATCAATCATCATACATACACATCATACGTACGCAACACATCATACATATCATACATACACAACACATCATACATACACATAATACATACACAACACATCATACATACACAACACATCACACATACACATCATACATACACAACATCTTTACATACACAATACATCATACATACCAAACACATCATACATACACAACATCATACATACACAATACATCATGCATACAAAACATCATACATACACAATACATCATCATACACAACACATCATACATACACAACACATCATACATCCCAAAACACATCATACATACACATCATCATACATACACAACACATTATAATATCATACATACACAAAAACATCATACACATCATACATACACATCACATACATCACAACACATCATACACATCATAAAATACACATCATCATACATACACAACCACATTATACATATCATACATACACATCATACATACACAACACATCATACACATCATACATACACATCATCATACATACACAACACATCATACACATCATACATACACATCATACATACACAACACATTATACATATCATACATACACATCATACATACACAACACATCATACACATCATACATACACATCATCATACATACACAACACATCATACAAGTATCTGTTTCTGTTGATGACTGTATACAAGCATGACATCACTCTCCCCCAGGACACTCCCACACCACAGCTGAGGCTGTCACCACTGACAGCAACACCACAGCTGAGGCTGTCACCACTGACAGCAACACCACAGCTGAGGCTGTCACCACAGACAGCAACACCACAGCTGAAGCTGTCACCACTGACATCAACACCACAGCTGAGGCTGTCACCACTGACAGCAACACCACAGCTGAGGCTGTCACCACTGACAGCAACACCACAGCTGAGGCTGTCACCACTGACAGCAACACCACAGCTGAGGCTGTCACCACTGACACATCAACACCACAGCTGAGGCTGTCACCACTGACATCAACACCACAGCTGAGGCTGTCACCACTGACAGCAACACCACAGCTGAGGCTGTCACCACTGACAGCAACACACAGCTGAGGCTGTCACCACTGACAGCACACCACAGCTGAGGCTGTCACCACTGACATCAACACCACAGCTGAGGCTGTCACCACTGACAGCAACACCACAGCTGGGCTGTCACCACTGACAGCAACACCACAGCTGAGGCTGTCACCACTGACAGCAACACCACAGCTGAGGCTGTCAGCACTGACAGAAATACCACAGCTGAGGCTGTCACCACTGACAGCAACACCACAGCTGGGGCTGTCACCACTGACAGCAACACCACAGCTGAGGCTGTCACCACTGACAGCAAAACCAAGCTGAGGCTGTCACCACTGACAGCAACACCACAGCTGAGGCTGTCACCACTGACAGCAACACCACAGCTGAGGCTGTCACCACTGACAGCAACACCACAGCTGAGGCTGTCACCACTGACAGCAACACCACAGCTGAGGCTGTCACCACTCACAGCAACACCACAGCAGAGGCTGTCACCACTGACAGCAACACCACAGCTGAGGCTGTCACCACTGACATCAACACTACAGCTGAGGCTGTCACCACTGACATCAACACTACAGCTGAGACTGTCACCACTGACAGCAACACCACAGCTGAGGCTGTCACCACTGACAGCAACACACAGCTGAGGCTGTCACACTGACAGCAACACCACAGCTGAGGTGTCACCATGACAGTAACACCACAGCTGAGGCTGTCACACACGACAGCAACACCACAGCTGAGGCTGTCACCACTGACAGCAACACCACAGCTGAGGCTGTACCACGACAGCAACACCCAAGCTGAGGCTGTCACCACTGACAGCAACACCACAGCTGAGGCTGTCACCACTGACATCAACACCACAGCTGAGGCTGTCACCACTGACAGCAACACCACAGCTGAGGCTGTCACCTCCGACAGTAACACCACAGCTGAGGCTGTCACCACTGACAGCAACACCACAGCTGAGGCTGTCACCACTGACAGCAACACCACAGCTGAGGCTGTCACCACCGACAGCAACACCACAGCTGAGGCTGTCACCACCGACAGCAACACTACAGCTGAGGATGTCACCACTGACATCAACACCACAGCTGAAGCTGTCACTACTGACATCAACACCACAGCAGAGGCTGTCACCACTGACATCAACACCACAGCTGAGGCTGTCACCACTGACAGCAACACCACAGCTCAGGCTGTCACCACTGACAGCAACACCACAGCTGAGGCTGTCACCACTGACAGCAACATCACAACTGAGACTGTCACCAATGACAGCAACACCACAGCTGAATCTGTCACCACTGACAGCAACACCACAGCTGAGGCTGTCACCAATGACAGCAACACCACAGCTGAGGCTGTCACCTCTGACAACAACACCACAGCTGAGGCTGTCAGCACTGACAGGAACACCACAGCTGAGGCTGTCAGCACTGACAGCACAACACAGCTGAGGATGTCACCACTGACAGCAACACCACAGCTGAGGATGTCACCTTTGACAGCAACACCACAGCTGAGGCTGTCACCACTGACAGCAACACCACAGGTGAGGCTGTCACCACTGACAGCAACACCACAGCTGAGGCTGTCACCACTGACAGCAACACCACAGCTGAGGCTGTCACCACTGACAGCAACACCACAGCTGAGGCTGTCACCACTGACAGCAACACCACAGCTGAGGCTGTCACCACTGACATCAACACCACAGCTGAGGCTGTCACCACTGACAGAAAACACCACAGCTGAGGCTGTCACCACTGACAGCAACACCACAGCTGAGGCTGTCACCACTGACAGCAACACCACAGCTCAGGCTGTCACCACTGACAGCAACACCACAGCTGAGGCTGTCACCACTGACAGCAACACCACAGCTGAGGCTGTCACCACTGACAGCAACACCACAGCTGAGACTGTCACCACTGACAGCAACACCACAACTGAGGCTGTCACCACTGACATCAACACCACAACTGAGGCTGTCACCACTGACATCAACACCACAACTGAGACTGTCACCACTGACAGCAACACCACAGCTGAGACTGTCACCACTGACATCAACACCACAACTGAGGCTGTCACCACTGACAGCAACACCACAACTGAGGCTGTCACCACTGACATCAACACCACAAATGAGGCTGTCACCACTGACAGCAACACCACAGCTGAGGCTGTCACCACTGACAGCAACACCACAGCTGAGGCTGTCACCACTGACAGCAACACCACAGCTGAGGCTGTCACCACTGACAGCAACACCACAGCCGAGGCTGTCACCACTGACAGCAACACCACAGCTGACGCTGTCACCACCGACAGCAACACCACAGCTGAGGCTGTCACCACCGACAGCAACACCACAGCTGAGGTTGTCACCACCTGACAGCAACACCACAGCTGAGGCTGTCACCACTGACAGCCACACCACAGCTGAGGCTGTCAGCACTGACAGCAATACCACAGCTGAGGCTGTCACCACTGACATCAACACCACAGCTGAGGCTGTCAGCACTGACAGCAATACCACAGCTGAGGCTGCCACCACTGACAGCAACACCACAGCTGAGGCTGTCACCACTGACATCAACACCACAGCTGCAGCTGTCACCACTGACATCAACACAACAGCTGAGGCTGTCACCACTGACATCAACACCACAGCAGAGGCTGTCACCACTGACATCAACACCACAGCTGAGGCTGTCACCACTGACATCAACACCACAGCTGCGGCTGTCACCACTGACATCAACACCACAGCTGCGGCTGTCACCACTGACAGCAACACCACAGCTGCGGCTGTCACCACTGACAACAACACCACAGCTGAGGCTGTCACCACTGACATCAACACCACAGCTGAGGCTGTCACCACTGACATCAACACCACAGCTGAGGCTGTCACCACTGACATCACACCACAGCTGAGGCTGTCACCACTGACATCAACACCACAGCTGAGGCTGTCACCACTGACATCAACACCACAGCTGAGGCTGTCACCACTGACAGCAACACCACAGCTGAGGCTGTCACAACTGACAGCAACACCACAGCTGAGGCTGTCAACACTGACAGCAACACCACAGCTGAGGCTGTCACCACTGACAGCAACACCACAGCTGAGGCTGTCACGACTGACAGCAACACCACAGCTGAGGCTGTCACCACTGACATCAACACCACAGCTGAGGCTGTCACCACTGACATCAACACCACAGCTGCGGCTGTCACCACTGACAGCAACACCACAGCTGAGGCTGTCACCACTGACAGCAACACCACAGCTGAGGCTGTCACCACTGACAGCAACACCAAAAGCTGAGGCTGTCACCACTGACAGCAACACCACAGCTGAGGCTGTCACCACTGCCCAGCAACACCACAGCTGAGGCTGTCACCACTGACAGCAACACCACAGCTGAGGCTGTCACCACTGACAGCAACACCACAGCTGAGGCTGTCACCACTGACAGCAACACCACAGCTGAGGCTGTCACCACTGACAGCAACACCACAGCTGAGGCTGTCACCACTGACAGCAACACCACAGCTGAGGCTGTCACCACTGACAGCAACACCACAGCTGAGGCTGTCACCACTGACAGCAACACCACAGCTGAGGCTGTCACCACTGACAGCAACACCACAGCTGAGGCTGTCACCACTGACAGCAACACCACAGCTGAGGCTGTCACCACTGACAGCAACACCACAGCTGGGGCCCTGTCACCACTGACAGCAACACCACAGCTGAGGCTGTCACCACTGACAGCAACACCACCAGCTGAGGCTGTCACCACTGACAGCAACCCACAGCTGGGGTGTCACCACTGACAGCAACACCACAGCTGAGGCTGTCACCACTGACAGCAACACCACAGCTGGGCTGTCACCACTGACAGCAACACCACAGCTGAGGCTGTCACCACTGACAGCAACACCACAGCTGAGGCTGTCACCACTGACAGCAACACCACAGCTGAGGCTGTCACCACTGACAGCAACACCACAGCTGAGGCTGTCACCACTGACAGCAACACCACAGCTGAGGCTGTCACCACTGACAGCAACACCACAGCTGAGGCTGTCACCACTGACAGCAACACCACAGCTGAGGCTGTCCCCACTGACAGCAACACCACAGCTGAGGGCTGTCACCACTGACAGCAACACCACAGCTGAGGGCTGTCACCATGACAGCAACACCACAGCTGAGGCTGTCACCACTGACAGCAACACCACACTGAGGCTGTCACCACTGACAGCAACACCACAGCTGAGGCTGTCACCATGACAGCAACACCACGCTGAGGCTGTCACCACTGACATGCAACACCACAGCTGAGGCTGTCACCACTGACAGCAACACCACAGCTGAGGCTGTCACCACTGACAGCAACACCACAGCTGAGGCTGTCACCACTGACAGCAACACCACAGCTGAGGCTGTCACCACTGACAGCTCCTCTATATAAAGTCGTTTATTCAGAATGAAAAACAAAAGATCATCGTTGTTTAATAATTCTCAAAATTCTCTCAAAAATCTTCAATAATTCTCAAAATTCTCTTCAAAAAAATTTCTGCCCTTCAAAAATAATACTTTTCTCATGAATTGTATATACACAGTGTATATACAGTACATATATATACTTCATTCATTCATTAGGGTCTAGTATATACACTGTGTATATACACTGAGATATACATCCCTCACTGTGTATATACACTGAGATATACATCCCTCACTGTGTATATACACTGAGATATACATCCCTCACTGTGTATATACACTGAGATATACATCCCTCACTGTGTATATACACTGAGATATACATCCCTCACTGTGTATATACACTGAGATATACATCCCTCACTGTGTATATACACTGAGATATACATCCCTCATTGTGTATATGCACTGAGATATACATCCCTCACTGTGTATATACACTGAGATATACATCCCTGTGTATATACACTGAGATATACATCCCTCACTGTGTATATACACTGAGATATACATCCCTCACTGTGTATATACACTGAGATATACATCCCTCACTGTGTATATACACTGAGATATACATACCTCACTGTGTATATACACTGAGATATACATCCCTCACTGTGTATATACACTGAGATATACATACCTCACTGTGTATATACACTGAGATATACATCCCTCATTGTGTATATGCACTGAGATATACATCCCTCACTGTGTATATACACTGAGATATACATCCCTGTGTATATACACTGAGATATACATCCCTCACTGTGTATATACACTGAGATATACATCCCTCACTGTGTATATACACTGAGATATACATCCCTCACTGTGTATATACATGAGATATAATCCCTCACTGTGTATATACACTGAGATATACATCCCTCACTGTGTATATACACTGAGATATACTCCTCCACTGTGTATATACACTGGATATACATCCCTCACTGTGTATATACACTGAGATATACATCCCTCACTGTGTATATACACTGAGATATACATACCTCACTGTGTATATACACTGAGATATACATCCCTCACTGTGTATACACTGAGAATATACATACCTCACTGTGTATATACACTGAGATATACATCCCTCATTGTGTATATGCACTGAGATATACATCCCTCACTGTGTATATTTACACTGAGATATACATCCTGTGTATATACACTGAGATATACATACCTCACTGTGTATATACACTGAGATATACATCCCTCATTGTGTTATATGCACTGAGATATACATCCCTCACTGTGTATATACACTGAGATATACATCCCTCATTTTGTATATGCACTGAGATATATATCCCTCACTGTGTATATACACTCAGATATACATTGCTCACTGTGTATATACACTAGAGATATACATCCCTCACTTTGTATATACACTGAGATATGCATCCCTCACTGTGTATATACACTGAGTTATACATTCCTCACTGTGTATATACACTTAGATATACATCCCTTACTGTGTATATACACTGAGATATACATCCCTTAGTGTGTTATACACTGAGATATACATCCCTCACTGTGTTATACACTGAGATATACATACCTCACTGTGTATATACACTGAGATATACATACCTCACTGTGTATATACACTGAGATATACATACCTCACTATGTATATACACTGAGATATACATACCTCACTGTGTATATACACTGAGATATACATACCTCACTGTGTATATACACTGAGATATACATACCTCACTGTGTATATACACTGAGATATACATACCTCACTGTGTATATACAGAGATATACATACCTCACTGTGTATATACACTGAGATATACACACCTCACTGTGTATATACACTGAGATATACATACCTCACTGTGTATACACACTGAGATATACATCCCTTACTGTGTATATACACTGAGATATACATACCTCACTGTGTATATACACTGAGATATACATACCTCACTGTGTATATACACTGAGATATACATACCTCACTGTGCACATACACTGAGATATACATACCTCACTGTGTATATACACTGAGATATACATACCTTACTTTGTATATACACTGAGATATACATCCCTCACTGTGTACATACACTGAGATATACATCCCTTGTGTATATACACTGAGTTATACATACCTCACTGTGTATATACACTGAGATATACATCCCTCACTGTGTATATACACTGATACATGCATCCCTCACTGTGTATATACACTGAGATATATATATCCCTCACTGTGTATATACACTGAGATATACATACCTCACTGTGTATATACACTGAGGTATACATCCCTCACTGTGTATATACACTGAGATATACATACCTCACTGTGAATATACACTGAGATATACATACCTCACTTTGTATATACACTGAGATATACATACCTCACTGTGTATATACACTGAGATATACATACCTCACTTTGTATATACACTGAGATATACATCCCTCACTGTGTATATACACTGAGATATACATCCCTTGTGTATATACACTGAGATATACATACCTCACTCTGTATATACACTGAGATATACATACCTCACTATGTATATACACTGAGATATACATCCCTCACTGTGTATATACACTGAGATATACATACCTCACTGTGTATATACACTGAGATATACATCCCTCACTGTGTATATACACTGAGATATACATCCCTCACTGTGTATATACACTGAGATATACATCCCTCACTGTGTATATACACTGAGATATACATCCCTCACTGTGTATATACACTGAGATATACATCCCTCACTGTGTATATACACTGAGATATACATACCTCAGTGTATATACACTGAGATATACATCCCTCACTGTGTATATACACTGAGATATACATACCTCACTGTGTATATACACTGAGATATACATCCCTCATTGTGTATATGCACTGAGATATACATCCCTCACTGTGTATATACACTGAGATATACATCCCTGTGTATATACACTGAGATATACATACCTCACTGTGTATATACACTGAGATATACATCCCTCATTGTGTATATGCACTGAGATATACATCCCTCACTGTGTATATACACTGAGATATACATCCCTCATTTTGTATATGCACTGAGATATATATCCCTCACTGTGTATATACACTGAGATATACATTGCTCACTGTGTATATACACTGAGATATACATCCCTCACTTTGTATATACACTGAGATATGCATCCCTCACTGTGTATATACACTGAGTTATACATTCCTCACTGTGTATATACACTTAGATATACATCCCTTACTGTGTATATACACTGAGATATACATCCCTTAGTGTGTATATACACTGAGATATACATCCCTCACTGTGTATATACACTGAGATATACATACCTCACTGTGTATATACACTGAGATTCTTTTATACATAAACCTCACTGTGTATATACACTGAGATATACATACCTCACTGTGTATATACACTGAGATATACATACCTCACTGTGTATATACACTGAGATATACATACCTCACTGTGTATATACACTGAGATATACATACCTCACTGTGTATATACACTGAGATATACATACCTCACTGTGTATATACAGAGATATACATACCTCACTGTGTATATACACTGAGATATACATACCTCACTGTGTATTACACTGAGATATACATACCCTACTGTGTATACACACTGAGATATACATACCCTTACTGTGTATATACACTGAGATATACATACCTCACTGTGTAAGATATACATACTAGGACTTATACATACTCACTGTGTATATACACTGAGATATACATACCTCACTTGTCACATACACTGATATATACATACCTCACTGTGTATATACACTGAGATATACATCCTTCTTTGTATATACACTGAGTTATACATCCTCACTGTGTATATACACTGAGATATTACATCCCTTGTGTATATACACTGAGTAATCATACCTCACTGTGTATATACACTGAGATATAATCCCTCACTGTGTATATACACTGATTACATCATCCCTCACTGTGTATATACACTGAGATATATATATCCCTCACTGTGTATATACACTGAGATATACATACCTCACTGTGATATACACTGGTATACATCCCTCACTGTGTATATACACTGAGATATACATACCTCTCTGTGAATATACACTGAGATATACATACCTCACTTTGTATATTACACTGAGATATACATCCCTCACTGTGTATATACACTGAGATATACATACCTCACTTGTATATACACTGAGATATACATCCTCACTGATGTATATACACTGAGATATACATACCTCACTCTGTATATACACTGATATATACATACCTCACTGATGTATATACACTGAGATATACATACCTCACTGTGTATATACACTGATATACATACCTCACTGTGTATATACACTTGAGATATACACACACCTCACTGTGTATATACACTGAGATATACATACCTCACTGTGTATACCACTATGAGATATACATCCTTACTGTGTATATACACTGAGATATACATACCTCACTGTGCACATACACTGAGATATACATACCTCACTGTGTATATACACTGAGATATACATACCTTACTTTGTATATACACTGAGATATACATCCCTCACTGTGTATATACACTGATACATGCATCCCTCACTGTGTATATACACTGAGATATATATATATCCCTCACTGTGTATATACACTGAGATATACATACCTCACTGTGTATATACACTGAGGTATACATACCTCACTATGTATATACACTGAGATATTCATACCTCACTGTGTATATACACTGATATATACATACCTCACTGTGTATATACACTGAGATATACATCCTTCACTGTGTATATACACTGAGATATACATCCCTCACTGTGTATATACACTGAGATATACATACCTCATTGTGTATATACACTGAGATATACATACCTCACTGTGTATATACACAGATATAAATACCTCACTGTGTATATACACTGAGATATACATCCCTCACTGTGTATATACACTGAGATATACATACCTCATTGTGTATATACACTGAGATATACATACCTCATTGTGTATATACACTGAGATATACATACCTCATTGTGTATATACACTGAGATATACATACCTCATTGTGTATATACACTGAGATATACATCCCTCACTGTGTATATACACTGAGATATACATACCTCACTTTGTATATACACTGAGATATACATACCTCATTGTGCATATACACTGAGATATACATCCCTCACTGTGTATATACACTGAGATATACATACTCATTGTGTATATACACTGAGATTATACATCCCTCACTGTGTTATATACACTGAGATATACATACCTCACTTTGTATATACACTGAGATATACATCCCTCACTGTGTATATACACTGAGATATACATCCCTCACTGTGTATATACACTGAGATATACATACCTCACTGTGTATATACTCTGAGATATACATACCTCACTGTGTATATACACTGAGTTTACATACCTCACTGTGTATATACACTGAGATATAATACCTCAGTGTATATACACTGAGATATACATACCTCACTGTGTATATATACTGAGATATACATACCTCACTGTGTATATACACTGAGATATACATACCTCACTGTGTATATACACTGAGATATACATACCTCACTGTGTATATACACTGAGATATACATACTTCATTGTGTATATACACTGAGATATAGATCCCTCACTGTGTATATACACTGAGATATATATCCCTCACTGTGTATTACACTGAGATATACTCCCTCACTGTGTATATACACTGAGATATACATACCTCATTGTGTATATACACTGAGATATACATCCCTCACTGTGTATATACACTGAGATATACATACCTCATTGTGTATATACACTGAGATATACATCCCTCACTGTGTATATACACTGAGATATACATACCTCACTGTGTGTATATACACTGAGTATACATACCTCACTGTGTATATACACTGAGATATACATACCTCACTGTGTATATACACTGAGATATACATACCTCACATGTGAATATTACACTGAGATATACATCCCTACTGTGTATATACACTGAGATATACATACCTCACTGTGTATATACACTGAGATATACATCCCTCACTGTGTATATACACTGAGATATACATACCTCACTGTGTATATACACTGAGATATACATACCTCACTGTGTATATACACTGAGATATACATACCTCAGTGTATATACACTGAGATATACATACCTCTGTATATACACTGAGATATACATACCTCAGTGTATATACACTGAGATATACATACCTCACTGTGTATATACACTGAGATATACATACCTCACTGTGTATATACACTGAGATATACATACCTCACTGTGTATATACACTGAGATATACATACTTCATTGTGTATATACACTGAGATATACATCCCTCACTGTGTATATACACTGAGATATACATCCCTCACTGTGTATATACAGAGATATACATCCCTCACTGTGTGTATACACTGAGATATACATCCCTCACTGTGTATATACAGAGATATACATCCCTCACTGTGTATATACACTGAGATATACATCCCTCACTGTGTATATACAGATATACATCCCTCACTGTGTATATACACTGAGATATACATACCTCACTGTGTATATACAGAGATATACATACCTCACTGTGTATATATACACTGAGATATACATACCTCATTGTGTATATACAGAGATATACATCCCTCACTGTGTATATACACTGAGATATACATACCTCACTGTGTATATACAGAGATATACATCCCTCACTGTATATACACTGAGATATACATACCTCACTGTGTATATACAGAGATATACATCCCTCACTGTGTATATACACTGAGATATACATCCTCACTGTGTATATACAGATATACATCCCTCACTGTGTATATACACTGAGATATACATCCCTCACTGTGTATATACAGAGATATACATCCCTCACTGTGTATATACACTGAGATATACATCCCTCACTGTGTATATACACTGAGAATACATACCTCACTGTGTATATACACTGAGATATACATCCCTCACTGTGTATATACACTGAGATATACATCCCTCACTGTGTATATACACTGAGATATACATCCCTCACTGTGTATATACACTGAGATATACATCCCTCACTGTGTATATACACTGAGATATACGTCTTAACTTGTAGTTCACTTGATAAAAACTGAAACAGCAGCTAAGAACAGAAACAGACATTAGCTAAGGAAATAATAAAAATAATAATAGTAAACAATAATAATAATAATAATAATAATAATAATAATAATAATAATAATAATATTATTATTATTATTATCATTATTATTATTATTATTATTATTATTAATCTTTATTTCTACCAGCACATGATACAACTTATAAAGACCATAGCTGACATCAGTGACATACTACATAAAAAGTCCCTGGTTATGCTGAGCATTTCCCACAACTTGGGTTAATTTTGTCCCCAGGATGCCACCCACACCAGTCCACTAACACCCAGGTACCTACTCACTGCTAGGTGAACAGTGACAGCAAGTGTAAGGTGACTAACACCCAGGTACCTACTTACTGCTAGGTGACTGAACGAGGACGTGGCAGTAGGAGTAGGAGGAAGTGGCAGCCATCACCCCCAGGGTGCAGGAAGGCTGGTCCATCACTCCGGGGTGTACGAAGGCTGGTCCATCACTCCGGGGTGCAGGAAGGCTGGTACATCACTCCGGGGTGTAGGAAGGCTGGTCCATCACTCCGGGGTGTAGGAAGGCTGGTCCATCACTCCGGGGTGTAGGAAGGCTGGTCCATCACTCCGGGGTGTAGGAAGGCTGGTCTATCACTCCGGGGTGTAGGAAGGCTGGTCCATCACTCCGGGGTGTAGGAAGGCTGGTCCATCACTCCGGGGTGTAGGAAGGCTGGTCCCATCACTCCGGGGTGTAGGAAGGCTGGTCCATCACTCGGGGTGTAGGAAGGCTGGCCCATCACTCCGGGGTGTAGGAAGGCTGGCCCATCACTCCGGGGTGTAGGAAGGCTGGCCCATCACTCCGGGGTGTAGGAAGGCTGGTCCATCACTCCGGGGTGTAGGAAGGCTGGTCCATCACCCCGGGGTGTAGGAAGGCTGATCCAATACTCGGGGTTTAGGAAGGCTGGTCCATCACCCCGGGGTGTAGGAAGGCTGGTCCATCACTCAGGGGTGTAGGAAGGCTGGTCCAACACCCCGGGGTATAGGAAGGATGATCCATCACTCCGGGGTGTAGGAAGGCTGGTCCATCACCCCGGGGTGTAGGAAGGATGGTCCATCACTCCGGGGTGCAGGAAGGCTGGTCCATCACTCCGGGATGTAGGAAGGCTGGTCCATCACTACGGGGTGTAGGAAGGCTGGCCCATCACTCCGGGGTGTAGGAAGGCTGGTCCATCACTCAGGGGTGTAGGAAGGCTGGTCCAACACCCCGGGGTGTAGGAAGGCTGATCCATCACTCCGGGGTGTAGGAAGGCTGGTCCATCACCCCGGGGTGTAGGAAGGCTGGTCCATCACTCCGGGGTGTAGGAAGGCTGGTCCATCACTCCGGGGTGTAGGAAGGCTGGTCCATCACCCCGGGGTGCAGAAAGGCTGGTCCATCACTCTGGGGTGTAGGAAGGCTGGTCCATCACTCCGGGGTGTAGGAAGGATGGTCCATCACTCCTGGGTGTAGGAAGGCTGGTCCATCGCCCCGGGGAACAGGAAGGCTGGTCCATCACTCCGGGGTGTATTAAGGCTGGTTCATCACTCCGGGGTGTAGGAAGGCTGGTCCATCACTCCGGGGTGTAGGAAGGATGGTCCATCACTCCGGGGTGTAGGAAGGATGGTCCATCACTCCGGGGTGTAGGAAGGCTGGTCCATCGCCCCGGGGAACAGGAAGACTGGTCCATCACTCCGGGGTGTAGGAAGACTGGTCCATCACTCCGGGGTGTAGGAAGGCTGGTCCATCACTCCGGGGTGTAGGAAGGCTGGTCCATCACTCCGGGGTGAAGGAAGGCTGGTCCATCACTCTGGGGTGTAGGAAGGCTGGTCATTACCCGGGGTAGGAAGGCTGTCCTCACTTCCTGGGTGTAGGAAGGTGCGTCCTCACTCGGGTGTTAGGAAGGCTGGTCCATCGCCCAGGATCAGGAACTGGATTCACCACTCACGGGTGTAGGAAACTGGTCCATCACTCAGAGTGTGTAGGAAGGCCTGGTCCATTCATACAGGGGTGAGGAAGGCTGGTCCCATAGCCCCGGGGTAAAGGAAATGGTCCATCACTCGGGTGAAGGAATAAGTTGGTCATCACCCCAGGTGTAAGAAAGCTGGTCATCATCAGGGTTAGGATGTTACGAAGCTGGTCATCACTCGGGGTTGTAGAAGGTGTCCATCACTCGGGGGTAGGAAGGCTGTTCATCATCTACCGGGGTGTAGGAAGGCTGGTCATCACTAGGGGTGTAGGAAGGCTGGTCCATTCGCCCGGGGAAGGATGGCTGGCATCACCCCGGGGTTGTGAAGGCTGTCCATCACCACGGGTGCAGAGGAGGCGTTTCATCACCCTGGGTTGCAGGAAGACTGGCCATCACCCGCGTGCAGGAAAAACGGTCCATCACCCGGGGTGCAGGAAGGACTGGCCATACCTGGGGTGCAGGAAGACTGGCAATAACCCCGGGATGCAGGAAGGATGGCCATCACCCCGGGGTGAAGGAAGGCTGGTACATCACCCGGGGTGCAGGAAGGCTGGTCCATCAACTCGGGGTGTAGGAAGGCTGGTCCAGCCCGGGGTGCTGAAAGCTGGTCCATCACCCGGGGTGCAGGAAGGCTGGTCTCATCATACCTTGGTGTCAGAAAGGCTGGTCCATCACCCGGGGTATAAGAAGGACTGGTCCATCACCCGGGTGTAGGAAGGCTGGTCCCATCACCCGGGGTTAGGAAGGCTGGTCCATCACTCGGGGTGTTGGAAGGCTGGTCCATCATCTCGGGGTGTAGGGAGGATGTCCATCACCCGGGGTGCCGTAAAGGTGGCCCATCACTCCTGGTGTAGAAGGCTGGTCCATCACCCCGGGGTGCAGGAATCCTGGTTCATCACCCCGGGGTACAGAGTCTGGTCCATCACCCCGGGGTGCAGGAAGACTGGCCCATAACCCCGGGATGCAGGAAGGATGGTCCATCACCCCGGGGTGAATTAAGGCGGGTCCATCACCCCGGGATGCAGGAAGGCTGGTCCATCACCTCAGGGTGAAGGAAGGCTTGTCCATCACTCCGGGGTGTAGGAATGCTGGTCCATCACCCTGGGGTGTAGGAAGGCTGATCCATCACTCCGGGGTGTAGGAAGGCTGGTCCATCACCCCAGGGTGTAGGAAGGCTGGTCCATCACTCCGGGGTGTAGGAAGGCTGGTCCATCACTCTGGGGTGTAGGAAGGCTGGTCCATCACTCAGGGGTGTAGGAAGGCTGGTCCATCACCCCGGGGTGCAGAAAGGCTGGTCCATCACTCCGGGGTGTAGGAAGGCTGGTCCATCACTCCGGGGTGTAGGAAGGATGGTCCATCACTCCGGGGTGTAGGAAGGCTGGTCCATCCCCCGGGGGAACAGGAAAGGCTGGTCCATCACTCCGGGGTGTAGGAAGGCTGGTCCATCACTCTGGGGTGTAGGAAGGCTGGTCCATCACTCCGGGGTGTAGGAAGGCTGGTCCATCACCCCGGGGGCAGGAAGGCTGGTCCATCACTCCGGGGTGTATGGAAGGCTGGTCATCACTCCGGGGTGTAGGAAGGCTGGTCCATCGCCCCGGGTGTAGGAAGGTGGTCCATCACTCCGGGGTGTAGGAAGGCTGGTCCATCACTCCGGGGTGTAGGAAGGCTGGTCCATCGCCCCGGGGAACAGGAAGGCTGGTCCATCACTCCGGGGTGTAGGAAGGCTGGTCCATCACTCCGGGGTGTAGGAAGGCTGGTCCATCACTCCGGGGTGTAGGAAGGCTGGTCCATCACTCCGGGGTGTAGGAAGGCTGGTCCATCACTCCGGGGTGTAGGAAGGCTGGTCCATCGCCCCGGGGAACAGGAAGGCTGGTCCACCATTCCTGGGTGTAGGAAGGTTGGTCCATCAGTCAGGGGTGTAGGAAGGCTGGTCCATCGCCCTGGGGTGCAGGAAGGATGGTCCATCACCCCGGGGTGTAGGAAGTCTGGCCCATCACCCCGAGGTGTAGGAAGGCTGGTCCATCACTCAGGGGTGTAGGAAGGCTGGTCCATCGCCCCGGGGTGCAGGAAGGATGGTCCATCACCTCGGGGTGAAGGAAGGTCTGGTTAAGTCCATCACTCAGGGGTGTAGGAAGGCGGGTTTCCATCGCCCCGGGGAACAGGAAGGCTGGTCCATCACTCCGGGGTGTAGGAAGGCTGGTCCATCACTCCGGGGTGTAGGAAGGCTGGTCCATCACTCCGGGGTGTAGGAAGGCTGGTCCATCACTCCGGGGTGTAGGAAGGCTGGTCCATCGCCCCGGGGAACAGGAAGGCTGGTCCATCACCCCGGGGTGTAGGAAGGCTGGTCCATCACCACGGGGTGCAGGGAGGCTGTTTCATCACCCCGGGGTGCAGGAAGACTGGTCCATCACCCCGCGGTGCAGGAAAACTGCTCCATCACCCCGGGGTGCAGGAAGACTGGCCCATCACCCCGGGGTGCAGGAAGACTGGCAAATAACCCCGGGATGCAGGAAGGATGGCCATCACCCCGGGGTGAAGGAAGGCTGGTACATCACCCCGGGGTGCAGGAAGGCTGGTCCATCAACTCGGGGTGTAGGAAGGCTGGTCCATCAACTCGGGGTGTAGGAAGGCTGGTCCAGCCCGGGGTGAAGGAAAGCTGGTCCATCACCCCTGGGTGCAGGAAGGATGGTCTATCATACCTCTGTGCAGAAAGGCTGGTCCATCACCCCGGGGTATAAGAAGACTGGACCATCACCCCGGGGTGTAGGAAGACTGACCCATCACCCCAGGGGTTTAGGACGGCTGGTCCATCACCCAGGGGTGCAGGAAGGCTGGTCTATCACCCCGGGGTGCAGGAAGACTGGCCCATAACCCCGGGATGCAGGAAGGATGGTACATCACTCCGGGGTGAAGGAAGGCGGGTCCATCACCCCGGGATGCAGGAAGGCTGGTCCATCACCTCGGGGTGTAGGAAGGCTGGTCCATCACCCCGGGGTGCAGGAAGGCTGGTCCATCACACCGGGGTATAAGAACGCTGGTCCATCACCCCGGGGTGTAGGAAGACTGACCCATCACCCCAGGGGTTTAGGACGGCTGGTCCATCACTCAGGGGTGTAGGAAGGCTGGTTCATCACCCCCGGGGTGCAGGAAGCCTGGTTCATCACCCCGGGGTGTAGGAAGGCTGATCCATCACCCCGAGGTGTAGGAAGGCTGGTCCATCACCCTGGGGTGTAGGAAGGCTGGTCCATCACCCTGAGGTGCAGGGAGGATGATCCATCACCCCGGGATGCACGAAGGTCGGTCCATCACCCCTGAGTGCAATAAGGCTGGTCCATCACCCCGGGGTGCAGGAATCCTGGTTCATCACCCCAGGGTGCAGGAAGGCTGGTCCATCACCCCGGAGTGCAGGAAGACTTGTCCATCACCCCGGGGTGCAGGAAGGATGGTCCATCACCCCGGGGTGAAGGAAGGCGGGTCCATCACCCCAGGATGCAGGAAGGCTGGTCCATCACCTCGGGGTGTAGGAAGGCTGGTCCATCAACTCGGGGTGTAGGAAGGCTGGTCCAGCCCGGGGTGAAGGAAAGCTGGTCCATCACCCCGGGGTGCAGGAAGGATGGTCTATCATACCTCTGTGCAGAAAGGCTGGTCCATCACCCCGGGGTATAAGAAGACTGGACCATCACCCCGGGGTGTAGGAAGACTGACCCATCACCGCAGGGGTTTAGGACGGCTGGTCCATCACCCAGGGGTGCAGGAAGGCTGGTCTATCACCCCGGGGTGCAGGAAGACTGGCCCATAACCCCGGGATGCAGGAAGGATGGTACATCACTCCGGGGTGAAGGAAGGCGGGTCCATCACCCCGGGATGCAGGAAGGTCGGTCCATCACCCCTGAGTGCAATAAGGCTGGTCCATCACCCCGGGGTGCAGGAATCCTGGTTCATCACCCCAGGGTGCAGGAAGGCTGGTCCATCACCCCGGAGTGCAGGAAGACTTGTCCATCACCCCGGGGTGCAGGAAGGATGGTCCATCACCCCGGGGTGAAGGAAGGCGGGTCCATCACCCCAGGATGCAGGAAGGCTGGTCCATCACCCCGTGGTGCAAGAAGGAAGGTCCATCACCCCGGGGTGCAGGAAGGTTGGTCCATCACCCCGGGGTATAAGAAGGCTGGTCCATCACCCCGGGGTGTAGGAAGGCTGATCCATCACTCCGGGGTGTAGGAGGGCTGGTCCATCACCCAGGGGTGTAGAAAGGCTGGTCCATCACCCCGGGGTATAGGAAGACTGATCCATCACCCCGGTGTGCAGGAAGGCTGGTCCATCACCCCGGGGTGCAAGAAGGAAGGTCCTTCACCCCGGGGTGCAGGAAGGTTGGTCCATCACCCCGGGGTATAAGAAGGCTGGTCCATCACCCCGGGGTGTAGGAAGGCTGATCCATCACTCCAGGGTGTAGGAGGGCTGGTCCATCACCCAGGGGTGTAGAAAGGCTGGTCCATCACCCCGGGGTATAGGAAGACTGATCCATCACCCCGGTGTGCAGGAAGGCTGGTCAATCACCCCGGGGCAATGGAAGACTGATCCATCATCCCAGGGTGTAGGAAGGCTGGTCCATCACTCTGGGGTGTAGGAAGGCTGGCCCATCACTTTGGGGTGTAGGAAGGCTGGTCCATCACCCCGAGGTTTTGGAAGACTGGTCCATCACCCCGGGGTGCAGGAAGGCTGGTCCATCAACTCGGGGTGTAGGAAGGCTGGTCCATCAACTCGGGGTGTAGGAAGGCTGGTCCAGCCCGGGGTGAAGGAAAGCTGGTCCATCACCCCTGGGTGCAGGAAGGATGGTCTATCATACCTCTGTGCAGAAAGGCTGGTCCATCACCCCGGGGTATAAGAAGACTGGACCATCACCCCGGGGTGTAGGAAGACTGACCCATCACCCCAGGGGTTTAGGACGGCTGGTCCATCACCCAGGGGTGCAGGAAGGCTGGTCTATCACCCCGGGGTGCAGGAAGACTGGCCCATAACCCCGGGATGCAGGAAGGATGGTACATCACTCCGGGGTGAAGGAAGGCGGGTCCATCACCCCGGGATGCAGGAAGGCTGGTCCATCACCTCGGGGTGTAGGAAGGCTGGTCCATCACCCCGGGGTGCAGGAAGGCTGGTCCATCACACCGGGGTATAAGAACGCTGGTCCATCACCCCGGGGTGTAGGAAGACTGACCCATCACCCCAGGGGTTTAGGACGGCTGGTCCATCACTCAGGGGTGTAGGAAGGCTGGTTCATCACCCCCGGGGTGCAGGAAGCCTGGTTCATCACCCCGGGGTGTAGGAAGGCTGATCCATCACCCCGAGGTGTAGGAAGGCTGGTCCATCACCCCGGGGTGTAGGAAGGCTGTTCCCTCACCCTGGGGTGCAGGGAGTATGGTCCATCACCCCGGGGTGCACGAAGGTCGGTCCATCACCCATGAGTGCAATAAGGCTGGTCCATTAGCCCAGGGTGCAGGAAGGCTGGTTCATCACCCCGGGGTGCAGGAAGGCTGGTCCATCACCCCGGAGCGCAGGAAGACTTGTCCACCCCGGCGTGAAGGAAGGCTATTCCATCACTCAGGGGTGCAGGAAGGCTGGTCTATCACCCCGGGGTACAGGAAGGCTGGTCCATCACCCCGGGGTGCAGGAAGACTGACCCATCACCCCGGGGTGCAGGAAGACTGGCAAATAACCCCGGGATGCAGGAAGGATGGCCCATCACCCCGGGGCGAAGGAAGGCTGGTCCATCACCTCGGGGTGCAGGAAGGCTGGTCCATCAACTCGTGGTGTAGGAAGGCTGGTCCAGCCGGGGTGCAGAAATACTGGTCCATCACCCCGGGGTATAAGAAGACTGGTCCATCACCCCGGGGTGTAGGAAGACTGACCCATCACCCCAGGGGTTTAGGACGGCTGGTCCATCACCCAGGGGTGTAGGAAGGCTGGTCCATCACCCCGGGGTGCAGGAAGGCTGGTCCATCACCCCGGGGTGTAGGAAGGCTGATCCATCACCCCGAGGTGTAGGAAGGCTGGTCCATCACCCCGGGGTGTAGGAAGGCTGTTCCCTCACCCTGGGGTGCAGGGAGTATGGTCCATCACCCCGGGGTGCACGAAGGTCGGTCCATCACCCCTGAGTGCAATAAGGATGGTCCATTAGCCCAGGGTGCAAGAAGGCTGGTTCATCACCCCGGGGTGCAGGAAGGCTGGTCCATCACCCCGGAGCGCAGGAAGACTTGTCCATCACCCCGGGGTGAAGGAAGGCTATTCCATCACTCAGGGGTGCAGGAGGGCTGGTCCATCACCCAGGGGTGTAGAAAGGCTGGTCCATCCCCCCGGGGGTTTATAGGAAGACTGATCCTCACCCCGGTGTGCAGGAAGGCTGGTCCATCACCCGGGGTGCAAGAAGGAAGGTCCTTCCCCCCGGGGGTGCAGGAAGGTTGGTCCATCACCCCGGGGTATAAGAAGGCTGGTCCATCACCCCGGGGTGTAGGAAGGCTGATCCATCACTCCAGGGTGTAGGAGGGCTGGTCCATCACCCAGGGGTGTAGAAAGGCTGGTCCATCACCCCGGGGTATAGGAAGACTGATCCATCACCCCGGTGTGCAGGAAGGCTGGTCAATCACCCCGGGGCAATGGAAGACTGATCCATCATCCCAGGGTGTAGGAAGGCTGGTCCATCACTCTGGGGTGTAGGAAGGCTGGCCCATCACTTTGGGGTGTAGGAAGGCTGGTCCATCACCCCGAGGTTTTGGAAGACTGGTCCATCACCCCGGGGTGTAGGAAGGCTAGTCCATCACCCCGGTGTGCAGGAAGGCTGGTCCGTCACCCCTGGGTACACGAAGGCTGGTCCATCACCCTGGGGTGCAGGAAGGATGGTTCATCACCCCGGGGTGCAGGAAGGATGGTCCATCACCCCGGGGTGCAGGAAGGATGGTCCATCACCCCGGGATGCAGAAAGGCTGGTCCATCACCCCGGGGTGCAGGAAGAGTGGTCCATCACCCCAGGGTGCAGGAAGGCTGGTCCATCACCCCAAGGTGCAGGAAGGCTGGTCCTTCACCCCGGGGTGTAGGAAGGGTTATCCATCACCCCAGGGTGCAGGAAGGCGAGTCCATCACCCCGTGGTGTAGGAAGACTGGCCTGTCACCCCGTGGTGTAGGAAGGCTGATGCATCACCCCAGGGTGCTGGAAGGCTGGGCCATCACCCCGGTGTGTAGGAAGGCTGGTCCATCGCCCCTTGGTGTAGGAAGGCTGATCCATAACCCCGGGGTGCAGGAAGGCTGGTCCATCCATCCTAGGGTACAGAAAGGCTGGTCCATCACTCCGGGGTGTAGGAAGACTGGTCTGTCACCCGGGGTGTAGGATGGATGGTCCATTACCCCGGTGTGTAGGAAGGCTGATCCATCACTCCGGTGTGTAGGAAGGCTGATCCATCACCCCAGGGTGTAGGAAGGCTGATCCATCACCCCAGGGTGCAGGAAGGCTGGTCCATCACCCCGGGGTGCAGGAAGGCTGGTCCATCCCGAGGGTGCAGGAAGAATGGTCCATCACCTCGGGTTGTAGGAAGGCTAGTCCATCGCCCCGGGGTGCAGGAAGGCTGGTCCATCACCCCGGGGTGTAGGAAATCTGGTGCATCACCCCAGGGTGCAGGAAGGCTGGTCCATCGCCCCGGGGTGCAGAAATGCTGGTCCATTACCCGAGGGTGCACGAAGGCTGGTCCACCACCCCGGGGTGTAGGAAGGCTAGTCCATCACCCAGAGGTGCAGGAAGGCTGGTCCATCACCCCAGGGTGCAGGAAGGCTGGTCCATCACCCCGGGGTGCAGGAAGGCTGGTCCATCACCCCGGCGCTGACGGTGTACGCATGTCTGGCTGGCCCCGCACGCACCACCCCTGGGAGTCCCTCGCCCCTTTCCCCAGTTCCCCTGGCTTTAAGATTTCCCAGGTGGGCACAGTGGGTCACGGAACTTCTATAGAACAAGTTCCAACAGCTGTTCATATATCAGGTTCTAGACAGGAGCCCTGAGAACTTCCATGGACCAAGCTCTAACTGGTATTCTTATGTCAGGTTCTAGACAGCAGCCCTGAAATCTCCTTGGAACAAATTCCAGCAGGTGTTCTTATATCAGGTCCTGGACAGCAGCCTTGAGAACCTCCATGGAACTAGTTCCAGCATCTGTTCTTGTCATACGAGGTTAGAGAGAGCAGCAGCCTAAGATGGAAGAGGCTGTGAGGGGGGACTCATGAGAACTGTACTCACCTTAGGGAGGTTCACCGGTGCAGGAGACGCGCTCTATTAATTCTTTTTAATATCCTGAAATTCTTGGAGTCACCAAGGAGGTGAGATGAGGTTGAGGGGGGGTGTTAGCCCCACCAAGAGGAAGGTCTCAAGCTCTTGCAGCACAACACAGGTAGCCAGCCAAGGTTTACACTGATATATTCCAGAGGGCTAGGTGTGGCTAGGGTCACCCCTGTGGTCGTCACTCGTGGGAAGTAACACTGAACTAACACTGCTTCACTGCACCTGGGGAAGGGATTGGAGAAGAGGGTCGTGCTCTAGCTCCCCACACAATAAATATTATGCAAATGCTGTGCCCGCTAGCGACTGGAAACGGAGCGTCGACGGCCCGCTAGTGTCCAGGGCGCCAGTAATCTCACTCCTGCCGGCCTACCCACGCTCCAAGGCAGGTCACCTGCACATGCCGCGCCTGCAGGAGGTGAGAGGTCAGCTAGGACAAGGTGAGACCAGGTCAGAGGGGTGGGGAAGGCGCGAGGTAGTGGCTGCTGGCGCAGACTCGCGGGGTCTGCAATGGCTCTCCAGAGCGGCCCGCAGCACGCAACCTGCCTGCCTACACCGCGCATCTTCTACCCTCCCTCCCTCCATAACCCTTCTCCCACGCCCCTCTACACCTCCCCTCGCCACTACCTCCTCATAAATACACCCCTGAAGCACATACATCAACACTCTAGTCTTCAATCCCAGCCCACTCATCCCTCTAGCCCTGGAAACATCCACCCCCACCCCAGAAACTAGCCCAGCCGTCTGCTACTATAGCATCCAGGGAGTAAGAATCTGCCGAGACGGTATGAGAGGCAGGTCCACCCTCCCCCACACCTTGTAATTCTTATCCTCTGTTGCCTTTCTTTCCTCCCCAGATCTTAGAGGCACATCTTGGGATAAATTCCCCACTTGCAAAGGGGTCAAAATGTGTGAAACCCCGGGCGAAACTCAGGTTCCTACGACAGCATCTTCGTGTGTGAATTGTGGTGTGATCTAACCCATCTTGTAGAGGCTGGCAGCATCCTGATCTGTTATGGGTTCTTGAAGGAGTCATGGAGAGTGTGAGTGTAAGTAAAGTGCTGTTATCCAGTGTACACTTAGACAAAACACACACACACACACACCCACACACAGATACATACACACAGACACATACACACACGCATACGCACACAGATACACACACCACACACACAGGCACACACACCTCTGGATCGATGTACGCTCTACCGTCCCTCCTTCCCTCCCTCCTATCCCTTCTTCCTCTCCCCTCCCTCCTTCACCGCCAGGGATGCTGATGCTGCTGCTGCTGCTGCTTATGCTGTTGTTCCTGCTGTTGCTGCTAATGATGTTGCTGTTACTGCTGCTTCTGCTTCTGCTGTTGTTGCTGCTGCTACTGTTGCTGCTGCTGCTGCTACTGTTGCTGCTGCTGCTACTACTGTTGCTGCTGCTGCTACTGTTGTTGCTGCTGCTACTGTTGCTGTTGCTGCTGCTACTGTTGCTGCTGCTGCTGCTACTGTTGCTGCTGCTGCTACTACTGTTGCTGCTGCTGCTGCTACTGCTGCTGTTACTGTTGTTAAGTATCCCCAAAGGAATACCTTGACGTGGTTGACATTTTATTTTAATCTAAACTAATTGTTTATAACTCGAGAATGCCTCATTCACTCGGCTTCAAACTTTCAACGCTGGTGTGGGGTAACTGGGGAAGGAAGTGAAAACTAATGCAACTATTGGCACGTACAGGGACCCCCCCCCAATCCCCCTCAGGTTAACAATATATATGTGCCATTACCAGTTTTGGGTCCCTGTGCGATAACTCGAGAAAGCCTCTTCCGATCGGCATCAAACTTTCAACACCGGGGTATGCCACTAAGGAGGCCTGGCATCGTTACTGGCGTATGTCGGTGTCAATTTTTTTTCAATATTTCTGAGATGACGATGTGTTTAACTAGGCCTAACTTAGGTCTCTCGTGAATGACGTCAGTGCTTAATAATGGCTGGTATAACTTAAGGCTAAGTTGTGACCTTAGGAACTTAAGTTATACGAACCTATTTAGGAAGTTAGGTTATACGAACCTATTTAGGAACTTAGGTTATACGAACCTATTTAGGAACTTAGGTTATACAGACGTATTTAGGAACCTGTTATACAGACGTAGATAGGAACCTGTTATACAGACGTAGATAGGAACCTGTTATACAGACGTAGATAGGAACTTAATTTATGCAGATGTAAATACAACGACTTACCAACGTAATCAACTTGGAGTTGTTGAATCCTGAGCAATAGTAACTGAGGAATGTTTCTTCAGGTCGGCTTCAAACTTCCCTCGACAGTGACCTTTGCTCAGAGGAAGCTTAGTTTTTAGATTTGGGTTGTACAAGTTTTACTTAACCAATTTTATTAAATAATTTATATCCTTGCGATAATTAAGACATATGTGGGACAGTTGGATATCTTAATTTTGGAAACGTTTCGCCCACACAGTGGTTTCCTCAGTCCAATACAGAGAAGAATGGTTGCAGAAAAATGGAGGATATCCGAGCCAACACAATCCAGTGAATGCATCCTCTGGGATCGTATTGGCTCGGACATCCTCCTGATGATGTGTTGATTGAGAGAGAGAGAGAGAGAGAAGAGAGAGAGAGAGAGAGAGAGAGAGAGAGAGAGAGAGAGAGAGAGAGAGAGAGAGATTACTCTGGTGTCAGTGAGAGATTAATGCACGGGAGCAAGGAGGATTTACCAGTGTTGAGAGTGCCATGGGAATCATGGTGGGTGCCAGGCCTTATGGCATGTTATGGTGGCTCTTCTTTCTTATTATTATTATTATTATTGGTAGTAGTAGTAGCAGTAATAGTAGTAGTAGAAGTAATTGTAGTAGTAGTAGTAGTAGTAGTAGTAGTAGTAGTAGTAGTAGTAGTAGTAGTAGTAGTAGTAGTAGTAGTAGTAGTAGTAGTAGTAGCAGCAGCAGTATAAAAGTACAAGTGTGAGGCATGAGGGTGGTCTACAACCCAGTACACATGGGTCACTATCACCATTATAAATGGGGCCACTATCACCAGCATACATGAGGTCACCATCACCAGTATACATGGGTCTCTATCACCATTATAAATGGGGTTACCATCATCGGTATACATGGGTCACCATCAACAGTATACATTGGTTACCATCATCAGTATACATGGGTCACCATCACCAGTATACATTGGTCACCATCATCAGTATACATGGGTCACCATCACCAGTATACATTGGTCACCATCATCAGTATACACGGGTCACCATCACCAGTATACATGGGTCACCATCATCAGTATACATGGGGTCACCATCACCAGTATATACGGAGTAACCATCATCAGTATACATGGGTCACCATCACCAGTATACATGGATCACCATCATCAGTATACATGGGTCACCATCACCAGTATACACGGAGTAACCATCATAAGTTTACATGGGTCACCATCATCAGTATACATGGGGTCACCATCACCAGTATACACGGAGTAACCATCATCAGTTTACATGGGTCACCATCACCAGTATACATAGGGTCACCATCACCAGTATACATAGGGTCACCATCACCAGTATACATAGGGTCACCATCACCAGTATACACGGAGTAACCATCATCAGTTTACATGGGTCACCATCACCAGTATACACGGAGTAACCATCATCAGTAAACATGGGTCACCATCACCAGTATACATAGGGTCACCATCACTCATAGTGTACCATAAGATGGAGACTTTCCACAATGGGAGACCCATTACCCCATTCCCAAAATACCCAGGAGGGTGATAATCTGGGGAATGGGAGCAGCAGGTGCCATACGTCTTGCGGAAATGGGAAGAAACGGGAGCAGCTGATAGAGAAATGGGTGAATGGTGCGTTAAAGAACTTAATGGGTGAATGGTGGGTTAGAGAAAGTAATGGGTGAATGGGGCGTTAAAGTAATGGGTGAATGGTGGGTTAAAGAAATGGGTGAATGGTGCGTTAAAGAAAGTAATGGGTGAATGGTGCGTTAAAGGGTGAATGGTGCGTTAAAGTAATGGGTGAATGGTGCGTTAAAGTGAATGGGTGAATGGTGCGTTAAAGTAATGGGTGAATGGTGCGTTAAAGTAATGGGTGAATGGTGCGTTAAAGTAATGGGTGAATGGTGCGTTAAAGTAATGGGTGAATGGTGCGTTAAAGTAATGGGTGAATGGTGCGTTAAAGTAATGGGTGAATGGTGCGTTAACGAAGTAATGGAGTGGACAAACAAGACACACGTGCAGTACAATGCCATTCTTTATTAGCGAGGTTTCGCTCACACAATGAGCTTTATCATGTCACTCGCCAACAGTGTGGGCGAGACGTAGTCAATACAGGATCGCAGTATACTGCATTCTCCTCTATTCTCCATCCTGACGGTGTTTTCTACCATCTCTCTCTCTCTCTCTCTCTCTATATATATATATATATATATATATATATATATATATATATATATATATATATATATATATATATATATATATATATATATATATATATATATATATATATATATATTTCTCTATTTCTCTCTGTTTCTGTCTCTGTCTCTCCCTCTCACCTTCTGCATCACTGAGCGAGGCTGGGGTAGGAAACTCACATTACCTCACCTAACTTAATCCACAATTCCATTAAAAGGTTACCCAGGTACTCTTGAAGGATTCACACACCAGTCATTCACAGAGTCGTGTGTGTGCGTGTTCAGAGTGTACACACCTGCCCCACTGATCATCACAATAACCTGTAAATCAAGGTCTTAAGGCTATGGATCAGCCCTAGTTTTTTTTCTGTATGTAGCAGTAAGCAGATCCACTCGCCTTCATGGTGGAAATTATGGTCTCCCTTCTTGAAAAAAAATAGTGGGTGAACTGAAATATCGAGTACAGGGGGATTCTGGTGAAGTTCTTCCGGTGTTTCACTTGAAAAAATGTATTGAGTTGTCTAGTCACATCTCTGGCTCATCCCTCGACCCAGTAGTGAGTGATCTATGTGTGTACCTTTAAGCTACGTTGGATTATCTGGCCACAAGGATTTTTTTACGGCATTGAAGATACCAAGAGGTACATTACACAAATAATCCGTACATAGGAAAGAGGAGTTCACGACAACGTTTCGGTCAGACTTGGACCATTTGGTGCGTGATCATCATGCACAACCTGGCTGTGAGAAAGAGGAAACTGGCCAGTCCTTTGCTAGGAGGTCGCCACCTCTGATCGGAATGCTCTTCTCTAAGGGGATGTTGACAACTAAGTAAATGCCTTCACTGAGCATACCTTTACTCTCCAACACAAACACATCCCTCACCGGCAGTACGTAACTAAGTCTTCAGATCAGCCTTGGCTCGGCTTTCGTTGTGGGGAGGTAGCTACTGCTAAGTACAAGGCTTGGTGAAGGTATAAGAGGCATCCCACTATCTATAACAGCAACCACCACAGGCAAGCCTGTCGATATATGGAGGTCCTAAAGCTGGTCATTTCTACATGGGAGGTTGCCACAAAAAAAAAAAATGTCTAACAGTCAGGAGAAACCTGACCTCTCTGCTGCCAAGATGCAAATTCCTGGTCCACTTAGGGAACACTCTCTACTAGCCGCAACAACTGTGTCGAAGTTGTCAGTGGTGACAGTGAGACAGAATGAAGTGTATCTTCTTCTCCTTCAATACCTGGACCAAGAAAAGATTGTGCCCCGTAGATTGGTGGCAAAAGCTCTCGCTTCAGACGCTGAGGGTCCGGGTTCAATTCCCGGCCAGGGTGGAAACACTGGGCGTGTTTCCTTACACACCGGTTGTCCCTGTTCACCCATCAGTAATAATGGGTACCTGGGTGTTCGTCGACTGGTGTGGGTCGCATCCTGGAACAAAACTGACCTAATTTGCCCGAAATACTCTGCATAACAAGCGGTTTTCTATATAGTAGTATGTCACTGATGTCAGCTATGGTCTGTATACACTGTACTTGTACTTGTAGAAACAAAGATATATTATTATTAAGTTGAGCCCAAGATTGCTGAGAAGATGTGCAGACCAGGTAGCAGCACATCTAACTCTCATCTACCAGCACTGCCTACCACATTGAAAATGGCTCTCTGTGCAAAGAGGCAAATGCAGTCCCCATTCACAAACAGAAGAACAGAACAACAATCAGAAACCAGCGTCACTACCTGGAGAGAGTTCCGGGGGTCAACGCCCCCGCGGCCCGGTCTGTGACCAGGCCTCCTTAGGTCAGTGTCCCAGGATGCGACCCACACCAGTCAACTAACACCCAGGTACCCATTTTACTGATGGGGAGCATAGACAACAGGTGGAAAGAAACACGTCCAATGTTTCTACTCTGGCTGGGAATCGAACCCAGGCCCTCACCGTGTGAAGCGAGAGCGTTAACCACCAGGCCACCAGAGCCCCACTCCTGATAATCACCGGAAAAATTCCTGAAACAATAATCTTTTAGCAAATAACCGCACTTTTTGACCATTAATATGACTCAGGAAAGTCCAGTCTGCTACTGACCTGTTAAACCTCTCTACTATGTGGCACCAGCCACTCAAGGGATCCAAGATCAGCTGTGTAGCAGCACTTGACATTGCTGGTGATTTCGACAGAGTATGACACTAGAGACTCTTGGTCAAACTGCAAGTACTGGTGGAAGTCGTTGGCTCTGCCTCCTCAGCAGAGCCTTACTCTTATGTACAAATACTGTCAAGGTGCCACACACATTGCTGCACTTCGTGGCCAGCGAGAAGACAGCTCATACACAACAAGACGGGCAGCAAACACCAACTACACTCTGACTGTACCCGTATCAAGAACATCAATTCATCTGAAATAATTTATTCCCAGAATGACTCGATTCTAGAAGACATTCGCACCGCATAATGACATTGATAAAATAAAGTCAGATGACCAAATGAAATCTCACAGCTGGCCCACAGCTGGCTACGGCTTTATCCTGCTCCCTATTTGCATGTTTCAAAGAAATAAAAATATTATAAAGACATTGTTATGTAAGACTTTTAAATAAGTTTAGGTTAGTTAAAGATCTAAGTTTATGATCACCAGCAACACCTGTGTGCATGAGAGAGAGAGAGAGAGAGAGAGAGAGAGAGAGAGAGAGAGAGAGAGAGAGAGAGAGAGAGGAGAGAGAGAGAGAGAGAGAGAGAGAGAGAGAGAGAGAGAGAGAGCACCTCTACTTGTAGCCAAGAGAAAGCGGACCTCTTTCCTGAACACTTTGCTACCAAAATGCAAGTTCCTGATCCAGCAAGGGACCCTCCTTGGCTAGCTGCAAGAACTGTGTCAAAACTGTCAGTGGTGACAATAAGGCAGGAGGAGGTGCATTTCCTTCTTAATTCACTTGACCAAGAAAAGGCTGTGGGCCCAGACAAGTTGAGCCCAAGATTGCTGAGATGTACAGACCAGCTAGCAGCACCTCTAACTCGCATCTTTCAGCACTGCCTAGTACAGTGTAAATGGCCCTCTCTCTGGAAAGAGGCAAATGTAGTCCCTGTTCACAAAAAGAAGAGCAGAGCAGAAATCAGCAACTACAGACTAGTGTCACTCCTGTCAATCACTGGTAAGATCCTTGAGACAATAATCTCAAGACAAATGACAGAGTTTTTTGACTACCACTCACTACTTTGTGATCGTCAATATGGCTTCAGGAAAGGTTACTCTGCTACTGATCTGTTGTTACACCTCTCCACTAAGTGGCACCAGTCACTAGACGAGTCCAAAGTCAGCTGTGTGGTAGCACTGGACATTCACGGTACGTTCGACCGGGTGTGGCACCAGGGCCTCTTAGCAAAACTGCAAGCACTGGGAACTGCAGGCTCTACGCTGTCTCCTCAGTGATTACCTTCATGGCAGATCTCTAAGGATAGTTCTCAATGGAACAGAATCAGCAAGACATCCTACTGGGGCAAGTGTTCCACAAGGAAGTGTTCTGGGACTAATGTTGTGGAATATCTACTTCAATGACCTCCTTCATCTCATCCCAGAACCCCATGCATATGCAGACGACTGTACACTGACATTCACTTGTCCAAGAGAAGAAATGACAGCTGCTATAAGCTACATCAATCACCAGCTGAGAGCTATATCAGCTTGGGGAAATAGATGGCAAGTAACATTTGCACCTGAGAAAACACAAATGATGATGGTCTCTAGGCACCATGATGGTAATGCAGGTGCAGTAGTAAGGATGAATGGGAGGGTGTTGGTACCTGGGGAAGAAGTTGATATCCTTGGGGTGAAATCTGACTCCAAACTGACCATGAAGAACCACGCTGTAAATCTTGCAAACAAGGCAGCCAGGAAGCTTACAGCACTTCGCCGTATTTCGCATCTGCTTGACAGTAGGGGGTTGCAAGATTCTGTATAAGGAAGAAGTACGCTCACACATTGAGTATGTTCCACTTTCTTGGTTTGCCTCCTCCCTCTCATCTGCGACTGCTTGACAGAGTAGAGAACAGAGCAAGACGTCTCATCTCTCGCCTGGACCCATCCTGGATAGATCTGTCACTCCAGCAGAGCCTTCGACACAGGAGGGATGTGGGTGGCCTTACTGTTATGTACAAAGCCATTATTGTCAAAGTACCACACTTGGATCCACTTCGAGGACAGCGTGAAGCAAGCTTCTATACCACAAGACGGGCAGAAAGCAGCAACTTCAATCTGGCTGTACCCTTCTCCAGAACATCACTTCAACTGAGATCATTTATCCCCAGGATGACTCGAGTATGGAACACATTTGTACAGCATTATGATGTCAACGAGATAAAGTCAGTTGATCAAATGAAAATGCTGGCCCATAGATGGCTCCAACTTCATCCTGTTCCCTACTTGTATGTCTCATAACAATAAAAATGCTTTCAAATGAGCTGATGTAGGTAACAGCTCTTAGCTTGTCAACAAAGTTAGGAATCCTTAACCTAACATTGTCAAACCCTGTGTAAGAGAAAAAGGAGAGAGGAGAGGGGAGAGAGAAAGAGAGAGAGAGAGAGAAAGGAGGAGAGAGAGAGGGGGGATGAAAAGAGAGAAAAGAGAGAGAGAGAGAGAGAAGAGTGGAGAGATTTGGGGGTGTTTACACAGGTAAATTAACTCAATAATAAAGATAAAAGTGAGCAAAAACTTTGAAATAAGCTGAGGTGGAAGCAGCCCCTGGAGGGGGATGGTGGGGGGCGGCGGTGGTGGTGGTGGGGTGGGGGTGGTGGTGATGGTGGTGGTGATGGTGGGGTGGGGTGGTTTGTGTGGTGGTGGGGGGGTGGTGGTAGTGATGGGGGTGGTGGGGGGTGGTGGTGGTGGGAGTGGTGGTGGGGTGGTTTGTGATGGTGGGGGTGGTGGTGGTAGTGATGGTGGTGGTGGTGGTGGTTGGTGGTGGTGGTGTGGGGGTGGTGGTGATGGTTGGGGGTGGTGGTGGGGTGATGGGGTGGTGATGGTGGTGGTGGTGATGGTGGGGGTGGTGGGGGTGGTGGGGGTGGTGATGGTGGTGGTGGGGTGGGGTGGTGATGGGGGGATGGGGTGGGGTTGTGGTGGTGGTGATGGTGGTGGTGAGGTGGTGGGAGGTGGTGGTGGTGGTGTGTGGTGGTGATGGTGGGGGGTGGTGGTGGTGGTGGTGGTGGTGGTGATGGTGGTGGTGGGGGTGGTGGGGGGGATGGTGGGGTTGGGGGGTTTTGTGATGGTGGGGGTGGTAGTGTGGGGGAGTGATGTGGTGGGGGTGGTGGTGGTGGTGGTGTGATGGTGGTGGTGGTTGGGGTGGTGGTGGTGGGGGTGGTGGTGGTGGTGGTGTTGGGGGATGGTGGGGTGGTTGGTGGTATGGTGGTGGGATGGTGGGGTGATGGTGGGGGTGGTGGTGTGATGGTGTGATGATGGGGGTTGTGGTGGTGGGGTGATGAGGGTGGGGTGGTGGTAGTTGTGGTGGTGGTTTG
>NC_069455.1:10284737-10354737 GCF_026875155.1 Cherax quadricarinatus
TTTTTAAGTTATTCCCGTTAGGCCTATTGTTAGTTAACAGCTATCAGAAAGTTACTTCAGCTAGAAGAAAGTTATTTTAGCTGTCTTGTGATGTGTCAGTCACAACAAGACGAGTGTCAGTACCTCAGTGAATGGGCGGATCTGGAGCCCATGGTCAGCTAGTACTAAATGTACCAGGCTGGTGTTCTAGCCTGCTAGTACGAGGGTTGTCTAGTAGTTACAGTATTAGCCTGCTAGCGTGAGGGCTGTCTAATGGTTACAGTATTACCCTGCTAGTATGAGGGCTGTCTAGTGGTTACAGTATTAGCCTGCTAGTGTGAGGGCTGTCTAGTGGTTACATTATTAGCCTGCTAGTGTGAGGGCTGTCTAGTGGTTACAGTATTAGCCTGCTAGTGTGAGGGCTGTCTAGTGGTTACAGTATTAGCCTGCTAGTGTGAGGGCTGTCTAGTGGTTACAGTATTAGCCTGCTAGTGTGAGGGCTGTCTAGTGGTTACAATACTAGCCTGCTAGTGTGGTGGTTAATTTACTAAGTATTTCCGTCCCTTATATTAGCTAAGTTATAATATAGAGCATCGTGCAGCTGGATATAACAATCGTTGACATTCAGCAATCTAAACTAACCTAAACTAATTGAACCTAACCACACCTCCTCCCCACTTTAACCTTATCTAACGTTAACGACGCCTAACTAAACCCTAATCTGACCTCTAATACAACTTGACCTAATATTAGCTTCGGCCAGTAGCTTAGGCCAGTAGCTTAGGCCAGTAGCTTAGGCCAGTAGGTGACTTGTACCTGCCTAGTATAAGCCAGTGGGCCTGCGGTAGTGATCCTTCCTTCTTATGTTAATAACACGGATAAACCTATTGGTAGTGATCTTGATGTGCTGTGTGACGAGACCTCAGTAGCGGTCTGAGACCTCAGTAGTGGTCTGAGACCTCAGTAGTGGTCCAGACCATATGACCAGACTTACCCATGATTCACTAGACCACAACTATTTTTTTTCCTCTTACAGCATTACGATGATTATTTTCCTGTTTATATTCACTAGTGAACATACTTGGTGGTACAAGTAACAATAATATATTCTGACAATATAAGGAAAAACAGCAATATTTTCCATATATATATATATATATATATATATATATATATATATATATATATATAATATATATATATATATATATATAATAATATTATATATATATATTTGTCCGTGGAAACAAAGAGGGGAATGTATGGGAGTACAGTTATACCAACGATCTTATATGGGTGTGAAGCAGCATGGGTGGTGAATGTTGCAACCAGGAGAAGGCTGGAGGCAGTGGAGACATCGTGTCTGGGGGCATTGTGTGGTGTGAATATAATGCAGACAATTCGTAGTTTGGAAGTTAGGAGGAGGTGCGGGATTATCAAAACTTTTATGCAGAGGGCTGAGGAGGGGTTGTTGAGGTGGTTCAGACATGTAGAGAGGTTGGAAGGAAATTGAGTGACTTCGAGAGTGCATAAATTTGTAGTGGAGGGAAGGCAGGATAGAGGTCGACCTAGGAAAGGTTGAAGGGAGTGGGTAAAGGAGGTTTTGTGTGCGAGGGGCTTGGACTTCCAGCAAGCATGGGTGAGCCTGTTAGATAGGAGCGAATGGAGACAAACGGTTTTTAGGACTTGACGTGCTGTTGGAGGGTGAGCAAGGTAGTATTATGAAGGGGTTCAGGGAAACCGGCAGGCCGGACTTGAGTCCTGGAGATGGAAGTACAGTGTCTGCACTCTGAAGGACGGGTGTTAATGGAAACATAAACACATATGCAGTTTAATGTGATCCTTTATTGACAACGTTTCGCCCACACAGTGGGCTTTTTCAAGTCACACACAGATCTACCTGGGGTGGAAGGTAGATCTGTGTGTGATTTGAAAAAGCCCATTGTGTGGGCGAAACGTTGTCAATAAAGGATCACATTAAACTGCATATGTGTTTATGTTTCCATTGTGTCGGTATTTTATACCATTTATTTTCATCGAGGGATGTTAATGTTGCAGGTTTATAACTGTAGTGTAAGTGTGTCTCTGGCAAGACAGTGATGGAGTGAATGATGAAAGTGTTCTTTTTTCGGGCCACCCTGCCTTTTGGGGGGAGACGGCCCATGGTTAATATATAATATATATTATATATATATATATATATATATATATATATATATATATATAATATATATATATATATTTTATATATATATATATATATTTTATATATATATAATATATAAGAACATAAAAACTAAGAACGAAGGAACACTGCAGAAGGCCTACTGGCCCATGCGAGGCAGGTCCAAGTCCCTACCGGCTTAAGGGCCCAAAGCACCAACCTAGTCGGTCAAAGGGCACATTGACTTAAGGGAGGAACACGGCAACCGACCTGTTAGCACAAGCTATCAGGGCCAACTCACACCCACCCACATCTACTCATGTATTTATCCAACCTATTTTTAAAGCTACACAACGTTCTGGCCTCTATAACGGTACTTGGGAGTTTGTTCCACTCATCCACAACTCTATTACCAAACCAGTACTTTCCTATATCCCTCCTGAATCTGAATTTTTCCAACTTAAAACCATTGCTGCGAGTCCTGTCTAGGCTAGATATTTTCAGCACACTATTTACATCCCCTTTATTTATTCCTGTCTTCCACTTATAAACCTCAATCATATCCCCCCTAATTCTACGTCTTTCTAGAGAGTGCAGTTTCAGGGCCCTTAGTCTATCCTCATGGGGAAGGTTTCTGATACATGGATCATCTTTGTCATCCTCCTTTGTACATTTTCCAGAGAATTTATATCCATTCTGTAATACGGTGACCAAAACTGTGCAGCATAATCTAAATGAGGCCTAACCAAGGATGTATAGAGTTGAAGAACAACCTGAGGACTCCTATTATTTATGCTTCTTGATATGAAGCCAAGGATTCTATTAGCTTTATTGCGAACACTTATGCACTGTTGTCTTGGTTTCAGATTACTGCTAACCAGAACTCCTAAATCTTTTTCGCAATCCGTAATATTAAGATCTACATTATTTAGTTTATATGTGGCATGGTTATTGTCCTGTCCAACATTTAGAACTTTGCATTTGTCTATATTAAACTGCATCTGCCACTTCTCCGACCACTGCATCAGTCTATTCAAATCTTCCTGGAGTGCTCGAATGTCCTCGTCAGAATGAATTCGACGGCCTATTTTGGTGTCATCGGCAAACTTGCCGATGTCGCTCTTATGCCCTCATCTATGTCGTTTATGTAGATTGTGAACAGCAGGGGGCCCAACACTGACCCCTGTGGAACACCGCTCGTGACGCTTCCCACTCTGATTTCTCCCCATTTATGCAAACTCTCTGCTGCCTATTTGTCAACCATGCCTCTATCCAGGAAAAAATTTCTCCTCCTATTCCATGTGCTTTTAATTTTCCTCAATAGTCTCTGATGTGGGACCCTGTCAAAAGCCTTACTGAAGTCCATATACACAATATCATATTCATTACCATGATCTACCTCCTCAAATACCTTAGTGAAAAAAGTTAATAAATTCGTAAGGCAGGAACGCCCCTTTGTAAAACCATGCTGAGATTCGTTGATTAATTTATGCTTTTCAAGGTGGCTACGAACTGCCTCGGCAATTATTGATTCCATAAATTTTCCCACTATGGAGGTTAGGCTTATTGGTCTATAGTTCGAAGCTAAGGACCTGTCACCTGTTTTGAAAATAGGTATCACATTTGCCATTTTCCACTTATCTGGCACCATGCCAGTTTGTAGTGATATGTTGAAAAGATATATATATATATATATATATATATATATATATATATAAATATAGGTAGTAGGTTGGTAGACAGCAATCACCCAGGGAGGTACTACCGTCCTGCCAAGGGAGTGTAAAACGAAAGCCTGTAATTGTTTTACATGATGGTAGGATTGCTGGTGTCTTTTGTCTGTCTCATAAATATGCAAGATTACAGGTACGTCTTGCTACTTCTACTTACACTTAGGTCACACTACACATACATGTACACGTTTATTTATACACACTCATCTGAGTTTTCTTTGATTTTATCTTAATAGTTCTTGGTCTTATTACTTTTCCTTTTATATCCATGTGGAAGTGGAATAAGAATCTTTCCTCCGTAAGCCATGCATGTTGTAAAAGTCAACTAAAATGCCGGGAACAATGGGCTAGTAACCCCTTTTCCTGTAAAGATTACTAAAAAGAATAAGAAGAAGAAAATTGTCAAAGTGGGAAGTCTGAATGTGCGTGGATGTTGTGCAAATGATAAGAAAAAGATGATTGTGGATGTTATGAATGAGAAGAAGCTGGATGTCCTGGCTTTAAGTGAAACAAAGCTGAAGGGGGTGGGAGAGTTTCAATGGAGAGGAATAAATGGGATTAGGTCAGGGTTCAAATAGAGTTAGAGCTAAAGAAGAGTAGCAATAATGTTGAAGGATAAGCTATGGCAGGAAAAAAGGGACTACAAATGTATAAATTCAAGGATTATGTGGAGTAAATAAAGATTGGATGTGAAAAGTGGTTTATAGCAAGCGTGTATGCACCTGGAGAAGAGAGAAGTGTAGAGGAGAGAGAGAGATTCTGGGTAATGTTGAGTGAATGCGTGGGGAGTTTTGAATCAAGTGTGAGAGTAATGGTGGTTGGGGATTTCAATGCTAAAGTGGGTAAAAATGTTATGGAGGGAGTAGTAGGTAAATTTGGGGTGCCAGGGGTAAATGTAAATGGGGAGCCTTAAATTGAGCTATGTGTAGAAAGAAATTTGGTAATAGTAATACATATTTATGAAAAAGAGGATAAATAAATGTACAAGGTATGATGTAGCACGTAATGAAAGTAGTTTATTAGATTATGTATTGGTGGATAAAAGGTTGATGGGTAGGCTCCAGGATGTACATGTTTATAGAGGGGCAACTGATATATCGATCATTATTTAGTTGTAGCTACAGTTAGAGTAAGAGGTAGATGGGAAAAGAGGAAGGTGGCAACAACAAGTAAGAGGGAGGTGAAAGTGTATAAACTAAGGGAGGAGGAAGTTCGGGCGAGATATAAGCGACTATTGGCAGAAAGGTGGGCTAGTGCAAAGATGAGTAGTGGGGGGGGTTAAAGAGGGTTGGAATAGTTTTAAAAATGCAGTATTAGAATGTGGGGCAGAAGTTTGTGGTTATAGGAGGGTGGGGGCAGGAGCAAAAGAGGAGTGATTTGGTGGAATGATGAAGTAAAGGGGTGATAAAAGAGAAAAAGGTAGCTTACGAGAGGTTTTTACAAAGCAGAAGTGTTATAAGAAGAGCAGAGTATATGGAGAGTAAAAGAAAGGTGAAGAGAGTGGTGAGAGAGTGCAAAAGGAGAGCAGATGATAGAGTGGGAGAGGCACTGTCAAGAAATTTTAATGAAAATAAGAAAAAATTTGGAGTGAGTTAAACAAGTTAAGAAAGCCTAGGGAAAGTATGGATTTGTCAGTTAAAAACAGAGTAGGGGAGTTAGTAGATGGGGAGAGGGAGGTATTAGGTAGATGGCGAGAATATTTTGAGGAACTTTTAAATGTTGAGGAAGAAAGGGATGCGGTAATTTCATGCACTGGCCAGGGAGGTATACCATCTTTAGGAGTGAAGAAGAGCAGAATGTAAGTGTGGTGGAGGTACGTGAGGCATTACGTAAAATGAAAGGGGGTAAAGCAGCTGGAACTGATGGGATCATGACAGAAATGTTAAAAGCAGGGGGGGATATAGTGTTGGAGTGGTTGGTACTTTTGTTTAATAAATGTATGAAAGAGGGGAAGATACCTAGGGATTGGCGGAGAGCATGTCTAGTCCCTTTATATAAAGGGAAAGGGGACAAAAGAGATTGTAAAAATTATAGAGGAATAAGTTTACTGAGTATACCAGGAAAAGTATACGGTAGGGTTATAATTGAAAGAATTAGAGGTAAGACAGAATGTAGAATTGCGGATGAGCAAGGAGGTTTCAGAGTGGGTAGGGGATGTGTAGATCAAGTGTTTACAATGAAGCATATATGTGAACAGTATTTAGATAAAGGTAGGGAAAGTTTTTATTGCATTATGGATTTAGAAAAGGCATATGATAGAGTGGATAGAGGAGCAATGTGGCAGTGTTGCAGTATATGGAATAGGTGGTAAGTTACAAAATGCTGTAAAGAGCTTTTATGAGGATAGTGAGGCTCAGGTTAGGGTGTGTAGAAGAGAGGGAGACTATTTCCCCGGGTAAAAGTGGGTCTTAGACAGGGATGTGTAATGTCACCATGGTTTTTTAAATATATTTATAGATGGGGTTGTAAAAAGAAGTAAATGCTAGGGTGTTCGGGAGGGGTGGGTTTAAATTAGGGGGAAAATCAAATTCAAAATAGGAATTGACACAGTTACTTTTTGCTGATGATACTGTGCTTATGGGAGATTCAAAGAAAATTGCAAAGGTTAGTGGATGGAGTTTGAGAATGTGTGTAAGTAGAAAGTTGAAAGTGAACATAGAAAAAGAGTAAGGTGATGAGGGTATCAAATATTTAGATAAAGAAAAATTGGATATCAAATTGGGGAGGAGGAGTATGGAAGAAGTGAATGTTTTCAGATACTTGGGAGTTGACGTGTCGGCGGATGGATTTATGAAGGATGAGGTTATCATAGAATTGATGAGGGAAAAAAGTGTGAGTGGTGCGTTGAGGTATATGTGGAGTCAAAAACGTTATCTATGGAGGCAAAGAAGGGAATGTATGAAAGTATAGTAGTACCAACACTCTTATATGGATGTGAAGCTTGGGTGGTAAATGCAGCAGCGAGGAGACGTTGGAGGCAGTGGAGATGTCCTGTCTAAGGCAATGTGTGGTGTAAATATTATGCAGAAAATTCGGAGTGTGGAAATTAGGAGGTGTGGAGTTAATAAAAGCATTGTCAGAGGGCAGAAGGGGGTTGTTGAGGTGGTTTGGTCATTTAGAGAGAATGGATCAAAGTAGATGACATGGAAAGCATATAAATCTATAGGGGAAGGAAAGAGGGTAGGGGTCGCCCTCGAAAGGGTTGGAAAGAGGGGGTAAAGGAGGTTTTGTGGCGAGGGGCTTGGACTTCCAGCAAGCGTGCATGAGCGTGTTAGATAGGAGTGAAATGGAGGACGAATGATACTTGGGACCTGACGATCTGTTGGGTGTGAGCAGGGTAATATTTAGTGAGGGGATTCAGGAAACGGTTATTTTCATATAGTCGGACTTGAGTCCTGGAAATGGGAAGTACAATGCCTGCACTTTAAAGGAGGGTTTGGATATTGGCAGTTTGGAGGGATATGTTGTGTATCTTATACGTATATGCTTCTAAAACTGTTGTATTCTGAGCACCTCTGCAAAAGCAGTGATAATGTGTGAGTGTGGTGAAAGTGTTGATGATGATGATATTTCTTTTTGGGATTTTCTTTCTGTTTGGTCACCCTGCCTCGGTGGGAGACGACCGACTGTGAAATATATATATATATTGTATATATATATAATATATATATTAATTATATATTATATATTATATATATATATATATATATATATATATATATATATATATATATATATATATATATATATATATAATGGAATTTTAATATATGGCGTAATTTAGCAAATAAAATGTGTATAAAAGTAATTTTGAATAAGTAACATTATGTAACATTGGTTGTGTTCCTGTCATGTAACTGTATCAACATACTGCAGTTGTATTCTTCTTATTATACAATACATGTAAGGTGATGATGGGCAGGATACAGTAGCAATACTGGGTATCTTATTGAGAGAACGTTTCGCTCGCAGTGCGGGTGAAACGTTCCATCAATGGGGAGGGCAGATAAGTGTTTTATGTTCATAATTCACCTCTGGATGAAGCGTACAGCGCACACGGGCGAAACGTTTCGTCATTAAGATACCTAGTGTTGCACTTGTCGGTATTACTTACCACCAATAATAAGATACTCGAAGAACCGTTGTCATAAGCTTTTTCCTATGTGCAGTTATTTGTGTATTGTTCCAGTTACTGTATTGTGCTTATGTGTTGTTTAATAATAAGATATAGGCAACTAACGTGGTCTCTCTCTTGGCCAGGCGGAGCTGGACAAGTATTTACCCAACCTGGCGGAACCGTCCGTCCAACCCCGCAGAGACTCCGCTTCTCAGATCGATGAATTCTTTGAGGGCGAAGTGGACCCCAGCGTGTGTCCGGGTGTGCGGCGGGGCGGCAGTAACACTTACGTCTCCTCCGTTAGCCATCGCGACGCTCATGACGAGGACGTCTTCATAAAGCCTGAACCCATGGCGTCTGTGGACTCCAAGCTCAGCATGTGGGAGGATGTGACGTCTTCCATACAACAGCTAGGTCCTGAGCTGCACGACGCTAGTGGCGTCTTACACGACTCTAGTGGCGTGCTACACGACGCTGGCGGCGTCCTACACGACTCCAGTGGGGTATTGCTGAGTGATGTGCCCAGGGGCAGCTATCAGCATGCTCATACCTTCTGTAGTGCCAGCATTAAGCTAGAGGAACCCACCCTGGTACAGTGTCACTTGTCACCCGAGCTGCCCAAGTTGCTATCTACGCCTTCCCCTCCGCCTCTCATCTTGCCCCCACGCCTGCCCCTCTCCTCCACGCCCACTTCCACCCACTCTGCCTTCAGGTTTCCCTCCAGCAGCAGCCTGGTGCCGCCCACGAGACTCTGCATGCCGCCCACACCGCCCGCGTCAGAGCACGGGTCTCCAGCCGACCAGCACTACCGTCGTACCCCACCCCCGCCCTACATGGTGCCCGCCTCGCCTACCTCCAGCGCGGGAATGGGCGGCAGTCCCGCGTGCAGTAGCAGCAGCAGCCTTGGTGGGCGTGTAGGCGGGGGCGGCAGTCCCGCATGCAGCAGTAGCAGCTTGGGTGGGCGTGTGGGTGGGGGAGGCTTGGTACCATCATCACCCACACTGCCCTCCACACTGTTGAGTGAGGCAGCGACACATAAGTACTCACGAAGGAACAACCCGGAACTGGAGAAACGACGTATCCATCACTGTGATTTCCCAGGTACGTTAACATCAATCAACACTTGGGGATCTTTATTCTGGAGACGTTTCGCCACATAGTGGCTTCATCAGCCCAATACAAAGAAAAATGGTGAAGATCAGGAGACTGAGGTAATCAGTCCCTGAATCTTCCGATCTTCATTATTCTTCTTTGTATAGGACTGATGAAGGCAATGTGTGACGAAACCTTCCCAGAATAAAGATCCCCAAGTGTTGTACATGTGTCTAATTTATCAACTTGTTGGTTCTATGAATTATTTACGTACATAAATGAACACACAAGTATTCTAATTCTTATGTTCTAGTTGACACTAGAACATAAAGGGAACACTGCCCATGCTAGGCAGGTCTAACTCACACCCACTTAGTGTACTTGTAGCTACTCTGGAGTTCGTTCCACTAGTCTACAACTCTATTGCCAGACCAGTGCTTTCCTACATGCTTTCAAAATCTATTTTTGTTTCCAACTTCGACCTATTGTTGCTAGTCCTGTCTTGGTTAATGGTCCAGTCGGACCCATTGTTGCTAGTCCTGACTTGGTTAATGGTCCAGTCGGACCCATTGTTGCTAGTCCTGACTTGGTTAATGGTCCAGTCGGACCCATTGTTGCTAGTCCTGTCTTGGTTAATGGTCCAGTCGGACCCATTGTTGCTAGTCCTGTCTTGGTTAATGGTCCAGTTCGGACCCATGTTGCTAGTCCTGACTTGGTTAATGGTCAGTCGGACCATTGTTGCGAGTCCTGTCTTGGTTATGTCCAGTCGGACCATTGTTGCTAGTCTGACTTGGTTTAATGTCCAGTCGGACCATTGTTGTTGTCCTGACTTGGTTAATGGTTCAGTCGGACCCATTGTTTGCTAGTCCTGTCTGTTAATGGTTCAGTCGGACCCATTGTTGCTAGTCCTGTCTTGGTTAATGGTCCAGTCGGACCCACTGTTGCTAGTCCTGTCTTGGTTAATGGTTCAGTCGGACCCATTGTTGCTAGTCCTGTCTTGGTTAATGGTTCAGTCGGACCCATTGTTGCTAGTCCTGTCTTGGTTAATGGTTCAGTCGGACCCATTGTTGCGAGTCCTTCTTGGTTCATGGTTCAGTCGGACCATTGTTGCTAGTCCTGTCTTGGTTAATGGTCAGTCGACCCATTGTTGCTAGTCCTAGTCTTGGTTAATGGTTCAGTCGGACCATTGTTGCTAGTCCTGTTGGTTAATGTCCAGTCGGAACCCATTGTTGCGAGTCCTGTCTTGGTTAATGGTCCAGTCGGACCCATTGTTGCTAGTCCTGTCTTGGTTAATGGTTCAGTCGGACCCATTGTTGCGAGTCCTGTCTTGGTTCATGGTCCAGTCGGACCCATTGTTGCTAGTCCTGTCTTGGTTCATGGTCCAGTCGGACCCAAACGTCACTACAAGTTTCTCTCACCTATGTAAAGTATTGTCACTTTGTATTGTTTTTCTTAGATATTTTCAGAGCGTTATTTGTATTCCCTTTATCTCTGTCTGTAGACTTCAGTCTGACTCTCCAGGATTCTACACCTTGCCAGCAAGTGCAGCTTAATTACTGTCAAGAAGCGGCTGTTTTCTCAGTGCGATACCGATATCATGTACTAGAGATGCTGGAGGACAAGGGAAGGGCTCTTGATCCTCAAAACTGGAGCTACTTTCTTATTCTTAGCCATTGAATCAATCCTAATTACATCACAGTCTTCCTGCGCTGCATGACCCCTACACATCAAGGTCATCAACTGATAGTTGAGTAATCTTGACACATCAAGGTCATCAACTGATAGTTGAGTAATCTTGACACATCAAGGTCAATAACTGATAGTTGAGTAATCTTGACACATCAAGGTCAATAACTGATAGTTGAGTAATCATGACTCATCAAGGTCATTAAGTCCTTGCTTGTTGTTGTTGCAGGTTGTACTAAGGTCTACACAAAGTCATCACATCTCAAGGCTCATCAGAGAATCCATACAGGTAAGACAACCTCCATTTATAGTTGTAGCAGTAAGCCTAACTGTCCCTACTAGGCAGGTCCTACTCACTTATGTAGGCCGACTGGATCATGTTAGGAGAGTCCTACTTATTACGTGTAGTAGGCCTACTAGTTCATGCTAGGAGAGGCCTACTCTCGGTAATAGGCCTACTGGCTCACAAGAACATATGAAATCCCATATGAAGACCCTGACCGGGTGGTTATATTGACTAGCTTGTGCTAATAGGTTTGATGCCGTGTTCCTTCCTTAAGTGGATGTGATCTGTCTTGACTAGGTTGGTTATTTGTAAACAGGGTTAGGAGCAGGATCATACAAGGAGTAGAAAAGGCTGTGTTGGTTACTGGGCATAGAGAGACTCGCTTGTGGCTAACTCCTCCCATCTGACATCAAGCACCCAGTGCAGCGCCTTGTTCTGGACACGCTGCAGTTTAAGTTTGTTTTTGCTCCAAGAGAGAGGGCTAGAGGAAAGTTATCAGAGGACGTATTAGGGATTTGTAGAGGTGTAGTTTGGTGCGTTGAGAGGCATGTTGCAGCTTGTAGAGGCCCGCAAGGGCCTTACTAGCTATTGCACGCCTTGAGTGAATGTGTCCGTGTAAGCGAAGGTAGTCAAGATTAACGCCAAAGACAGTGACAGATTGTGTGATGGGGATGTAAGTGCGGTGTCAGCTGTTCTGAGCTCGACAGGTAATGGAGCATTACGTTTCCTATAGTTAAAATACGCAGTGCTGGATTTAGCTGCATTGGATTTGATCCTCCATTTTTGTTCCCAGAAGGCTATCCTGTCGACCTCATTTTGTGTTTTGTGTGTGAGTGTATCTATATTGGCGTGAGTGGTAAGTTGTGTAATGTCGTCTGCATAGGCTAGTGTGATGGAGTTGTGGTATACAGGTGTTGGAATGTCGTCAGTGGATAAAATGTAGAGGGTAGGGGAGAGGACAGATTCCCTGGGGTACTCCAGCATTTAGTGTGAAGTAGTCAGAGTAACAGCCTTGGAATTTGATTCTCATGGTACGGCCGTCTAGGAAGTTGCAGAGGAGTTTATGAGTAGTGAGAGGCAGGTTAAAGTTAGTGCAGAGTTTGTACTTGAGCCCTTCGTGCCAGACAGTGTCAAAAGCTTTTTCAACGTCTTTTGCAACCAGGGCTGTCCTGTTTCTTTGTTTTGTGTTTATGTGGATGTAGTTGAGAATGATCTTAATGGCATCCTGTGTGGATCTGTGAGTTCTGAAGCCAAACTGGCCATCAGAAAGTAGAGAGTTGTGTTCCAGGTATCTGCGAAGGCGATGGTTGATGAGTTTTTCAAAGAGTTTTCCTAAAGTTTCGAGGAAGCTGATAGGGCAATAGTTTCTAGGGTCAGAGTGGTCTTTATTGGGTTTAGGAAGGAGGATAGTAGTAGCAGCTTTGAAGAGGGAAGGGAAGTATCCAGAGTCAAGGGAGGCATTGAGGAGGTTTGTGTAGGCAGTAATGATAGAGTCAGGAAGGTGTTTTAGGATAATATGGTTTAGGCCAGAGGCACCAGGGGCCTTGGGAGGAAGGTGTCTGAGGAGAGTTTTAACGTCTGTATTGGTGAAAGGAGTGTCAAGTACAGATGGATGTGGCTGTCTGGTGTTGTTTCGTATGTGTGTGTAGTGTTCCAGTGTTCTATGTTCTGAATGTGTTGAATAGCGTTAGGGTGAGGTGGGTGAGGGTGGAAGATGTTCTCCCAGATGTGTTTGAAGATGTTAGTAGCAGCCAATGGGTCTGAGATGTGTGTGTTGTTGTGGGTGATGTGTTTGAATTTGATGGTGGGAGTTGTGCCTCTGATTTTTTTGATAAAGTTCCAGAAGGCTTTAGTGTTTTTAATACGCTGTTTGTCTGCTTGTTGTATGAGTTGTGACCAGTGATTGTTGTGGTCTTGGTCTAGGCTGTGTAAAATGTTGTTTCTAAGGTAAGTGAGATCTAATCGGACTTGATTAAATCTATGTGTGTTGTAGAGGAAGCGGTTGTGGTAGCAGATAATTAGTCTTCTTGTTCTGATTGAGGGTTTGAAGGAATAACGAGTGGTGTGAGTTTTCTTTGGTATTGCGATGTTGGCTGCTTGTGTAATGGTGTCCTGGATGTGATCAAGTTGAGTGTCGATGTCAGAGACAGGTTTGTTGTTGTAGTCATAGGTGAGGTTAGCATTGTCTATGTGTTGTTTGAAAGCATCCCAGTCAGCTTTCTTGTAGGAGAAGGAAGGTGTGGCTGGGATGAGTATAGGGTTGGAGGAGTTGTATAAGATGACTGGGATGTGATCAGAGCCTGTAACAGGGCCAGGTGAGATGTAGTGTTGAAATAGAGAGCTGGCTCGGTTTGCCAGAATGATGTCGGGTTTGCCTTGGCCAGTGTGGTTGTAGAAGGTCACTACCATCATAACAACAGTTAAGTCACTACCATCATAACAACAGTTAAGTCACTACCATCATAACAACAGTTAAGTCACTGCCATCATAACAACAGGTTAAGTCACTACCATCATAACAGCTAAGTCACTACCATCATAACAACAGGTTAAGTCACTACCATCATAACAACAGTTAAGTCACTACCATCATAACAACAGGTTAAGTCACTACCATCATAACAACAGTTAAGTCACTACCATCATAACAGCTAAGTCACTACCATCATAACAACAGTTAAGTCACTACCATCATAACAACAGGTTAAGTCACTACCATCATAACAACAGTTAAGTCACACTAGTGTCCCCTCAACAAGGTAAACAATAAGGTAAACAATAAGGTAAACAATAAGGTAAACAATAAGGTAAACAACAAGGTAAACAATAAGGTAAACAATAAGGTAAACAATAAGGTAAACAATAAGGTAACCAACAAGGTAAACAATAAGGTAAACAACAAGGTAAACAATAAGGTAAACAATAAGGTAAACAACAAGGTAAACAATAAGGTAAACAACAAGGTAAACAATAAGGTAGACAATAAGGTAAACAACAAGGTAAACAATAAGGTAAACAACAAGGTAAACAATAAGGTAAACAATAAGGTAAACAATAAGGTAACCAACAAGGTAAACAATAAGGTAAACAACAAGGTAAACAATAAGGTAAACAACAAGGTAAACAATAAGGTAAACAATAAGGTAAACAATAAGGTAAACAATAAGGTAAACAACAAGGTAAACAATAAGGTAAACAATAAGGTAAACAATAAGGTAAACAATAAGGTAAACAATAAGGTAAACAACAAGGTAAACAATAAGGTAAACAAGGTAAACAATAAGGTAAACAATAAGGTAAACAACAAGGTAAACAATAAGGTAAACAATAAGGTAAACAACAAGGTAAACAATAAGGTAAACAACAAGGTAAACAATAAGGTAAACAATAAGGTAAACAATAAGGTAAACAACAAGGTAAACAATAAGGTAAACAATAAGGTAAACAATAAGGTAAACAAGGGGGCAAAGAAAACGGGATACTCGAGTTATCTCTTAAATTCCGATTATTTTTTACACAAATTATAGTTAGAGTCTGTATACGTAGCTAATTATTATTATTATTATTATTATTATTATCATTATTGTTACAATTGCTGTTGTTACTACTATTAACATTAGTAGTAGTAGTAGTAGTAGTATTAGTAGTAGTAGTAGTAGAAGTAGTAGTAGTAGTGGTAGTAGTATTAGTATTAGTAGTAGTATTAGAAGTAGTAGTAGTAGTAGTGATTAGTATTGGTATTAGTAGTAGTAGTATTAGTATTAGTATTAGTAGTAGTAGTAGTATTAGTATTAGTATTAGTAGTAGTATAATGTAGAGTAGTAAGTAGTAGTAGTATGGTGTAGTAGTATATTAGTATTAGTAGTAGTAGTAGATTAGTATTGGTATTAGTAGTAGTAGTATAGTATTATAGTATGTAGTAGGTAGTAGCAGTAGTAGAGTAGTAGTATATGTATAGTGGTAGTAGTAGTAGTAGTGCATAGTAGTACAGATAAAAAGTAAATGTAGTAAGTAGTAATAGTGTAGTAGTGGTAGTAGTAGAAGTAGACAGTATAGTAGTAACAAAGGTAACAATAGTAACAATTGTAGTAACATAATAATAGTAGTAGAAGTAGTAAACTAGCGAATAACAGTAGTAGTAGTAACAATAACTAGTAGTAGCAGAGGTGTAATAGCAGTAATCGATGTAGTAGCAGTAAGTAACAACATAACAGTAGTGAAGAAACAGCTAGTAAAAAATAGTATAGCACGGTATGTAATAATAGTACAGTAAACTGAATAGTAACAACTGCAGTGGCAGAGTAAACAGAGCAAGTAATAAACACAGTAAGCGGTTATTAAGGAATGTCTGAGATATCTGGAACTTCAAGACAAGTACATCTCTTACCTTCCCGCCATTGTCTATTAAAAAACAATAACAACTGTTATTATGGATTTCTCTTAGTGGAATCTTCGTCTGGAAAAATGAAAATAAAAAATGCTTATTACGCTGATATTTGAGCGTAATAAGTAGTTTTGGAGATTAATGTGACAAGCGAGAGAGGGGGGAAAGAAGTTCTTTAGCTTTTATTGACTTTGAAGGCTGTTCTTAAGTGAGACAAAAATCATAAAAAAATATGAATATGGTTGAAGTTTAAGTTATGCCAAGGAATCGGACGCAGGAAAACTGACCAATCAGCGACGAGCTGAGTCTTCATTCACAAGTGTTGGTGTTGCTGAGGTACGATGACCTCCCTTCTTACCACAACCACCTGTGATAACTAAAGTCATCATTCACTCTTAATGCTCATTTATCTCGATAAGCAAAAGCAATACAGGGATAAACAAGTGACAAATGACTAAACAGCACGATAATAATTAAGCATGCCCAAGAAAACGTAATTAACTGACCATATGCTTTCGTGGAGAAGGGGGGAAAGAATTTTCTCTTGGTTATTGGGGGTGATGGCGGCATTATCACCATTATTTACCCATCGACTTGTAATCACGCTATATATATCACATATCTAGTCACGCCAGGAGAGGCGCAAAAAAAAAAAAACACACGAAAAAAGCGGATTTGTGAAGTTGACAGTGTATTAACAGGAGAATTGGAGTGGTGAAGTATTGTGTGGCGAGGTGTGGCAACCCAGTCAGCGGGGGGGGGGGGGTGAAGGGACAGGTTCCCGCCAAGTGATGCTGGTGTTACTCAGCTGGTGTTAGTGACCCATCGCACCTTCCTCATTATCCAGTTTGCTGCCTGATAACATCTCCCCAGGGAACCTTTCATTACACGCTGCATTCGTACTGAAGTCATTAGGTGGGGGGGAGACTCTGAAGTTTGCAGTAGGTTAGGACCTGTATGATAATTATACTTATGTGTACCTGTATCTAAAACTTACTAGGATACAGGTCATGGATACTGGCCTGAGAGTCAGGAAATGTATGAACTATGAACCAAGTCTAACTGGACGGTTGCAAGATAAAAGAGCAGTCGGATGTGACCTTACTAGGTGGGTCATTGGTCTTAGCCCGGGAGGTGACATGGACCTGCCTCGCATGGGCCAGTAGGCCTGCTGCAGTGTTTTTTCTTTCTTGTGTTCTTATATACACTATATTTAGGCTGAGAGGGGGGAAGACAGCCTATGAAGGCTACTCATAACATTGTCACCACCAGACCAGACTAATACCTAAAACAGGCATTAAACTCAGCATATATATATACTGGCAGAAATACACATCTCAGTGTATATATCCTATTAAAATGACTTACATTAGGCTAGGGTAAGACGCTGCCTTTTTTATGTTAAATTCTGCTGTGAAGTCGATAATATACTATTTTTTTAGTTAACACTAACACTCTTGTGAAACTAAAGTATTATTATTGTTATTTTCCATCCTGATGTAATAATAATAAGAATAATAATAATCTTTGTGTAAGAAAATTACAAATATTTTAGACTGCATTATAAATCTGTACAAATATGAGGTCACCTAGGTGTCGTGGACCTCCAGGGTGTCGCAGACCTCCTAGGTGTCGTAGACCTCCTAGGTGTCGTAGACCTCCTAGGTGTCGTGGACCTCCAAGGTGTCGCAGACCTCCTAGGTGTCGCAGACCTCCTAGGTGTCGTAGACCTCCTAGGTGTCGTGGACCTCCTAGGTGTCGTGGACCTCCTAGGTGTCGCAGACTTCTTAGGTGTCGTGGAACTCCTAGGTGTAGACCTAGATGTCGTAGGCCTGCTAGGTGTCGTAGGCCTGCTAGGTGTCGTAGACCTAGAACAAAGGTAAATTATACGGAGTTAACCTACGATAATCCATTATTTTTAAATAGGCCGGCTTATTTCTACCGTTTTCTTAACATTTCCACCGTATTCTTAACATTTCCACCGTATTATTAACATTTCCACCGTATTATTAACATTTCCACCTTATTCTTAACATTTCCACTAGGATTCTTCCATACAGCTCTCACGGTAACTTTAATCTTTATTGTTGAATCATTCTCTTTTTCACACTTACCTGGTTGATACCACACACGATAAATACATGAAACACGAGAATGAGAGGATCATGGCGTGTGTATCCTTGAGATATAAGACAAAGACTAAAGTGAATTTGCTCTAATTTACTCTAGTATATAAATTAAGGTGAAGTTGTGACATTAAATATTCTATTTTGTCAATATATCTGAAATCCTGACCAAGAATCCCGGAGTAAATAAGAATATAATTTTCCTTAAGGGCTGAATGTATTTGGCAGTCATTCATCCCGTAAAGGAACTTGACTTTATATGAGACTATATTTTTCCAAACAAAATATATCAACTCTATCCTCGGCTGTTACAATATTGAGAGTATCACTCCATCCCTGGCTACAAGATTCATGCATTACTTAACAGGTGTAAGCATAAAGTCGTTGGATGTGTCGGAACACAGGTGAGCAAGCCACGGTCCATCCTGGCATGTTTGAGGTTGCCAGACACGTCTGAGGTCACCAGGAGAGGTCACAGCCAGTGTGCAAGACGAGAGAGAGAGAGGGGGGGGGTGAAGGAGAGAGGAATATGGAGGGAGGGGGAACACGGGGAGGGAGGGATGAGCCAAGTATTTCGGCAGGGTCTGGGAGTCAGGACATTGTTGCTACGTGGACCGGGTCCTCCTCAGGGCATGACCAACCCACCAATGGCAAGCAATGTTTACACCGTCCAGTTTCTGAATGAATGGAGTTCTTACTCACCCATTATGAATGAAAGCATTAACTCATCGAGTCTACTTTCTGTGTTTTGCTGCCCTTTACTAAGATAACAAAAGTTGAGACCTTGAGAGAGAACATTGAGAGACATCTCCCTGCTGGAGGCCAGCACAACATTGATTCATGATGTCGTATAGAGACACAGACACATGTATCACTGAGATCTATTACAAACCAGGTGGTCAAGACCACACTGGAAGACCAGTATCACTGACTTGTACCACATACTAGGTGGTCGAGACTATACTGGTAGACCAGTATCACTGATCTGTACCACAGACCAGGTAGTCAAGACCACACTGGTGAACCAGCATCACTAATATGTGCCACAGACCTGGTGGTCAAGACCACACTGGTGGACTAGCTTGAGTAAGACCCATGTACGATACATACCAGCAACAGGAAGAAAGTGTGACGTAACTGTGCCTGCAACACAGCCAGTGTGACGCAATTGTGCCTGCAACACAGCTAGTGTGACGCAGCTGTGCCTGCCTGCAACACAGCCAGAGTATGACGCAACTGTACCTGCAACACAGCCAAAGTGTGACGCAACTGTGAAGATAGTGAATAAAACACATACAAAACTTGCGTATCTTTATTCTCGAAGCAGCGCAGCGCAGTGCCTTCTTCAATTAAATCCAGAGGCGATTTTAATATTGGAGACAGCGGAAGCAATGGAGAGATAATATTGGAGAGTTTAGTCCCTCAGTCTTGATGGGTGTTCAGTCCCTTTGGAAAGGGACTAGCAATCTTCAACCAAGGCTAAGAAACTGAACACCTATGAAGGTTGAGACACTGAACACCTATCAAGTCTGAGGAATTGAACACCGTCTATCATGGCTGAAGAAATGAACATCTGTCATGGGTGAGGACCTGAACACCTTCTCAAGGCTGAAGAGATGAGCAACTTTTATCAAGGATGAAGAAGTGAACACTTCACAGTTACCTCTCTACTATTTCCACTGTCTTCAGTATTAAAGTCGCTTCCGTAGTCCACTGGAGAAACCTGCTGCTGCTGCTGCTCCTCCTCCTCCTCCTGCTGCTGCTCCTGCTGCTGCTCCTGCTGCTGCTCCTGCTGCTGCTGCTGCTGCTCCTCCTCCTCCTGCTCCTGCTCCTGCTGCTCCTGCTGCTCCTGCTCCTGCTGCTCCTGCTCCTGCTGCTGCTCCTGCTGCTGCACAAAGGAAAAGTTTTAAGTATTGTACATGTGTCTCAATCAGGAACTTGTCAGTACTGTATTGTCTTATTCAACTATGAAGAAGAAAAAAAATATTTTATTTGGATTACCAAGTGAAGGGTTAGTGACCCATGAAAGTCAAGCAGTGTACCTTGTTTCCACTAAGGTCCTTAGGTCTTCTTCTCCAGGATATCACAAGCAATAATCTCCTAACATTCAGGTACCTACTTACTTCCAGGTGAACATGTGTAGGCAAAGTTAACTAATATTGCCCTAACTTAAGCTTACCTAACTTAAATCTAACCTAAGGTGGTGTTAGTGGAGAGTGTGTGTGGGAGGCAGCCTCTCTGCATGCCATGACCGCAAGAATTATAAGAACCTGTTGTGTGTGTGTGTGTGTGTGTGTGTGTGTGTGTGTGTGTGTGTGTGTGTGTGTGTGTGTGTGTGTGTGTGTGTGTGTGTGTCGTGTGCTTGTGTGTGTGCATACCAAGTTGTAGTTCGATTCCCAGCTCCTGGCCCCTCTTTATCCCAGTTGACCAATTGTACAAATTCCTAGCTTCCTCGACAGTATCGTACCTCTACCTGAAGCTGTGTATTGAACCCACCTCCACCACCTTGTGTATATTCACTAACCGGTACTCACCTACTGTCCCAGGTCTCGTGGTTCTTGAGTCAGTCTTTGAGCAGACCTCAGAACTTTCTCAAATTTGAGGAGCTGATGGTTCAACAGGGGGCGCTAAGTACTACATTATCGTGTATGGTGATCTCGGTATCTCCTGGTTTACATTCTTCTGGGCTGGTCTTTAATTTTTTCAGCCTGAATTCCAACAACTACTTGTCAGATTACTGCTGTAGCTTGTTCAGAGCTTTTCATTTTTCAATTTTTTTTATTGTCTTCTTTTCATTAGTTCTGCGTCGTCCGCCACAAACCAATGGCGCGTGGATCAGCACGTCCAGCAGATCATTAAATTCAATGTAGAATATTATTATTATTATTATAATCAAGGGGGAAGCGCTAAACCCGGAGGGGCTCAATGTAGAATAGTACGGGAATTAAAACCGAGCCTTGTTGTATTCCACTTTATATTTCTCTTTCTCTCTGACTGTCGCCTCATGGTGTACCCTGACTATCTGTCCTCTTTAGAATGACGAACTGGCCCATGCTAGGTCTCCATGCTCTGGTCTTCATGTTTTGGTCTTCATACTGTGATCTCCATTTCTGCTGTCTAGTGAGAGGTTGTGGATCTGGTTTGCTCAGTATATATGCTGTCTCCCTCAGTATCGATAATGGAGATAGTGTCTAGTCTCATGAGTGTTCTTGAAGTTCACTCGTTTCCTGAGCTGTCTTACGTTCACATCTGCCTGGTTTAAGCTTTGCAACACTGTGGTTTAACTTTCACAGTCGTGTGGTTTAGGACAGACTCTTCTGCCTACAGTCTGAGTAGTGACCACATCTGGGAATCTGTTAGAGTTGTTGGCATCTTTGCCAGTCATATAGCACGTGGCAACAACAGTCTTGGAAACACGTGGCAACAACAGTCTCGGCAGCACGTGACGCATACTGTTAAGCTTCTCAACAAAACGAAGTTGCTAGGTCATTGTCATAGTGCGTCTGTGATGATGTTAAGGTCTTTTGCTTCATCCTGGCTACTGTGCTCTAACTGAAGCTGTATCCATCGTGTGTCCTTCAACACACCCAGACGACACATGCATATTATAACATACATTTCACATATTACACAGATGAGTTATAAACTGTACTGTAGAAGCAGATTTCATATCAAGAGTAATGGGGCAGCTAAGGTATCGCCAAAGGGTATCAACCGCCTCCCGGGGCATGAACTGGTGGGGATCTCTGGTAGGTCCGGTTGTATGACAGCTTGTGGGAGGTTTTGTGGGATGAAGGTAGCGGGAGAGAAGCATGGTGAGGGGTTGTATGACTGATCCTTGTGGAAAGAAAAATGGTATAGAATGTTTTAGTACCTGGGAGGGATGTTGTGGGGCTGGTGGCAGTAAAGATGTTCTCAACCGGCCGGCCGAGTGCATAGCATAGCGGCCGGTTCTGGTTTTTGTAAGTGTTCCGTATAAGGTGGTGGGAGTGACCATATTAGGGGGTAGGGAGGAGTCTGCCTCCATTGAGGCTTGTGGGTGTGGGCAGCCACGGAGACAACGCCCTCACTCACACCTTGCCCAGTTCATTCATAAAAATTTCTACCTATTTGTTTACATCCAGACTTCATCCCAACCCAGCTCCTCTTGGCTTCGTCTTGTGTTGGAAGCTTCCCTGAGGCTAACTGGGCTTGCCAAAGTCACTACTTCCTTGCGATACTTTGCTTAGTCATATCCTCAAACATTTGCATAAAGATTAATGAACTTAGCTGGTTGTCACTTAAGATACGCTTCCCTCCTCCCGTCCCCAGAATAATAGTAAGCAAAACTTAGGTTAATTGTTTGAAAATATTAATAAAAGTAAATATTTTGTATTATGTAAATTTAGAAAAAAAATATTTAAAGTTGTCTAACTAATCTTGATTTAAAATTAAACATTGGCGTATTATATATTTCCATAACTTGTTTTCCTGAGATTAAGATATGCAACCTAAGGTGATTTCTTAGGTGTTAAGTTGGTCTCGGTATTTTTATTTTTACAGGAGAGAAGCCACAAAGAAAACCTTCCAATCTTGAAATAGTTTATAGCTCATAAGTTCAAAAATTGTGCTCCGTGTTGCATTTATCCGAAATATTCAACATATTTCGTAACTAGCTTATAAATGCTTACTAATTTGCTCCACACAGGTGTTGTGGCTTATTATTCAATATATTCTTTATGTTTACCTCACTCAGGTGTTTATTTATTTACTCCACACAGGTGAAAAACCATACAGGTGTCGCTGGCCGGAGTGTCAGTGGATGTTTGCAAGATCAGACGAATTAACCCGTCACTACCGCAAACATACAGGTGCCAAGCCCTTCAAGTGTAAGGTGTGTGAGAGATCCTTCGCTAGATCAGACCACCTCGCCCTCCACATGAAGCGACACATGCCCAAGTCGCAGAAATAGAAGCAGGAGTCTGCACCACGGTAGTAAAGTGTTTTAAAAGGACCTGGGGGAGACAAAATGCCCAGCTTCTGGTATAGATAAGTTGCTCCTTCACATGCGCTTGTGCACAGAAAACGGCAGCAATTTGAGGATAATATGCAGTGCCTTTAATTAGGGGCAATAACTCGAATTCATTGTCATTATGGAAATACTATTTAATAACTGGGATGCAATTAGCTTATGAGATTCAGTGTGCCATTTCATAATTATATGTAAATATCTGTATAATTTGCAATAGCTTGTTTTTAGTATTAAAGACACTGTAACCCATGTAAGTAAGACTTCCGGCCGCTTGTAGTGACCGGTACTAAGATGAACTGCCTGGAAAACGCCTTGCATCCATTACTACTATCACTACCACTACCACAATCACCTACCATCACAAACTACTCTGCTTAGTAGCCGGTAAAACCATACATTTATTTCACGTAAGGCTTCTAAGAACGTTGTTGTAAGGTGATCCTTTGTCTTGTTTAAGTAGAGTGAAAAACCTGATAGTCCAGCGGATTTTTAACCATTTGACAGGTCATTACCTAACAAAGAACCGTGTCAGGAGACATTTCTGCTGTTCCTGAGAAATAAAACACCACCATCACCACCACTACGACCAGCTTCCAGTAGCTCATTACAGAAATCCTAAAAACTATAAATTTCATAGCATTATCGTTGCTAATCCGTAATTAATTTCTAGCAATGTTGTCACTATATTGTACATATAATTAGCGGCGTATCATTGTCACTGCTGGTGGGCAGAACGGAAATGACTCACTGGAGTCTTTCTCCTGAAGTTTTCTCAGAAGACGACACTCTCCTTCCCTCCCACACAACTGTGTCAACACTTCTCAAAGCAACACTGTCAATGTGATCAACTTACAAACCAACACTTTTTTTATATATATCTGCTCAGATGAAGCACAAATGCCTAAAAAACTTGGTAGGCTACCTAGCCTTCCAAGTTTTTTAGTACTCGACACTACAATAGAATACAACGTAGTCAAGTAACAAAGACGGGAAATGTACACTGAGAGGTGTATACCTTTTAGTGTATATACACCGAGAATTTACTTTAATTCCTGTTTTAGGGATTAAAGAATACTTAAGTAAACTGGGTAAATAATAGGCTTCGTGTAGTCTAGACATATATAATTAACTTAGTGAGAACGACAACCTGTTTTAATATGCAAAAAACAACGTGACTTATACCATGACACGAAGACACTTAATGTGTTTCTAAAGGCATAATCCATGAGCTTGAAGTTATCTTAGGGATCTACTATGTAGGATCTAGCCATAGGCCCCCACATGCTCGCCATAGGGCTTGGCATGTACACAAACATAGGGCCACCGGGTCCTCGCTATAAACCTCTTACACCGTCCACGCTATAACAATGAATTTACCATTAAAGCAACTTGTCTTTGCCCTCTTCCATGAAACAGTGAGTGGATCACCTTTCTGCTGTCATGAATCCACTGAGTGGCCTAGCCTGTAGCTATCATAAACCACTGACTGGACCATCATGCCACTGTCAAAAACCTTTGAGTGGACCATCCTGCCATTATCATGAACCACTGACTGGACTGTCTGCCGTTTCCATGAACCACTGACTGAACCATCCTGTGATATACCACTTCCCTCAGGATACCTTTCTCCTGATCTATGACCTCATCCTGAAACTGTATACACATGCTGAACCTACTTGATAATTAATGACTATACATTGTGATAGTATCAGTAAAAAGATTGCAATATTTGTAAGATATAACTATCTGCCCATTGTAATGCATTTTTTGCGCTACTTCTCACAGGATGAGTTGGAAATGCACAGTAAATTAGCTGTTCAGTCAGCAAACATTAAATGAAGAAAGTGGTGGCTGAGTATCAGTTTAGAATGCAAATGTTCCTTGAATGATCTCACGACGCAAACAGCCAACAGTGAAACCGAATTCGTAGTCACTAGGTAAAAATGAAGCATTCAGATACGCTGTTTAAACTAACCTTTGTCGATCCGCCATAGTAATAGTGTGAATCCCAGCAGCTGACATACCTTGGTTCCGAAGTTCCGATAGTTACAGTTGGACGACTTCTCGAGCTATCATGATTCTTAAACACAACAACAACAACAACACACTCTGGCTCTGGAGTTTCGGCATTATTATTATAATCAAAAAGAAGCGCTAAGCCACAAGGGCTATACAGCTGGAGTTTCGGCAGTAGACGCTAGACGGCTCCTCGATTTGACATCACCATTAAACACATATACTCTGGCTCCCAGTGCTCTTTTATTTATTTATTGTCAGAATTAGATAATGCAAATCAAATAACTACCTTGATCTATGCAACAGTTCATGAGTTTAGAGCAAGAGCTAATTATCATTATTATCCTCATACGGGGGGTAAAAATCACAGGGGATAATGCAAGACAGCTCCACTCAAATATACAGTAGTAAGGGGGTGGGTGACACAATGTTTCCTGTTAGGGTGCCTAGCCTCTGATGGCACCCCAACGCTTTTTGGTTGTGCCAACAAGTGCCATTTCCTGTAGTTCGTTTCTTAAGGTGCCATAACGATGAACCCGTCCATACTTGTGCCATAGACGTTGTCCACTTGTAGAGAAAACAGCCATACGTTGCCCAGGTGTATAGAAAACGTCCATATATTGACTAATTGTATAAAAAGCGGCTCTATGTTGCCTAGGTGTACAGTAAATGGCCAATACGTGCCTTGTTGACTTAGACTTGTAGTTTTAAGTTATTTTGTTAATGTAATTTGTATATTTACTGGCGTAATGCTTGTTGTTAGTGATATTATGTGTCTGTGTTTGTATATAGTTGATAGTTAAGAACCAAGTTGTTACTGTTAATGTTTTTATATGAATGAGTTTGGTGCTAGTGAACATGCTTGGAGAACATGTGGTGCCAGCGAACACGCTTGAAGAACATGTGCCAACGAACACGCTTGGAGAACATGTGGTGTTAGTGAACACTCTTGGAGAAGATGTGGTGCTAGAGAACACACTTGGAGAACATGTGGTGATAGTAAACGTTTGGAAAACATCTGGTTCCAGCGAACACGCTTGGGGAACACGTGATGCCAGCGAACACTCTTGGGAAACATGTGATGCCAGCGAACGCTCTTGGAGAACACGTGATGCCAGCGAACACACTTGGAGAACACGTGATGCCAGCGAACGCTCTTGGGGAACACGTGATACCAGCGAACACACTTGGAGAACACATGATGCCAGCGAACACACCTGGAGAATATAAACTCTAAGAAGAATAATGTACATGTTGACTTAGAAGTAAGATTCTCCTCAGCATTTACAACAAGTATTGAGATCCTAAGCACTTCTAGTGATAATTATAATTAGGCCTAATAAATTTTCTCCAGTGAGTGTGTGTGTGTGTGTGTGTGTGATGTACTAAATATAATTTCAAACCACAGTCTGCTTTAGTGCCATAATTGCTAATTGTATAATTAATTTCACTATTAGGTATCATTTTTTCACTCAAACACCCCTTCACATTATCAGCCTATGTTAATTAAGGAAAAACTGTCGAGATTATAATTGTTAATTAAGCTGTTAAATCTTTTTTCGGGATAAATATTATTTCCTGGGGTTAAATTCTGGGCACAATCACCATGTTCTCAGTGGTTAAAAAAACTGTAATTCATATTTTCCTTTGTTAACCCAGTACCTGTCTGTGTTATATGTTAAATTCAGCTTTATGTTAAATCGAAACCACGAGTTAAATCCATTATTTACAATGTCAAAACTGGTAACTTGAGCACCAAAGCAAGCGCGTTAAGCTGTGTTAAATTCTCTCTGCAATATTAATTCAGGTTAGGCAGCATCTCATGTTAAATTCTATGCTCCTCCCATTAATGATTACATCTTCAGTGTTAATGTTAATAAACAATAATTAATGATACTGAAATGTAATTGTTAAATTTTTCAATTGCAAAAATATTTGTTAAAATTTTTAGAAATATTAAGAAATTATGTTAGTTTTGACAAAAGTTAAATTATTTTTAAAATGCTAAAAGGAAAAACAAGTTAAAATTTAATTTAAATGCTAAACTGTTTGTGTTAATAATGTTTACCAAACAAATTGAAGGTAGCATTCTTAAGTTACCCCTCCAGCACTACTGACCTGGAAGACTGAACCTGGAAGACTGAACCACTGACCTGTAAGACTCTCCTAGTGACTTGTAAGACTGAACCACTGACCTGTAAGACTCTCCTAGTGACTTGTAAGACTGAACCACTGACCTGTAAGACTCTCCTAGTGACTTGTAAGACTGAACCACTGACCTGTAAGACTCTCCTAGTGACTTGTAAGACTGAACCACTGACCTGTAAGACTCTCCTAGTGACTTGTAAGACTGAACCACTGACCTGGAAGACTGAACCACTGATCTGTAAGACTCCACCACTGATCTGCAAGACTCCACCACTGATCTGTAAGACTCCACTGATCTGTAAGACTCCACCACTGATCTGTAAGACTCCACCACTGATCTGTAAGACTCCACCACTGATCTGTAAGACTCCACCACTGATCTGTAAGACTCCACCACTGATCTGTAAGACTCCACCACTGATCTGTAAGACTCCACCACTGATCTGTAAGACTCCACCACTGATCTGTAAGACTCCACCACTGATCTGTAAGACTCCACCACTGATCTGTAAGACTCCACCACTGATCTGTAAGACTCCACCACTGATCTGTAAGACTCCACCACTGATCTGTAAGACTCCACCACTGATCTGTAAGACTTCACCACTGACCTGCAAGACTCCACCACTGACCTGCAAGACTCCACCACTGACCTGCAAGACTCCACCACTGACCTGCAAGACTCCACCACTGACCTGCAAGAGTGAACCACTGACCTGTAAGAGTGAACCACTGACCTGCAAGACTGAACCACTGACCTGTAAGACTCCACCACTGACCTGTAAGACTTCACTGACCTGTAAGACTCCACTATTGACCTGTAAGACTCCACCACTGGCCTGTAAGACTTCACTGACCTGTAAGACTCCACTATTGACCTGTAAGACTCCACCACTGGCCTGTAAGACTTCACCACTGACCTGTAAGACTCTACCACTGACCTGTAAGACTCCACCACTGACCTGTAAGACTCCACTACTGACCTGTAAGACTCCACCACTGGCCTGTAAGACTTCACCACTGACCTGTAAGACTAAGCCTCCTCTAGGCCTAGACTTTTCATCGTGTCTGGAGTCGTCCTAAGAAAGTGCTTTCAAGAGTAGTGTACAAAGGTATATTTATGACGACCTGGGTCTTGTCATGACGACCTGGGTCGTGTCATGACGGGCTGGGTCGTGTTATGGCGGCCTGGGTCGTGTCAAGGCGGCCTGGGTCGTGTCAAGGCGGCCTGGGTCGTGTCATGACGGCCTGGGTCGTGTCATGACGGCCTGTGTCGCTTCATGACAGCCTTGGTCGTGTCATGGCGGCCTGATTTGTGTCATAGCGGCCTGAGTCGTGTCATGGCGGCCTGAGTCGTGTCATGGCGGCTTGGGCCGTGTCATGGCGGCCCGGGTCGTGTCAGTGTGGTAATCAGCTTTAGTGAAGGTGTTGATTGGAGGTGTGGCCGCCTCTGGCAGGTCCTGGGGTGATGACCACCTCGTCAGCGCCTCCTTCAGTGGTCCCTGTTTCTTCCTGACGCTGGAGCATCAGCGTCATGGCTCCTGCTGCTGCGGACGTAGCAGTAGCATATTTCTGGCTCTGTGTTACTCACGGCTTGTAGTGTCCCTTTCTCTTTTATTTCCCCTCTTATGCTATGTTTTTTATCGCTTCATCTTTACTACGCTCTTCTTTAAATTTTTGTTCTCTGATAATTACATCTACTCACCTTCGATAGTTGTTTATTATTTACTCCCTTACCTCTTACCTTTTAACTTATATTCGTCTCACCCTTTACTACACAACACTACTCCTGTCACCTCTTTCCCTCCAGAGAGATATAATGGAGAAATTTGTCTTTCCCTGACACACAAGCGTTACTAGGTGTATGTCTCTCAGTGTAAATGTTGAGAACTTACTTCGGTCTCTATTTAGGGATTAATGACTTTAGTGTAGTAGATAGGCTTTCAACCCCCATTAACCAACTCCTGTCCTTGCGACACCCACCTCTCCTCCCCCACCTCTCTCACCCTCCCCCTAGCCACTTCACAGTAACACTTGTTCGTGTACGTTAGAATTATTTTGAAGAACTGCAACTATTGCTTCCGGTGAGGAAATTCCACATGAGCCTCCTCAGTTCTGCTTTCATTCTCCTCAGTTCTGTACTTGGTTTTCCTCAATTTTCTCAGTTCTCTTGTACTTAGTTCTTCTCTTCCTTCTCAGTTCTCTTGTACTTGGTCCTCCTCCTCTTCTCACAGGTCTCACAGGGGGTGGCGCCCCCTGTCCCCACAAGGAGGAGATGGTCCCTATAGCGGTGTGAACACAGGCCAGTGTTGTTGTTTGTAATGTTAAGGTAGGTGGGTCCAGGCAAGCACCGTCATGGCTTCAGCACTCCAGCGCCCCCCTGCTGCTGCTGTTGCCCTGCCGCCCAGGGAAGTGGCCGTGTGTGTGTATGGGCGGGGAGAGGAGCAGCAGAGAGGGGTGGAGGGCGTGGGCATGCGGTTGTGTTGCTGTTAATGGGCATGACAATAGTTATTCTGGGGTAATGCCTCCGGCACCTTCCTGACGAAGGTACACGAGAGGCCCCCATCAGTGGCACTCAGTGCCAGGTGTCACCACAGCAGCAGCAGTACCTGTTCACTGGTGTCCTCCTGGTGCCAGGTGTCACCACAGTAGCAGCACTTGCTCACTGGTGTCATGGCGCCAGGCGTCACCACAGCAGCACCTGCTCGCTGGTGTCCTGGCGCCAGGTGTCACCACAGCAGCACCTGCTCACTGGTGTCCTGGCGCCAGTTGTCACCACAGCAGCACCTGCTCACTGGTGTCATGGCGCCAGGTGTCACATCAGAACCAGCAGCACCTGCTCACTGTTGTTCTCCTGGTGCCAGGTGTCACTACAGCAGTACCTGCTCGCTGGTGTCCTGGTATCAGGTGTCACCATAGCAGCACCTGCTCACTGGTGCCAAGTGTCACCACTGCAGCACTTGCTCACTGGTGTCCTGGCGTCAGGTGTCACCACAACAGCACCTGGTGGCTGGTGTCCTGGCGCCAGGTGTCACCACAACAGCACCTGGTCGCTGGTGTCTGTACTCTGCCATTCTTGTAAGGTTGATACCGGTTTATAGATAAATTTAATTTTGTAATCCTGTCTTTCATTAACCAATCCTAAATATAATCAGTGCTGTAACACATTAATACATACTGTAACATTAATACATACTGTAGCATTAATACATACTGTAACATTAATACATACTGCAACATTTATACAGTCTGTAGCATTAATACATACAGTAACAGTAATACATAGAATAACACAGTAATGCATACAGTAACACAGTAACACATGTTGTACGACATCATGTACATGTGTTACAGCAGTAACTGTGAACACTTTCCAGTTAATATCTTGAGTCCCTCCAGCTGGCAGAAGCCCTCAGGCTACAGCAGTTGGAGTCCCTCCTGCTGGCAGAGGCCCTCGGGCTGCAGCCCATTCCTTAATCCTGCCCCCACACATGTCTTTTTCATCTGCTGGAACCGTAACCAGGAGCAGGTAACGTATGCTATAACTGCTGGAACGGTACCCAGGAGCAGGTAACGTATGCTGTAACTGCTGAAACGGTAACTAGGAGCAGGCAATGTATGTTATAATAGCTGAATTGGTACCCAAAAGGAGTAGAAGAAAATAAAGAAGAGAGTACAGGAAGTTCCTGAGGGGTCATCTTCTCTACTGATAGAATCCAGGTTCAACGAAGTCCACACATCAAGATTCCATCCTCGAGGAAAACATCAGTTTATGTTATAGTATATTTTTAGAGATATGCTGTGAAAGGAGTTACTCTAGACCTGACGAACATTTCCCTGGCAGTACGTTATCAAATAACAGCACTGACGGTGCCATGAACTTCAAAACCAACATGGTTGTGGTGGCAGAAGGCCGTAACGGAGATGGAAAAGAGAAAGACCTGCCGACGGAGTAGCAAGTGATGTTGCAACACAGAGGCAGCGATGCGCATCACGCTTCTCCTGCATACCAAAGCTTGCGTGTGTGGGGCATAAACACATAGCCAGGTGGGCACACGGAGCTGCAGGAGGCACCAGAGGTCAGTGTGTCTGTGTGCAGTATGAAACACCAACCAGACGGACCTCAAGGTACACTTTGTGGACCCTTAGTGCTCATGATGACCAGACCTGGATTAAAGTCGTTATCAGCCCTTGAGATAGTCACAAGTTATGAGTCTTTGTTTACGATACCTTTATTTTTAGTAAGTCCTTGGCTCTGTCAGTTGCTGATGACGTTACCCAGTGCATAATTAGGAGAGATGAGAGCTGCAACATGCCACATGAAGACTGGAACAATCTCCTTCACTAGTCGAACAAGTAGCTAATGGAATTTAACCCCAATAAATGTAAAATTATGAAGACGGGGCCAGGAAAAGGGAACCAAAATGAGAGTACCACCTGAGAGAAAGGTCACAATGAGAGTACCATGTGAGAGAAAGGTCACAATGAGAGCACCAGCTGAGAGAAAGGTCACAATGAGACCACCAGCTGAGAGAAAGGTCACAATGAGACCACCAGCTGAGAGAAAGGTCACAATGAGACCACCAGCTGAGAGGAAAGTCACAATTAGAGCACCAGCTGAGAGGCAACTCAGTATAAAAGGTCCTAGGGGTGAATATTAGACCAAATCTCTCCCTTGAGGACGTACACAAACCCATCGTCATCGTCGGAACATACAAAGCTCTGACACACAACACCTGGATCAGCAGTCATAGCCTGACCACAGTCATTTAGATCACTGTACACGGCGCACGTTAGACCCACACTGACGTATGTGACACCACTATAAACCCTTTGCCTTACTAAACATAACAAAATACTCGAGAAGTTTGCTACATGACTGGTCTTAAAACTACTAGTAGTGGGGTATGATTGGTCCTAAAATTACTAGTACTGGGGCATGACTGGTCCTAAAGCTACTAGTACTGGGACATGACTGGCCCTAAAACTATACTAGAACTGGGGCATGACTGGTCCTAAAACTACTAGAACTGGGGCATGACTGGTCCTAAAACTACTAGTACTGGGGCATGACTGGTCCTAAAACTACTAATACTGGGACATGACTGGTCCTACAACTACTAGAACTGGGGCATGACTGGTCCTAAAACTACTAGAACTGGGGCATGACTGGTCCTAAAACTACTAGTACTGGGACATGACTGGTCCTAAAACTACTGTTACTGGGACATGACTGGTCCTACAACTACTAGAACTGGGGCATGACTGGTCCTAAAACTACTAATACTGGGGTATGACTGGTCCTAAAACTACAATCGGGTGTGGAAGTGTGAATTGCTCATTACTCTATAATTTGTTCATGATTGTAGCCAAAGTATAAACGTAAGTAACCATTCTACAGAATTCATTACCTTTGTAACTTGTGAGCTCATTACCTTTGTACCTAGTTCAGCTATCAAAACTTTGGGGGCCCAGTCCCTGGACCCATTACGTACCTCTGTAATCTGTAAATACCTTTGTAACTTGTCATGATTGTGACCAGACTTACCTGGAGTTCATTACCTTTGTAAATTGTGAGTTCATTACCTTTGTAAATTGTGAGTTCATTACCTTTGTAAATTGTGAGTTCATTGCCTCTGTAACTTGCTCAGCTATCAAAACTTTGGAGTCCAGTCCCTGGACCAATTATGTACCTCTGTAATCTTTTGACTACCGCCCACAGGATGGGTATGGGGTGCATAATAAACATATTAAACTAACTAACTAAAACTACTAGTACTGGGACATGACTGGTCCTAAAGCTACTAGTACTGGGACATGACTGGTCCTAAAACTACTAATACTGGGACATGACTGGTCCTACAACTACTAGAACTGGGGCATGACTGGTCCTAAAACTACTAATACTGGGGTATGACTGGTCCTAAAACTACTAGTACTGGGGCATGACTGGTCCTAAAACTACTAATACTGGGGTATGACTGGTCCTAAAACTACTAGTACTGGGGCATGACTGGTCCTAAAACTACTAATACTGGGGTATGACTGGTCCTAAAACTACTAGTACTGGGACATGACTGGTCCTAAAGCTACTAGTACTGGGACATGACTGGTCCTACAACTACTAGAACAGGGGCATGACTGGTCCTAAAACTACTAGAACTGGGGCATGACTGGTCCTAAAACTACTAATACTGGGGTATGACTGGTCCTAAAACTACTAGTACTGGGACATGACTGGTCCTATAACTACTAGAACAGGGGCATGACTGGTCCTAAAACTACTAGAACTGGGGCATGATTGGTCCTAAAACTACTAGAACTGGGGCATGACTGGTCCTAAAACTACTAGTACTGGGGCATGACTGGTCCTAAAACTACTAGTACTGGGACATGACTGGTCCTAAATCTACTATTACTGGGACATGACTGGTCCTAAAACTATTAGTACTGGGGCATGATTGGTCCTAAAATTACTAGTACTGGGACATGACTGGTCTTAAAACTACTAGTACTGGGGTATGACTGGTCCTAAAACTATTAGTACTGGGACATGACTGGTCCTAAAACTACTAGTACTGGGGCATGACTGGTTCTAAAACTTACTAGTACTGGGACATGACTGGTCCTAAACCTAGTACTGGGGCATGACTGGTCCTAAACCTACTAGCACTGGGGCATGACTGGTCCTAAACCTACTAGCACTGGGGCATGACTGGTCCTAAACCTACTAGTACTGGGGCATGACTGGTCCTAAACCTACTAGCACTGGGGCATGACTGGTCCTAAACCTACTAGTACTGGGGCATGAATGGTCCTAAACCTATTAGTACTGGGGCATGAATGGTCCTAAACCTATTAGTATTGGGGCATGACTGGTCCTAAACCTACTAGCACTGGGGCATGACTGGTCCTAAACCTACTAGTACTGGGGCATGACTGGTCCTAAACCTACTAGCACTGGGGCATGACTGGTCCTAAACCTACTAGCACGGGGGCATGACTGGTCCTAAACCTACTAGTACTGGGGCATGAATGGTCCTAAACCTACTAGTACTGGGGCATGACTGGTCCTAAACCTACTAGCACTGGGGCATGACTGGTCCTAAACCTACTAGTACTGGGGCATGAATGGTCCTAAACCTACTAGTACTGGGGCATGACTGGTCCTAAACCTACTAGTACTGGGGCATGACTGGTCCTAAACCTACTAGCACTGGGGCATGACTGGTCCTAAACCTACTAGCACTGGGGCATGACTGGTCCTAAACCTACTAGTACTGGGGCATGAATGGTCCTAAACCTACTAGTACTGGGGCATGACTGGTCCTAAACCTACTAGCACTGGGCATGACTGGTCCTAAACCTACTAGCACTGGGGCATGACTGGTCCTAAACCTACTAGTACTGGGGCATGACTGGTCCTAAACCTACTAGTACTGGGGCATGAATGGTCCTAAACCTACTAGCACTGGGGCATGACTGGTCCTAAACCTACTAGTACTGGGGCATGAATGGTCCTAAACCTACTAGTACTGGGGCATGAATGGTCCTAAACCTACTAGTACTGGGGCATGAATGGTCCTAAACCTACTAGTACTGGGGCATGACTGGTCCTAAACCTACTAGCACTGGGGCATGACTGGTCCTAAACCTACTAGCACTGGGGCATGACTGGTCCTAAACCTACTAGTACTGGGGCATGAATGGTCCTAAACCTACTAGTACTGGGGCATGAATGGTCCTAAACCTACTAGTACTGGGGCATGAATGGTCCTAAACCTACTAGTACTGGGGCATGAATGGTCCTAAACCTATTAGTATTGGGGCACAAAGATAAGTTCAAAGAATTTTATTTTATATCACTGGAAAACTAAAGAACCAGAGTAGACAAGAAGACGAAGATAAAGACAGACATGGCAGGGGTAGACTATGTGAGACGTGTGGAAACATAAAGGCTACAAATAGAAACTAGAAACTGATGTGTGCCAATCGATTATAAATACTAATTCCTTGACTGTAAGATCAGTGAACACACACCGTGCATTAGCAAGACATGTTGTGGTGGATAGCTACATGGACTCACAAGTGGTTATGTAAAACTATGACAGAAAAGTAAGTCTAATACACCACTTTTATGAAGAGAAAAGTGAGGGGCTAAAGAACTAAGGCTTAAACTGGCAGACGCTACAATGCTAATATAACTATGTGAATATACATAAAATAAAGATATATTAAATGCGCACTTTCTATGCGGTCGACATGTTGGCCGCAGAGGTCGGTAAACTTGATGTCGTGAAGGGTGAGCAGCTGATCCAAGGTACTGCAAAAACTGGTTTTGGTATCGTAGCTACATCTTGAAGATGTCGCTTCTACAGCGGGCAGTGAGCTGGTGTCAGTTCCTGGGCTCACTCCACTCACCTGCACCCAAGCCAACGCTAGTCTTCTGGCTCACTCATACGCGCCTCCTTTCACAATCAAATACACCCTGGTTCGAATCCTGGTGTTGGTTCGTTAATGGGGTTTGAAGACTATCGACTCCACTAGGGCCATTAGGACTGCATGTAACTACCAGTCAAGAATACTGTAATCGCCAAACCAGGGATTAAACTCTGTGTATATACATTAACAGACATACACCACTCGGTGTCCATAATACATATACAGGTATATCCTGCGTAGCCCGACGTATGGGCAAGGCTACTTATACTTACTGCGCCTGTTCATCTAGCAACTAGTAGGCTCCTTGAAGTTAGTTATATGTTGTGTGTGGCAAATTGGACAAGGAGAGACATATGGGACATACTGTCCCTGCCTACCTAGCAGTAAATAGGTACCTAGGAGTTAGTCAGCTGTGTTCGTCACATCCTGGGACAGGACAATGTTCTTCAGAAACTCCAGGTAGCTGCTCCGTCATCCACTCACACCAAGACAACTTCAAAATGATTTATCAGTTTGATGAACATTTATTGAGAAGTATGAAGGTCTTCAGAGTGATATAGTATGACTCTAATGAGTCAAAGGTTTTAAGTAACTTAGTTTAAATGTAATTCTTACAAGTTGTAAGGAATTCCAGCATCTTATTGATTTTATAATTGAGTTTTTCCAGTTTATGACGTGGATGGTCCATTGATCTACAGACTTACAACAATAACACTAGCAACTGATCGACCAGACTTACAACAATAACACTAGCAACTGATCGACCAGACTTACAACAATGACACTAGCAACTGATCGACCAGACTTACAACAATGCCACTAGCAACTGATCGACCAGACTTACAACAATAACACTAGCAACTGATCGACCAGACTTACAACAATAACACTAGCAACTGATCGACCAGACTTACAACAATAACTAGCAACTGATCGACCAGACTTACAACAATGACACTAGCAACTGATCGACCAGACTTACAACAATGACACTAGCAACTGATCGACCAGACTTACAACAATGCCACTAGCAACTGATCGACCAGACTTACAACAATGACACTAGCAACTGATCGACCAGACTTACAACAATGACACTAGCAACTGATCGACCAGACTTACAACAATGACGCTAGCAACTGATCGACCAGACTTACAACAATAACTAGCAACTGATCGACCAGACTTACAACAATGCCACTAGCAACTGATCGACCAGACTTACAACAATAACACTAGCAACTGATCGACCAGACTTACAACAATAACACTAGCAACTGATCGACCAGACTTACAACAATAACTAGCAACTGATCGACCAGACTTACAACAATGACACTAGCAACTGATCGACCAGACTTACAACAATAACACTAGCAACTGATCGACCAGACTTACAACAATAACACTAGCAACTGATCGACCAGACTTACAACAATGACACTAGCAACTGATCGACCAGACTTACAACAATGCCACTAGCAACTGATCGACCAGACTTACAACAATAACACTAGCAACTGATCGACCAGACTTACAACAATAACACTAGCAACTGATCGACCAGACTTACAACAATAACTAGCAACTGATCGACCAGACTTACAACAATGACACTAGCAACTGATCGACCAGACTTACAACAATGACACTAGCAACTGATCGACCAGACTTACGACAATAACACTAGCAACTGATCGACCAGACTTACAACAATGACACTAGCAACTGATCGACCAGACTTACAACAATAACTAGCAACTGATAGACCAGACTTACAACAATAACTAGCAACTGATCGACCAGACTTACAACAATAACTAGCAACTGATCGACCAGACTTACAACAATGACACTAGCAACTGATCGACCAGACTTACAACAATGACAGTAGCAACTGATCGACCAGACTTACAACAATAACTAGCAACTGATCGACCAGACTTACAACAATGGCACAAGTAACTGATCGAGCAGACTTACAACAATAACTAGCAACTGATCGACCAGACTTACAACAATAACTAGCAACTGATCGACCAGACTTACAACAATGACACTAGCAACTGATCGACCAGACTTACAACAATGACAGTAGCAACTGATCGACCAGACTTACAACAATAACTAGCAACTGATCGACCAGACTTACAACAATAACTAGCAACTGATCGACCAGACTTACAACAATGACACTAGCAACTGATCGACCAGACTTACAACAATGACACTAGCAACTGATCGACCAGTCTTACAACAATAACTATCAACTGATCGACCAGACTTACAACAATAACTAGCAACTGATCGACCAGACTTACAACAATGACACTAGCAACTGATCGAGCAAACTTACAACAATAATTAGCAACTGATCGACCAGACTTACAACAATGACACAAGTAACTGATCGACCAGACTTACAACAATGACACTAGCAACTGATCGACCAGACTTACAACAATGACACTAGCAACTGATCGACCAGACTTACAACAATGACACTAGCAACTGATCGACCAGACTTACAACAATGACACTAGCAACTGATCGACCAGACTTACAACAATGACACTAGCAACTGATCGACCAGACTTACAACAATAACTAGCAACTGATCGAGCAGACTTACAACAATGACACTAGCAACTGATCGACCAGACTTACAACAATAACTAGCAACTGATCGACCAGACTTACAACAATGACACTAGCAACTGATCGACCAGACTTACAACAATGACACCAGCAATTAATCGACCAGACTTACAACAATGACACTAGCAACTGATCGACCAGACTTACAACAATGACACTAGCAATTAATCGACCAGACTTACAACAATGACACTAGCAATTAATCGACCAGACTTACAACAATAACACTAGCAACTGATCGACCAGACTTACAACAATAACACTAGCAACTGATCGACCAGACTTACAACAATGACACTAGCAACTGATCGACCAGACTTACAACAATAACACTAGCAACTGATCGACCAGACTTACAACAATAACACTAGCAACTGATCGACCAGACTTACAACAATGACTCAGCAATTGAAGCTTCAGGTGAAAAACAAAATTAATTATATAAATCAGAACCCTATGCCTAACCCTTCTAGGGTAGGGTAGGTGCCTGAGCCCGAGCCTTTAGCTCATGAGACTGTCATTCCCATTTGCCCCCTTGGAGCGGGGATGGCAAACCAGAGAGGCCTAGCTTGTGGCTAGGCCTGGGGACAGTTGGTCCCAAAGCTGAGGAGGTACTTGTGCCTCCTCCCATGGGAGACTTAGGTCTCAGACACTCCCTAAAGAGGGAGCCAAGGCCGGGCCACCACTTGGAAAAGGCCCGGGCCGGGAGAATACCGGCTAATCTTTAATAATAATAATAATAATAATCCTATATTAAAGAGGCCTGAGCTTGCTACCATCTGCAGCTCATAAGACTGCCATCCCCACGAGCCCCTTTGAGGCGGGGTAGATGGCAGACCAGAGGCCTAGCTTCTCCCTACGAGCCCCATGAGGGCGGGGAATGTGGCTAGGCCTGGGGACACTTGGTCCCAAAGATGAGGAGGTACTTGTACCTCCTCCCATGGGAGACTTAAGTCTCGAGACACTCCCCAGATAGGGAGCCAAGGCCGGGTCACCACTACTTGGAAAAGACCCGGGCCGGGAGAATACCGGCGAAAAAAAAAAATGTCCTATATTAAAAATCGACACCATGCCTAACCCTTCTAGGGTAGGGTAGGTGCCTGAGCCCGAGCCTTTAGCTCATAAGACTCATTCCCATTAGTCCCCTTGGGGCGGGGATGGCAGACCAGAGAGGCCTAGCTTGTGGCTAGGCCTGGGGACAGTTGGTCCCAAAGATGAGGTACTTGTGCCTCCTCCCATGGGAGACTTAGGTCTCAGACACTCCCTAGAGAGGGAGCCAAGGCCGGGCCACCACTTGGACAAGGCCCGGCCCGGGAGAATACCGGCGAATATTTAATAATAATAATAATAAACTTACGTTAATGCACTATTAAGTCAATAAAATATTTTATTGTATACTCTAAAAGTTTAATTAGTATCTGAAATACAATTTTAGTGGTGAAAGTTTTGTTGTGAGGTGGGGGGGTTGGTGGGGGGGTTGGTGGGGGGGTTGGTGGGGGGGTTGGTGGGGGGGTTGGACGTAGTCTTGAGGAGTTAGACACATGTATAACCTTTTTATTGTAGACGTTTCGCCCTCCAGTGGCTTTAATACAAATCCAAGGGCATAATGGGAAGATACCTGGAGTATGCCTAGAGATGGTTTCGGGGGTCAACGCCCCCTCGGCTCGGTCTGACACCAGGCCTCGTGATGGATCAGGGCCTGATCAACCAGGCTGTTAGATGAGGTAGTCAGTCCCCTCAATAAAGACACCCGGATGTTGCACATGTGTCTAATTCTACATTTCGTGGGTATTGTAGAGCATACATGGACGACACGTAGCCTTAATGGCTACTTGTTACTGACAAACTTAATAATTTATTATCCAGGCTTCAAGTTTTCTTGAAGTAAGTTATTACTATGGGTAAGTGACCTTAATATAATTGATGCATTTCAATATTAGGTGGGTTATGTCAACTTAATTTTGTTAATACGTATTTTAATTAAGATAGTATTATTGTAATTTTAGATTCAGATGATGGAAGAAGCAACCGAAATGTTGATAATATATTAAAATGTCCTGATTTATATATTGAAATTTCGTTTTCTAAGTAAAATTTGACAGATGACAGATGAAAGCTTCCTCTCCGTAGCAAATGGGAAAAGATCAATTTAATAAATAAGACTCACCTTGATCTTGAATTCTTCAAAGTTTGTATGAATTATGGCCTATTTAAGTTACAGCAATTTAAGGTATATACTCTGCAAAATGAAGGTCATCCCTGATCCAGAAGTAGTGCCAGTCACTGACTGTTCTGTATATTGTGTCTTCATAACAATACCAGAATCACTGTCGACGGACCAAACCAACTGTTGACCAACTCACTTTCCAAAAGAGAAAGCAATGTGAGAGTACTGAACCCATGTACACCTGTTATAAGAAGACACCAGATGGTCAGTACTAAGTTACTCTGACTTAAGACCCACACATCATCCATACTTGCTTCCCTCTTCCAAAATAAACAAACGTCCAGTATACATATACTCAGAGATTTTCCTCTTGGAGAATACACAGTCTAAAATTTAATCCTTAATTTCATTTAGAATAAAAGTTTTCCTGAGAGTTAAAAAATAAAATTAACATATACATATTTTTGTTGTCCCTGGGAGTGGCTAGTCTCCCTAATACGACACCTCTGAAGCCAAGCTGGAAACACAGTATAATAAAGCATATTGATAATGTATTAAGTACAGGTACAAGATTATTCATGCCAGCTGTGGCATTCGGTGAGGAACCAGCCAGTGAATGTTGCAGCTCCTGCAAGGTCAGCAACTCTGGCAGACATGTTGTCCACTTGCCATAAGCCTTCCCAGAGATGCCTCTGTCTCTCTCTCTCTCAATATATTTACCTTGGACTTCCCAGTAGCATTGCTTAGTAATTTTTAGCATAGTTGAATGTTAAATCGTTGAGCCTTGACTTGAGTGTTGTTCAGCCACCATAACAAGACACGTAATATACGTCAAGTGATAGAAAAAATATAGCATCTTTGAGTACCTGGGATGTAGAGGTTATTAAAAGACCAAGTTAGCAGCCATTACTTTTTTTTTTAATTTCAGCATAAACAAGGCCACCCCACAAGGCATGTACACAGAGAAGTGTAGTTCTCAGAATATATACACAGAAGTGTCCTTCTTAGGGTATATACTCACAGAAGCGTACTACTTAAGGTATATACAGAAGAGTGTAGTTATTTGAGTATATACACATGAGGTGTACTTCTAGAAGTATATATACAAATGTGTAGTTCTCAGAGTATATACATACAGAAGTGTACTTTTTAGGGTATATACACACAAGTGTACTCTTTAGAGTAAATACATAGAGAAATGTACTTTTTAGAGTATATACACACAGAAGGGTACTTCTTAGTGTATATATACACAAAAGGGTACCTCTTAGTGTATATAGACACAGAAGGGTATATATACATAAGTGTACTTCTCTGTGTATACGTGTACAGGTGTACTTCTCAGAGTATATTCAAAGACATACGTCTCAACGTATATACACGATTTCCTCTGTTCCTCAACAAAATTCTTTTGTTTATCGTCATGGCAGACGACAAGTTCCAGACCTCGAGGCTCTTATCTCACTCTCTCGCAAATATCAGTATTATAGACCATATAACTGCTACCGTAAACAAAACCATTGATCACTAAATATCTTTTGCAGCAAAGATCAATCCAGACATTATGCCACAACAACTATTTATTGCTAATATGTAAAACAACTGTAATAACCATGGGAATTAACGCTCATGATACTCTTCAAGCGAGGGACGGGGGTACCTTGACGCCTTTGAAAGGGCTCTTGATCCAAAGATTTGAAGCTACCCTGTACTTCTTTGGATCAAACCTAATTTCCTTCCGTTCCACGGGCGTTGTATGACCCCCACGGGTTTAGCGAATCCACATGGCTAAAGTGCTACATTCTTCACTAACCACAGCAATCAAGGTAGTAGTCACCAGAAACCTTTGTAATTAAGGTATTAAGAGCAATAAGGCACAATACATTGACTGGAACAATACATAAATAACCCTCACATAGGAGACACAAACTTACCACGACGTTTCGGTTCGACTTAGACCATTTCCAAAGTCATTTATCACCACAAACCATTATAATCAAGGTATTAGTCATCACAGACCATTATAATCAAGGAATTAGTCATCACAGACCATTGTAATCAAGGTATTAGTATCACAAACCATTATAATCAAGGTATTAGTCATCACAGACCATTGTAATCAAGGTATTAGTATCACAAACCATTATAATCAAGGTATTAGTATCACAACTACAGTAATCAAGATAGTTTTCTCTCTAAAAAAAAACTTGAAGCAAGGCATGTGTAGTGAAAAAAACCCGTGTGAGAATGTGGTTGAATATTGGTACCTTGTAGACGCTGTCTTGGTACTGGTACTGCCACCATGGCTGAACATTGGTACCTTGTAGACGCTGTCTTGGTACTGGTACCGCCACCATGGCTGAACATTGGTACCTTGTAGGCGCTGCCTTGGTATTGGAACTGTCACTCTGAACTGAACATTGGTACCTTGTAGACGCTGTCTTGGTACTGGTACTGCCACCATGGATGAACATTGGTACCTTGAAGACACTACCTCCGTGCCAATATTATCACCATAACTGCTTCATAAACTCTCATTAAAGGCTAAACTTGGCGCTTGACGGCGTGCGCGACCTTGACAGCTGCTTCAACTGGTTTGTACTTGACATCTACAATACCTCGAACACTGTCGCGAGACGCAGGCGCGAGACTAATAGTGAAAACTGAGGTTTAGCTATGTGATATCCACCTAGGGAGAGTAGGATGAATAACATTATATCCTCTGAGGTACAACACAGACCTGGTGGTCAAGATCACTTAATTGGTCATTACGCAGCTGCATGTTATCCCCGCTGCTCTTACCTGATAACCAGCCCTGGTGAGTCTCGGTTCAGTCAACTCACACTTCCGGTGTGCTCTGTTGGCTCTGGACCAATATACATCAACCCACCTTTCAGGAGTGGGCAGCCCATATCCACGTTAGACACAAGAAGGAGGGATTCTGCTGATGGCTCAGATTTCCCAGGGTTCTGGATAATGAATGGAGATGATGGGGCAAATTCGTCCATATCGAGTTCAATAGCAAACTTACAGTGACATCGCGGGCCACATACAAAGAAATGTTCTTGGTATGTGGCAGGCCTGGTGGGCCCTGAAGATGAACAAGCTATGTAGGGTTACACAGGACTTCATTGTTTAGCCCTCCTCTTTCAACAAGACACAAATAGCTCATCCACAGCCACCTGCTAGCAGGTGCTCCTGCTAGCAGATACTCCTGCTTGTGCTGCTGACTATGGAGCACATTATAACTACTTACCCCACGGATTAGGTTCTTTTTTCTTATTTGTGGTTGATATAAATACCAGGAAACATGTAGGGACCTCGGAGAGTTTTTATGGGATTTAATAGTTTTATTTTTGTAGATGAATGGTTCAAAGAACCGACACATTCGTCTACAATCCTGTCAGACACTGCAACTTCTTGGGATCTTAATACTTGGGAATTCTTCGCTTGCCTAACCCTTGAGCACGACCTACTTCCACATTGGACAAATGTGACACCACCTACGACTGCTGCACATCTCCTGCCATACGGTTTATAAGCTGCTTCTCCGCTCATATGCCGTGTACGAATGTTGTTGTTGGGGATAGCCAAGTAAGGTATATGGATAGGGCGTTCTGCTTGAAGGACAGGAGTAGGAGACAGAGAGTTTGCTTTCCTGGGGCTGGGATGGAGGATATTGTTAGCCGTCTGGATGACATCATGAGAGGTAATGGGAGTAATCCTATTATCTGTCTCAGTGCTGGAGGCAACGATGTTGGCAGACGTAGGAGTGAAGACCTGATTAGCAGGTATAGGTCAGCAATAGAAATAATTAGGAGTAAGGGTGGGAACCCTCTCATATGTGGTATTTTGCCAAGGAGGGGAGTTGGAAATGAATGGTTGTCCAGGGCAATTGGTGTCAATTGCTGGCTGGACAAATACCGTAAGGAAAATGCGGTAACATTCATTGACAACTGGGACCTCTTCTATGGCAGAGATGACATGTATGCCAGGGATGGGGTTCACTTATCTAGGTGTGGGGTGGGAGCACTGGCAACTGCAGTGGAGGGAGCAGTTAGGACTTTAAACTAGGAGTAGTGGCAGATGCAGTTCAATGTAGATAAATGCAAGGTTCTGAAGCTTGGGAGTGCCCATATCCCTAGTACTTATAAGTTAAATGACGCAGAACTTAGCCATACAGGAGGCCTGGTCACAGACCGGGCCGCGGGGGCGTTGACCCCCGGAACTCTCTCCAGGTAAACTCCAGGTAAACAGATTGCGAAAAGGACTTGGGGGTTATGGTGAGCAGCAACCTTAAACCAAGACAGCAATGCCTAAGCGTACGTAATAAGGCAAATAGATTACTGGGATTTATATCAAGAAGTGTAAGCAACAGAAGTCCAGAGGTCATACTGCAGCTTTATACATCACTAGTAAGGCCTCACCTAGATTATGCAGCTCAATTCTGGTCTCCATATTACAGAATGGACATAAATTCGTTAGAAAACATTCAGCGTAGGATGACTAAATTAATACATAGCATTAGAAATCTTCCTTATGAAGAAAGATTGAAGACTCTTAAGTTACATTCACTTGTTAGACGAAGAATGAGGGGAGACCTGATCGAAGTGTACAAGTGGAAGATAGGTATTAATAAAGGGGATATTAATAAGGTCTTGAGGATGTCTCTCCAAGAGAGAACCCGCAGTAATGGATTTAAATTAGATAAGTTTAGATTTAGAAAGGACATAGGAAAGTATTGGTTTGGAAATAGGGTAGTAGATGAGTGGAACAGTCTACCTAGTTGGGTTATTGAGGCTGGGACTTTGGGTAGTTTCAAATTTAGGTTGGATAAGTACATGAGTGGGAGGGGTTGGATTTGAGTGGGACTTTCACATCAGAGCTTATTTCTTGGGTGGCATTGAAAATTGGGTTGGTCAAATGTTTGTTAGTGGGATGAATTGTAAAGGACCTGCCTAGTATGGGCCAGCAGGCCTCCTGCAGCGTTCCTCCTTTCTTATGTTCTTATGTTCTTATTCAAGATTGATGGACTGACCACATCGACTCAAGGTTGAGGGACTGATTACCTCATTCTCCTCCTGTTCTTCAAGTTTATCCTTTGTATGGACTGATGAAGCCACTGTGTGGCGAAACGTTTCCTCAATAAAGATACCCAAGAGTTGCACATGTGTCTAATTTAACAGTTTTATTTTTAAGTGATGTTCCAGTAAGAATAACAGTGACAACAACAGTAACAGCTCCAGCAAGAACAGTGTTGACAGCTTCAAGAACAGCAGTAACACTGACAGCTTCAGAAAGAAGAGCACTAACAGTTAGATACCCTGGTATTAGAAGAGTGAGGAAAGAGCTAACAACACAAAGTTAAGTGAGGCTTACATGTGTGAGCAATGTCATCAACTTTAATAGCCACAGTTGAAGTCACCAAACTCATCGCTAACATTATCTCTGATACACCACCGTCATCGATGCTGTAATCATCACTAGTGTTGTAACCATCACTACTGTAACTACCACTAGTATTGTAACCATCACTACTGTAACTACCACTAGTATTGTAACCATCACTACTGCAACTACCACTAGTGTTGTAACCATCACTACTGTAACTACCACTAGTGTTGTAACCATCACTACTGTAACTATCACTAGTATTGTAACCATCACTACTGTAACTACCACTAGTATTGTAACCATCACTACTGCAACTACCACTAGTGTTGTAACCATCACTACTGCAACTACCACTAGTGTTGTAACCATCACTACTGTAACTACCACTAGTGTTGTAACCATCACTACTGTAACTACCACTAGTATTGTAACCATCACTACTGTAACTACCACTAGTATTGTAACCATCACTACTGTAACTACCACTAGTGTTGTAACCATCACTACTGTAACTACCACTAGTATTGTAACCATCACTACTGTAACTACCACTAGTATTGTAACCATCACTACTGTAACTACCACTAGTATTGTAACCATCACTACTGTAACTACCACTAGTATTGTAACCATCACTACTGCAACTACCACTAGTGTTGTAACCATCACTACTGTAACTACCACTAGTGTTGTAACCATCACTACTGTAACTACCACTAGTGTTGTAACCATCACTACTGTAACTACCACTAGTATTGTAACCATCACTACTGTAACTATCACTAGTATTGTAACCATCACTACTGTAACTATCACTAGTATTGTAACCATCACTACTGTAACTACCACTAGTGTTGTAACCATCACTACTGTAACTACCACTAGTATTGTAACCATCACTACTGTAACTACCACTAGTATTGTAACCATCACTACTGTAACTACCACTAGTGTTGTAACCATCACTACTGTAACTACCACTAGTGTTGTAACCATCACTACTGTAACTACCACTAGTATTGTAACCATCACTACTGTAACTACCACTAGTATTGTAACCATCACTACTGTAACTACCACTAGTGTTGTAACCATCACTACTGTAACTACCACTAGTATTGTAACCATCACTACTGTAACTACCACTAGTGTTGTAACCATCACTACTGTAACTACCACTAGTGTTGTAACCATCACTACTGTAACTACCACTAGTATTGTAACCATCACTACTGTAACTACCACTAGTATTGTAACCATCACTACTGTAACTACCACTAGTGTTGTAACCATCACTACTGTAACTACCACTAGTATTGTAACCATCACTACTGTAACTACCACTAGTGTTGTAACCATCACTACTGTAACTACCACTAGTATTGTAACCATCACTACTGTAACTACCACTAGTGTTGTAACCATCACTACTGTAACTACCACTAGTATTGTAACCATCACTACTGTAACTACCACTAGTGTTGTAACCATCACTACTGTAACTACCACTAGTGTAACTATCACTAGTATTGTAACCATCACTACTGTAACTATCACTAGTATTGTAACCATCACTACTGTAACTACCACTAGTATTGTAACCATCACTACTGTAACTACCACTAGTATTGTAACCATCACTACTGTAACTACCACTAGTATTGTAACCATCACTGCTGTAACTACCACTAGTATTGTAACCATCACTACTGTAACTACCACTAGTATTGTAACCATCACTACTGTAACTACCACTAGTATTGTAACCATCACTACTGTAACTACCACTAGTATTGTAACCATCACTACTGTAACTACCACTAGTATTGTAACCATCACTACTGTAACTACCACTAGTATTGTAACCATCACTACTGTAACTACCACTAGTGTTGTAACCATCACTACTGTAACTACCACTAGTATTGTAACCATCACTACTGTAACTACCACTAGTATTGTAACCATCACTACTGTAACTACCACTAGTATTGTAACCATCACTACTGTAACTACCACTAGTATTGTAACCATCACTACTGTAACTACCACTAGTATTGTAACCATCACTACTGTAACTATCACTAGTATTGTAACCATCACTACTGTAACTACCACTAGTATTGTAACCATCACTACTGTAACTACCACTAGTATTGTAACAATCACTACTGTAACTACCACTAGTATTGTAACCATCACTACTGTAACTATCACTAGTATTGTAACCATCACTACTGTAACTACCACTAGTATTGTAACCATCACTACTGTAACTACCACTAGTGTAACTATCACTAGTATTGTAACCATCACTACTGTAACTACCACTAGTGTAACTATCACTAGTATTGTAACCATCACTACTGTAACTACCACTAGTGTAACTATCACTAGTATTGTAACCATCACTACTGTAACTACCACTAGTATTGTAACCATCACTACTGTAACTACCACTAGTATTGTAACCATCACTACTGTAACTACCACTAGTGTAACTATCACTAGTATTGTAACCATCACTACTGTAACTACCACTAGTGTAACTATCACTAGTATTGTAACCATCACTACTGTAACTACCACTAGTGTAACTATCACTAGTATTGTAACCATCACTACTGTAACTACCACTAGTGTAACTATCACTAGTATTGTAACCATCACTACTGTAACTACCACTAGTATTGTAACCATCACTACTGTAACTACCACTAGTGTAACTACCACTAGTATTGTAACCATCACTACTGTAACTACCACTAGTGTAACTACCACTAGTATTGTAACCATCACTACTGTAACTATCACTAGTATTGTAACCATCACTACTGTAACTACCACTAGTATTGTAACCATCACTACTGTAACTATCACTAGTATTGTAACCATCACTACTGTAACTACCACTAGTATTGTAACCATCACTACTGTAACTACCACTAGTATTGTAACCATCACTACTGTAACTACCACTAGTATTGTAACCATCACTACTGTAACTACCACTAGTATTGTAACCATCACTACTGTAACTACCACTAGTATTGTAACCATCACTACTGTAACTACCACTAGTGTAACTATCACTAGTATTGTAACCATCACTACTGTAACTACCACTAGTATTGTAACCATCACTACTGTAACTACCACTAGTGTAACTATCACTAGTATTGTAACCATCACTACTGTAACTACCACTAGTATTGTAACCATCACTACTGTAACTACCACTAGTATTGTAACCATCACTACTGTAACTACCACTAGTATTGTAACCATCACTACTGTAACTACCACTAGTATTGTAACCATCACTACTGTAACTACCACTAGTGTAACTATCACTAGTATTGTAACCATCACTACTGTAACTACCACTAGTATTGTAACCATCACTACTGTAACTACCACTAGTATTGTAACCATCACTACTGTAACTATCACTAGTATTGTAACCATCACTACTGTAACTACCACTAGTATTGTAACCATCACTACTGTAACTACCACTAGTATTGTAACCATCACTACTGTAACTACCACTAGTATTGTAACCATCACTACTGTAACTATCACTAGTATTGTAACCATCACTACTGTAACTACCACTAGTATTGTAACCATCACTACTGTAACTACCACTAGTATTGTAACCCTCACTACTGTAACTACCACTAGTATTGTAACCATCACTACTGTAACTATCACTAGTATTGTAACCCTCACTACTGTAACTACCACTAGTATTGTAACCATCACTACTGTAACTACCACTAGTATTGTAACCATCACTACTGTAACTATCACTAGTATTGTAACCCTCACTACTGTAACTACCACTAGTATTGTAACCATCACTACTGTAACTATCACTAGTATTGTAACCCTCACTACTGTAACTACCACTAGTATTGTAACCCTCACTACTGTAACTACCACTAGTATTGTAACCATCACTACTGTAACTACCACTAGTATTGTAACCATCACTACTGTAACTATCACTAGTATTGTAACCATCACTACTGTAACTACCACTAGTGTAACTATCACTAGTATTGTAACCATCACTACTGTAACTATCACTAGTATTGTAACCATCACTACTGTAACTATCACTAGTGTAACTATCACTAGTATTGTAACCATCACTACTGTAACTATCACTAGTATTGTAACCATCACTACTGTAACTACCACTAGTGTAACTATCACTAGTATTGTAACCATCACTACTGTAACTACCACTAGTATTGTAACCATCACTACTGTAACTACCACTAGTATTGTAACCATCACTAGTGTAACTACCACTAGTATTGTAACCATCACTACTGTAACTATCACTAGTATTGTAACCATCACTACTGTAACTACCACTAGTATTGTAACCATCACTAGTGTAACTACCACTAGTATTGTAACCATCACTACTGTAACTACCACTAGTATTGTAACCATCACTACTGTAACTATCACTAGTATTGTAACCATCACTACTGTAACTATCACTAGTATTGTAACCATCACTACTGTAACTACCACTAGTATTGTAACCATCACTAGTGTAACTACCACTAGTATTGTAACCATCACTACTGTAACTACCACTAGTATTGTAACCATCACTAGTGTAACTACCACTAGTGTTGTAACCATCACTACTGTAACTATCACTAGTATTGTAACCATCACTACTGTAACTATCACTAGTATTGTAACCCTCACTACTGTAACTACCACTAGTGTTGTAACCATCACTACTGTAACTACCACTAGTATTGTAACCATCACTACTGTAACTACCACTAGTGTTGTAACCATCACTACTGTAACTACCACTAGTATTGTAACCATCACTACTGTAACTACCACTAGTGTTGTAACCATCACTACTGTAACTACCACTAGTGTTGTAACCATCACTACTGTAACTACCACTAGTGTTGTAACCATCACTACTGTAACTACCACTAGTGTTGTAACCATCACTACTGTAACTACCACTAGTATTGTAACAATCACTACTGTAACTACCACTAGTATTGTAACAATCACTAGTGTAACTACCACTAGTGTTGTAACAATCACTACTGTAACTACCACTAGTGTTGTAACCATCACTACTGTAACTACCACTAGTATTGTAACAATCACTAGTGTAACTACCACTAGTGTTGTAATCATCACTAGTTTAACTATCACTAGTGTTGTAACCGTCACTACTGTAACCACTACTAGTGCTCTAACAAACACTACTGTAACCACTGTTGTAACTACCATAACAACTGCTGTAATACTATAACCACTGATGTAACTACAATAACCAGTGCTGTAACTACCATAACCACTGCTGTAACTACCATAATCACTGCTGTAACTACCATAATCACTGCTGTAGCTACCATAACCACTGCTGTAACCACCATAATCACTGCTGTAACTACCATAATCACTGCTGTAACTACCATAACCACTGCTGTAATTATCACTAATACTGTAACTACCAGGGAAAGCACCACAAAACCACCAGTACAACTAACATCACAATATTACCACAATCATCAAAACTAACCACCACCACCAGCATCAGTGTTCACCTTGGAACATCAACACACGCAGCACCTGTCCAGCAGAACCAGTCTTATAGTCAATTAGAATACTTCAGTATTCGTGCCACGTGCGTCGCACTGAGGACTTGCTGGTGTGCTATTGTCATGCTCTCTTAACTATTCCCTTCACTCGGACATCTGCACTGTACCCAACAACAGTATCTCTCACGTCCAGTAGTAAAATTCACTTTTTTTTTTAAATATTCTTAAGTTCTGCATGCCTTACAAACGCACATGTATGACGGTGATGGTAGTTAAGTCTCCAGGAATTTTAAGCAATTTCTTTTATGGACCAACTTTTACTTTTTAGCGAATCCAATCTAGCAGCCTATCATATTATTTAACTATTTAATGTAAAATAATTTAATATAATGACCTACAACATTATATAAATTTAGTTAACTGTTTGGCATGGAGAGTGAGAAGGCAGGGGTGTTCAGCTGGCCCCTTCTATGTTAACTGACGTATATTTCTTTTTTTTTGCTATTTGCATAAAGTATACACCATAGTAGTGAATATTTATGTAGTGGATAATTATAACTAGTATAATATTTAAAGAGGGTTGACAGTGAAGCCAGCAGAAGGCCTCGGTCAGATGACATTAAGTTCCAGCTACGAGTCATCATATGACCAAGACTGGCATCAGGAAACACTTGCCCCGTTTCCTAACTTAATTAATTACAACGTATATACACTGGGTTAACTTTGCCTCTGTTTTAAGGACTAAAGGATTCCTGAGTGGTGATGCACACTTAGAAACGTAACCTTAATGACATTGGTGCAGACAATACCTGGAGAATACCTGGAGGGGGTTTTGAGGGTCAAAGCCCCCTGCGGCTCGGTCTGAGACCAGACCTGAGACTGAGACTTAGCTTCTATACAGCTAACAAACCAACCACTTCACAAACCACATTATTAGTATTTCATCAATGTTCACTACTATGAGAGTCTGCGTTTGGTGGTGATACGAATATATTTCAATATACTGTATTATAGTCTTTGTGGTAAAGATTGTGACAACCGGATAGTTAAATACCAGTTATCCGTTCTTATCTAGCCTTATTATCTTCCATGCCTGGGCCAAGATAACATCAGTGATGGTAGTTATCTTGAGATTCACACAAGACGTCGAGGCAAGAGATGCCAAATGGCAAGCAACCAGTTTATAGCTCAGAGATGTACTATTATCTCTGCAATTATGTATTCTGGCTTGTAAAATTTTATGTTCATATATTGTAACCTTCAAGGAGGTGGTCTTGATGCCTTTGGAGGGGGACTTTATCCATGGATTTTTAAGCTATCCATTCCTCTCTCGCTTCATACATGATTACGTCTCATTCACCAGTAACCAATACTTTCCAGAGTAAAAAAAAAAATGCTTACCTAAGATAAGATAAATATTAATGCAGTTCTTAGGTTATGTAAATTCTCCAATATTAAGTTGGGTGTTCAATGTAACTAAAGTTTGAAACAATGTTTCTTTATCAACTAATATAGCACAGCCTAACCTAACATAGAATTACCCTTCTTTCTTATGTTCTCATTACTCCTAATTTAGGCTAGGTTGGGTTAGGTTAAGTTAGGCTAGGTTAAGTTAGGTTGGGTTACGTTAGGTTAGGTTAGGTAAGTTAGGTTGGGTTACATTAGGTTAAGTTAGGTTAGGTTAAGTTAGGTTGGATTACGTTAGGTTAGGTTAGGTTAAGTTAGGCTGCGTTACATTAGGTTAGGTTAGGTTAGGTTAAGTTAGGTTAAGTTAGGTTGGGTTACGTTAGGTTAGGTTAAGCTAGGTTAAATTAAGTTAGGTTAGGTTAGGTTAGGTTAGGTTAGGTTAGGTTAGGTTAAGTTAGGTTAAGTTAGGGTGCAGAACAGACACAGACGTGCCAATTTTCACATTCCGCGCCATTTTTTTTTTCGCACGCGCCAATTTTCCCCATTTCCTGTTGTTTATGTTCATCTCGCCTTGTAGTCGGTCAGACGTGAGTCCATTCGCTGTGAACTCCTTGTGCTGTATTTCGTGTGTTTTTTTAATTCATTTTGCAATTAATAATGGCCTCTAAGCATGCGAAGAGTGGTAATGTGGGTAAAAAAGAAAGGTTTGGAGAAAATTATAATAGAAGTGAAGGAAATTATTGAAAAATGTGTGTGGTGTGTCACTGATCTTGCTGCAGAGTTCATGAAGTCGAAGTCTACGACTATTTTGAAGCAGAGAGTGGCTAATAAAGCAGTTAATGTTGCTCAGGGAGTTGCCATGTTAACCAAGCAGAGGCCTCAAGTGCTGGAAGAGGTGGAAAAACTGTTGCTAATGTAGTTGAACGAGAAGCAACCTGCAGGTGACAGCGTAAGCGAGGCGATCATATGGAAGACAACCAGGAAGATACATGGTGATTTGCGGCAGAATTACCGTCTACGAGAGCAGAAAGTGATGAATTTAAAGCCAGTAGCGGACTGAAAAGTTTCGTATGAGAAGTGGCATTCATAGTGAGGTAAGGCATGGAGAAGCTGCTAGTTCTGGTCAAGGTTTTTACATTTAGCTCACTATTATTACGCTGCATTGAGCTTATGTTACTGCTGAGTGTATGTTACTGCTGAGTGTTACTGCTGAGTGTGTTACTGCTGAGTGTATATTACTGCTGAGTGTGTTACTGCTGAGTGTATGTTACTGTTGAGTGTATGTTACTGCTGAGTGTATGTTACTGCTGAGTGTGTTACTGCTGAGTGTATGTTACTGCTGAGTGTATGTTACTGTTGAGTGTATGTTACTGCTGAGTGTATATTACTGCTGAGTGTATGTTACTGCTGAGTGTATGTTACTGCTGAGTGTGTTACTGCTGAGTGTATGTTACTGCTGAGTGTGTTACTGCTGAGTGTATGTTACTGCTGAGTGTATGTTACTGCTGAGTGTATGTTACTGCTGAGTGTGTTACTGCTGAGTGTATGTTACTGCTGAGTGTATGTTACTGCTGAGTGTATGTTACTGCTGAGTGTGTTACTGCTGAGTGTATGTTACTGCTGAGTGGTATGTTACTGCTGAGTGTATGTTACTGCCGAGTGTGTTACTGCTGAGTGTATGTTACTGCTGAGTGTATGTTACTGCTGAGTGTTACTGCTGAGTGTATGTTACTGCTGAGTGTGTTACTGCTGAGTGTATGTTACTGTTGAGTGTATGTTACTGCTGAGTGTATGTTACTGCTGAGTGTGTTACTGCTGAGTGTATGTTACTGCTGAGTGTATGTTACTGCTGAGTGTTACTGCTGAGTGTATGTTACTGCTGAGTGTGTTACTGCTGAGTGTATGTTACTGTTGAGTGTATGTTACTGCTGAGTGTATGTTACTGCTGAGTGTATGTTACTACTGAGTGTATGTTACTGTTGAGTGTATGTTACTGCTGAGTGTATGTTACTGCTGAGTGTGTTACTGCTGAGTGTATGTTACTGTTGAGTGTATGTTACTGTTGAGTGTATGTTACTGCTGAGTGTATGTTACTACTGAGTGTATGTTACTGTTGAGTGTATGTTACTGCTGAGTGTATGTTACTGCTGAGTGTATGTTACTGGTGAGTGTGTTACTGCTGAGTGTATATTACTGCTGAGTGTGTTACTGCTGAGTGTATGTTACTGCTGAGTGTATGTTACTGCTGAGTGTATGTTACTGCTGAGTGTATGTTACTGTTGAGTGTATGTTACTGCTGAGTGTATGTTACTGCTGAGTGTATGTTACTGCTGAGTGTATGTTACTGTTGAGTGTATGTTACTGCTGAGTGTATGTTACTGTTGAGTGTATGTTACTGCTGAGTGTATGTTACTACTGAGTGTGTTACTGCTGAGTGTATGATACTGTTGAGTGTATGATACTGCTGAGTGTATGTTACTGCTGAGTGTATGTTACTGTTGAGTGTATGTTACTGCTGAGTGTATGTTACTGCTGAGTGTATGTTACTGCTAGTGTATGTTACTGCTGAGTGTATGTTACTGTTGAGTGTATGTTACTGCTGAGTGTATGTTACTGCTGAGTGTATGTTACTGCTGAGTGTATGTTACTGCTGAGTGTATGTTACTGCTGAGTGTATGTTACTGTTGAGTATATGTTACTGCTGAGTGTATGTTACTGCTGAGTGTATGTTACTGCTGAGTGTATGTTACTGTTGAGTGTATGTTACTACTGAGTGTGTTACTGCTGAGTGTATGTTACTGCTGAGTGTATGATACTCTTGAGTGTATGTTACTGCTGAGTTTATGTTACTGTTGAGTGTATGTTACTGCTGAGTGTATGATACTCTTGAGTATGTTACTGCTGAGTGTGTTACTGCTGAGTGTATGTTACTGCTGAGTGTATGTTACTGCTGAGTGTATGTTACTGTTGAGTGTATGTTACTGTTGAGTGTATGTTACTGTTGAGTGTATGTTACTGCTGAGTGTATGTTACTGTTGAGTGTATGTTACTGTTGAGTGTATGTTACTGTTGAGTGTATGTTACTGTTGAGTGTATGTTACTGCTTAGTGTATGTTACTGCTGAGTGTATGTTACTGCTGAGTGTATGTTACTGCTGAGTGTATGTTACTGCTGAGTGTATGTTACTGTTGAGTGTATGTTACTGTTGAGTGTATGTTACTGTTGAGTGTATGTTACTGCTGAGTGTATGTTACTGTTGAGTGTATGTTACTGTTGAGTGTATGTTACTGCTGAGTGTATGGTACTGCTGAGTGTGTTACTGCTGAGTGTATGTTACTGCTGAGTGTGTTACTGCTGAGTGTATGTTACTGCTGAGTGTATGTTACTGCTGAGTGTATGTTACTGTTGAGTGTATGTTACTGTTGAGTGTATGTTACTGTTGAGTGTATGTTACTGCTGAGTGTATGTTACTGTTGAGTGTATGTTACTGCTGAGTGTATGTTACTGTTGAGTGTATGTTACTGCTGAGTGTATGTTACTGCTGAGTATATGTTACTGCTGAGTGTATGATACTGTTGAGTGTATGTTACTGTTGAGTGTATGTTACTGCTGAGTGTGTTACTGCTGAGTGTATGTTACTGTTGAGTGTATGTTACTGCTGAGTGTATGTTACTGCTGACTGTATGTTACTGCTGAGTGTATGATACTGTTGAGTGTATGTTACTGTTGAGTGTATGTTACTGCTGAGTGTGTTACTGCTGAGTGTATGTTACTGCTGAGTGTATGTTACTGCTGAGTGTATGATACTGTTGAGTATGTTACTGCTGAGTGTATGTTACTGCTGAGTGTATGTTACTGCTGAGTGTATGATACTGTTGAGTGTATGTTACTGCTGAGTGTGTGTTACTGCTGAGTGTATGTTACTGCTGAGTGTGTCACTGATGAGTGTATGTTACTGCCGAGTGTATGTTACTGCTGAGTGTATGTTACTGCTGAGTGTATGTTACTGCTGAGTGTATGATACTGTTGAGTGTGTGTTACTGCTGAGTGTATGTTACTGCTGAGTGTATGTTACTGCTGAGTGTGTCACTGATGAGTGTATGTTACTGCCGAGTGTATGTTACTGCTGAGTGTATGTTACTGCTGAGTGTATGTTACTGTTGAGTGTGTGTTACTGCTGAGTGTATGTTACTGCTGAGTGTATGTTACTGCTGAGTGTGTCACTGATGAGTGTATGTTACTGCCGAGTGTATGTTACTGCTGAGTGTATGTTACTGCTGAGTGTATGTTACTGCTGAGTGTATGATACTGTTGAGTGTATGTTACTGCTGAGTGTGTGTTACTGCTGAGTGTATGTTACTGCTGAGTTTGTCACTGATGAGTGTATGTTACTGCCGAGTGTATGTTACTGCTGAGTGTATGTTACTGCTGAGTGTATGTTACTGCTGAGTGTATGATACTGTTGAGTGTATGTTACTGCTGAGTGTGTGTTACTGCTGAGTGTATGATACTGTTGAATGTATGTTACTGCTGAGTGTATGGTACTGTTGAGTGTATGTTACTGCTGAGTGTATGATACTGTTGAGTGTATGTTACTGCTGAGTGTATGATACTGTTGAGTGTATGTTACTGCTGAGTGTATGATACTGTTGAGTGTATGTCAACGTCGAGTGCATGCGTCACTGCTGAGTGTATATCAACGTTGAGTGCATGCGTCACTGTTGAGTGTATGTTACTGTTGAGTGTATGTTACTGTTGAGTGTATGTTACTGCTGAGTATATGTTACTGTTGAGTGTATGTTACTGCTGAGTGTATGTTACTGTTGAGTGTATGTTACTGCTGAGTGTATGTTACTGCTGAGTATATGTTACTGCTGAGTGTATGATACTGTTGAGTGTATGTTACTGTTGAGTGTATGTTACTGCTGAGTGTGTTACTGCTGAGTGTATGTTACTGTTGAGTGTATGTTACTGCTGAGTGTACGTTACTGCTGAGTGTATGTTACTGCTGAGTGTATGATACTGTTGAGTGTATGTTACTGTTGAGTGTATGTTACTTCTGAGTGTATGTTACTGCTGAGTGTATGTTACTGCTGAGTGTATGTTACTGCTGAGTGTATGATACTGTTGAGTGTATGTTACTGCTGAGTGTATGTTACTGCTGAGTGTATGTTACTGCTGAGTGTATGATACTGTTGAGTGTATGTTACTGCTGAGTGTGTGTTACTGCTGAGTGTATGTTACTGCTGAGTGTGTCACTGATGAGTGTATGTTACTGCCGAGTGTATGTTACTGCTGAGTGTATGTTACTGCTGAGTGTATGTTACTGCTGAGTGTATGATACTGTTGAGTGTGTGTTACTGCTGAGTGTATGTTACTGCTGAGTGTGTCACTGATGAGTGTATGTTACTGCTGAGTGTATGATACTGTTGAGTGTATGTTACTGCTGAGTGTGTGTTACTGCTGAGTGTATGATACTGTTGAGTGTATGTTACTGCTGAGTGTATGTTACTGTTGAGTGTATGTTACTGCTGAGTGTATGATACTGTTGAGTGTATGTTACTGCTGAGTGTATGATACTGTTGAGTGTATGTCAACGTCGAGTGCATGCGTCACTGCTGAGTGTATATCAACGTTGAGTGCATGCGTCACTGTTGAGTGTATGTCAACGTTGAGTGCATGCGTCACTATTGAGAGTATGTCAACGTTGAGTGCATGCGTCACTGTTGAGTGTATGTCAACGTTGAGTGCATGCGTCACTGCTGAGTATGTCAGCGTTGAGTGCATGCGTCACTGCTGAGTGTATGTCAACGTTGAGTGCATGCGTCACTGTTGAGTGTATGTCAACGTTGAGTGCATGCGTCACTGCTGAGTGTATGTCAACGTTGAGTGCATGCGTCACTGCTGAGTGTATGTCAACGTTGAGTGCATGCGTCACTGCTTAGTGTATGTCAACGTTGAGTGCATGCGTCACTTCTGAGTGTATGTCAACCTTGAGTGCATGCGTCACTGCTGAGTGTATGTCAACGGTGAATGCATGCGTCACTGCTTAGTGTATGTCAACGTTGAGTGCATGCGTCACTGCTGAGTGCACAAGTGACGTCATTTACATTCTGGATCTCGAGTTGAGATGAAGATATATGTACGTACCTCACCTAAGTGTATACCTCACTCGAGACACATGTACGTACGCACCCACCTCACCTGAGACGTACATGTACGTACGTACCTCACCTGAGAAGTATTTACATACCTCACCTGAGCGATTACGTCACGTCACCCAAAATCTGGATCTGACGTTATTATACAAAAAACGTTTTAATGTCTTAAAATTCTTTTAATTCACGTTTTCCCTTCAAATATTAAATACATATGCTTTTATTACTATAAAAGTTCTGCTTAAAATAAAAACTCCTCATCTTGTGAATGGTTTAGTTATTGTTCACCATTTCTGTGAACTAGATAAAGACGAAACCGAAGTCAGAGCTAACAGCCGAACACGTAAATGCTATGTTTTTAGGGGCTAACTAAAATAATTGTGACCTAAGCTATTTATATATTTTTTCTTCTGCTCTTTTACTTCCTAACTTTTGCATAAGCAGCTACTTACCTTACAGTACATTAAGGTAATTATCTTGCCTTATATGTCGTGCCGAATAGGTAAAGCTGGTTAATTAGCAAGAACTCATTTAAAATTAAGTCCTTTCTAAAATTTTCGCTTATACGTACGTTTAAAAATATTTTTTTATCATTTATGTTAATGTTAAAATTAATAATTTTGAACCAAAAGAACCTTAGAAAACTTACCTAACCTTATTATAACAATCGCAATATAATTTAGCCTAATCCGACTAAATATTTATTAGATAACTTCACAATAATTTAATAATAAACAAACATAGTGAAATATATTTTTTTCGTTAGGTTCAGAATGAGTTTTGCTAAATTATTGTATACACAAATTTTCACCTGCCTTATTCAGCAAGAAGAGCATTGCTATTTAAACCAGAATCAGAAGTTTTACCTATTCGGCATGACATGTATACATATATCCTCGGTGGCCACTTTATTAGGTACACACTTCCAGTTTCGGTAGGACCTCCTTTGCCCCCAGAACAGCCTGAATTCTTCGTGGCATGAGTTCAACAAGATGCTAAAGACGTTCCTTAGATATCCTGGTCAATGTTGCCATGATAATATCACGCAGTTGCTACAGATTTGTCATCTGCACATTTATATTGCGAATCTCCTGTTCCACCACATATAAGATTTTTTTCGTCAGATTCTCTTGCCCTACCACCTGCATGTTGCTGCAGAAATCGCGATACGTCAGACCAAACCAGTTTTGGTGAGCCTGTGACCATTGTAGCCTCAGTTTCCTGTTCATAGCTGACGAGAACACAACATGTGTGGTGTTCTGCCACTGCAACCCATCCACTTCAACTTCTGACGTATTGTGCGTTCAGAGAAGCTCTTCTGTATACAATTTTTGCAGTGCATGTTTTTGTGTGTGTGTGTGTGTTATTATGAATAAAACATTGTATTTACATATCTGTAGCTGAAGAATTAGATGCAAGTGCAATACCTGGGTAGCTTTATTTGTTGATGTGTCGCCTAACAGTGGCTATATTAATTCAACAATGAGTTAACTGGAGATGCCGAAACTGGAGGCAGTAGAAGATTAGGTAATCAATCCCTCGGACGGAATAATAATAATAATAATAATAATAATAATAATAATAATAATAATAATAATAATAATAATAATAATAATAAATAATAATAATAATAATAATTATTATTATTATTATTATTATTATTATTATTATTATTATTATTATTATTATTATTATTATTATTATTATTGTTGTGAAATTTTAAGAAATAACGTTCTTTCTTGTTTATAAGTGTGAAGGAGGCGTAAAGAATCAGTGTAAAATGTTAAGGTGTTTGTGAGCGGAAGTGAGGAGTCGAGATGTGTTCCCTATATGATGTGAAGCGTGGCTGACCCAACCTCAAACCTGTTACCCACCCCCACCACTCTCTTGCTCCATGGTAGTGCTGGCTGCTGGTACTATGTTGGTTCATGGTAGTGCTGGCTGCTGATACAATGTTGGTTCATGATAGTGCTGTCTACTGATACTATGTTGGTTCATGGTAATGCTGGCTGCTGATACAATGTTGGTTCGTGGTAGTGGTGACTACATCATGGTAGTGCTGTCTACTGATACTATGTTGGTTCATGGCAGTGCTGGCTGCTGATACTATGTTGGTTCATGGTAATGCTGTCTATTGATACTATGTTGGTTCATGGTAGTGCTGTCTGCTGATACTATGTTGGTTCATGGTAGTGCCGGCTGCTGATACTATGTTGGTTCATGGTAGTGCTGGCTGCTGGTACTATGTTGGTTCATGGTAGTGCTGGCTGCTGATGCTATGTTGGCTCATGGTAGTGCTGGCTGCTGATACTATGTTGGTTCATGGTAGTGCTGGCTGCTGATAATATGTTAGTTCTTGATAGTGCTGGCTGCTGATGTTGGTTCATGGTAGTGCTGGCTGCTGATGCTATGTTGGTTCATGGTAATGCTGGCTGCTGGTACTGTGTTGGTTCATGGTAGTGCTGGCTGCTGGTACTATGTTGGTTCATGGTAGTGCTGGCTACTGATGCTATGTTGGTTCATGGTAATGCTGGCTGCTGGTACTATGTTGGCTCATGGTAGTGCTGGCTGCTGATGCTATGTTGGTTCATGGTAATGCTGGCTGCTGGTACTATGTTGGTTCATGGTAGTGCTGGCTGCTGATAATATGTTAGTTCATGGTAGTGCTTGTTGCTGGTACTATATTGATTCATGGTAGTGCTGGCTGCTGATGCTATGTTGGTTCATGGTAGTGCTGGCTGCTGATACTATGTTGGTTCATGGTAGTGCTGGCTGCTGATAATATGTTAGTTCATGATAGTGCTGGCTGCTGATGTTGGTTCATGGTAGTGCTGGCTGCTGATGCTATGTTGGTTCATGGTAATGCTGGCTGCTGGTACTGTGTTGGTTCATGGTAGTGCTGGCTACTGATGCTATGTTGGTTCATGGTAATGCTGGCTGCTGGTACTATGTTGGTTCATGGTAGTGCTGGCTGCTGGTACTATGTTGGTTCATGGTAGTGCTGGCTGCTGGTACTATGTTGGTTCATGGTAATGCTGGCTGCTGGTACTATGTTGGTTCATAGGTAGTGCTGGCTGCTGGTACTATGTTGGTTCATGGTAGTGCTGGCTGCTGGTACTATGTTGGTTCATGGTAGTGCTGGCTGCTGGTACTATGTTGGTTCATGGTAGTGCTGGCTGCTGGTACTATGTTGGTTCATGGTAGTGCTGGCTGCTGGTACTATGTTGGTTCATGGTAGTGCTGGCTGCTGGTACTATGTTGGTTCATGGTAGTGCTGGCTGCTGGTACTATGTTGGTTCATGGTAGTGCTGGCTGCTGGTACTATGTTGGTTCATGGTAGTGCTGGCTTCTGGTACTATGTTGGTTCATGGTAGTGCTGGCTGCTGGTACTATGTTGGTTCATGGTAGTGCTGGCTGCTGGTACTATGTTGGTTCATGGTAGTGCTGGCTTCTGGTACTATGTTGGTTCATGGTAGTGCTGGCTGCTGGTACTATGTTGGTTCATGGTAGTGCTGGCTGCTGGTACTATGTTGGTTCATGGTAGTGCTGGCTGCTGGTAACTATGTTGGTTCATGGTAGTGCTGGCTGCTGGTACTATGTTGGTTCATGGTAGTGCTGGCTGCTGGTACTATGTTGGTTCATGGTAGTGCTGGCTTCTGGTACTATGTTGGTTCATGGTAGTGCTGGCTGCTGGTACTATGTTGGTTCATGGTTAGTGCTGGCTTCTGGTACTATGTTGGTTCATGGTAGTGCTGGCTGCTGGTACTATGTTGGTTCATGGTAGTGCTGGCTGCTGGTACTATGTTGGTTCATGGTAGTGCTGGCTGCTGGTACTATGTTGGTTCATGGTAGTGCTGGCTGCTGGTACTATGTTGGTTCATGGTAGTGCTGGCTGCTGGTACTATGTTGGTTCATGGTAGTGCTGGCTGCTGGTACTATGTTGGTTCATGGTAGTGCTGGCTGCTGGTACTATGTTGGTTCATGGTAGTGCTGGCTGCTGGTACTATGTTGGTTCATGGTAGTGCTGGCTGCTGGTACTATGTTGGTTCATGGTAGTGCTGGCTGCTGGTACTATGTTGGTTCATGGTAGTGCTGGCTGCTGGTACTATGTTGGTTCATGGTAGTGCTGGCTGCTGGTACTATGTTGGTTCATGGTAGTGCTGGCTGCTGGTACTATGTTGGTTCATGGTAGTGCTGGCTGCTGGTACTATGTTGGTTCATGGTAGTGCTGGCTGCTGGTACTATGTTGGTTCATGGTAGTGCTGGCTGCTGGTACTATGTTGGTTCATGGTAGTGCTGGCTGCTGGTACTATGTTGGTTCATGGTAGTGCTGGCTGCTGGTACTATGTTGTTCATGGTAGTGCTGGCTGCTGGTACTATGTTGGTTCATGGTAGTGCTGGCTGCTGGTACTATGTTGGTTCATGGTAGTGCTGGCTGCTGGTACTATGTTGGTTCATGGTAGTGCTGGCTGCTGGTACTATGTTGGTTCATGGTAGTGCTGGCTGCTGGTACTATGTTGGTTCATGGTAGTGCTGACAATTTTACATTATCAAACACAAGGTGACTAAAGTTTTTTCCCGTCATTAATATAATCATTAATATTATTTTCATTATTATGTGTCAGTGTTGGAATGGTAGGTGTCACACACATTACCTGGGGAATAATACAAGAACATAAACAACTAAGAGCACTGCAGCAGGCCTACTGGCCCATGCTAGGCGGGTGCTTCTCAACCCTAAACACACTGAAGAAATTTTTATCCGACTCATTTTCAATGCTGAGTAAAGAATGAACTTTGATCATTCTATTATCTCATGATAAAGCTCTATAGAGCCAAATATGATGTTTTTTTGGCATAACAAAAGAAGACAACTTACCATGACGGCTTGTGTTCAGTGCAGTTGGTGTGGTGTACACAGGTTGGTGTGGTGTACACTAGTATGGTGTACACTGGTTGGTGTGGTGTACACAGGTTGGTGTGGTGTACACAGGTTGGTGTGGTGTACACTAGTATGGTGTACACTGGTTGGTGTGGTGTACACAGGTTGGTGTGGTGTGCACTGGTATGGTGTACACTGGTTGGTGTGGTGTACATAGGTTGGTGTGGTGTACACAGGTTGGTGTGGTGTACACAGGTTGGTGTGGTGTACACAGGTTGGTGTGGTGTACACAGGTTGGTGTGGTGTACACAGGTTGGTGTGGTGTACACAGGTTGGTGTGGTGTACGCAGGTTGGTGTGGTGTACACAGGTTGGTGTGGTGTACACAGGTTGATGTGGTGTGCACAGGTTGGTGTGGTGTACACAGGTTGGTGTGGTGTACACAGGTTGATGTGGTGTACACTGGTGTGGTGTACACAGGTTAGTGTGGTGTACACAGGTTGGTGTGGTGTACACAGGTTGGTGTGGTGTACACAGGTTAGTGTGGTGTACACAGATTGGTGTGGTGTATACAGGTTGGTGTGGTGTACACAGGTTGGGGTGGTGTACACAGGTTGGTGTGGTGTACACAGGTTGGTGTGGTGTACACAGGTTGGTGTGGTGTACACAGGTTGATGTGGTGTACACAGGTTGGTGTGGTGTACACAGGTTGGTGTGGTGTACACAGGTTGGTGTGGAGTACACAGGTTGGTGTGGTGTACACAGGTTGGTGTGGTGTACACAGGTTGGTGTGGTGTACACTGGTTGGGGTGGTGTACACAGGTTGGTGTGGTGTACACAGGTTGATGTGTGTACACAGGTTGGTGTGGTGTACACAGGTTGGTGTGGTGTACACAGGTTGGTGTGGTGTACACTGGTTGGGGTGGTGTACACAGTTGGTGTGGTGTGTGTACACAGGTTGATGTGTACAGAGGTTGGTGTGGTGTACACAGGTTGGTGTGGTGTACACAGGTTGGTGTGGTGTACACAGGTTGGTGTGGTGTACACAGGTTGGTGTGGTGTACACAGGTTGGTGTGGTGTACACAGGTTGGTGTGGTGTACACAAGTTGGTGTGGTGTACACAGGTTGATGTGGTGTACACAAGTTGGTGTGGTGTACACAGGTTGATGTGGTGTACACAGGTTGGTGTGGTGTACACAGGTTGGTGTGGTGTACACAGGTTGGTGTGGTGTACACAGGTTGGTGTGGTGTACACAGGTTGGTGTGGTGTACACAGGTTGGTGTGGTGTACACAGGTTGGTGTGGTGTACACAGGTTGGTGTGGTGTACACAGGTTGGTGTGGTGTACACAGGTTGATGTGGTGTACACAGGTTGGTGTGGTGTACACAGGTTGGTGTGGTGTACACAGGTTGGTGTGGTGTACACAGGTTGGTGTGGTGTACACAGGTTGGTGTGTACACAGGTTGGTGTGGTGTACACAGGTTGGTGTGGTGTACACAAGTTGGTGTGGGTGTACACAGGTTGATGTGGTGTACACAGTTGGTGTGGTGTACACAGGTTGGTGTGGTGTACACAGGTTGGTGTGGTGTACACAGGTTGGTGTGGTGTACACAGGTTGGTGTGGTGTACACAGGTTGGTGTGGTGTACACAGGTTGGTGTGGTGTACACAGGTTGGTGTGGTGTACACAGGTTGGTGTGGTGTACACAGGTTGGTGTGGTGTATACAGGTTGATGTAGTGTACACAGGTTGGTGTGGTGTACACAGGTTGGTGTGGTGTACACAGGTTGGCGTGGTGTACACAGGTTGGTGTGGTGTGCACAGGTTGGTGGTGGTGTACAACAGGTTGGTGTGTGTACACAGGTTGGTGTGGTGTACACACAGGTTGATGTGGTTTACACAGGTTGGTGTGGTGTACACAGGTTGGTGTGGTGTACACAGGTTGGTGTGGTGTACACAGGTTGGTGTGGTGTACACAGGTTGGTGTGGTGTACACAGGTTGGTGTGGTGTACACAGGTTGGTGTGGTGTACACAGGTTGATGTGGTGTACACAGGTTGATGTGGTGTACACAGGTTGGTGTGGTGTACACAGGTTGGGGTACTGTACACTGGTTCTCAAACCTGGCAACTAGGTTCCGTAGAGTCTACAACGTGTGTGTATATTCCTGCTCGCACCGTTGTGTGCACAAGTGTTAGCCTGCAGCTCCTGGGCTCAAACTTTTAACCAATGATTGACTTGGATTTTATTATAGGTATCTCTGAGTGTTTTAATAATGTTATTTCACCTCAGATGTGCTTATATCTCACTCAGTAAGACTCCACACACACATACATAAGTTATAAGAGGTTAGTATGAGCGTGGGAAGAGGGTAACCATACGCCTTGAGTCAACACACACACATACTCACATAAGTTATAAGAGGTTAGTATGAGCGTGGGAAGAGGGTAACCATACGCCTTGAGTCAACACACCTAATCTCACACACAAAAATCAGTCGCTTTTATTTCCTTCATAGTACCAAGCCCTCAACAGCATCGTCAGATATTCCAATCCCCTTCCCTCCCTTTGCCTCTATCCTCCCCCTCCCTCCCCTCCCTCCCCCTCCCTCCCCCTCCCTCCCACTCCTCCCCCTCTCCTCTCTCTCTCTCTCTCATTCTCTCTCTCCTCTCTTCTCTCTCCTCTTCCTCCTTCCTCCCTTCCTCCTCTCTCCTTCTTTCCTCCTTCCCTCCCTTCCTCTCTCTCCCTCCCTCCTCCTTCTCTCCTTCCCTGCCTTCCTCCTCTCCCTCCCTCCCTCCTTCTCTCCCTCCCTCCCTCCTTCTCCCTCCCTCCCTCCTTCTCTCCCTCCCTCCCTCCCTCCTTCTCTCCCTCCCTCCCTCCTTCTCTCCCTCCCTCCCTCCTAGACTAGAGCATCACAACAAAGAATCTTACTGAGATCGGATTTCCGGTTGGTCACTGAGTGTGCTGGGTCAGACTGGCTGGCGGATACACTCAACTATGTCATTCATTACTCATTGTTGTCACGTTCTTACTCCAGGGATGTGCTGGTGCATTCCCAACGCTGTTAAACTAGCACCATCACCCCCACCCCCTGTGATGTGTTGTGTTACACACTGTGATGTGTACTGTAGTATGTGTAACCTACTTTATTACACCTTACAACCTCACATCTCTGAGTTCGGGGGTAATTTGTGAATTATTGCAGCAATGATATTGTGTTCAGCCTTCAGAATCACAAGTCTTAACTTCTCATTTCAAAGATGAGAGTAATAATAATGTTTAGATGTTTAAAGCTTTCCAGTTGCAGTGTTGCAGCCTCGTCAAGATGTTTACGCTGCCCTATGGTGACCAGGAGGATCGAATCATGTGTCTATCACACCTCACAATCCCACTTACCAGAAACTCAAACTTTGTTATGCTAACTCTCCTAGAAGTTTTCTTTGCGTCTTAACGTTGTTATAACCTATGACCTTCTTTATGAGTATAATAACACTTATTATAGCAGTATCTCTCGTACATCCCTCACTATAATTCCTCCCACTTACACTTCCAAAGAAAGGGTTAACATTCTCCATAAATTGGGATAAATCCGGGTGGGTCATTCTGAGAACCAGTGGGACGCCGCCCCATGATAAACTGATGTACATTATTATTGGTTGTTCTCAGTGAAGGTTGTCCATCCTGGCAGCGGTTAGTGTTGCTTTGAAGCGTCAAGTGTTGCAGCGACTGTTGCAATACACTCCGACCGGCGTCGTAACACACCCTCAGATAAGTTCTCAGACCTCTAGAGTTGCGATACACCCTCAGGCAAGTCCTCTTAGCCTCTAGTGTTGCAACACACCCTCAGACAAGTCTTCCTGGCCTCTAGTGTCACAACACACCCTCAGGCAAGTACAACTTTCCTGCCATATGAATGTGAAACGGAAATCTGTTAAAAGTTTTATAACCTGGCAAGATTGATGGCGTTTCTGTCTCATAAACAATAAACAACATGCAAAACAACAATTGTGAAAAATAGTGAAGTTCTAAGCGCTCTCGTGACAGGTCCTTGTTAATGTGAGAAATCACGAAAGCACTTAGAAGTTCACTATTATTTTTACAGTGGTTGTTTTGTATGTATGTCTGACTGTATACACTCATCTGAGTTTTCCTCTGAATTTCTTAGTAGTTCTCGTTCTTGTGGTGTTTCCTTTGAAATTCCTTGGTTAAGAGGGTGAGAATCCATCCTGTGTAAGCCAAGAACTTCGCAGGTGGAGACCACAACATCGGGAGCGAGAGGCTGCCAACCACTTCTCAGCATCAGTTACTGAAAAGACAAAGGAGGAAATTTATAGGTGGGACGTGATGCAGATGATAATAAAGAACTGATTGTTAATAAAATGAATGGAAAGAAGCTTCGGTGGAGGCTGCAGAATTAACTTATGCCAGTTAATTCTGCATCATTTGAACGTAGTCTCTCTTGTCTGCGACTAACAAAGATTTACCTGAGGAAGAGCAGTAGTGTCAGCAGCCAAGGAGTCAGCCATGATTTCTGCAGTCAAGCATAACAAAAGAAGAATCATACTACTATAACTTTTCAGTGACCATGAAACTCTCATGATGAGTACAATATATTAAGTTATTTATGTGTATCAATAAATTAATAACGTCAGGGCATCGATCATTACGTTGATGACTTATATAATGATGTAATTTCATGTAATTATTATTCTTGTTCTTTAATATGGACAGTTGTCTCACTCTTTTATAGAAGGATCTTCAGAAAACATTGTTATTATTATTGATCCGTAATATACAATCTGAAGTAAAATCAAAAGGGCGTTGTTATGAACACAGAGAAGCACAGTAGCACTACAGATTATTTAGTGGTAGCCAGAGTGAAAGTAAGAGGCAGTGCAGATGCGGTACCTGGAGAATGTCATCAGTAAGATAGAAGTGAAAATGATCTACAGAAAGGGAGAATTAGTGGGAGAGGTAAAGAGTTATTAAAAGAAACGTGAGCTAGAGAGAGAGTACAGGTGATGAGAAGGGTGGATGCTGCCGGGGAAGGCAATGGTTGGTGGAATGATGAAGTGAACATAGTGTTGCCTGAAGGGAAAAAAATAGCACATGAGACATTTTTACAATGTAAAAAAAATATATAAGAAGGTAGAGTATAGAGGAAAAACAAAAGTTAAGCGAATAAGAAAGGAGTCAATAAGAAAAATAATGGAGATAATTAGTGGATCTTAATTAGCAAAATTTTCTGAGGCGACAACAGTTTAGGAAACAGATTAATAATTTCAGAAAATTAGAGAAACAAATGAACTTAACTGTTAAAAACGAGGTACTGAAGACGGGGAGGAACTGAACACGGGGAGGAACTGAACACGGGGAGGAACTGAACACGGGGAGGTACTGAACACGGGGAGGTACTGAACACGGGGAGGTACTGAACACGGGGAGGTACTGAACACGGGGAGGTACTGAACACGGGGAGGTACTGAACACGGGGAGGAACTGAACACGGGGAGGAACTGAACACGGGGAGGAACAACACGGGGAGGAACTGAACACGGGGAGGTACTGAACACAGGGAGGTACTGAAGACGGGGAGGTACTGAACACGGGGAGGAACTGAACACGGGGAGGAACTGAAGACGGGGAGGAACTGAACACGGGGAGGTACTGAACACAGGGAGGTACTGAACACGGGGAGGTACTGAACACGGGGAGGTACTGAACACGGGGAGGAACTGAACACGGGGAGGTACTGAACACGGGGAGGTACTGAAGACGGGGAGGAACTGAACACGGGGAGGAACTGAACACGGGGAGGAACTGAACACGGGGAGGTACTGAACACGGGGAGGTAGAACACTGCGAGGTACTGAACACGGGGAGGAACTGAACAGGGGGAAGTACTGAACAAGGGGAGGTACTGAACACTGCGAGGTACTGAACACGGAGAGGTACTGAACAGGGGGAAGTACTGAACAAGGGGAGGTACTGAACACTGGGAGGTACTGAGCACGGGGAGGTACTGAACACTGGGAGGTACTGAACACGGAGAGGTACTGAACACGGGGAGGAACTGAACACGGGGAGGTACTGAACACAGGGAGGTACTGAACTAAGGGAGGTACTGAACACGGTTAGGTACTGAACACTAGGAGGTACTAAACACGGAGAGGTACTGAACACGGGGAGGTACTGAACACGCGGAGGTACTGAACTAAGGGAGGTACTGAACACGGGGAGGTACTGAACACGGTTAGGTACTGAACACTAGGAGGTACTGAACACGGAGAGGTACTGAACACGGGGAGGTACTGAACACGGGGAGGTACTGAACACGGTGAGGTACTGAACACTGGGAGGTACTGAACACGGGGAGGTACTGAACACTGGGAGGTACTGAACACCGGGAGGTACTGAACACGGGGAGGTACTGAACACTGGGAGGTACTGAACATGGGGAGGTACTGAACACGGGGAGGTACTGAACACGCTGAGGTACTGAACATGGGGAGGTACTGAACACTGGGAAGTACTGAACATGGGGAGGT
>NC_069455.1:10359737-10369895 GCF_026875155.1 Cherax quadricarinatus
TGCTGCTGGTGCTGTGCTGCTGCTGCGTGCTGCTTGCTGGTGCTGCTGCTGGTGCTGCGTGCTGGTGCTGCATGGTGCTGCTGCTGGTGCTGCTGCTGGTGCTGCTGATTGGTGCTGTGGCTGCTGGCTGCTGGCTGGAGCTGGTGCTGGTGCTGCTGCTCTGGTGCTGCTGGTGTGCTGAGCTGGCTGGTGCTGCTGCTGAGTGCTTGCTGGTGCTTGCTGGCTGCTGCTGCTGCGCTGGTTTGTGTGGTGCTGTATTTGGGTGGCTGGCTGACTGGTGGATAAGTAGGTCTGAGAGACATGGGTGGTGATATAGGTGGTGATAGGCTGCGGTGGGGATATAGTGGTCGAGAGGACATGGGTGGGGATAAGGTGTCTGGAGGACATGGGTGGATATAGGTGTCTAAGCATGGTGGGGATATAGTGGCTGAGAGCAGCATGGGTGGCTGTGTTAGGTGGCTAGACATGGTGGGGATATAGGTGTCTGAAGGACATGTGGGATATAGGTGGTCTGAAGGACATGGTGGGATATAGGTTCTGGAGGACATGGGTGGTGAATAGTGGTCTGAGAGGACATTGGTGGGGATATAGGTGGTCTGAGAGGACATGGTGGGGATTATAGGTGGTCTGAGAGGACATGGGTGGGGATATAGGTGGTCTGAGAGGACATGGGTGGGGATATAGGTGGTCTGAGAGGACATGGTTGGGATATAGGTGGTCTGAGAGGACATGGGTGGGGATATAGGTGGTCTGAGAGGACATGGGTGGGGATATAGGTGGTCTGAGAGGACATGGGTGGGGATATGGGTGGTCTGAAGGGCAGGGGTGGGGATATAGGTGGTCTAAAGGGGGCATGGTGGGGATATAGGTTGGTCTGAGAGGGCATGGGTGGGGATATAGGTGTTCTGAGAGGGCATGGTGGGATATAGGTGGTCTGAGAGGACATGGGTGGGGATATAGGTGGTCTGAGAGGACATGGGTGGGGATATAGGTGGTCTGAGAGGACATGGGTGGGGATATAGGTGTCTGAGAGGCATGGGTGGGATATAGGTGGTCTGAGAGGGCATGGGTGGGGATATAGGTGGTCTGAAGGGCATGGTGGGGATATAGGTGTCTGAGAGGCATGGGTGGGGATATAGGTGGTCTGAGAGGGCATGGGTGGGGATATGGGTGGTCTGAGAGGGCATGGGTGGGATATAGGTGGTCTGAGAGGGCATGGGTGGGGATAAAAGGTGGTCTGAGAGGGCATGGGTGGGGATATAGGTGGTCTGAGAGGGCATGGGTGGGGATATAGGTGGTCTGAGAGGGCATGGTGGGGATATAAGTGGTCTGAAAGGCATGGGTGGGGATATAGGTGGTCTGAGAGGGCATGGGTGGGGATATAGTGGTCTGAGAGGACATGGGTGGGGATATAGGTGGTCTGAGAGGGCATGGGTGGGGAATAGTGGTCTGAGAGGCATGGGTGGGGATATATGGTCTGAGAGGGCATGGGTGGGATATAGGTGTCTGAGAGGGCATGGGTGGGGATATAGGTGGCCCTGAAGGGAAATGGGTGGGATATAGGTGGTCTGAGAGGGCATGGGTGGGATATAGGTGGTCTGAGGGGGCATGGGGGATATAGGTGGTCTGAGAGGCAGGGGTGGGGATATAGGGGTCTGAGAGGGCATGGGTGGGGATATAGGTGGTCTGAGAGGGCATGGGTGGGGATATAGGTGGTCTGAGAGGGCATGGGTGGGGATATAAGTGTCTGAGAGGGCATGGGTGGGGATAAAGTGGTCTGAAAGGCAGGGGTGGGGATATAGGTGGTCTGAGAGGGCATGGTGGGGATATAGGTGGTCTGAGAGGACATGGGTGGGGATATAGTGGACTGAGAGGGCATGGTGGGGATATAGGTGGTCTGAGAGGGCATGGGTGGGGATATAGGTGGTCTGAGAGGGCATGGGTGGGGATAATAGGTGGACTGAGATGGCATGGGTGGGATATAGGGGTCTGAGAGGACATGGGTGGGGATATAGTGGACTGAGGGGGCATGGTGGGGATATAGGTGGTCTGAGAGGGCATGGGTGGGATATAGGTGGTCTGAGAGGACATGGGTGGGGATATAGGGGGACTGAGAGGGCATGGTGGGGGATATAGGTGGTCTGAGAGGACATGGGTGGGGATATAGGTGGACTGAGAGGGCATGGGTGGGGATATAGGTGGTCTGAGAGGGCATGGGTGGGCTGCCGGATTGTGGTTTGAGGATGGCTGGTAGGCAGTGGGTAGCTGTGGTAATCCCAGTGGATTGCTATTAGGCTAGACCCACCGTGTACTTAGCAGTGTACTTGACACTTCCCTGAGGCCCCTTACACCGCCCACACCTCGTTATGTCGCCATATACCGCCCCAAATTTCCGTTTGATAGCTTAAAATTGCTTCTTTTGATTGGTTTCAGACTCTTAACGCTAGTGTGCGTGTGTATGTGTGTATTTTAGACTCTGAAACATGGACACATACACACATTTCTGTGTGTCTTGGTGACTACTATTAACATTTTGTCTGTTACTGTATATTCCTTTTCAGTGTTAGAGAGGTTACAGCTCCAGTCTCTGTAGACTGTTGAGTTACAGTCACCTAAAGTCTACAAATATGGTTATCCAAGGTGTAATGCTATGTATATATTTTGATCAACTAAACAGCAGGTCTGCATCTTTGGTTTGGTAATAGAGTTGTGGATGAGTGGAACAAACTCCCAAGTACAGTTATAGAGGCCAGAACGTTGTGTAGCTTTAAAAATAGGTTGGATAAATACATGAGTGGATGTGGGTGGGTGTGAGTTGGACCTGATAGCTTGTGCTACCAGGTCAGTTGCCGTGTTCCTTCCTTAAGTCAATGTGACCTGACCTGACTAGGTTGGGTGCATTGGCTTAAGCCGGTAGGAAACTTGGACCTGCCTCGCATGGGCCAGTAGGCCTGCTGCAGTGTTCCTTCGTTCTTATGTTCCTAAAAGCAGATACAGGATGTCTCACTCGTAGGAGGCCCCGAGTTGGTACTCTCGTAGTTGCAACCGTCTTGTTTGTATATTATGTCTGTAGTAAATGATAACTCAGGACCTCTTACTCGTATGAGGCCCCGAGTTATCGTTGAGAAGCTCCGAGTTATCACTTACTATAGACAGACTTAATATACAAACAAAACAGTTGCAACTACGGGAGTACCATCTCGGGGCCTCCTACGAGTGAGACATCCTGTTTATTACAGCAAATTGACTATTAGATAAACCCTCATCAAGTATCTTACATCATCATAGTGAAACCACAGACCACACTATAGACTGTGTCATCCAGTACCATTATACTGGTAACACTATAGACTGTGTCATCCAGTACCATTATACTGGTAACACTATAGACTGTGTCATCCAGTACCATTATACTGGTAACACTATAGACTGTCATCCAGTACCATTATACTGGTAACACTATAGACTGTCATCCAGTACCATTATACTGGTAACACTATATACTGTCATCCAGTACCATTATACTGGTAACACTATAACTGTGTCATCCAGTACCATTATACTGGTAACACTATAGACTGTCATCCAGTACCATTTTTACTGGTAACACTATAGACTGTCACCCAGTACCATTATACTGGTAACACTATATACTGTCATCCAGTACCATTATACTGGTAACACTATAGACTGTGTCATCCAGTACCATTATACTGGTAACACTATAGACTGTCATCCAGTACCATTATACTGGTAACACTATAGACTGTCATCCAGTACCATTATACTGGTAACACTATAGACTGTCATCCATACCATTATACTGGTAACACTATAACTGTGTCATCCATTACCATTATACTGGTAACACTATAGACTGTCATCCAGTACCATTATACTGGTAACACTATATACTGTCATCCAGTACCATTATACTGGTAACACTAGAGTTTCTACCTTATTAAACACTCCTTTATTCTGTAATAATAAACTGCCACTAAAGTTACTCTGATTCTAATTTGATATATATTTTTTTTTTACTTTTCTCCTTGTTTATTATTTGTATTTATTTCGTGTTTGGCATGTGTTAATATCTGGTTCTTATGACTGATTTTCTCCGATTTTCTTCAGTGCCAGATGATGGAATAAGTTAACTCCGAAACACGTGGTCAGTAGTGCAGTTTACTATATTCCATATGTATATATATATAATATAAAATATATATATATATATATATATGTATATATATGTGTGTGTGGTGTGTGTGTGTGTGTGTTGTGTGTGTGTGTATGGAAGAAGTGAATGTTTTCAGATACTTGAGAATTGACGTGTCAGCGGATGGATTTTATGAAGGATGAGTTAATCATAGAATTGATGAAGGAAAAAAGGTGAGTGAGCATTGAGGTATATGTGGAGACAAAAAACGTTATCTATGGAGGCAAAGAAGGAATGTATGAAAGTATAGTAGTACCAACACTCTTATATGGTGTGAAGCTTGGGTTGTGAATGCTGCAGCGAGGAGGCGGTTGGAGGCAGTGGAGATGTCCTGTCTAAGGGCAATGTTGTGTAAATATTATGCAGAAAATTCGGATTGTGGAAATTAAAGGGGTTGTGGAGTTAATAAAAGCATTAGTCAGAGGGCAGAAGAGGGTTGTTGAGGTGGTTTGGTCATTTAGAGAGAATGGATCAAAGTAGAATGACACGGAGAGCGTATAATCGGGGGAAAGGAAGGCGGGGTGGGGGCGTCCTCAAAAAGGTTGGAAGAAAGGGGGAAGGAGGTTTTTGTGCAGGGGGTTGACCCAGCAGGCGTCGTGAGCTGTTTGAAGGATGAAGGAGAAAAATGGATTTTGGGGCCTGACGATCGTTGAGTGTACAGGGGAATATTTAGTGAAGGGGGTTTGGGGAAACCGTTATTTTTCAATAGTCGGGGCTTGAATCTGGAAATGGGAAATACAAACCTGCACTTTAAAGGAGGGGGTTTGGGGAAATTGGCAGTTTGGAGGATATTTTTTTATTTTAACTAATGCTTCAAAAAATGTTGTATTCGACACCTCGCAAAAACAGGATAATTGGGGGTTGGGGAAAGTGTTGAATGATGATAAAGTATTTTCTTTTTGAGGATTTTCTTTTTGTTTTGGGGCACCCGCCCGTGGGGAACGCCGACTTGTTAAATAAAAATTTTTAATAAATATATATAAATATAAAAATATATATATAATATTATTAAAAATTTTTAAATAAAAAAATATATATATATATATATATATATATATATATATATATTCTTCCTTGAACCCTTTTTCTCCACTTCTCCGAGGCTATGGGTCCCACAATTTACCCCAGAGTGGACCCCATCCTATATATAAAATATATATATATATATATATAATTTTAATTATATATATATATATAAAATATAATGTCGTGCCGAATAGGCAGAACTTGCCATCTTGGTTTAAAAATAGCAACGCTCATCTTGCCATAAGACAAGTGAAAATTTCTGTATGCAATAATTTCGCCCAAAATCATTCTGAACCTAACGAAAAAAATATATTTGATTGTGTTTGTTTAGTATTAAATTTTTGTAAACAAATCTAAAATATATTTGTTGAGTTAGGCTAAAAAAAAAAATCTTTTTATAATAAGGTTAGGTAAGTTTTCTAAGTTCCTTTTGGTGCAAAATTAAAAATCTTTACATCAACATTAATGAAAAAAATATATCTTTAAACGTATAAGAGAAAATTTCAGAAAGGACTTAATTTTAAATGAGTTCTTGCTAACTGACCAGTTTTACATATTCGGCACGACATATATATATATATATATATATATGTATATATATATATATATATATATATATATGTGTGTGGTGTGTGTGTGTGTGTGTGTGTGTGTGTAGGAGAAACTTTTAGAGAGGGTCTGGTAGGTAAGTTTGGGGTGCCAGGTGTAAATGATAATGGAAGCCCTTTGATTGAACTTTGTATAGAAAGGGGTTTAGTTATAGGTAATACATATTTTAAGAAAAAGAGGATAAATAAGTGTACAAGATATGATGTAGGGCGAAATGACAGTAGTTTGTTGGATTATGTATTGGTAGATAAAAGACTGTTGAGTAGACTTCAGGATGTACATGTTTATAGAGGGGCCACAGATATATCAGATCACTTTCTAGTTGTAGCTACACTGAGAGTAAAAGGTAGATGGGATACAAGGAGAATAGAAGCGTCAGGGAAGAGAGAGGTGAAGGTTTATAAACTAAAAGAGGAGGCAGTTAGGGTAAGATATAAACAGCTATTGGAGGATAGATGGGCTAATGAGAGCATAGGCAATGGGTCGAAGAGGTATGGGGTAGGTTTAAAAATGTAGTGTTAGAGTGTTCAGCAGAAGTTTGTGGTTACAGGAAAGTGGGTGCGGGAGGGAAGAGGAGCGATTGGTGGAATGATGATGTTAAAGAGAGTAGTAAGGGAGAAAAAGTTAGCATATGAGAAGTTTTTACAAAGTAGAAGAGTATATGGAGAAAAAGAGAGAGGTTAAGAGAGTGGTGAAGCAATGTAAAAAGAGAGCAAATGAGAGAGTGGGCGAGATGTTATCAACAAATTTTGTTGAAAATAAGAAAAAGTTTTGGAGTGAGATTAACAAGTTAAGGAAGCCTAGAGAACAAATGGATTTGTCAGTTAAAAATAGGAGAGGAGAGTTATTAAATGGAGAGTTAGAGGTATTGGGAAGATGGAGGGAATATTTTGAGGAATTGTTAAATGTTGATGAAGATAGGGAAGCTGTGATTTCGTGTATAGGGCAAGGAGGAATAACATCTTGTAGGAGTGAGGAAGAGCCAGTTGTGAGTGTGGGGGAAGTTCGTGAGGCAGTAGGTAAAATGAAAGGGGGTAAGGCAGCCGGGATTGATGGGATAAAGATAGAAATGTTAAAAGCAGGTGGGGATATAGTTTTGGAGTGGTTGGTGCAATTATTTAATAAATGTATGGATGAGGGTAAGGTACCTAGGGATTGGCAGAGAGCATGCATAGTTCCTTTGTATAAAGGCAAAGGGGACAAAAGAGAGTGCAAAAATTATAGGGGGATAAGTCTGTTGAGTATGCCTGGTAAAGTGTATGGTAGAGTTATTATTGAAAGGCGTGGGAGTTGTCACAGTTGCTCTTTGCTGATGACACTGTGCTCTTGGGAGATTCTGAAGAGAAGTTGCAGAGATTGGTGGATGAATTTGGTAGGGTATGTAAAAGAAGAAAATTAAAAGTGAATACAGGAAAGAGTACGGTTATGAGGATAACAAAAAGATTATGTGATGAAAGATTGGATATCAGATTGGAGGGAGAGAGTATGGAGGAGGTGAATGTATTCAGATATTTGGGAGTGGACGTGTCAGCGATTAGGTCTATGAAAGATGAGGTGAATCATAGAATTGATGAGGGGAAAAGGGTGAGTGGTGCACTTAGGAGTCTGTGGAGACAAAGAACTTTGTCCTTGGAGGCAAAGAGGGGAATGTATGAGAGTATAGTTTTACCAACGCTCCTATATGGGTGTGAAGCATGGGTGATGAATGTTGCAGCGAGGAGAAGGCTGGAGGCAGTGGAGATGTCATGTCTGAGGGCAATGTTGTGTGTGAATATAATGCAGAGAATTCGTAGTTTGGAAGTTAGGAGGAGGTGCGGGATTACCAAAACTGTTGTCTAGAGGGCTGAGGAAGGGTTGTTGAGGTGGTTCGGACATGTAGAGAGAATGGAGCGAAACAGAGTGACTTCAAGAGTGTATCAGTCTGTAGTGGAAGGAAGGCGGGGTAGGGGTCGGCCTAGGAAAGGTTGGAGGGAGGGGGTAAAGGAGGTTTTGTGTGCGAGGGGCTTGGACTTCCAGCAGGCATGCGTGAGCGTGTTTGATAGGAGTGAATGGAGACAAATGGTTTTTAATACTTGACGTGCTGTTGGAGTGTGAGCAAAGTAACATTTATGAAGGGGTTCAGGGAAACCGGCAGGCCGGACTTGAGTCCTGGAGATGGGAAGTACAGTGCCTGCACTCTGAAGGAGGGGTGTTAATGTTGCAGTTTAAAAACTGTAGTGTAAAGCACCCTTCTGGCAAGACAGTGATGGAGTGAATGATGGTGAAAGTTTTTCTTTTTCGGGCCACCCTGCCTTGGTGGGAATCGGCCAGTGTGTTAATAAAAAAAATAATAAATGTGTGTGTGTGTGGACTCACCTAGTTGTACTCACCTAGTCGTGGTTGCAGGGGTCGAATCATAGCTCCTGGCCCCGCCTTTTTGCTGGTGTGTGTGTGTGTGTGGGGTGTGTGTGTGTGTGTGTGTGTGTGTGTGTGTGTGTGTGTGTTGTGTGTGTGTGTATGTGCGTGTGTGTGTTTGGGTGTATTAGCCTACACTGAGGAGGGCGACAGCAGCCAAGGAAATACCATCATCTCGGTCACTTCTTTCTTTCTCTTGATTTTTGCCCCCCTTCCCTTACCCCTAACCCCTAACCCCTTCCCCTTGAAGGCGTGGCAACAGGTAACTATGTTGGTGTGTGTGTGTCTCCCTTCCCCTCCACCACCCCCTCTCCTACCCCTTCCTTCCCTTCTACACAGGACTGTCTCAAAGAATTCTTTGTTTTCTTGACGTCACAGGAGCTGTGTAGGAGGGGGGGAGGTGACGATTGATGTGGGGTGTGTTGGTATGTTGGTTCACTGAGGGGGAGACAGTGGGCAATGGGGAGCTAGTTGGGTGTGTGGGTTGATGAGAGAGAGAGAAAGAGAGAGAAGGGGATGACAATGAGCAGTGGGGTGGTTGAATGGGTCGGTCTCTGTCATGGGTGATGATGATGATGCTGCAAGACAGTCATGGGTAACAGAATCCACAGACATAAAGCAGACAGGCAACTCATCATTTGTTCACCATCACTCATTGGATAAATGTTTTGTCAGAAGCGTGCTTATGTTACAGTTCACATGACCCTCTGAACAGCAACATCCCCGCTCATCCTTCAGAGTGTAGGCACTCTTCTTCCACTTTCAGTATTCAAGTCCTGCTAATCAATTTCCATAATTCCCTTACACTCTAACAGCACGTCACCCCCTATAACCACTTGCTTCCCCTCACCTCTCTAACATTATCTCACACGACTGCTGGATGTTTAGATCCCTACCACATATAACCTCTACCCTCTCCCTCCATCCCTTCCTGATTATTTCTCTACTTCATCTTTTCTGAATGCCCAAACTAACCTCAGCAACTCTGCGTTTTACATTTTACCTCACGTAACCGTACACTGTCTTCTAATTTCTTTACTCATAATTCTCTGCATAATATTAACACCACACATTGCTCTCAGACATGACATCTCTACTGCCTCCAGCCTTCTCTTCGCTCCAGTCTTAAAACCCATCTTTTACAACCACATAAAAATGGATATAACTATACTCTTTTTTTGCTTACATAAATAACCTGTATTTCCACATATACTTTAATAAACCACCTACCTTTTTTCCTTCATCTGTTGTATGGTTCACCTGGTCTTTCATACACCCATCTGCCCTCAAGTCTACTCCCTGATATCTCAACATATTCATTTCCTCCATACTCCCTCCCTCTAATTTCGTATTCAATATTTCATTGTCTAAATTAGTTTTGTTAATTTCAGTTTTCGTGTTTGTTCTCTCCCCCCAAATTTCTCCATCAACCTTTCCAACTTTTCTTCAAACTTTCCTGAAAGAAGTGGCACGGGCAAAACTCAAGGTGACAACTCTCACTTTGTGTCAGACTCACTATACTTCTCATCACACCCTAGCATATGCTACCACAACAAACCCATTATAACAGTACTGAACACCCATGTTGACGTCACACATTCTTGTCTAAGACCTACGTTACCGGACTAGTGTCTCTCTCTACTACCAACAATGAAGTGAGAGCCAACGTCTTCCAAGTTACATTACAATAATGGTATATAACATCGACAATATGATGATTTAAATACATGTGCAACACCTGAGTAACGTTATTTGAAGATATTTCGCTAACCAGTGGTTTATCAATTCAATACTGAAAAACGTGGAGGTGTTGATAATGAAAACAGTGGAAGATGGCGCAATCAGTCCCTCAGACTTGTAAAACTATACACAAAAAACAGTGGAAGATTAGGGAGTCATCCATCAGCATAGAA
>NC_069455.1:10370395-10405395 GCF_026875155.1 Cherax quadricarinatus
GTTTTACCAAACGCTCCTAAGGGGTTTTAAGCGGGGTATAAAATGTTCAGCAGGAGAAGGCTGGAGGCTTGGAGATGTCATGTCTGAGGGCAATGTTGGTGTGAATATAATGCAGAGAATTCGTATTTGGAGTTAGGAGGATTTCGGGATTCCCAAAAACTGTTGTCTAGAGGCTGAGGAAGGGTTGTTGAGGTGTTGGGACATGTAGAGAGAATGGAGCGAAACAGAGTGACTTCAAGAGTGTATCAGCCCTGTAGTGGAGGAAGGCGGGGTTAGGGGCCCGGCCTAGGAAAGGTTGGAGGAGGGGGTAAAGGGGGTTTTTTGTGTGCGAGGGGCTTGGACTTCCAGCAGGCATGCGTGAGCGTGTTTGATAGGAGTGAATGGAGACAAAATGGTTTTTAATACTTGACGTGCTGTTGGAGTGTGAGCAAAGTAACTTTTATGAAGGGGTTCGGGGAAAAACCGGGCAGGCCGGACTTGAGTCCTGGAGATGGGAAGTACAGTGCCTGCACTCTGAAGGAGGGGTGTTAATTTTGCAGTTTAAAAACTGTAGGTAAAGCACCCTTCTGGCAAGACAGTGATGGAGTGAATGATGGGAAAGTTTTTCTTTTTTCGGGCCACCCTGCCTTTGGGTTTGGGAATGGGCCAGTGTGTTAATAAAAAAAATAATAAATGTGTGTGTTTTGGGACTCACCTAGTTGTACTCACCTAGTCGTGGTTGCAGGGGTCGAATCATAGCTCCTGGCCCCGCCTTTTTGCTGGTGTGTTGGGGTGTTGTGTGGTGGTGTGTGGTGTGGTTGTGTGTGGTGTGTGTGTGTGTGTGGTTTTGTGTGTATTGCGTTTTGTGTGTTTGGGTGTATTAGCCTACACTGAGGAGGGCGACAGCAGCCAAGGAAATACCATCATCTCGGTCACTTCTTTCTTTCCTTGATTTTTGCCCCCTTCCCTTACCCCTAACCCCTAAACCCCTTCCCCCTTTAAGGCGTGGCAACAGGGAACTATGTTGGTGTGTGTGTGTCTCCCTTCCCCCCCCACCACCCCCCCTCCTACCCTTCCTTCCCTTCTACACGGACTGTCTCAAAAAATTCTTTGTTTTCTTGACGTCACAGGAAACTGTGTAGGAGGGGGGAGGTGACGATTGATGTGGGGTGTGTTGGTATGTTGGTTCACTGAGGGGAACAGTGGGCAATGGGGAGCTATTGGGTGTGTGGGTTGATGAGAGAGAGAGAAAGAGAGAGAAGGGGATGACAATGAGCATGGGGTGGTTGAATGGTCGGTTTTCTGTCATGGGTGATGATGATGAGCTGCAAGACTCATGGTAACAGAATCCACAGACATAAAGCAGACAGGCAACTCATCATTTGGTTCACCATCACTCATTGATAAATGTATTTTGTAGAAGCGGCTTATGTTTAAAGTCACATGACCCTCTGAACATGCAAACCACCCCGCTCAATCTTCAGAGTGTTAGGCAGCTCTTCTTCCTCTTTCAGATTCAAGTCTGCATCATCAATTTCAACATAATTCCCTTACACTCTAACAGCACGTCCACCCCTCTATAACCACTTTCTTCCCCTCACCACTCAACATTATCTCACACGACTGCTGGATGTTTAGATCCCCTAAACCACATACTAACACTCTCCCTCTCACCTCCATCCCTTCCCTGATTATTTCCTCTACTTCATCTTTCTGAATGCCCAACCATAACCTCAGCAACCGGGCGTTTACAATTTACCTCACGTAAACCTTACACTGTCCTTCTAATTTCCGTTTACTCAAAATTCTCTGCATAATATTAACACCACACTTGCTCTCAGACATGACATCTCTACTGGCCATCCAGCCTTCCTTCGCTCCAGTCTAAACCCAACTTTTACAACCACATAAAAATGGATATAAACTAATACTCTTTTTTTGCTTCCAAAATAGACCTGTATTTCCACATATACTTTAATAAACCACCTATCCTTTTTTCCTTCATCTGTTGTATGGTTCACCTTCTGGTCTTTCATACACACCTCTGCCCTCAAGTCTAACTCCCTGATATCTCAAATATCATTACCTCCCATACTCCCTCCACTAATTTCGTATTCAATATTTCATTGTCTAAAATTAGTTTTGTTAATTTCAGTTTTTTTCGTTATTGTTCTCTCCCCCCAAATTTCTCCATCAACCTTTCCAACTTTTCTTCAAACTTTCCTGAAAGAAGTGGCACGGTCAAAACCAAGGTGACAACTCTCACTGTTGTGTCAGACTCACTATACTTCTCATCAACACCCCTAGCAATCTACCACAAACAAAACCCATTATAACAGTAACTGAACACCCAGTGTTGACGTCACACTTCTTGTCTAAACCAACTTTAGCCGGACTAAGTGTCTCTCTCTACTACAACAATGAAGTGAGAGCCAACGTCTTCCCAAGTTAACATTAACAATAAGTTATATAACACGACAATATGAGAATATAAATACATGTGCAAACCTGAGTAACGTTAATTGAAGATATTCGCTAACCAGTGGTTTATCAATTCAATACTAAAAACGTGGAGTGTTGATAAATGAAAACAGAGAAGATGCGCACTCAGTAGTCCCTCAGACTTGGTAAAACAATACACAAAAAACATTGAAGATTAGGCAGTCAGTCCCATCATCATAGAACCCATGTTCCTATCGTAGTCCTCAAATATTCTTTTATAAAGACTGAGATAGTGAACGTCAATTTCAAAACACCTCCAGCATTGTAGATGAATGGTATCAAAGAACCGACAATTTAAAGATTTAGACACATGTTGCAACTCATTGGTATCTTTATTGAGGAAAATCGATTATTTTCGCCATACACAGTCGGTTCAATCATCCATACAAAGGATAAAACTTGAAGAACAGGAGAGAATGAGGTAACCCAGTATCCCAGCCTTGAGTCCCGATGTGTTTCAGACCCATCATGGCATGATCAGAATACGGCATAGGAGCGGAGAAGCAGCTACCTCAGTATTGAGTTCAGAAAGCCACTGTTTGGTCCTACGTCAACAGATAAGCTAGACAGGTGTTATACACGTCTTAATTCCAAGTGTTCTTCCAGGCTATAAAAACTGATTTATATTTTCTCTATCACGAGGAGAAATACTTGAAGCTATAACATATAATTAAGAAGATTATGTACAATGTAGACAAGAACTTTTTTATTGTCTTTAAAAAAAAATAAAAAAAAAAAAAACAGAACATAGCATAAACACCCAGAGAAAAATAAAATATGAGTCAACTTTAATATCAAGTAGCAACGGAGATGGAGGGAGGTCAGTGACCAGTACTGTTAGTGACCAGTACTGTTAGTGACCAGTACTGTTAGTGACCAGTACTGTTAGGGACCATACTGTTAGTGACCAGTACTGTTAGTGACCAGTACTGTTAGTGACCAGTACTGTTAGTGACCAGTACTGTTAGTGACCAGTACTGTTAGTGACCAGTACTGTCAGTGACCATACTGTTATTGACCAAGACTTTTAGTAGACTCAGTACTGTTATGACATTACTGTTAGGGACCATACTGATAGTGCCCATTACTGTTAGTGACGCAGTACTGTTAGTGTACGCATACTGATATTGACCAGAACTTTAGTTGACTCTACTGTAAGTGACGCAGTAACAGTTAGTGACCAGTACTGTATAGTGACCAGTACTTGTCAGTGACCAGTACTGCTAGTGACCATACTGTTATGACAAGTACTGTTAGTGACCCAGTACTGTTAGTGACCAGTATTCCTTAGTGACCATTACTGATAGTGACCAGAAATTTATTGACCAGTAACTGTTTATGACCCATTACTGTTTAGTGACCAGTGACTGTTAGTGACCAGTACTGTTAGTGACAGTACCTGTTTCGTGACCAATAACTGCTTAGTGACCCAGTACTGTTATGACCATAACTGTCCATTGACCAGTACTCTTAGTGACCAGTACTGTTAGAGACCATTATCTGTCAGTGACCAGTACTGGGTATAGTGACCATACTGTAAGTGACCATTACTGTTAGTGACCATCCTGTTAGTGACCAGTAACTGTTATGACCAGTACTGATAGTGACCAGTACTGTTAGTGACCAGTACTTGTTAGTGACCAGTACTGTTAGTGCCAGTAACTTTATGACCATTACTGTTAGTGACCAGTACTGTCCAGTGACCAGTACGGTTAGTTTGACCATTACTGTTAGTGACCAGTACATGTTAATGACCAGACTGTTTTAGTGACCAGTAACTGTTAGTGACCAGATACTGTATATGACCAGTACTGGTCAGTGACCAGTACTGTTTAGTGACCAGACTCTTATGAAACCAGCTATACTGTTAGTGACCAGTACTGTTAGAGACCAGTACTGTTAGTTACCAGAACTGTTTTATGACCAGTACTGTCAGTGACCAGTACTGTTTAAGATGACCATACTGTTAGTAGACCATACTGTTATGACCAGTACAGTTAGTGACCATACTGTTTAAGTGAACCATTACTGTTAGTGACCAGTACGTTAGTGACCAGTCACTGTAAGTGACCAGTACTGTTATGACCACGACTACTGTATAGAGACCGTACTGTGTAATGACTTGCAGTACTGTTAGTGACCAGTACTGTCAGTGACCAGAACTGTTCGTGACCAGTACTGTTAGTGACCAGTACAGTTAGTGCGCATACTGTTATTGCCAGGTACTGTTAGTGACCAGTATTCAAAGTTGACCAGTACTGATATGACTCAGTTAATGTTAGTGACCATACAGTTAGTGCCATACTGATATGACCAGTACTGTTAGTGACCAGTACTGTTAGTGGACCAGTACTTTAGTGGACCAGTTACTGTTAGTGACCAGTACTGTAAGTGACCAGTACTCTATGACCAGTACTGATAGAGAACCAGTACTGTACAGTGACCAGTACTCTAAGTGACCAGTACTGTTAGTGACCAGTACTGTCATGAACCAGTACTGTTAGTTGACCATTAGTGTTAGTGACCAGTACAGAAGTGACCAGTACTGTTATGACCAGTACTTTAATGACCATTACTGTTATGTGACCAGTACTGTTTTGACCATAACTTTTAGTGACCAGTACTGTTAGTGACCATTAACTAGTTATTGGACCATACAGTTAGTGACCAGTACTGCCAGTGACAATACTGTTAGTGACCAGTACTGTTAGGTGACCAGTACTTTAGTGACATACTGTTAGTGACCAGTACTGTAGTGACCATTACTATATATTACCAGTACTGTCAGTGCCCAGTACTGTGTAGTGACCAGTACTCTTAGTACCCAGTACTGTTAGTGACCATACGGTTTAGTGCCAGTACTGTTAGTGACCAGTACTGGTTTATGACCAGTACTAGTCAGTGGACCAGTAACAGTTAGTGACCAGTACTGTTATGACTCAGTACTGTTATGACCATTACTGTTAGTGACCATACTGTTAGTGGACCAGTACTGTTAGTGACCAGTACTGTTATGTACCAGTACTGTATAGTGACCAGTACTGTTAATGACCAGTACTGTTAAGTGACCATACTGTTCGTACCATGACTGGTTAAGAGACCAGTACTGTTAGTGACCATTATACTGTTAGTGACAAGTAACTGTTAGTGACCAAACTGTTAGTGACCAGTACTGTTTTATGACCAGTACTGTTAGTGACCAGTACTGTTAGTGACCAGAACTGTTTAGAGACGCAGTACTGCTAAAGACCATTACTGTTAATGACCATACTGTTAATGACCATAAACTGTTAGTGACCAGTAACTGTTAGTGACCAATACTGTTAGTGACCAATACAGTTAGTGGACCAATACTGATAGTTACCAATACTGTTTAATGACCAATACTGTTTAGTGACCATACAGTTAGTGACCAGTACTGTTAGTGACCAGTACTGTTATGAACCAGTACTGTATAGTGTAGACCAGACTGGTTAGTGACAATACTGATAGTGACCAGTACTGTTAGTGACCATGTAACATGTTAAGTGACCAGTACAGTTAATGAACCAGTACTGTTAGTGACACAATTACGTTAGTGACCAATACTGTTTAGTGACCAGAACAGTTAGTGACCAGTAAATGGCTAGTGACCAAGACTGTAATTGGCCAGGACTGTTAGGACCAGTACTGCTAGTGATCCAGTACTGTTAGTGACCGGACTTGTTAGTGTGACCATTACTGTTTAGTGACTAGTAACAGGTAATGACCAGTACTGAAAGTGACCAGTACAGTAATTGACCAGGACTGTAAGTGACCAATGACTGTTAGTGACCAGTACTGTTATGTGACCAGGACATTGTAGTAACCAATACTGTTAAAGACCAGTACTGTTAGTGACCAGAACTGTTATTGACCATTACTTTTAGTGACCATGACTGTTAGTGAACCATGACTGTTAAGGTACCAGGACTGTTAGTGACCAGTACTGTTATGACCAGGACTGTTAGTGACCCAATACAGATATGACCAGTACTGACGTGACCAGTACTGTTAGTGACCAGTACTGTCAGTGACCAGTCCTGTTAGTTACCCAGTACTTTAGTGATGACCAGAAACTGTTATGACCAGTACTGTATTGAACCATTACTGTTAGTGACTAAGTTACTGATAGAGACCAGTACTGTTAGTGACCAGTACAGGTAGAGACCAGTAACTGTTAGTGACCCCTACTGTTAGTGACCAGTACTGTTAGTGACCAGTACTGTTAGTGATCAGTAACTGTCAGTGACCAGTACTGCTCTAAGACCAGTAAGCTGTTTAGTGACAAAGTGCGTTAGTGACCAGTACTGTTAGTGACCAATATCTTATGACCAGTAACTGTTAGTGAACCAAAAAGTTTAGTGACCAAACTGTTATTGACCAGTAACTGTTTAGTGACCCAGACGTTAGTGACCAGTACTGTTAGTGACCATTACTGTTAGTGACCAGTACTCTTAGTGACCAGACTGTTAGTGGACCAGTACTGTCAGTGACAGACTCTATGACCAATTACTGTAATATACCAGTACAGTCAGGACCACATACGTTAGTGACAGTACAGTTAGTGACCAAATTTTTTTTTTCTGTTAGTTGACCAGTAATGTTAGTGACCAGATACTGTTTAATGAACCAGTACAGTTAGTGACCATTACTGTTAAGTGACCAGTAACTGGTTAGTGACCCGGGGTACTGTTAGTGACCATACTGTTTAGTACCAGTACTGTTAGTGAGACCATACTGTCAGTGACCATACGATTAGTGACCAAACAGTTAAGACCAGTACTGTAGTGACCAGTACTGTTAGTGACCAGAACAGGTTTAGTGACCCAGTACTGTTTAATGACCAGTACTGTCATTTGACCATTACTGTTAGAGGACTGATTACTCTTAGTGACCAGTACTGTTAGTGACCCAGTACCTGTAGTGACCAGAACTGTTAGTACCCTTACTGTGTATGACCAGTACTGTCAGTGACCAGTACTGTTAGTGACCTGTACGTATGTTAGTGACCATACTGTTTTTATGACCAGTACTGTTAGTGACCATTACGTTAGGACCAGTACTTCGTTAGTGACCAGTACTGTTATGTGACCAGTACTGTTAGTGACACAGTACTGTTAGTGACCACTACTGTTTAGAGCTCAGTACTGTTGTGACCATACTGTTTATGACCAAGTACTGTTTCATGGACCAGTCAACATGTTAGTGACCAGTAACTGAGTTAGTGACCAGTACAGTTATGAACCAGTACCTGTTAGTGACCAGTACTGTTAGTGACCAGTATTCTTAGTGACCAGTACTGTTAGTGACCAGAAATGTTAGTGACCATACTGTTAGTGACCAGTACTGATTAGTGACCATTACTGTTAGTTGAACCAGTACTGTTAGTGACCATTACTGATAGTGACCATTACTGTTAGTGACCAGTACTGTTAGTGACCGGTACTCTTAGTGACCAGTAACTGAAAGAGACCAAACTGTCATGACCAGTACTCTTTAGTGACCAGTACTGTTAGTGACCAGTACTGTCAGTGCTCAGTACTGTAGAGAACCAGTACTGTTTAGTGACCAGTGTACTGTAAGTGACCAGTACTTTTATGGACCAGTACTGGTTAATGACCAGAACTGTTAGTGAGCCAGTACTGTTTTTAGTGACCAGTACTGTTTAGTGACCAGTACAGTTTGAGACCAGTACTGGTTTATTGACCAGTAACAGTTAGTGACCAGTACTGGTCCAGAGACCAGGTAATGTTAGTGACCAGTACTGTTATTGACCATTACTGTTAGTGACCCAGTACTGGGGGTTATATGACCATACTGTAGTGACCAGTACTGTTTTTATGTCCAAGTACTAGTCAGTGACCAGTACTGTTGTAGGACCTGTAACCTCTTAGTGGACCCCAGTACAGTTAGTAGTTGACCAGTACTGTTAGTGACCATACTGTTCGTGACCATTACTGTTTAGACTCATACTGTCAGTGACCAGTACTGTTAGTGCCCAGTACTGTAAGTGACCAGTACTGTTTATGACCATTACGGTTAGTGGACCAGTACTGTTTTATGACCAGGTAACTGTTAGTACCAGTACTGTTATTGACCATTACTGTTAGTGACCAGTACTGTTATGACCAGTACTGTTTAGTGACCAGTACTGTTTGGACCAGGACTGTTAGTGTGACCAGTACTGTTTATGTGACCATATACTGTTAGTGACAAGTACTGTTTAGTGACCATACTGTTAGTGACCCATTACTGTTTAAGACCAGTACAGTTAGTGACCAGTACAGTTAGTTACCATTACTGTAAGTGACCAGTACTGCTTATGACCCTTACTGTTAATGACCATTACTGTTAATGACCAGTACTGTTAGTGACCATTACTGTATAGTGACCAAAACTGTAGTGACCAATACTGTTATGACCAATACTTGTTAGTGACCAATACTGTTAATGACCAATACCTGATTAGTGACCGGTACTGTTTAGTGACCATACTGTTAGTGACCATACAGTTAGTGAATCAGTAACTGTTTATTGACCATTACTGATAGTGACCAATACTGTTAGTGACCAGTACTGTTAGTGACCAGTACTGTTAGAGACCATACTGTTAATGACCAGAACAGTTAGTGACCACTTACTGTTAGTGACCAGATACTTGTAAGGTACCAGTACTGTTTAGTGACCAGTACTGCTAGTGGACCAGACCAGTAGTGGCCAGGACTGTTAGTGACCATACTGTAGTGACCAGTACTGTATTATTAGACCATGACTGAAAGTGACAATTACTGTGAGTGACTAGTACTGGTTTGAACCAAGTACTGTTAGTTACCAGTACTGATAGTGGCCAGGACTTGTTAGTGTACCAGACTGTTTAGTGACCATTACTGTTAGTGACCAGGACTGTTAGTGACCAATACTGTTAATGACGACCCGTACTGTTAGTGACCAGTACTGTTTAGTGAACCAGTACTGTTAGTGACCAGGACAGTTAGTGACCAGGACTGTTTAGTGACCAGGACTGTTAGTGACCAGTTCTGTTAGTGACCCCAGGACTGTTAGTGACCAATACTGTTAGTGACCATACTGTTAGTGACCAGTACTGTTATGTGACTCAGTACTGTTAGTGACCAGGGACTGTTAGTGACCAGGATTGTTAGGACCAGTACTGTCAGTGACCAGTACTGTTAGTGCCAGTACTGTTAGTGACCAGTACTGTAGTGACCAGACTGTTAGTGACTCAGGACTGTTAGTGACCAGTACTTTCAGTGACCAGTAGCTGTTAGGTTACCAGACTGTTAGTGACCATACTGTCAGTGACCAGTACTGTTTAGTGTACCAGTACGTTAGAGACCAGGACTGTAGTGATCAGTACTGTTATTGACCAAGACACAGTGACCATTACAGTTAGTGACCAGTACGTTAGTGACCAGGTACTGTTAGTTGACTCAGTACTGTTTAGTGACCAGTACTGATAGTGACCAGTACAGATAGGACCATTACTGTATGACCAGATTACTGTTATGACCCAGACTGCTATGACCAGTACTGTTATTGATCCAAAGACTGTTAGTGGACCAGTACTGTTAGTGAACAGTCTGTTAGCGACCAGGCCTGTAAGTGACATTACTGTTAGTTGACCAGGACCTGTTATGGCCCCAGGAAACTGTTAGTGACCAGAAGAACTGTTAGAGAACCAGGACTGTTAGAGACACGGACTGTTAGTGACCAGACTGTTAGTGACCAGGACTGTTAGTGACCGGAACTCTTATGAACCAGAAACAGTTAGTGACCAGTACTGATCTGGACCAGTACTTATGAACCAAGACTGTTCGTGACGCCATTACTCTTAGAGTACCATAACTGTTAGTGACCAGTACTGGTTAGTTGACCAGTACACTGGTTAGAGACCAGGACTGTCAGGACATATTTAGTGACCAGTACAGTTAGTGACCAAGACCGTCAGTGACCAGTAACTGTTAATGACCATTACTGTTTAGTGACCAGGACTGCTAGTGCGCAGTACTGTTATTGACCAAGACCTCAGTGACCGTTGATGGGGGGGGCGGGGGGGGGGGGGCCTAGTACAGTTTAGTGGACCAGTACAGCTATGACCAGTCTGGTTATGTGACCAGAGACTGTTAGTGGAACAGTACTGTTAGTGACCATACAGTTTATGACCAGTACTAGTTATAGACCAGTACTGTTAGTGACCAGTACTGTTAGTTGAACAAGACTGTTAGATGACCATTACTGATAAGAATCAGTTAACCTGTTAAGCGACCAGGACTGTTATGACCAGTACTGTAAGTGACCAGGACTGATAGTGGCCAGTAAACTGTTTAGTGACCAAACTGTTAGTTACCAGGACTGTTAGTGACCAGGACCGTTAGTGACCAGACAGGTAGTGGACCAGGACTGCAAGTGACCATACTGTTAGTGAGCATTACTGTTTGTGACCATGTACTGTTAGTGACCAGTCTGCTATGACCAAGACTGTAGTGACCTTAGTAAAGTTAGTAACCAGTACTGGTTAGTGACCAGTACTAGATAGTTAACATTACTGTTAGTGACCAGGACTGTCAGTGACCAGTACTGTTTAGTGGACCCAGTACTGTTAGTGACCAAGACTGTTAGTGACCAGTACAGTTTAGTGACCAGTACTGCTAGCGTACCAAGTATACTGTTAGTGACCAGTACTATTAGTGACCAGTACTTTAGTGACAGTACTGTTTAGTGACCAGAACTGTAGTGACCAGACTGTTAGTGACCAGTACTGTTAGTGACCCAGACAGTAAGGTGTACCAGGACGTTAGGACAGGACAACTGTTAGTGACCCCGGGCTGCTAGTGACCCAGTACGTTTAGTGGACCAGTACTGCTTATTGGAACCATTGCTGATAGTGACCATTAACATTTAGAAGACGCAAGACATAGTGAGCGAGTACTGGTATGACCAGAACTTGTTAGGACCATTACAGTTAGTGACCATTAAACTATTAGTTACCAGTACTGTTAGTGACTCAGTACTGTTAGTGGACCTGTACTGTAGTGACCAGGAACTGTTAGAGACCATACTGTAAGATGACGGCAAAGACAGGATTATGACCAGGACTGTTTTAGTGACCAGGACTGATAGTGACCCAGGATGCTAGTGGACCAATTACTGATAGTGACCAGTACTGTTAGTGACTAAACAGAACTGTTAGTGACCATTACTGTTAGTGACCAAGACTGTTCGTGACCATTACTGTATAGTGACCAGTACTTTAGTGACCAGTACTGTTATTGACCAGGACTGGCAGTGACCAGTACGTAAGTGACCATTTTACTGTAGTTGACCAAGACAGTGTGACCAGTACTGATTATGACCAAGACTTAGTGACTTGCATTAACTGGTTAGTGACCAGTACTGTTAGAGTACTCAGTACTGTTAGAGACCAAACCTGTTATTGGACACAGTAAAGTTAGTGACCAGTACAATTATGTGACTCAGTACTGTATACTGACCAGTACTGTTAGTGACCAGTACTGTTAGTGACCAGTACTGGTAAGTTGGACCAAGGACGTTAGTGACCAGTAATGTTTAGTGACCAAGACTTAGTGACCATACTGTAACGACTCAGTACTGTTAAGATGACTATACTGTTATTGACCAGTACTATTAGTGACCAGTACAGTTAGAGACCATTACTGTTAGTGACCAGTACTGTTTAATACCAGAACTGATAGTGACCCATACTGTTTAGATGACCAGTACTGTTAGTGACCAGTACATATAGAGATTCAGTACTGTTAGTGACCAGTACTGTTATAGTGACGCCAGTACTGTTAGTTTATAACTAATTTAAAAATAAAGACAATAGATCAGGTCAGCAAAACAAAGGGGGTACCGCAGAGGGCAGCAAGGGACTAGCTCCCCTTTAGGTTTTACTATACAAATAGCATGATTGTAAAGAAATAAGAAGATGAGGCAAAATTAAATGCAAGTGCAGGAAACATAGATATTATTGCAATAACAGAGACCTGGCTCAATCAGAAAGATAGAGAGATGCCCTCTGAATGTCACATACAAGGCTATAAATTATTCCACACTGACAGGGTCAACAGGAAGGGTGGTGGAGTAGCGATGTATGTCAGAGACAATTTAAATTGTTGTGTTAGACAAGATATAAAATTAGAAGCGTCAGCCACTGAATCTGTTTGGTTACAGCTTCTCGAGGGCCGAGAAAAACTAATTTTGGGTGTGATTTACAGGGCCCCAAATCTTGATAGGGAGTGCAGTAAACTTCTATGGGATGAAATTCGTAAGGCATCTACATACGAAAATGTTGTGCTAATGGGAGATTTCAACTATAGACAGATTGACTGGAGCAATTTGACAGGAATTTTAGAGTCAGGTGAGTTTCTTGATACGATCCAGGATTGTTTTTTAAAACAGTTTGTGAAAGAGCCAACTAGGGAATATAACCTCCTTGACTTGGTTCTTGCCAGTAGGGAAACACTAATTAATAATCTTGAGGTTAATGATGAGCTTGGGGAAAGTGATCACAAATCACTCAGTTTTAATATATCATGGAATTCCCCTAATAATGGCAATCAAGTCTCTGTCCCTGACTCGCTTGGCTGATTTCATAGGACTGAAAAATTACTTAGGTGGGCTGAACTGGAATGACCTGACTAAGGGTCAGGTAGTGGTGATGGTTGCCGATATGACGCTTTCCAGGGCATAGTTCTAGCTGCTCAGTCAAATTATGTTCCAAATAGGGAAATCAGATCAAACAAAAATGATCCTAAATGGATGAACAATAGATTAAAATATCTGATTGGTCAAAAGAGAGGCATATATAGGCAAATCAAAAGAGGAGAGGGGCAATTAAGAAATAGATATATTCAGTTAAAGAGAGAAATAAAGAAGGGAATTAGAAAAGCAAAAAGAGATTATGAGCTTAAAGTTGCAAGAGAATCGAAGACTAACCCAAAAGGATTCTTTCATGTATACAGAAGTAAGATCAGGGACAAGATAGGCCCACTCAAAAGTTCCTCGGGTCAGCTCACTGACAGTGATAAGGAAATGTGTAGAATTTTTAACACATACTTCCTCTCAGTTTTTACACAGGAGGATACCAGTGATATTCCAGAAATGATAAATTATGTAGAACAGGACGATAATAAACTGTGCACGATTAGGGTCACAAGTGACATGGTCCTTAGGCAAATAGATAAATTAAAACCTAACAAATCCCCGGGCCCTGATGAACTGTATGCAAGGGTTCTAAAGGAATGTAAAGAGGAGCTTAGCAAACCTTTGGCTAATCTTTTCAACATATCACTACAAACTGGCATGTTGCCAGATAAGTGGAAAATGGCAAATGTGATACCTATTTTCAAAGCAGGTGACAGGTCCGTAGCTTCGAACTATAGACCAATAAGCCTAACCTCCATAGTGGGAAAATTTATGGAATCAATAATTGCCGAGGCAGTTCGTAGCCACCTTGAAAAGCATAAATTAATCAACGAATCTCAGCATGGTTTTACAAAGGGGGGTTCCTGCCGTACGAATTTATTAACTTTTTTCACTAAGGTATTTGAGGAGGTAGATCATGGTAATGAATATGATATTGTGTATATGGACTTCAGTAAGGCTTTTGACAGGGTCCCACATCAGAGACTATTGAGGAAAATTAAGGCACATGGAATAGGAGGAGAAATTTTTTCCTGGATAGAGGCATGGTTGACAAATAGGCAGCAGAGAGTTTGCATAAATGGGGAGAAATCAGAGTGGGGAAGCGTCACGAGCGGTGTTCCACAGGGGTCAGTGTTGGGCCCCCTGCTGTTCACAATCTACATAAACGACATAGATGAGGGCATAAAAAGCGACATCAGCAAGTTTGCCGATGACACCAAAATAGGCCGTCGAATTCATTCTGACGAGGACATTAGAGCACTCCAGGAAGATTTGAATAAACTGATGCAGTGGTCGGAGAAGTGGCAGATGCAGTTTAATATAGACAAATGCAAAGTTCTAAATGTTGGACAGGACAATAACCATGCCACATATAAACTAAATAATGTAGATCTTAATATTACGGATTGCGAGAAAGATTTAGGAGTTCTGGTTAGCAGTAATCTGAAACCAAGGCAACAGTGCGTAAGTGTTCGCAATAAAGCTAATAGAATCCTTGGCTTCATATCAAGAAGCATAAATAATAGGAGTCCTCAGGTTGTTCTTCAACTCTATACATCCTTGGTTAGGCCTCATTTAGATTATGCTGCACAGTTTTGGTCACCGTATTACAGAATGGATATAAATGCTCTGGAAAATGTACAAAGGAGGATGACAAAGTTGATCCCATGTATCAGAAACCTTCCCTATGAGGATAGACTAAGGGCCCTGAATCTGCACTCTGTAGAAAGACGTAGAATTAGGGGGGATATGATTGAGGTGTATAAATGGAAGACAGGAATAAATAAAGGGGATGTAAATAGTGTTCTGAAAATGTCTAGCCTAGACAAGACTCGCAGAAATGGTTTTAAGTTGGAAAAATTCGGATTCAGGAAAGATATAGGAAAGTACTGGTTTGGTAATAGAGTTGTGGATGAGTGGAACAAACTCCCGAGTACAGTTATAGAGGCCAGAACGTTGTGAAGCTTTAAAAATGGGTTGGATAAATACATGAGTGGATGTGGGTGGGTGTGAGTTGGACCTGATAGCTTGTGCTACCAGGTCAATGTGACCTGGTACCAGACAATGTGACCTGACCTGACTAGGTTGGGTGCATTGGCTTAAGCCGGTAGGAGACTTGGACCTGCCTCGCATGGGCCAGTAGGCCTGCTGCAGTGTTTCTTCGTTCTTATATTCTTATGTTCTTATGTACTGTTAATGACCAGTACTGTTAGTGACCAGTACTGTTAGTGGCCAGGACTGTTAGTGACCAGTACTGTTAGTGACCAGTACTGTTAGTGACCAGTACTGTTAGTGACCAGTACTGTTAGTGACCAGGACTGTTAGTGACCAGTACTGTTAGTGACCAGTACTGTTAGTGACCAGGACTGTTAGTGACCAGTACTGTTAGTGACCAGTACTGTTAGTGACCAGTACTGTTAGTGACCAGTACTGTTAGTGACCAGTACTGTTAGTGACCAGTACTGTTAGTGACCAGGACTGTTAGTGACCATTACTGTTAGTGACCAGTACTGTCAGTGACCAGGACTGTTAGTGACCAGTACTGTTAGTGACCAGTACTGTTAGTGACCAGTACTGTTAGTGACCAGTACTGTCAGTGACCAGTACTGTTTATGCCCAGTACTGTTAGTAACCAGTACTGTTTATGACCAGTGCTGTTAGTGACCAGTACTGTTAGTGACCAGTACTGTTAGTGACCAGTACTGTTAGTGACCAGTACTGTTAGTGACCAGTGATGTCAGTGACCAGTACTGTTAGTGACTAGTACTGTCAGTGACCAATACTGTCAGCTACCAATACTATCAGTGACCAATACTGTCAGTGACCAATACTGTCAGTGACCAATACTGTCAGTGACCAATGATGTTGTGACCATTACTGTTAGGGACCAATGCTGTCAGTGACCAATACTGTCAGTGACCAATACTGTCAGTGACCAGTACTTTTAGTGACCAGTACTGTTAGTGAAGAGTACTGTCAGTGACCAGCACTGTTTATGACCAGTACTGTTAGTGACCAGTACTGTTTATGACCAGTGCTGTTAGTGACCAGTACTGTTAGCGACCAGTACTGTTAGTGACCAGTACTGTTAGTGACCAGTACTGCTAGTGACCAGTACTGTTAGTGACCAGTGCTGTCAGTGACCAGTACTGTTAATGACCAGTACTGTTAGTGACCAGTACTGTCAGTGACCAATACTGTCAGTGACCAATACTGTCAGTGACCAGTACTGTCAGTGACAAATACTGTCAGTGACCAATGATGTTGTGACCATTACTGTTAGTGACCAGTACTGTCAGTGACCAATACTGTCAGTGACCAATACTGTCAGTGACCAGTACTGTCAGTGACAAATACTGTCAGTGACCAATGATGTTGTGACCATTACTGTTAGTGACCAATACTGTCAGTGACCAATACTGTCAGTGACCATTACTGTCAGTGACCAGTACTGTCAGTGACCAATATTGTCAGTGACCAATGATGTTGTGACCATACTGTTAGTGACCAATCCTGTCAATGACCAATACTGTTAGTAACAGTTGCCATGTGTATATATTACAATCAGTCGCTGAAGCGACTGCCATCAACTGCTGCAACATCTGTCACTACCATGATCATCAACTGCTGCAACATCTGTCACTACCATGATCATCAACTGCTGCAACATGTCTCTACCATGATCATCAACTGCTGCAACATCTGTCTCTACCATGATCATCAACTGCTGCAACATCTGTCACTACCATGATCATCAACTGCTGCAACATGTCTCTACCATGATCATCAACTGCTGCAACATCTGTCACTACCATGATCATCAACTGCTGCAACATCTGTCACTACCATGATCATCAACTGCTGCAACATCTGTCACTACCATGATCATCAACTGCTGCAACATCTGTCACTACCATGATCATCAACTGCTGCAACATCTGTCACTACCATGATCATCAACTGCTGCAACATCTGTCTCTACCATGATCATCAACTGCTGCAACATCTGTCACTACCATGATCATCAACTGCTGCAACATCTGTCTCTACCATGATCATCAACTGCTGCAACATCTGTCTCTACCATGATCATCAACTGCTGCAATATCTGTCTCTACCATGATCATCAACTGCTGCAACATCTGTCTCTACCATGATCATCAACTGCTGCAACATCTGTCACTACCATGATCATCAACTGCTGCAACATCTGTCTCTACCATGATCATCAACTGCTGCAACATCTGTCACTACCATGATCATCAACTGCTGCAACATCTGTCTCTACCATGATCAACTGCTGCAACATCTGTCACTACCATGATCATCAACTGCTGCAACATCTGTCTCTACCATGATCATCAACTGCTGCAACATCTGTCACTACCATTGATCATCAACTGCTGCAACATCTGTCTCTACCATGATCATCAACTGCTGCAACATCTGTCACTACCATGATCATCAACTCCTGCAACATCTGTCACTACCATGATCATCAACTGCTGCAACATCTGTCACTACCATGATCATCAACTGCTGCAACATCTGTCACTACCATGATCATCAACTGCTGCAACATCTGTCTCTACCATGATCATCAGCTGCTGCAACACATCTGTCACTACCATGATCATCAACTGCTGCAACATCTGTCACTACCATGATCATCAACTGCTGCAACATCTGCCACTACCATGATCATCAACTGCTGCAACATCTGTCACTACCATGATCATCAACTGCTGCAACATCTGTCACTACCATGATCATCAACTGCTGCAACATCTGTCACTACCATGATCATCAACTGCTGCAACATCTGCCACTACCATGATCATCAACTGCTGCAACATCTGTCACTACCATGATCATCAACTGCTGCAACATCTGTCTCTACCATGATCATCAACTGCTGCAACATCTGTCACTACCATGATCATCAACTCCTGCAACATCTGTCACTACCATGATCATCAACTGCTGCAACATCTGTCACTACCATGATCATCAACTGCTGCAACATCTGTCACTACCATGATCAACTGCTGCAACATCTGTCTCTACCATGATCATCAGCTGCTGCAACATCTGTCACTACCATGATCATCAACTGCTGCAACATCTGTCACTACCATGATCATCAACTGCTGCAACATCTGCCACTACCATGATCATCAACTGCTGCAACATCTGTCACTACCATGATCATCAACTGCTGCAACATCTGTCACTACCATGATCATCAACTGCTGCAACATCTGTCACTACCATGATCATCAACTGCTGCAACATCTGCCACTACCATGATCATCAACTGCTGCAACATCTGTCACTACCATGATCATCAACTGCTGCAACATCTGTCTCTACCATGATCATCAACTGCTGCAACATCTGTCACTACCATGCTCATCAACTGCTGCAACATCTGTCTCTACCATGATCATCAACTGCTGCAACATCTGTCACTACCATGATCATCAACTGCTGCAACATCTGTCACTACCATGATCATCAACTGCTGCAACACCTGTCACTACCATGATCAACTTCTGCAACATGTGTCACTACCATGATCATCAACTGCTGCAACATGTCACTACCATGATCACCAACTGCTGCAACATCTGTCATTACCATGATCAACTGCTGCAACATCTGTCACTACCATGATCATCAACTGCTGCAACATCTGTCACTACCATGATCATCAACTGCTGCAACATCTGTCTCTACCATGATCATGAACTGCTGCAACATCTGTCACTACCATGATCATCAACTGCTGCAACATCTGTCTCTACCATGATCATCAACTGCTGCAACATCTGTCACTACCATGATCATCAACTGCTGCAACATCTGTCACTACCATGATCATCAACTGCTGCAACATCTGTCTCCACCATGATCATCAACTGCTGCAACATCTGTCTCTACCATGATCATCAACTGCTGCAACATCTGTCACTACCATGATCATCAACTGGTGCAAACACTGTCACTACCATGATCATCAACTGCTGCAACATCTGTCACTACCATGATCATCAACTGCTGCAACATCTGTCTCTACCATGATCAACTGCTGCAACATCTGTTACTACCATGATCATCAACTGCTGCAACATCTGTCTCTACCATGATCATCAACTGCTGCAACATCTGTCACTACCATGATCATCAACTGCTGCAACATCTGTCTCTACCATGATCATCAACTGCTGCAACATCTGTCACTACCATGATCATCAACTCCTGCAACATCTGTCTCTACCATGATCATCAGCTGCTGCAACATCTGTCACTACCATGATCATCAACTGCTGCAACATCTGTCACTACCATGATCATCAACTGCTGCAACATCTGTCACTACCATGATCATCAACTGCTGCAACATCTGTCTCTACCATGATCATCAGCTGCTGCAACATCTGTCACTACCATGATCATCAACTGCTGCAACATCTGTCACTACCATGATCATCAACTGCTGCAACATCTGCCACTACAATGATCATCAACTGCTGCAACATCTGTCACTACCATGATCATCAACTGCTGCAACATCTGTCACTACCATGATCATCAACTGCTGCAACATCGTCACTACCATGATCATCAACTGCTGCAACATCTGTCACTACCATGATCATCAACTGCTGCAACATCTGTCACTACCATGATCATCAACTGCTGCAACATCTGTCTCTACCATGATCATCAACTGCTGCAACATCTGTCACTACCATGCTCATCAACTGCTGCAACATCTGTCTCTACCATGATCATCAACTGCTGCAACATCTTCACTACCAATGATCATCAACTGCTGCAACATCTGTCACTACCATGATCATCAACTGCTGCAACACCTGTCCACTACCATGATCAACTTCTGCAACATGTGTCACTACCATGATCATCAACTGCTGCAACATGTCACTACCATGATCACCAACTGCTGCAACATCTGTCATTACCATGATCAACTGCTGCAACATCTGTCACTACCATGATCATCAACTGCTGCAACATCTGTCACTACCATGATCATCAACTGCTGCAACATCTGTCTCTACCATGATCATGAACTGCTGCAACATCTGTCACTACCATGATCATCAACTGCTGCAACATCTGTCACTACCATGATCATCAACTGCTGCAACATCTGTCTCCACCATGATCATCAACTGCTGCAACATCTGTCTCTACCATGATCATCAACTGCTGCAACATCTGTCACTACCATGATCATCAACTGGTGCAACACCTGTCACTACCATGATCATCAACTGCTGCAACATGTCACTACCATGATCATCAACTGCTGCAACATCTGTCACTACCATGATCATCAACTGCTGCAACATCTGTCACTACCATGATCATCAACTGCTGCAACATCTGTCACTACCATGATCATCAACTGGTGCAACATCTGTCACTACCATGATCATCAACTGCTGCAACATCTGTCACTACCATGATCATCAACTGCTGCAACATCTGTCACTACCATGATCATCAACTGCTGCAACATCTGTCACTACCATGATCATCAACTGCTGCAACATCTGTCACTACCATGATCATCAACTGCTGCAACATCTGTCACTACCATGATCATCAACTGCTGCAACATCTGTCCACTACCATGATCATCAACTGGTGCAACATGTCACTACCATGATCATCAACATGCTGCAACATCTGTCACTACCATGATCATCAACTGCTGCAACATCTGTCACTACCATGATCATCAACTGCTGCAACATCTGTCACTACCATGATCATCAACTGCTGCAACATCTGTCACTACCATGATCATCAACTGCTGCAACATCTGTCACTACCATGATCATCAACTGCTGCAACATCTGTCACTACCATGATCATCAACTGCTGCAACATCTGTCACTACCATGATCATCAACTGCTGCAACATCTGTCACTACCATGATCATCAACTGGTGCAACATGTCACTACCATGATCATCAACTGCTGCAACATCTGTCACTACCATGATCATCAACTGCTGCAACATCTGTCACTACCATGATCATCAACTGCTGCAACATCTGTCACTACCCATGATCATCAACTGCTGCAACATCTGTCACTACCATGATCATCAACGCTGCAACATCTGTCACTACCATGATCATCAACTGCTGCAACATCTAGTCACTACCATGATCATCAACTGCTGCAACATCTGTCACTACCATGATCATCAACTGCTGCAACATCTGTCACTACCATGATCATCAACTGCTGCAACATCTGTCACTACCATGATCATCAACCAGTGATGTCATTAACATTTATTAATTTATCTTCTTGATTATTTTTGAAATATATATACATATATATATATATATATATATAATATATATATATATATATATATATATATATATATATATATATATATATATTAATATATATATATATATATATATATATATAATGTATATATATATTACTTCTACAAAAAATGAAAAGAAAAAGACTCAAACCGGAGGACTGGTAAGCCAGTGGAAGGCCTCGAAACACACGACCAAATGTCCAGTGGCGGGGTCGTCATATTACTCGTGTAGGAACACTTGTCCTGTTTCCTGACCAGCCTTTAATATATATATATATATATATATATATATATATATAATATATATATATATATATTATATATATATATATATATATAATATTATATATATATATATATATATGTAAATGTATATCCTACAGCTGGGAATCCTATCTCTTATGATATAATAATAATAATAATAATAATAATAATAATAATAATAATAATAATAATATCTTGAGAGCTATAAGGGGGCTACTTGCATACGACTTTTTCAAAGTTCTTGTTTGATCTGTTTATAAAGAACTGTATAGTTTGATGCAGTGGGAAGCTCAGTGGTAAGCTCAGTTATAAGCTCATTGGGAAGCTGAGTGGTAAGCTCAGTGGGAAGCTCAGTGGGAAGCTCAGTGGGAAGCTCAGTGGGAAGCTCAGTGGGAAGCTCAGTGGGAAGCTCAGTGGTAAGCTCAGTGGGAAGCTCAGTGGTAAGTTCAGTGGGAAGCTCAGTGGGAAGCTCAGTGATAAGCTCAGTGGGAAGCTGAGTGGTAAGCTCAGTGGGAAGCTCAGTGGGAAGCTCAGTGGGAAGCTCAGTGGGAAGCTCAGTGGGAAGCTCAGTGGTAAGCTCAGTGGGAAGCTCAGTGGTAAGTTCAGTGGGAAGCTCAGTGGGAAGCTCAGTGGGAAGCTCAGTGGGAAGCTCAGTGGAAGCTCAGTGGAAGCTCAGTGGGGAGCTCAGTGGGAAGCTCAGTGGTAAGTTCAGTGGGAAGCTCAGTGGGAAGCTCAGTGGGAAGCTCAGTGGGAAGCTCAGTGGGAAGCTCAGTGGTAAGTTCAGTGGGAAGCTCAGTGGTAAGTTCAGTGGGAAGCTCAGTGGTAAGCTCAGTGATAAGCTCAGTGGTAAGCTCAGTGGGAAGCTCAGTGGGAAGCTCAGTGGGAAGCTCAGTGGTAAGTTCAGTGGGAAGCTCAGTGGGAAGCTCAGTGGGAAGCTCAGTGGGAAGCTCCGTGGTAAGTTCAGTGGGAAGCTCAGTGGGAAGCTCAGTGGGAAGCTCAGTGGGAAGCTCAGTGGTAAGTTCAGTGGGAAGCTCAGTGGGAAGCTCAGTGGGAAGCTCAGTGGTAAGTTCAGTGGGAAGCTCAGTGGGAAGCTCAGTGGGAAGCTCCGTGGTAAGTTCAATGGGAAGCTCAGTGGGAAGCTCAGTGGTAAGTTCAGTGGGAAGCTCAGTGGGAAGCTCAGTGGGAAGCTCAGTGGGAAGCTCAGTGGAAAGTTCAGTGGGAAGCTCAGTGGGAAGCTCAGTGGGAAGCTCAGTGGGAAGCTCAGTGGGAAGCTCAGTGGGAAGCTCAATGGTAAGTTCAGTGGAAAGCTCAGTGGGAAGTTCAGTGGGAAGCTCAGTGGGAAGCTCAGTGGAAAGTTCAGTGGGAAGCTCAGTGGGAAGCTCAGTGGGAAGCTCAGTGGGAAGCTCAGTGGTAAGTTCAGTGGTAAGTTCAGTGGGAAGCTCAGTGGGAAGCTCAGTTTGAAGCTCAGTGGGAAGCTCAGTGGAAAGTTCAGTGGGAAGCTCAGTGGGAAGCTCAGTGGGAAGCTCAGTGGGAAGCTCAGTGGGAAGCTCAGTGGGAAGCTCAGTGGGAAGCTCAGTGGTAAGCTCAGTGAGAAGCTCAGTGGGAAGCTCAGTGGGAAGCTCAGTGGGAAGCTCAGTGGGGAAGCTCAGTGGTAAGTTCAGTGGGAGCTCATGGGAAGCTCAGTGGGAAGCTCAGTGGTAAGTTCAGTGGGAAGCTCAGTGGGAAGCTCAGTGGGAAGCTCAGTGGGAAGCTCAGTGGAAAGTTCAGTTGGAAGCTCAGTTGGAAGCTCAGTGGGAAGCTCAGTGGGAAGCTCAGTGGGAAGCTCAGTGGGAAGCTCAGTGGTAAGTTCAGTGGGAAGCTCAGTGGGAAGCTCAGTGGGAAGCTCAGTGGGAAGCTCAGTGGGAAGCTCAGTGGGAAGCTCAGTGGGAAGCTCAGTGGGAAGCTCAGTGGGAAGCTCAGTGGGAAGCTCAGTGGGAAGGAAGATCCAGCAGTGTTCTGCAGCTCTACCAAAAACTTGGCTCGTTTGTATTTTGTTTCTTAGTGAATCATACTGTAGCATAATATGTATCTCGTAATATGTATCTCGTAATATGTATCTCACAGTATATATCTTAGTATGTATCCCACAGTATGTATCAAACAGTATGTATCCCACAGTATGTATCTCAGTATGTATCCCACAGTATGTATCAACAGTATGTATCCCACAGTATGTATCTCAGTATGTATCCCACAGTATGTATCAACAGTATGTATCCCACAGTATCTTAGTATGTATCCCACAGTATGTATCAACAGTATGTATCCCACAGTATGTATCAACAGTATGTATCCCACAGTATGTATCTCAGTATGTATCCCACAGTATGTATCTCGTAGTGTATATCTTAAAATATATGTCGTAGTATGTATCTCGGTATGTATCTCAATATCTGTCTTATACTATATCTCAGTATGTATCCTGTATTATGTATCTCGGTGGATATATGCCAGTGTAACACGTAACCTATGACACTGGTGTAGTAGACAGAGTTTCAACCCGCTAAAATAAATAATGACTCGTGCAGTGGATAGGCTTTAAACCCCCATTAACGAATGAATATAACGGGGGGCGGTATCTTGATGGTGGCTGGCTCTTGATCCATTGAAATTGAGCTACCATTTCTTTGATCAGATGTGATTACTAATGTGTGACTCATACGGTTTTTGCGCTTCTCCACGAATATAATAATAATAATAAATATAATGTAACCAGACTTCCTGTTTGATAAGGTGATCAGCTAGACTTTTAGTATAAGAAGATATCTCCATATATAAACATCGGTGGAAGGATGGAATAAATAAACACTTAAAAGGAACCAAGCATCTTCAGAAAAGGTGGACGAAGCTCTTTCCAGACGGACCCTGAATCCACGCATTTGAACGCCGAGATTCCTGGCGGCAAAAAAAAGGGGGGGGGGGAGAGAAGAGGTGGCAACACTGGTGGAGGCGTGCGCCACGCTGGAGGCTCCACCGGAAGTATGACGTCACTTCATTAGTGTTACCTGGGCAGCCGGAGCTCCCAGGTGAGTGGGTGAGGCAATAAGTGTGAGATAAGACAAGCAAGACGCTGTGAGCGTCGACTATAGTGACGCAAAAAGAGGCTAACTGGCAACACTTTCCCGCGCTGTGAGATATTTGTAAACAAAGCGTCCGAATACTTGCCATCAAACCTGGACCACGGCATACCCTATGGATGAGCGCTAAGCCCGTAAGGGAGTCATGCAGCGACGTGGTGAATTGCTAGTTATTCAGGTTTGATCCAAGGAAGGGGTGGTAACTCCAGTTCCTTAAGACTAAGGGCCCATCGCTGATATGCTGTACATCCTCCAGACTGAAAGTTCCAGACGTCTACCAACTACTCTCCTACCTTTGTGGATGATTGAGTTATCATCCAGGCCATGATGTGGATGACTCAGTTGCCATCCAAGCCAGAGTTTGGATGACTTGAGTTATCATCCAGGCCAGGGACTCCAGTGTTCTTATACTGAGGATGGGTGGAAGGGCAAATGTTATATAACATAATATACACCAACAGCACATGACTATCATGTTTTTGTGACTGGATTCATAGACTGTATAAACCACTCTTGTCGACTGTAACCAAAAATAAACTTGTGAGCAGTTTATTACCACTGTAACTTATTACATGCCTGCCCACTCCCTGGACCCATTATGGGCCTCTATAATCTTTTGAATACCACCCACATCATGGGTATGGGGTGACTACCACTAACACCATGGGTATGGCGTGACTACCATTAACATCATGGGTATGGGGTGACTACCACCCACACCATGGGTATGGGGTGGCTATCCCTAACACCATGGGTATGGGGTGACTACCACCCACACCATGGGAATGGGGTGACTACCACCCACACCATGGGTATGGGGTGACTATCCCTAACACCATGGGTATGGGGTGCATAATAAAACTATTAAACTGAAGAAGAGAGAGAGAGAGAGAGATAGAGAAAGGGAAGGAGAGAGAATCAGGGATAAGTGAGAGCATCGGTACAGGTTTCAGGGAGGGAGGAAGGGAGCATCAGTACGCGTGTCAGGGAAGGAGCAAGAGAAAGAGAGAGAGGGAGGGAGGGAGGGAGGGAGGGTGGTGGGAGGGAGGTTGAGGGAGGGAGGGAGGGGAAACATCAGTACGCGTGTCAGAGAGGCAGATGAGTGTGGGCGGAAGTGGTGGAGTATCTGCTGATAGTGATCTTGTCTAGTGATGCTGCAAGGTGCTTCTATCGTGTGCTGCTGCTACTGTTCCAAGGTGCTTCTGTCGTGTGCTGCTGCTACTGTTCCAAGGTGCTTCTGTCGTGTGCTGCTGCTACTGCTCCAAGGTGCTTCTGTCGTGTGCTGCTGCTACTGCTCCAAGGTGCTTCTATCGTGTGCTGCTGCTACTGTTCCAAGGTGCTTCTGTCGTGTGCTGCTGCTACTGTTCCAAGGTGCTTCTGTCGTGTGCTGCTGCTACTGCTCCAAGGTGCTACTGTCGTGTGCTGCTGCTACTGCTCCAAGGTGCTACTGTCGTGTGCTGCTGCTACTGCTCCAAGGTGCTTCTGTCGTGTGCTGCTGCTACTGCTCCAAGGTGCTTCTGTCGTGTGCTGCTGCTACTGCTCCAAGGTGCTTCTGTCGTGTGCTGCTGCTACTGCTCCAAGGTGCTTCTATCGTGTGCTGCTGCTACTGCTCCAAGGTGCTACTGTCGTGTGCTGCTGCTACTGTTCCAAGGTGCTTCTGTCGTGTGCTGCTGCTACTGTTCCAAGGTGCTTCTGTCGTGTGCTGCTGCTACTGTTCCAAGGTGCTTCTGTCGTGTGCTGCTGCTACTGCTCCAAGGTGCTACTGTCGTGTGCTGCTGCTACTGCTCCAAGGTGCTTCTATCGTGTGCTGCTGCTACTGCTCCAAGGTGCTACTGTCGTGTGCTGCTGCTACTGTTCCAAGGTGCTTCTGTCGTGTGCTGCTGCTACTGCTCCAAGGTGCTTCTATCGTGTGCTGCTGCTACTGTTCCAAGGTGCTTCTGTCGTGTGCTGCTGCTACTGCTCCAAGGTGCTACTGTCGTGTGCTGCCGCTACTGCTCCAAGGTGCTACTGTCGTGTGCTGCTGCTACTGCTCCAAGGTGCTTCTGTCGTGTGCTGCTGCTACTGCTCCAAGGTGCTTCTGTCATGTGCTGCTGCTACTGCTCCAAGGTGCTTCTGTCGTGTGCTGCTGCTACTGCTCCAAGGTGCTTCTGTCGTGTGCTGCTGCTACTGCTCCAAGGTGCTTCTGTCGTGTGCTGCTGCTACTGCTCCAAGGTGCTTCTGTCGTGTGCTGCTGCTACTGTTCCAAGGTGCTTCTGTCGTGTGCTGCTGCTACTGCTCCAAGGTGCTTCTGTCGTGTGCTGCTGCTACTGCTCCAAGGTGCTTCTGTCGTGTGCTGCTGCTACTGTTCCAAGGTGCTTCTGTCGTGTGCTGCTGCTACTGCTCCAAGGTGCTTCTGTCGTGTGCTGCTGCTACTGTTCCAAGGTGCTTCTGTCGTGTGCTGCTGCTACTGCTCCAAGGTGCTTCTGTCGTGTGCTGCTGCTACTGCTCCAAGGTGCTTCTGTCGTGTGCTGCTGCTACTGTTCCAAGGTGCTTCTGTCGTGTGCTGCTGCTACTGCTCCAAGGTGCTTCTGTCGCGTGTTGCTGCTGCTGTTGCTATGAGGTGCCACTGTTGTGCGCTGGTGCTATGAGGTGCCACTGTTGTGCGCTGGTGCTACTATTGCTGCTGTTTTATTTCGTGCTTCTGCTGTTGCTCGTTACATTGCTGTTCTTTGTACCGTTGATTTATCTGTTGCTGACGTTCCTACTGTTAGTTTTATACTGTCCTTTAAGCTTATACTCTTTTTAGTACTTCCATTGTAACTGTTTTCTACTGTTGTAATTGTTGCTTTTGTTATTATTGTATTTTGTTGCTAAGTCGTGTGCTATTGGTGCTGCAAGCGGCGCTACATCCGGCTGAGCAAGTCGTGTGCTATTGGCGCTGCAAGCGGCGCTACATCCGGCTGAGCAAGTCGTGTGCTATTGGCGCTGCAAGCGGCGCTACATCCGGCTGAGCAAGTCGTGTGCTATTGGTGCTGCAAGCGGCGCTACATCCGGCTGAGCAAGTCGTGTGCTATTGGTGCTGCAAGCGGCGCTACATCCGGCTGAGCAAGTCGTGTGCTATTGGTGCTGCAAGCGGCGCTACATCCGGCTGAGCAAGTCGTGTGCTATTGGCGCTGCAAGCGGCGCTACATCCGGCTGAGCAAGTCGTGTGCTATTGGTGCTACAAGCGGTGCTACATCCGGCTAAGCTAGTCGTGTGCTACAAGCGGTGCTACAAGCGGTGCTACATCCGGCTAAGCTAGTCGTGTGCTACAAGCGGTGCTACAAGCGGTGCTACATCCGGCTAAGCTAGTCGTGTGCTACAAGCGGTGCTACAAGCGGTGCTACATCCGGCTAAGCTAGTCGTGTGCACAGTAATTAAAATTCTTGAATGGTGCTCACACTCATCCGTATCTTCGACCTCTGCCACGTTTTCGACTTCGCCTCCGTTGTGCTTCCCTTACTTATCCCATTTCTCAGCGGTGTTCGAATAGGTTGCGAAGGCCTCAGCGTGTCGTTCGAAGTCGTCTGGTCGTTCGGAAGCTTGTTCGGATGCGTTGATTATACAAGAAACGTTTTCAGTGAAGTGGAAGTCGGGGTCAGGGATACGGATGCGGGATTCTGACGTCATGTTGACCCCAGGGTCAACGTTAGGTCAGCGTCGGAGGTCAGGGAAGAGTGGGCGGCGAGTGGGTGGCAGAGGACGGTGAGTGGGTGGTGGGTGGGCGGCAGTTTGAGAGGGTGCGTTGGTGTGTAGGTGGGTTGGTGGAGGAGAGAGTGCGTGAGAGGGTGGGTGGGCAGGCGGGTGGGCAGGCGGGTGGGCCGGTGGGTGGGTGGGCTGACCTGAAGAGGAATTCTGGCATTCTGCCAGTTAGTGACGTCATCACCACTCCGGGTACTCACATCCGGTCCCTATTCCACCAATTTTTATTGTATAACCCATCATCAGTATTATCCTGTCTTCAGTATCCAGCCCTGTTATCCAGTTATCCGGCCCCCTGCTAGCCAGCCGTTTATCCGGTCTTTTTGATCTACTCTATTATCCGGCCTCCCTTATCTGGTTTCACATTATATAGCCATATATCATAAGTTATCCATATCCTGTTTAGCTCATTATCCAGCTCTTATCCATATTTTCCCCGAGGACCATTTATCTGGCCTCAAGTCATCAAGTCAGCCTTTCTGAGCAGGTGGCCGGTTTAGAGGAACATTCCATAGAGTCTGCTGGACACTGACGTATTGTGTGTGTGTGTGTGTGTGTGTGTGTGTGTGTGTGTGTGTGTGTGTGTGTGTGTGTGTGTTCACCGAGTACTGTTGCAGGGGTCGATACACAGCTCCTGGACCCGTGTGTTTGAGTGTGGGGGAAGGATGTAAACATCTGTGGATCACTATCTACGGATAGTTGAATTCTCTCCCCCCCCCCCCCCCCGAAATCTTCATTGCTGTCGTGTACCATAGAGTCGTAGGCTTGTATGCTTCACAGTATGGTCGTGGGTTACGTCGTTTATGGTCGTGGGTTACGTCGTTTATGGTCGTGGGTTGCGTCGTTTATGGTCGTGGGTTGCGTCGTTTATGGTCGTGGGTTGCGTCGTTTATGGTCGTGGGTTGCGTCGTTTATGGTCGTGGGTTGCGTCGTTTATGGTCGTGGGTTGCGTCGTTTATGGTCGTGGGTTGCGTCGTTTATGGTCGTGGGTTGCGTCGTTCGTGATCGTGAGTCGTAGCTTTAAGGTACATTATGCCACTGAAAGAAAAGAAAAACATTAAAAAATAAGTTAACAAATTACTCGTCAAGAAATTAACCCTGAATGATGCTAGTGGCCGGATTATGTCGGATCACACACACACACACACACACACACACACACACACACACACACACACACACACACACACACACACACACACACACACACACACACACACACACAGAGGAGCACAAGAACACAGTTGTGCAGCCTTTGTGGTTGATAGTAAATTGAACACTATAAACAAAAGATGGTGGACTCTGGAAGAAAGCTAACAGGTTGCTGAGCGACCTGCCAGGCACTTCTCTATGTGACAGCTGTTTGGAAAAGAGAAATGCAGCATTGTGCGATCTTTTATTGGCAACATTTCACCCACACTGGGCTTTATAAATTCGAAAAGTTGCCACAGAAGATCGAGTATTTGATGTCACTCCTCCCCTGGTGATAGCCACCTGTCAGTTTTGTATGACCAGTACTCAATAATGCCAGAGTTGTTTCCCAAACGTGACATCGATGAAAAGAAGCCGACCACGAAGAACAACTTGACCTTTGACCCATACCGACGATGGTGACATTGATCCCAGATACTCTTAGACAAAACTAGTGAGCGTCTGAAGTGTGTGAATCTCTGCGAGAGAAGGAGAGCTTTTGGGCTGCGGGAGGCGCAGAAGAGTCTGCAAGTTCATTGTCGCAGACACCAAAATGCCCGGGACGACCCAGCAGAAGATGAGGTCTTTATGCTTGCTGAAGAGGCGACACAGCTAGCCAGTGTTCCGTGTGAAGGACGATGGGAAGCGAGAAATCAAAGTTATGAATAGCTTGTAAGGCAATGTTGAGAGTCAGAGATAACATTGAAAGAAAAAGGAAGAGAAGCAATGTGGATGATAGCTACAAGAAGCACATATAACTTTGGCTGGAAGAACATATAACACTGCAGGAAGTACATGTAACTTTGGCTGGAAGTACATATAACACTGCAAGAAGTACATATAACTTTGGCTGGAAGTACATATAACAGTGGCTGCAGGAAGTGTACGTGACTCTAGCCTCAAGAAGCACATAACACTGCAAGAAATACATATAATTCTGCCGTGAAAATACTAGACATATCCGGTAAGCGTCCCTGCATCATACCATCTGGGAAACCAGCTGTATATTCTACTTCCTCAGAGGGGTTATGATCTTAGAGTCAATACTGTACACAGCAGCGGCATGACAGAGAAACTGAAAACTGTCTGAGAAGAAGTTCATGTCCACAGCATTGACACGAGTCTGGAAAAGGAGAGAGAAAGGTACATGTTCCAACCATCGTTACCTACCAAAGTGGAATAGAAATGAACAGACGGAGGAGACAAGGAAGGTAAATATAGAGAAGTAATTAGAGTCTGAAGGTGAAGGTTGAAAGGGTGTAATAAAGAAGGTTGGTGATTGAATACGTCCACTTTACCAACATTTGTGATTGTTCCATAAGTTGTAGGGTCATGAAAGCGAAGCATCTAGTGTAGTCAACGAATATCAGCACTGGTGATGAGGCAACACTAGAGTCTACATAAAAACATTTGACGAGAGACGATCGGAAGACAAAGATATGAACCGAATCCCCGATAATGAACATTATCAGCCATGATGATGAACGACATCTAGTTTGGAGAGAATAGCTGATGAACAGAGCAGTGCACTTGATCTTCATAATCAGGTTTAGATAGACTGAAGGCCGTGTGAAGACAGACAACTCACTTTCTCTCGTAGTGTGACAAAATCTTTATTCAATTTAGTGTGCTAAGACTCGTAGCGTTTAGGGTTGTCATGTACAATCAACATGACAATAAACATTCAAAGTGAAGGCCAGAAAATATACTAGTTTCACAGAGCAAGGAAGGGGAAGCATACAGGAAGAATACGAAATTGGTAATAGCAGGGAGCAGAGTAAGTGTAATAAAAGTTTCTTTTAAATACTGAGAATTTGAAAATATGCGAGATAGCCCATTAATTACACTTGTTGGGTATTTATGTCAACACCAGCAATGGGGATAATTTATCCCCATGTAAAGATGACCAAATAGCTTGAGCTAATACTGAAACTAGACCATTAATAACTAATAAAGACAGTGTTGTATACTGAAAGTGATATGTAATAACGCCAAGTTGATGAATTACTAAATGATATCAGAAAGGATGTCTTGGCTACAGGTAACCTGAGCAGAGCGACATCTGAGCGCGTTAGTGACTTCAACAACTGACTCCACCAGTTCCATTTCACCAATGTCAAGGACTGGAGCTGCTTCAGGAGAATACCTGCTCGTTTCCCATATTTTTTTTTTCCATACTCTACTCATGTAAGTGGAGAGGCAAGTAGTGCAAGAATCACGTTTGACTGATCGTGTGACACGTTGTGTATATGCTGGTGCTTGTCTACATAACACACACTGGTACCATGATACCATTACCACCCCCACACTGTGCTTGTCTACATAACACACACTGGTACCATGATACCATTACCACCCCCACACTGTGCTTGTCTACATAACACACACTGGTACCATGATACCATTGCCACCCCCACACTGTGCTTGTCTTTATAACACACACTGGTACCATGATACCATTACCACCCCCACACTGTGCTTGTCTTTATAACACACACTGGTACCATGATACCATTACCACCCCCACACTGTGCTTGTCTACATAACACACACTGGTACCATGATACCATTACCACCCCCACACTGTGCTTGTCTACATAACACACACTGGTACCATGATACCATTGCCACCCCCACACTGTGCTTGTCTACATAACACACACTGGTACCATGATACCATTACCACCCCCACACTGTGCTTGTCTACATAACACACACTGGTACCATGATACCATTGCCACCCCCACACTGAGCTTGTCTACACAACACACAGTGGTACCATGATACCATTACCACCCCCACACTGTGCTTGTCTTTATAACACACAGTGGTACCATGATACTGTTACCACCCCCACACTGTGCTTGTCTACATAACACACACTGGTACCATGATACTGTTACCACCCCTCACAATAAGCTTTAGATGGATGGTCCCTAGCACAACCACCGAGGTATGCACTTGTTAAAATGTTTAGCGGAGATTCGCGGGATAGAGATTACAACAGCTGGTACAGAGATGTAACAAATAAACGTGACTACTCATTAATGGAGGAAGTATCCTCACAGTCTGTGATAAGGGATTGTGGCTTTCAAACTCTGCCTGGGTCAGAGTCCCGGTATGTAAGACATATAAAGATAAAGGAGTAAGAAAAGACTCCAGTAGATTACCACGAGTCACATTGGGATCCTCCCAAAGAAATAATGACGTTCAAAATCTCCTCGAAGAAGTATTGGTTGAGGTAAATATGAAACTGGGTAGTGTACAACAGAGGTGGAAAGATCGTACTGTATACCACTTATGTAAACACAGGCTGCAGTATGATGGAGCAGAGAGTGGGTAAACAGTCTGGCATGTGGAGTGTTAGTGCGCACTGGAAAGCACTTTCATTATAGGAAGTATCAGGGGTAAGGACAGAGTGTAAGACTGTAGCCAGAGACAGGAAAGCCAAGAACGTATCGAAATTTACTTTCTTGTAGAGAAGTATTTACAAGGGAACGCTGGCAGATATGAAGCTGGGGATCTCCAAGATTTCCCTTGTATTCTCTTGATATGTAATTATAAAGTATACATCTCATAAAATTTTTTTTAGTAAAATTGATGTAGAAGAGTCATGCATGCAACCATTGTTAAGTTGTAGCTGGTAAGAATACGTTGAAGAGTGTGTGCATTGTGAGAGAGGACTAGCAGGCTGTGAGGAGTATACAATGAGAGAGGACTAGCAGGCTGTGAGGAGTATACAATGAGAGAGGACTAGCAGGCTGTGAGGAGTATACAATGAGAGAGGACTAGCAGGCTGTGAGGAGTATACAATGAGAGAGGACTAGCAGGCTGTGAGGAGTATACAATATAATCTTTGATATATTTTACTGACACAGCAACATCGTGGAGTCTCTACAACCTACAGTAGTATGCAAAGTAAATGGGACAGGAATAAATTATGCAATTATCTCATGTTTTTTTCTCCGGTTTAATTAATGTAGTTTAGGTTCTTTTCTGAAGAGTTTGCTGCTGACTTCTGGTAACCATTCAGTGTTAGTGTTACTCTTCGACTCTCGTCAGTGCTACAACAACTGTTGTTCTATTCGTGAGTGAATGTGGTTTCGCCAAATTCTTCATGATTACTACTGAAATTCATGATGAATGTTACACCTAAGAAGCGTGCAAGCAAGTATTGTTCCTCTCAGAAAACATGCTGATTTGAGTATCAGACAGATCGCCGAAAATTTGAACCTAGCAAAGTAGTTTTACTGCTAAAGACCCTGGACGGCTTATTAATGTTGAGGAACTACGAACACTAATAATGAACACAATCCTGGCAACTCATTTGCTTCCCATTGTGGATAGAAACTTTTCTGAGGGAGAAGGCATTTTCTAGCAGGATCTTGCTTCAAGAAAAATGTTGACGTTCTTCGAAGATAGTGGGCTAAGCGTTTTAAACTGGCTTGGAAACTCTCCTAACCTCAACCCAGTTGAGATTCTGTGGGCAATAAAAAACACGCCTGATCACGAAATAGGACTGTTGAACTGTGGAGAAGCTAATTACTGCTGTTATAAGGACCCCGTGCCACGACGAACTCTCCTTTGTATGGACTGATGAAGCCACTGTGTGGCGAAACGTTTCCTCAATAAAGATACCCAAGAGTTGCACATGTGTCTAATTTATCAACTTGTCGGTTCTCTGAACCATTCATCTACTTTCCAAAATGTGTTCAACATTGGTCGATTCTATGCCAAAGCGTGTAGAAATGTTTATAAAAGCAAAGGGTAGTCATATATCTTATTAAATCAATTATCTGTCATATCATTGCCGTGTATTTTTCAATTAAACATTAATTTTCCAAATAAATGACTTATTTCATCACTGTCTCAATTAATATGCACAGTAATATACTTACTAACCTCTGGTTCAACTCTTTAGCATGACGTACTGGTGGGTCCCGCACACCAGTAACAGTGCCTTCAACTGCTGTACTTTATCTGACTTCAGTATACAAACGTCCATCTTCCTTCCTGTGCATCATATTCATCAACACTAAGGTACTGAACACCTTCAAGGCTGGGAGGACTGATTACCACATATTCCACTGTCTGACATACATAGCTCTGTAATGAATCGATTAAGTCACTCATTGGC
>NC_069455.1:10410395-10427895 GCF_026875155.1 Cherax quadricarinatus
AAACAAAAGCATTCACATTGCTAAACTCACAAACTAGTATTTATTCACTTAGCCATAATACCAACTTACCTCATAATTTTGTAATATTTTAAACTTAAGATTTAATCTAAGTCTGCCCGAAATGCCTAGCCATGCTAGGTGTTCTAGTGGTACACTCTGTAATTATTATTTTACTACATGTAAACCACACAATAACCAAATTATGTAAACTCAGCATTGTAATCCTTATAGAAAATAGACTTTGAATTGAATATTTGTACTCGCCTGTTTGTAGTTGCAAGGGTCGATTCACAGCTTCATGAGCTTTGTCGTACCTCTTCTTAAAGCTATGTATGGATCCTGCCTCCACTGCATCACTCTCCAGATTGTTCCACATCCTGACAACTCTGTGGCTGACGAAGTACTTCCTAACATCCCTGTGACTCATCTGAGTTTCCAGCTTCCAGTTGTGACTCCTTGTTACTGTGTCACATCTCTGAAACAGCCTGTCCCTATCCACCTTGTCAATTCCTCTCAGTATTGTATTTGTCATTATCATGTCTCCCCCTATCCATCCTGTCCTCCACTGTTGAGTTCACTTAACCTCTCCTAGTAGAACATGCCCCTTAGCTCCGGGACTAGTCTTCTTGCAAATCTTTGCACTTTCTCTATTTTCTTGACGTGTTAGACCAGGTGTGGGTTCCACACTGGTGCTGCGTACTCCAGTATGGACCTGACGTGTGTGTGTGTGTTTATAACAATAAAAACAACAATAACTTCAACAACAACTAATAAAAGCAACAACTAACTACAATTTCAACAACAACTAACGACAATAATTACAGCAACAAGAACAACTAACATCAACAACTATCAACAGCTAAGACAACATTAACAACAGCAACAACAACTAACACAACAACATTAACAACAACAACAACTAACACAACAACATTAACAACAACAACAACTAACACAACAACATTAACAACAACAACAACTAACACAACAACATTAACAACAACAACAACTAACACAACAACATTAACAACAACAACAACAACTAACACAACAACGTTAACAACAACAACAACTAACACAACATTAACAACAACAACTAACACAACAACATTAACAACAGCAACAACAACTAACACAACATTAACAACAACAACTAACACAACAACATTAACAACAGCAACAACAACTAACACAACATTAACAACAACAACTAACACAACAACATTAACAACAACAACAACAACTAACACAACAACGTTAACAACAACAACAACTAACACAACATTAACAACAACAAACAACAACTAACACAACATTAACAAAAACAACAACAAACTAACACAACAACATTAACAACAGCAACAACAACTAACACAACATTAACAACAACAACTAACACAACAACATTAACAACAGCAACAACAACTAACACAACATTAACAACAACAACTAACACAACAACATTAACAACAACAACAACTAACACAACAACATTAACAACAACAACAACATTAACAACAACAACAACTAACACAACAACATTAACAACAGCAACAACAACTAACACAACATTAACAACAGCAACAACAACTAACACAACAACATTAACAACAACAACAACTAACACAACAACATTAACAACAACAACAACTAACACAACAACATTAACAACAACAACAACAACTAACACAACAACATTAACAACAACAACAACAACTAACACAACAACATTAACAACAGCAACAACAACTAACACAACAACATTAACAACAACAACAACAACTAACACAACATTAACAACAGCAACAACAACTAACACAACATTAACAACAACAACAACTAACACAACATTAACAACAAACAACAACAACTAACACAACATTAACAACAACAACAACTAACACAACATTAACAACAACAACAACTAACACAACATTAACAACAACAACAACAACAACTAACACAACATTAACAACAACAACAACTAACACAACATTAACAGCAACAACAACTAACACAACAACATTAACAACAACAACAACAACTAACACAACATTAACAACAACAACAACAACTAACACAACATTAACAACAACAACAACAACTAACACAACATTAACAACAACAACAACTAACACAACATTAACAACAACAACAACAACAACAACAAAACATTAACAACAGCAACAACAACTAACAACATTAACAACAACAACATTAACAACAGCAACAACAACTAACACAACATTAACAACAGCAACAACAACTAACACAACAACATTAACAACAACAACAACAACTAACACAACATTAACAACAGCAACAACAACTAACACAACAACATTAACAACAACAACAACAACTAACACAACATTAACAACAACAACAACAACTAACACAACAACATTAACAACAACAACAACAATAACAACATTAACAACAACAACAGCAACTAACAACAACATTAACAACAACAACATTAACAAACAACAACTAAACACAACATAAAACAACAAACAACTAACACAACATTAAACAACAACAACAATTAACAACAACAATACACACAACATTAACAACAACAACAACAACTTAAACAACAACAACAACAACATTAACAACAACAACAACAACTAACAGTCTTGTCCAGATGATCAGTAAACACATTTATTCATAATTCTTGAAGACTCACTGACTCAGTGACTCACTGAGTTACTGACTCACTGAGTTACGACTAACTGAGTTACTGACTCACTGAGTTACTGACTAACTGAGTTACTGACTCACTGAGTTACTGACTCAAATGAGTTACTGACTCACATAGTTACTGACTCACTGAGTTACTGACTCCCCTGACTCAGTGACCTCACTGAGTTACTGACTCACTGAGTTACTGACTCACTGAGTTACTGACTCACTGAGTTACTGACTCACTGAGTTACTGACTCACTGAGTTACTGACTCACTGACTCAGTGACTCACTGAGTTACTGACTCACTGAGTTACTGACTAACTGAGTTACTGACTCACTGAGTTACTGACTCACTGAGTTACTGACTCACTGAGTTACTGACTCACTGACTCGTGCTCACTGAGTTACTGACTCACTGAGTTACTGACTAACTGAGTTACTGACTCACTGAGTTAAATGACTCCCTGAGTTTTCTGACTCACTGACTCAGTGACTCACTGAGTTACTGACTCACGATTACTGACTCACTGAGTCACTGACTCACTGAGTTTACGACTCACTGAGTTACGACTCACTGATTACGGACTCACGAGTTACTGACTCACTGAGTTACAGACTCACTGAGTTACTGACTCACTGAGTTACTGACTCACTGAGTTACTGACTCACTGAGTTACAGACTTAGTGACACACTTACTGACTCAGTGACTCACTGAGTTACTGACTCACTGAGTTACTGACTCACTGAGTTACTGACTCACGAGTTTACAGACTCAGTTGACACACCTTACTGACTCAGTGACTCACTGAGTTACTGACTCACTGAGTTACTGACTCACTGAGTTACTGACTCACTGAGTTACAGACTCAGTGACACACTTACTGACTCAGTGACTCACTGAGTTACTGACTCACTGAGTTACTGACTCACTGAGTTACAGACTCAGTGACACACTTACTGACTCAGTGACTCACTGAGTTACAGACTCAGTGACACACTTACTGACTCAGTGACTCACTGACTTACTGACTCACTGAGATGCTGCCTGGGGACACGTGCTACTTGCGGACAGACAGGTGCTACCTGCAGATAGACAGGTGCTACCTGCGGACAGACAGGTGCTACCTGCGGATAGACAGGTGTTACCTGCGGACAGACAGGAGCTACCTGGGCATGCACAGATATATATCTCATTGTACATAAACTAAGAGCTAACAGCAACCACCCAGGGAGGTACTACCGTCCTGTGGTAGTAGGTTGGTAGACAGCAACCACCCAGGGAGGTACTACCGTCCTGTGGTTTTGTTTGGGAGACAGCACCCCCCCAGGGAGTACACCGTCCTGTGGTAGAGTTAGTAGAACAGCAACCACCCAGGGAGGTACTACCGTCCTGTGGTAGTAGGTTGGTAGACAGCAACCACCCAGGGAGGTACTACCGTCCTGTGGTAGTAGGTTGGTAGACAGCAACCACCCAGGGAGGTACTACCGTCCTGTGGTAGTAGTTTGGTAGACAGCAACCACACAGGGAGGCACTAACCGTCCTGTGTTAGTAGGTTGGTAGACAGCAACCAACAGGAGCCCTACCGTCCTGTGGTATTAGGTTGGTAGACAGCAACTACCCCAGGAGGCACTAACCGCCCTGTGTAGTAGGTTGGTAAGACACCACCACACAGGGAGCACTACCGCCTGTGGTAGTAGGGTTGGTAACCGCAACCACCCAGGGAGGTACTACCGTCCTGTGGTAGTAGGGATGGTAAGACAGCAACCACACAGGGAGGCAACTACCGTCTGTGGTAGTAGGTTGGTAGACAGGCAACCACCCAGGGAGGACTACCGTCCTGTTGGTAGTAGGTTGTAGACAGAAACCATTCAGGGAGGACTACCGCCTGTGGTAGTAGTCTGTAACAGCAAAACCATCCAGGGAGGTACTTACTGTCCTATGGGTCGTAGGTTTGTAGACCAGCAACCATCCAGGAGGTACTACCGTCCTGTGTAGTAGGTTGGAAGACAGCAACCACACAGGGAGGCACTACCGTCCTGTGGTAGTAGGTTGGTAGACAGCAACCACACAGGGAGGCACTACCGTCCTGTGGTAGTAGGTTGGTAGACAGCAACCACACAGGGAGGCACTACCGTCCTGTGGTAGTAGGTTGGTAGACAGCAACCCACAGGGATGCACTACGTCTCTGTGTATAGGTTTGGTAGACCAAGCACCCACACAGGGAGGCAACTACCGTCCTGTGGTAGTAGGTTGGTAGACAGAGCAACCACACAGGGAGGCACTACCGTTTTCTTTGTAAGTAGGTTGGAAGGCAGCAACCGACCCAGGGAGGTACTACCTCCTGTGGTAGTAGGTTGGTAGACAGCAACCATTCAGGGAGGTACTACTTACCGTCCTGTGGAGTAGTTTGGTATACAGCAACCATCCAGAGGTACTACCGTCCTGTGGTAGTATGTTGTAGAACAGCACCAACCAGGGAGGTACTACCGTCCAGTGGTAGTAGGTTGGTAGACAGCAACCACCCAGGGAGGCGACTACCGTCCCTGGGTAGTAGGTTGGTAGACAGCAACCACACAGGGAGGCACTACCGTCCTGATAGTAAAGTAGGGTTGGTATACAGCAACTACACCCAGGAGGCACTAACTAACCGTCCTGTGGGTAGTAGGCTGTAGACCAGCAACCACACAGGAGGCACTGACCGTCCTGTGGTAAGTAGTTGGGTAGAAGCAACCACACAGGAGGCACTAACTAAACCGTCCTGTGGTAGTAGTTGGTATACAGCAACCACACAGGGAGGCACTACCGTTTCTTCTGTGTAGTAGGTTGGTAGGCAGAGCAACCACCCAGGAGGTACTACCGTCCCTGTGGTTAGTAGGTTTTGGTAGACAGCAACCATTCAGGGAGGTACTACCGTCCTGTGTAGTATTGTTTGTAACAGCAAACCATCCAGGGGAGGTACTGGACCGTCCTGTGGTAGTAGGTTGGTAGACAGCAACAACCACAGGAGGCACTACCGTCCTGTGGTAGTAGGTTTGGTAGTCAGCAACCACACAGGGAGGCACTACCGTCCCTGTGGTAGTAGGTTGGTAAGACAGCAACCACACAGGGAGCACCTAACCGTCCTGTGGAGTAGGTTGGTAAGCAGCAAACCACACTCTAGGGAGGCACAACCGTCCCTGTGTAAGTAGCTTGGTAGACAGCAACCACACAAGGGAGGCACTACCTTCCCGTGGTAGTAGGTTGGTAGACCAGCAACCACACATGGAGGCACACCTGTCCAGTGGTAAAGGTTGGTAACAGCAACCACACAGGGAGGCACTACGGTCCGTTGGTAGTAGGTTGGTAGACAGCAACCGCACCCAGGGAGGTACACCGTCCCTGTGGTAGTAGGTTGGTAGACAGCAACCCACACAGGGAGGCACTACCGTCCCTGAGGTAAGTAGTTGGTAAACAGCAACCACCCAGGAGGCACTACCGTCCCCTGTGGTAGAAGTTTGTAACAGCAACCAACACAGGGAAGCACAGACTACCGTCCAGTGTGTAGTAGGTTGGTAACAGCAACCACACATGGAGGCATACCGTCCTGTGGTAGTTAGGGTTGGGTAGACAGCAACCACACAGGGAGGTACTACCGTCCTGTATGAGTAGGTTGGTAGACAGCAACCACACCAGGGAGGTACTACCGTCCTGTGGGTATTAGGTTGGTAGACAGCAACCACACAGGGAAGCACTACCGTCCTGTGGTAGTAGGTTGGTAGACAGCAACCACACAGGGAAGCACTACCGTCCTTTGGTAGTAGGTTGGTAGACAGCAACCACACAGGGAGGCCACAACCGTCCCGCTGTGAGTAGTAGGTTGGTAGACAGCAACCACACAGGGAGGCACTACCGTCCTGCCAAGTGAGTGTAAAACGGAAACCTGTAATTGTTTTCATAATAGTAGGATTGCTGGTGTCTTTTTCTGTGTCATAAACACGCGAGATGACAAGTATATCTTGCTGCTTCTGCTTGTACTTAAGTCACACTACACATGCATATATATGAGTATACACACTCATCTTGTTCTTCTTTATTTCCTCTTATCTCCAAGGGAAGTGGAACAGAATTCTTCCTCCGTAAGCCATGCGTGTCGTAAGAGGCGACTAAAATGCCGGGAGCAAGTGGTTAATAACCTCTTCTCCTGTATATATTACTAAATTTAAAAGGAGAAACTTTCGTTTTTATTTTTGGGTCATCCTGCCTTGGTGGGATGCGGCCTGGTTGTATATATTATAAATACATCGGGGCAGTTTCCTCCCACAAAGCAGGGTGACCCAAAACTGCAAACACTCTGCAACACTCGTTCCTTCAGAGTGGCAGGTACTGTACATCCATCCTTCAGGACGCAAGTCCTGCCTAGCCGGTTTCCTTAAATGCTTCTCCATAAATGTTACTTTGCTCACACGCCAACTGCAACGTCAAGACTAAAGACCACTTTGCCTCCTACTGCCTTCCTATCTAACACACATAACAACCTGTTTGGATGTCAACGCCCCCTCACCTACAAAACCTCCTGAACCCCGTACTTCCCAACATTTCCTTTGACGACCCTTACCCCATCCTGTCCCCCACTACTTATTTATTCAAACCTCTAAGTCATCAATTTTGCTCCATCCTCTCTAAAATATGCCCAACCATCCTCACCAACCCCTCCCTCAGTCCCAGGCAGCCCTTGAATAATCTTTCGGTAACCTCCAAAGATGGGCGAATACACAGCATAATATTTCCACACACTGCCTCCAGCCCCCTCGCTGCTAGTTTTAAAGAACCATGCCCTCACAACCATATAACAGTGTTCTGCCATATACTCTCATATTTCCCTTTCTGCCTCCAGGATAAAAAAGTTCTTTGTGTACAGATGATTCATTGTATGGTTCACCTGGTCTTTTGCAGAGACAGAATGTGTTGACCAGGTTCCACCCCAAAATTTTGAACACATTCACTTCCTCCATTCTTCTCCTTCCAATCTAATTTCAATCTTTCATTGACTAACATTTATTTATTACTCGGGTCATCAACTCGCTCTTTCACATATGTTCACTTTTAATTTCTTATCCATTCACTTTTGCATACCTCTCCTCCCAAATTCACAAAGAACCCGCAACATAGAAGAGAGGAAGCTTACGACGACGTTTCGGTTCGACTTGGACCATTTACAAAGTCCACTAACCAGAAGTGGAGCATGCGACGGCAATAATATAGGCAGGAAGAGTTATGGTGGAAGTAGTATGTAGTAGTAGTCTGGTAGTAGTGGTAGTAGTGGGAACTAAGGAGGAGGAGCCAGTACAAATATAAAGACAGGGAGCACTCTGCAAGGGAGCTAGTGGGCCCACAAGGAACTAGGTGCCCTTAGAAGGGAGAGCAAGTTGCACAGGGGAAAGAGGAAAGGGGAAGAGGGAGAAGAAGAAAATGAGGAATCAGTTAAGTCACGGTGTCTGAAAGTTTGGAACATTTTACAATGTAGTGGGAGAGGAAGGCATCTACAGGGACGAAACCACGACTAAGATTCATACAAAGAAAGTTGTGTATTAGAGAGGATTCAACAAGACGGCGACTGTTAAAGTTGGAAGTAGTTAAGACAGTTGCAGTTCATCACTTCCCCTTCCCCCCACCTCTGTGCACTTGCTCTCCCTCTGTGGGCACCTAGCTCCCTTGTGGGCACCTAGCTCCCTTGTGGGCACCTAGCTCCCTTGTGGCACCTAGCTCCTGAGTGGCAACCTAGCTCCCTTGTGCACCTAGCTCCCTTGTGGGCACCTAGCTCCCTTGTGGGCACCTAGCTCCCTTGTGGGCACCTAGCTCCCTTGTGGGCGCCTAGCTCCCTTGTGGGCACCTAGCTCCCTTGTGGGCACCTAGCTCCCGTTGAGGGCACCAAGCTCCCTTGTGGGCGCCCTAGCTCCCTGTGGCTCCTACTCCCTGTGGCACCTAGCTCGCTCCCTTTGTGGGCACCTAGCTCCCTTGTGGCACCTAGCTTCCCTTGTGGGCACCTAGCTCCTTGTGGGCAACATAGCTTCCTTGTGGCCACCTAGCCTCCCTTGTGGGCACCTAGATCCCTTGTGGGCACCTAGCACCCTTGATGGGCGCCTAGCTTCCCTTGTGGGCACACCCAGCCTCCTTGTGGGCACCCAGCACCCAGCTCCCTTGTGGGCACCTAGCTCTCCCTTGTGGGCACCTAGCTCCCTTGAGGGCACCAGCTCCCTGTGGGCACCTAGCTCCCTTTGTGGGCAACCTAGGCTCCCTTGTGGGCACTAGCTCCCTTGTGGGCACCACCTAGCCCCTTGTGGGCACCTAGCTCACTTGTGGGCACCTAGCTGCTCCCTTGTGGGCACCTACTCTCCTTGGTGGGCACCTAGCTCCCATTGTGGGCACCTAGCTTCCTTGTGGGCCCTAGCTCCCTTGTGGGCACCTAGCTCCCTTGTGGGCACCTAACTCCCTTGTGGGCACCTAACTCCCTTGTGGGCCCTAGTTCCCTTGTGGGCACCTAGCCTCTTGTGGGCACCTAGCCTCCCTTGTTGGCACCTAGCACCTTTGTGGGCACCTAGCTCCCTTGTGGGCCCAAGCTCCCTTGTGGGCACCTAGCTCCCTTGTGGGCCCACCTTATCTCCCTTGTGGGCACCTAGCTCCCTTGTGGGCACCTAGCTACTCCCTTTTGGGCACCTAGCTCCTTGTGCGCGCCTAGCTCCCTTGTGGGCACCTAGCTCCCTTGTGGGCACCTAGCACCGCCCTTGTGGGCAGCCTACTCCCCCTTGGTGGCACCTAGCTCCCTTGTGGCACCTACTCCCTTGCAGTGCTTCCCCTGGTCCTTTATATTTGGACTGCTCCTCCTCCTTAGTTCCCCACTACTAACTACTACTACTACAAGCCACTACTATTACTTACCGAACCACTACTACTACCACTACTACTCACTACTACTACCACTACTACTACTACGACTACTACTACCACCATATAACTACCGACCACTAACTACTACGTACTAACCACCTGACCCCTACTAAACTACCACTACTACTACTACACTACTACTACTACCACTACACACTGCACTACTACTACTACTACCACTACTACTAACTACTACTACACTACAACTACTGCTACTACTACTACTACTACCACTACTACTACTACTACTACTACTATTACTACTGCTATTCTTCCAACACTACTACCATTACTACAACTGCTACTACTACTACTACCGCCACTACAACTACCACACTACTACTACTACTACTACTACCACCCCTACCACTACTACTACTACTACTACTACTACCACCACTACCTCTTCCTGCCTATATATAGCCGTCGTGCTCCACTTCTGGTTAGTGTGACTTTGTAAATGGTCCAAGTCGGACCGAAACGTCGTCGTAAGCTCCTCTCTTCTATGTGCGGATTATTTGAATATCGTTCCAGTCACGGTATTGTGCCTTTTTTGTTATTCTCCCAAATTCCTCCACCAACCTATGCAACTTTTCTTCAGAATCTCCCAAAAGCACAGTGTCATCGGTAAAAAGCAACTGTAACAACTCCTAATTTCAATTAGTGTATGTATGTTATATATATATATTTATATATATATATATTATATATATATATATATATATATATAATTTATATATAAATATATATAAATATGTAGAGAGAGAAGGGAGGGGGGTGGGGGGTTGGGGTGGGGGGAAGAAGGATGAATCACTTGTTATTTTGTTTGTTGATGTCATATTGATGTGATGACGTCATGCACAACTGACTATAATATTGCGTCATCACTATTTTCCCGCGTTTTTGTGGATGTTTTAGTGTCCGAACATCACACTCACCACCACCACCACCACCCACCACCATCACCACCACCACCATCCACCACCACCACATCACCACCACCACCACCATCACCAACCACCACCACGCACCACCACCACCACCACCAACACCACCACCCACCACCACCACCACACCACCACCACCACCACCCACCAACACCACCAACCACCACCACCGACACCACAACACCACCACCACCACCACCACCACCACCACCACCACACCACAACCACCACCACCACCACCACACCACCACCACCACCACCACCTACCATCACCACCACCACCACCACCACCACCACAACCACCACCATCACCACCACCACCACCACCAACCCTCACCCACCACCACCATCCCAACACCACCACCACCAAGCCACCACCACCACCATCACCACCACCACCAACACCACCACAAACATCACCTACCAATACTACCAGCACTACAAGCACCACCACTACTTTCCCACCACCACCACCACCACACCACAGACCCCCACCCCACCACCACGCACCACCATCCACGCAACCACCCACCACCACCACCAACACCACCACCGCAGCCAACCACCCCGACCACCACCACAACCACCACCACCACCACCACCACCACCAACACCACCAGCCACCGACCACCCCACCAACCATCACCACCACCACCACCACCACCGACCACCACCACCACCACCATCACCACCACCACACCACCACCACCACCACCACCACCACCCCCCCACCATCACCACCCCCACCAACACCACCACAAACATCACCACCAATTCTACCAGCACTACAAGCAACCACCACTACTTCCACCACCACCACCACCACCACCACCACCACCACCATCCCACACCACCACCACCACCACCATCACCACCACCAGCCACCCCCAACCACCACCACGCAACCACCCCCACCACCACCACACCACCACCCAACCATCACCACCACACACATCACCCACCAATACACCAGCACTACAAGCACCAACCCTACTACCACCACCACCACCACCACCACCAAACCCACCACCACCACCCCCACACCCGAACCACCCACCACCACCACCTCCACCCAGCCACCAACACCACCACCACCACCACCACCACCACCACCACCACGCACCACCACCACCATCACCACCACCACCACCACCACCACCACCACCATCACCACCCCGCCCACCACCACCATCACCACCAAGCACCACCACCACCCACCACCGACCTCCACCACCACCACCCACCATCACCACCACCACCATCACCACCACATAACAAAACACCACCAATACTACCAGCAACTACAAGCACCACCAATACTAACAGCACTACAAGACCACCACTATAACCACCACCACCCACCACTACCACCACCACCACACTACCACCACCACTAATACCACCAGACCACCCCACTACTACCACCCCACCACCACTAGCGAACCACCACCGCAACCACCACTACCACCACCATCACCATCATCACACCACACCACTACCGCCACTACCACCACCAACACCACAACTACTACCACCAGAAACCATCACCATTCCCACCATCAACCACAACCACCACCATCACCACTACCACCACCACCACCACCACCACCACAACTACTACCACTCCCAAACACCACCACCACAACTACTCCACTATCACCATACCACTAACACCACTACCACGACTACTGCCGCTACCCCCTGTACTACCAAACTACCACTACTAGCACCACTATCGCTACTAACATTACCACAACTACAACCACTAATACTACCACCACTACTTCAACCGCTGCCACTACTACCACTACTACCAGTACTGCCACTACCCACTATTACTACCACTACCACAACTACTACATTAACTACCACTTCTACCACCACTGCCACAACTACCACTACTACCGCTACCACCAATACCACCACTACTACCACTGCTACCACAACTGCTACCCCTACTACCATCACTACCGCTACTACCATTACCACAACTAGTACAACTAATACTACCACCGCTACCACTTCTTCCACTACTGCCACTACCACCACTACTACCACCGCTGCCACTACCAACACTACTACCAATACTGCCACTACCAGTACTAGTACTATCACTACCACCACCACTAACATAACTTCCACTACTACTACCACTTCTACCACCAATACCACAACTATCACTATTACTACAAATACTACCACCACTACTACCACTACCACCACTACTACCATAACTACCACTACTACTAGTGCAGGAAGTGCAGACGTACACAGAAGTAGCACTGGAAACAGTACAGAAGTACACAGAAGTAACACTGGAGACAGTACAGGAAGTGCACAGAAGTAACACTGGAGACAGTACAGGAAGTACACAGAAGTAACACTGGAGACAGTACAGGAAGTACACAGAAGTAACACTGGAGACAGTACAGGAAGTACACAGAAGTAACACTGGAGACAGTGCAGGAAGTACACAGAAGTAACACTGGAGACAGTACAGGAAGTACACAGAAGTAACACTGGAGACAGTACAGGAAGTACACAGAAGTAACACTGGAGACAGTACAGGAAGTGCACAGAAGTAACACTGGAGACAGTACAGGAAGTACACAGAAGTAACACTGGAGACAGTACAGAAGTAACACTGGAGACAGTGCAGAAGTACACAGAAGTAACACTGGAGACAGTACAGAAGTAACACTGGAGACAGTGCAGAAGTACACAGAAGTAACACTGGAGACAGTACAGAAGTACACAGAAGTAACACTGGAGACAGTACAGGAAGTGCACAGAAGTAACACTGGAGACAGTACAGGAAGTGCACATAAGTAACACTGGAGACAGTACAGGAAGTACACAGAAGTAACACTGGAGACAGTGCAGAAGTAACACTGGAGACAGTGCAGAAGTACACAGAAGTAACACTGGAGACAGTACAGGAAGTACACAGAAGTAACACTGGAGACAGTACAGGAAGTGCACAGAAGTAACACTGGAGACAGTACAGGAAAGTACACAGAAGTAACACTGGAGACAGTACAGGAAGTACACAGAAGTAACACTGGAGACAGTACAGGAAGTACACAGAAGTAACACTGGAGACAGTACAGGAAGTACACAGAAGTAACACTGGAGACAGTGCAGGAAGTACACAGAAGTAACACTGGAGACAGTACAGGAAGTACACAGAAGTAACACTGGAGACAGTACAGGAAGTACACAGAAGTAACACTGGAGACAGTACAGGAAGTACACAGAAGTAACACTGGAGACAGTACAGGAAGTACACAGAAGTAACACTGGAGACAGTGCAGGAAGTACACAGAAGTAACACTGGAGACAGTACAGGAAGTACACAGAAGTAACACTGGAGACAGTACAGGAAGTACACAGAAGTAACACTGGAGACAGTACAGGAAGTACACAGAAATAACACTGGAGACAGTACAGAAGTACACAGAAGTAACACTGGAGACAGTACAGGAAGTACACAGAAGTAACACTGGAGACAGTACAGGAAGTACACAGAAGTAACACTGGAGACAGTACAGGAAGTACACAGAAGTAACACTGGAGACAGTACAGGAAGTACACAGAAGTAACACTGGAGACAGTACAGGAAGTACACAGAAGTAACACTGGAGACAGTGCAGGAAGTACACAGAAGTAACACTGGAGACAGTACAGGAAGTACACAGAAGTAACACTGGAGACAGTACAGGAAGTACACAGAAGTAACACTGGAGACAGTACAGGAAGTACACAGAAGTAACACTGGAGACAGTACAGGAAGTACACAGAAGTAACACTGGAGACAGTGCAGGAAGTACACAGAAGTAACACTGGAGACAGTACAGGAAGTACACAGAAGTAACACTGGAGACAGTACAGGAAGTACACAGAAGTAACACTGGAGACAGTACAGGAAGTACACAGAAGTAACACTGGAGACAGTACAGGAAGTACACAGAAGTAACACTGGAGACAGTACAGGAAGTACACAGAAGTAACAACTGGAGACAGTACAGGAAGTACACAGAAGTAACACTGGAGACAGTACAGGAAGTACACAGAAGTAACACTGGGAGACAGTACAGGAAGTACACAGAAGTAACACTGGAGACAGTGCAGGAAGTACACAGAAGTAACACTGGAGACAGTACAGAAGTGCAGAAACAACTCTGTGTAGAAGAGAATTAAACGTGAACTCAGATAAAAATAATGTAACGAAAGTATCAGAAAGTTTAAATTATGAAAGATTAGGAAGAAGTATGGAGGAGGTAGATGTATTGATGTATATATTGATGTGTTGATGTATATATTGATGTACTGATGTATATATTGATGTATTGATGTATATATTGATGTGTTGATGTATATATTGATGTACTGATGTATATATTGATGTACTGATGTATGTATTGATGTATATATTGATGTACTAATGTATATATTGATGTATTGATGTATATATTGATGTACTGATGTATATATTGATGTATTGATGTATATATTGATGTACTAATGTATATATTGATGTATTGATGTATATATTGATGTACTGATGTATATATTGATGTACTGATGTATATAGTAGTGAACTTGTTAGATTATACGAAGACAAGGTGAACCTTAGCATATACGAAGCAAAAGGTAGATAGAATGTAGAGGCGTCGGTATAAGGACGTTCATCCTTGGAGTCGAGAACTGGGAATGTACCAAAGCATAGAGGCACCAACACTGTTATATGGATGTGAGGCATGGGGTTTAAACGTTGCAGCGAGGAGTCTAGAGACGGTGGAGATAACGTAAAGAACTCTGAGCTTGGAGATTAAAAGTAGGTGCGAGGTTACTAAAAGTATTATTCAGAGGGCTGAGGAGGGGTTGTTGAGGTGCTATGAGCTTTGAGAGAAGATGAGGCGAAATAAAATAGTACGTTGTATAAAGCTGGTAAGAAGGAAGGAGGGGCAGGGTAGTCCCGGGCAGAGTTGTAGGCAAGGTGTGAAGGAGGTTTTAAGTGGTGGGAGCTTGAGCATTCAGCAAGTGTGTGTGTGTGTGAACCTATTAGGTCACAGTAAGTGGAGACACGTGATATAAACAACACTGACACATTGACAGTAGTATTAGGGACACATACACACACACACACACACACACACACACACACACACACACACACACACACACACACACACACACACACACACACACACACACATACACACACACACACACCACGTTTGGGTTAAGATATTTCCTTTAAAAACCTCCAGGTATCAATTTGGTATTAATAAGCTAAACCTGTTATCTCGAGGATGATTGCTCAAAAGATGTCTGTGTATATTCCTTCATAAGTGTATATGTCTAAACATTATACCCTAGTAGGTGTATATACGTTGAGAAGTTTATAACTAAGCCTATAGGTCTTAATACCATATCAAACTGTTCATATATACCTCACTGTATATAGGAGTATTCTCCAGGGTTGTAACCGATCACGAAGCAAGAACCATTCTCTTATATACCAAGATTTACTACACATCCTCTTACACACACACACTCACACACACACACACAATATATATATATATATATATATATATATATATATATATATTATATATATATATATATATATATATATATATATATATATATATCTTCATTTCCCTGATGGGTCTCTCAAGGTATGGCAACTGCACATGCTTCATCTCTGCTGTACTGGAAAGAGGTATCAGTCAGTGTTGATGAGTAGTGCAGTCGCACACCACCTGCTTGCCATCTGTCCACACTTGCAAGGTAATTCCATCTTGATGGTTTAGGCTGCCATCGGATGTGCATAGTTGGGGCGGCTTCCACATTGCTGGGCATCTAGATGTTGCAAGCCTTCTCTGCATAATGCTCACCTTTTCATGCCTTGCGGTTATTTTCCTCACATTTACGTTAAGAAAAGGGGAGACAAGGCGAAACTCGACACTCATACGAATGATCTGGGGGTCGAGGTGCATGCCTATAGAGGAATTATGGACGACTAACAAAAATCTCCCGCATGAGGGGCTCTCACTGCCAGAATCGAAATATGACCTTCTGCGAAGTACTGAAGCAGTGTTAAGGCTACACTGCTCCCCTAATGGATTGTCTCAGAGTAATATTAAAAGATGCTTGACTGAAGATTAAGACCAAGTCTTGAATTTCTTCTTTCATCTCTTGAGACAAGAGAAGTATCTTAAACTTCCTCGATAACAGTAGTTGCTCTCCAGGAAGCTTGGAAGATCAAACATCCAGGAGATGAAAGAGAGAGAGAGAGAGAGAGAGAGAGAGAGAGAGAGAGAGAGAGAGAGAGAGAGAGAGAGAGAGAGAGAGAGAGAGAGAGAGAGAGAGAGTTTCAGGTGTGATCTCAGCTTGAAGGATCTGGTACAATATTTGGGTATGACACCAGCACGATTCCTGCCTCAGCCAGTGTGTGGGTAGTGTAGCATCACCCACACAACACTACCCACAACAGTGTTGTGTGGGTAGTGTAGCATCACCCACACAACACTACCCACAACAGTGTTGTGTGGGTAGTGTAGCATCACCCACACAACACATACCCACAACAGTGTTGTGTGGGTAGTGTAGCATCACCCACACAACACTACCCACAACAGTGTTGTGTGGGTAGTGTAGCATCACCCACACAACACTACCCACAACAGTGTTGTGTGGGTAGTGTAGCATCACCCACACAACACACCCACAACAGTGTTGTGTGGGTAGTGTAGCGTCACCCACACAACACTACCCACAACAGTGTTGTGTGGGTAGTGTAGCATCACCCACACAACACTACCCACAACAGTGTTGTGTGGGTAGTGTAGCATCACCCACACAACATACCCACAACAGTGTTGTGTGGGTAGTGTAGCGTCACCCACACAACACTACCCACAAAC
>NC_069455.1:10432895-10447895 GCF_026875155.1 Cherax quadricarinatus
CACACACACACACACACCCGGCCCAAGGAGGAGTGAGAACTTCCGGTCGCGTGTGGGCTGTATCGTTCAGTCTTTTTAATAAATGTTCTTGTTGTGTAGGAGTGTTTGTGTGTATGTGGGGGGGGGGGGAGGTTGATATTTCACTATTCTTTCAACATTCCTTATCTAAATATGTAATGTGTAGTTTTGAAGTGTTGATGTGTACAATACTTTGCTGCTGCTGCTGCTGCTGCTGCTGTTGTGAGCGAAACATCTCCTTAACAAGTGTCCTGGTGCTGTAACGAGTGTGAGCGAAATGTTCCTCTCCAGAAGTGTGATATATTGTAGCCACGTTACGTTCTTGTCACTTTTAAATTGTCATGTCTACCAAATTTGGCTGTATGTGTTTCTGACAGTAACTACAGGATGCCTCTGCACACACACACACACACACACACACACACACACACACACACACACACACACACACACACACACACACACACACACACACACACACACACACACACACACACAAACACACAGTGTCACTGACATGTATAGTATGCAAAGTCATGGAGAAGATTATCAGAAGAGTGGTGAAACACCTAGAAAGAAATGAGCTTATCAGCAACAGCCAACACGGTTTCAGGGACGGGAAATCCTGTGTCACAAACCTACTGGAGTTCTATGACAGGGTGACAGAAGTAAGACAAGAGAAAGAGGGGTGGGCAGATTGCATTTCATTGGACTGTAAGAAGGCGTTTGACACAGTTCCACACAAGATATTAGTGCAAAAACTGGAGGACCAAGCAGGGATAACAGGGAAGGCACTGCAATGGATCAGGGAATACTTGTCAGGAAGACAGCAGCGAGTCATGGTACGAGGCGAGGTGTGACGAGTGGGGTTCTACAGGGGTCAGTCCTATGACCGGTGCTGTTTCTGGTATTTGTGAACGACATGACGGAAGGAATAGAAACAGAAGTGTCCTTGTTTGCAGATGATGTGAAGTTGATGAGAAGAATTCAATCGAACGAGGACCAGGCAGAACTACAAAGGGAACTGGACAGGCTGCAGGCCTGGGCCAGAAATTGGCTCCTGGAGTTAAACCCCTCCAAGTGCAAAGACATGAAAATTGGGGAAGGGCAAAGAAGACCGCAGACGGAGTACAGTCTAGGGGGGCCAGAGACTGCAAACCTCGCTCAAGGAGCAAGATCTTGGGGTGAGTAAACTCCAGGCACATCTCCTGAGGCGCACATCAACCAAATAACTACTGCAGCATATGGGCGCCTAGCAAACCTGAGAACAGCATTCCGCCATCTTAATAAGGAATCATTCAGGCTCCTGTGCACTGTGTACGTTAGGTCCATATTGGAGTATGCGGCACCAGTTTAGAGCCCACATCTAGCCAAGCACGTAAAGAAACTAGAGAAAGTGCAAAGGTTTGCAACAAGACTTTCTATAGAAGCCTCCCAACCAGGTCAACCCCAGTGCAACCAAACACTCTAAATCAAAACACACATGCCACATCCAATGCCCCCACCCACTACATTACAAACTTCACCCCCACAGCAACAACCCATAGTTCCTTACCAGGTCTCCCACTTCCCCAACCCCAATATACTTCCCAGACCACAGTCTTAGAAAAGAAGTTGAAGGTGTGGTATACAAATGCAGATGGAATAACAAACAAGTATGAGGAGTGGCACGAAAAGAATAAAAAGAGACATCCCCAGACATAATAGCACTCACAGAAACAAAACTCACCAGAATAATAACAGATTCAATCTTTCCATCCGGATATCAAATCTTCAGGAAAGACAGAGGGAGGAGAGGGGGAGGAGGAGTTGCACTGCTCATTAAAAACCAGTGGGGTTTTGAGAAATGGAAGGAATGGATGGCATGGGCGAAAGGGACTACTTAGTAGGAACAATCCAATCTGAGGGACATAAGGTGATAATTGCAGTAATGTACAACCCACCACAGAACTGCAGAAGGCCAAGAGAAGAATACGATGAGAGCAACAGAGCAATGATCAACACACTAGCCGAGGTGGCCAGGAGAGCACACATGGGGGGAGCAAAGTTACTAGTTATGGGTGATTTCAATCACAAGGAGATTGACTGGGAAAACCTGGAGCCCCATGGGGGCCCCGAAACATGGAGAGCCAAGATGATGGATGTGGTACTGGAAAAACCTCATGCATCAACATGTTAGAGACACTACCAGAGAGAGAGGAGAGGATGAACCAGCAAGGTTGGACCTTGTATTCACCATGAGTAGTTCGGACATCGAGGGTATCATGTATGAAAGGCCCCTGGGAGCTAGTGATCATGTGGTTCTGTGCTTCGACTACATAGTTGAGCTCCAAGTGGAGAGAGTAGCAGGAATAGGCTGGGAAAAACCAAACTACAAAAGGGGGAACTACTCAGGCATGAGGAACTTCCTTCAAGACATTCAGTGGGAGAGGGAACTGACAGGAAAACCAGTACAAGAAATGATGGACTATGTAGCAACAAAATGCAAGGAGGCAGAGGAGAGGTTTGTTCCCAAGGGAAACAGAAATAATGGGAAGAACAGAACGAGTCCTTGGTTCACCCAAAGGTGTAGGGAGGCAAAAACTAGGTGTACTAGAGAATGGAAAAGGTACAGAAGACAGAGAACTCAGGAAAATAAAGAAATCAGCCGAAGAGCCAGAAACGAATATGCACAGATAAGAAGGGAGGCTCAGAGACAATATGAAAATGACATAGCATCAAAAGTAAAGACTGACCCGAAGCTGTTGTACAGCCACATCAGGAGGAAAACAACAGTCAAGGACCAGGTAATCAGACTGAGGGAAAGGGGGATGGGAATTCACAAGAAACGACCGAGAGGTATGTCAGGAGCTCAACACACGATTTAAAGAGGTATTTTCAGTGGAAACCAGTAGGACTCCAAGAAATCAGAACAGGGGGGCACACCAGCAAGTGCTGGATGAGGTACATATAACCAAGGAGGAGGTGAAGAAGCTGCTATGTGAACTTGACACCTCAAAGGCGGTGGGACCAGACAACATCTCTCCATGGGTCCTTAAAGAGGGAGCAGAGATATTGTGTGAGCCATTAACAAAGATCTTCAACACATCATTTGAAACTGGGCAACTACCTGAGGTATGGAAAATGGCAAATGTAGTCCCAATTTTTAAAAAGGGAGACAGACATGAGGCACTAAACTACAGACCTGTATCACTAACGTGTATAGTATGCAAGGTCATGGAGAAGATCATCAGGAGGAGAGTGGTGGGGCACCTGGAAAGAAACAAGTGTATAATTGACAACCAGCACGGTTTCAGGGAAGGAAATCCTGTGTCACAAAACCTACTAGAGTTTTATGACAAGGTGACAGAAGTAAGACAAGAGAGGGGTGGATCGACTGCGTATTTTTGGACTGCAAGAAGGCTTTCGACACAGTTCCTCACAAGAGGTTACTGCAAAAGCTAGAGGACCAGGCACACATAACAGGAAAGGCACTGCAATGGATCAGAGAATATCTGACAGGGAGGCAACAACGAGTCATGGTACGCGACGAGGTGTCAGAGTGGGCGCCTGTGACAAGCGGGGTTCCACAGGGGTCAGTCCTAGGACCTGTGCTGTTCTTGGTATACGTGAACGACATAACGGAAGGGATAGACTCAGAAGTGTCCTTGTTTTGCAGACGATGTGAAGTTAATGAGAAGAATCGAATCGGACGAGGATCATGCAGGACTACAAAGAGATCTGGACAGCCTACAAGCCTGGTCCAGCAACTGGCTCCTTGAATTTAACCCTGCCAAATGCAAAGTCATGAAGATTGGGGAAGGGCAAAGAAGACCGCAGACACAATATAGTTTAGATGGCCAAAGACTGCAAACCTCACTCAAGGAAAAAGATCTGGGGGTGAGTATAACACCGAGCATATCTCCTGAGGCGCACATCAATCAGATAACTGCTGCAGCATACGGGCGCCTGGCAAACCTACGGATAGCGTTCCGATACCTCAGTAAGGATTCGTTTAAGACTCTGTACACCATCTACGTCAGGCCCATACTGGAGTATGCAGCACCAGTTTGGAATCCACACCTAGTCAAGCACGTCAAGAAATTAGAGAAAGTGCAAAGGTTTGCTACAAGACTAGTCCCAGAGCTACGGGGATTGTCCTATGAAGAAAGGTTGAGGGAAATCGGCCTGACGACACTGGAGGCCAGGAGGGTCAGGGAGACATGATAACGACATATAAAATACTGCGCGGAATAGACGAGGTGAACAAGACGGGATGTTCCAGAGATGGGACACAGACACAAGGGGGTCAAAATTTGGGAATTTAAAGATCGATAACAAAGGGGTTAGGAAGTTTTTTCTTCTATAGAGTAGTCAACCCCATGGAATACCCTAGAAAGTGTGTGGTGGGGGCGGGAAACCCATACAATTTTTTAAGGGAGGTTTGATAGGCCATGGGGCGGGAGGAGAGGCCCCGGCAACAGCAAAGGGGGGGGGCAGGAGCTGTGACTCGCCCCCCTGCAACCACAAAAGGTGAGTACAAATAGGTGGTACACACACACACAACAGGATGGTCATTATGGGGCGGGACGCTACGAGACGTGAGTGGGGGCCGATACTCAAATGGGACCCGGAGGAAGTGAAACACTATCACTAAATACTGTTTTCCCAAACCCCAAAACAGCAACACCATACAGAACATCATAACAGCAGCCCCAGTAAGCAAACTAGTAACAGCACACCATAACAGGAACCCAGCAGCACAACACCAGTAACAAAACACCGTAACAGCAACTTTTAAAACAACAACACCAAAACAACACCGTAACAAAAACACCACAAAACCAGCAACCCGTAACCAACTGTAGTAACACAACACCAGGAGCAGCAACCCAGTGAAAACAACACCATAACAGCAACCCCAGTAAAGCAACACCATAGCAGCAACACCAGTGCAGAAACCCCAGTAACACAAAACCAAAAAACAGCAAACCATAGCGCAAACCAGAAACAGCCACCAAAGCAGCAAACCCAGTGCACAACACCAATACAGCAACACCAATAAACCAAAAACCAGAGCAGCAACCAGAAAACAAAAAAACCCCAAAAAACAGCAACACCAGTAACAACAACCCAGTAGCACAACCCAGTAACAGCAACACCAAAACAAAACACCAGAGCAGAAAACCCCAGAAACGAACCCCATAACAGCAACCCAATAACACAACACCATAACAGCAACACCGTAACAGCAACCCCAATAGCACAACACCATAGCACAACACCAGTAACACAACACCAAAAACAGCAACCCCATAGCAGAAACACCAGTAGCAGCAACACAATAAAGCAACACCAGTGCAGCAACCCCAGTAACACAACCCAGAAACAGAACCCCAAATAACAGCATCGCATAGCAACAACACCAGAAAACAGCAACACCAAAACAGAAACATCATAACAACAACACCAGTAACAGCAACCCCAAATAACAGAAACACCAAAAAACACAACCAGTAGAGTAACACCAAAAAGCAATACCAGTAACAGCAACACCATAACAGCAAACCAAAACAAACACCAGTAGCGCAACACGTAACAGCAACCCCAATAACAGCAACCCAGTGCGAAACACCAAATAACAGCAACCCAGTAGCGAACCCCAGAAACAGCAATCCCCGTAACAGCAACACCGAACAGCAACCCCAATAACACAACACCAGTCAGCAACACCAGTAACAGCAACACCAAAAAAGCAACACCAGTAACAGCAACACAAAACAGCAACACCAGTACAAAAAACACCAGAAAGAAACCAAATTAGCAGCAAACCTAACCAACACCATACACCACACCAGAAAACAAAACACCAGTAACCCCAATAACATATCCTACGTACTGATTTTCCCACTAAAGCAACGCACTAGAAACAGTAACAGCAACATTTTCCCAAAAAAAAAGGGCATCACCGCAGCGCATACCGACAGCATCACCAGCAGAAAGCATCCCCAGCGCAGCATCACCAGCAACAGCCCCTGAAAAGAGCACCAACATTAGCACCAGAAACGCATGGGCCAAACAGTGCACCACACAGCCCCAACAGCATTAACAGTAGAGCACTAACAGCAGCAGCAGCATATAACACCCAATAACAACTCACCAAATTCCCCAACATCATGTCTTGTTCCTGTTCTGACACACACATACCTGTTATTGTATGTAAAGCATGAATGGCACTAGTTGTGTGTGGGTGTTGTGTGCATTACAAGATCTGTGTGGTTGGTGTTTTCTCACCCATTTGTATCACCTATTTGTGGTTTTTCGGGGTCGAGTCCCAGCTCCTGGCCCCGCCTCTTCACCGGTTGTACTAGACCCCCCTCTCTCCCCCTCCATGGCTTTATCAAACCCGTCTTAAAAATGTGAGGTTCCTGCCTCCACTACGTCTTTTCTAGGCTATTCACTGCCTTAAATCTTGCTAAAAATACTTCCCACTATCTCTCTGCTCATTTTTTGTCTTTAACTCCAATTTTGGCCTCTTGTTTCTGGTCCCCTCCCTGGAAACATGTCTTTTTAAACCCGTCTATTCCACGCTTTTTTATATGTCGTTATCATTTCCCCTGACCCCCCGTCCTCCCGTGTCGCAGGGGCCGATTTCCTTAAATTTCTTCATAAGACATCCCCTTAGCTTGAACTAACCTTGTCGCAACCTTTGTACTTTCTCTATTTCTTGAGTGCTTTATCAAGTGCGGGTTCCAAACAGGTCTGCTACTCCATATGGGCCGAAAAAAACCGGGGTACAGTCTTGAATGATTTCCCTTCTAAGGTACGGGAAAGCCCCTTCTAGGGCCAGGCCCCATATGGCCCGCAGTTAAACTGATTGATGTGTCTTCCCGGGGACATGCTCGGTGTTTTACCCACCCAAGATCTTTCCTTTCCTTGGTGAGGTTTTAGTCGGGGGGCCCCCTACTATACTGTGGTCTTTTGTGCCCTTTCCCCTTCTCATGACTTTGCATTTGGGAGGGGTTTAAAATTTAAGAAGCCCTTTGTGGGCCCGGGGTCCCGTCTGTCCCGGTCCCCTTTGAAGTCCTCCCGGGTCCTCACCCTTTTTTAATTCTCCCTTTAAACTTCAAAAATCATTTTGAAAACAGGGACCCCTTCTGAGTCAAACCCTTCCCGTAAAGGTCGTTCAAAATATCCCAAAAAAATAGCATGGCCCTGGGACCGCCCCCCTGGGGGGCCCCCCGCTGGGTCACGGGTCCCCCACTGTGAACATCATTACGAAACCATGACTCTTTTGCACCTCCCTGTCAGGAATTCCCTGATCCTTTTCAGTGCCCTTCCTTATATCGCCTGATGCTCAAAGCTTTGCACTAATCTCTTGTGGGGAAAACGTGTCAAAGGCCTTCTTGCAGCCCCAAAAAAGATAACCAACCCCCCCCCTCTCTCTCTTGTCTTACTTTTTGTTATTTTATCATAAAACTCCAAAAAGGTTTTGTGACACAGGTTTTTCCTTTCCATAAATTTCCCGTGTTTTGGTTGGCATTTATACTCCTGTTCCTTTCCCCCGGGTGTTTCCCCCACTCTCCCCTGATAATCTTCTCCAAAATTTTGGGCATACTATACACTCAATGACACGGGTCTTTTTTTTAAATTCCCTTTTTTTCTGTCCCCTTTTTTTAAAAAAGGGGAACTACATTTGCCGTCCCCATACCTCAGGTATTGCCCGTTTCCAGGGATGTTTGAAGATTGGGGGGTAAGGGGCACGCAAAACAAAATCTGCTCCCTCAAAAAGGGCCCCCAGGGGGAGATTTTTCCCCGGGTCCCTTTCCCCTTGAGGTTTCGAGGGGCCCCTTTTAGCAGTTTCTTAAACCTCCCCCCCTCATCTAAAATGTATGCCCGCCCCAACACTTGGGTGTTTTCCTTGCTGGGGCCCCCCATCTGGTCTGCCCCCCCCAGAGCCCTTTTCCTTCTCTACTGTAAATACTTCCAAAAATCTCGTGTTGACCCCCCTCACGTACCCTTGATTTTTTCTTGTGAGTTCCCACCTTCTTTCCTCAGCCTTTAAAACCCCCTGGCCCCCGACTGTTTTCTTCCTCCTAATGTGGCTATAAAAAGCATTTTTTGGGTCAGATTTGACTTTCCCCATGCTATGTCGTTTTCCAAAACTGGGCGCTGGGGGGGGCCCCCCTCCTTAAACTGTGCATACCGTTTCTGGCTCATCTACTAAAACTCCTTTTTTTCCCGGGTCCCATCCTCCTTTACCTTTTTTTCCCTTTTCTGTTGCACCCTTAAAATTTTTTGCCCCCTACACCTTGGGAAAAACCAAAAGGGCTCTTTTGGGGCTTCCTATTATTTCTGTTTTCCCCTTTGGGGAAAAAAACTTTCCTCTGCCCCCTTTACTTTTTTTGCCCCATATTTCCAAACAACTCGTTTACTGAAATTTTTTTACCATTTTTTTTCGTCCCACTGAACCTCCTTCAGGGAAATTTTTTCATACCTGGAAATCCCCCCCTTTTTTTTAAATTTGGCCCCGGTTTCCCCCTTTAATTCCTTTTTACCCCCTTTTTACTTGTAACTCTACTATATTGTCAAAACCAAAACCCCATGATCGCTACTCCAAGGGGCCTCCCCGAAAATGATGTCCCCCAAAGTCTGAAAAAGCTCAGGGTTTAACACCAAAAACCAGTCTTGCTGGCTCTCCTCCCCTCTCTTTTCCCGGTTTTTTTCCCTGACCCGTTTATGCAGAGGTTTTCAAGTACCACACCATCATCTTTGGGCCCCATGTTTTGGCCCCCAAGGGCTCCAAAGGTTTTTTTCCCGTCGATTCCCCTGGGGTTTAAATCCCCCCATTACCATAAAAATTTTCTCTGCTCGAGTGAGCTCTTTTTGCCACCCCAGCCAGTGTGTCCCCCCATCAAACCCCGTTTTTTTTTCTTTGTAATAGCCCCCTTGGCCTCCTGCAGTTTTTTGTGGTGGTTATACATCACTCCCAAAGACTACTTTATGTTCTCCGGACTGAATTGTTCCTACAATGTAGTCTCTTTCCCAAATCCCTGGGCCATGCCCTTTCCCTTTTCCCTCAAATCCCCACGGTGTTTTTTTGAGCATGCCCACCCCTCCCCCCCCTCCCCACTCCTTCTAACTTTCCCCCCAGGGTCGATACCTTTGGGAAAGATTGTGTCTGTTATTGTCCCCAACCCAGGGTTTTTTTTTTCCCGTGACTGCTATGATGTCTGGGGATTTTTCAACTTTAAAAATTTTTATTCCACTCCCCCAAGTTTAAATTTGTTATTTTCCATCCGCGTTTGGTACCCAAACCTTTAGTTTTTTTTCTATCTTGTGGCCAAAGCAAGAATAAATATGGGGTTGGTGGCAAGGGAACATGAGGGTTGTAGTATGGGTTTTTTTTTTTGCTCAGTTGCGTTGGAATTCGGGGGGGGAGTTTTTTGGTGGGAGATTCTGTGGGGTGGTTTGCCCTTCCTCTTTCTGGGTCCCCATTTTTCTTGTTTCCCCTCGTTCCTCCTTGCGTCTCGTACCCCCTTTCATGTAGCCCTTTTTTTCTTTGTTTCGTCCGGTCGGGGTATACTCTCTGCCCCCCTCTTTGTCCCCAGTCTTGTTTTCCCCCTCTTGCAAAATCCTGGTTCAACTGATTCTTCCTTGAAAGTTACTCTGACGGGCCCTTTCCTTCCATCGCAAACCCCCCAATTCTCGGGAAATTTTGTCACCGGGTATTTGCCCTCCCCTATTATTTTATGAGCCTTCAATCATTTTTTTTCCTCCTGTTTTATTTTTTCAAAGTTGGCCCCCTTGGCTTTTTGGGGCCCCGTACACAAAACGACCTCGCCCTTTCCCCCTCCCACTGAGCTCCATCTGCTTCCTCTGAGGATTTGTGTGTGTGTGTGTGTGTGTGTGTTGTGGGTGGTTTTGGGGGTTTGGTGGGGGTGTAGGGGGGGGGGGGGGGGGTGGGAAAGGGGGGGTGCTTTCAAGGTGTGGGAGAGACAGGAAGTGTATATAAGATAAATTTTATTAAGTGGTGGGGATGTTTATTAAAAGGGAAACTTAAAGTATGAATTAAACCTTTCATTTATGGTCTCAAAATACTCTCTAACACCCAATACCTCTAACACTCACAAACTCTCTAACACTCAAAATACTCTCTAACCTACAAACTTTAAACATCACAATACTCTCTAACACCACATACTCTCAAACACTAAATACTCTCTAACACTCACAATACCTCTAACATCACAATACTCCAAATCACAGCTCTCAAAACACTCACGTTCTCTAACACTCACATACTCTCTAACACTCACAATCTCTCTAACACTCACAGTACTCTCTAACACTCACAGTACTCTAACACTCACAGTACTCCTAACACTCACAATACTCTCTAACACTCACAGTATTCTCTAACACTCACAATACTCTCTAACACTCACAACCTCTAACACTCACAATACTCTCTAACACTCACAATACTCTCTAACACTCACAGTACTCTCTAACACTCACAATACTCTCTAACACTCACAGTACTCTCTAACACTCACAATACTCTCTAACACTCACAATACCTCTAAACCTCACAGTACTCTCTAACACTCACAATACTCTCTAACACTCACAGTACCCCTAACACTCACAAATACTCATCTAACACTCACAGTACTCTCTAACACTCACAGTACTCTCTAACACTCACAATACTCTCTAACACTCACAGTACTCTCTAACACTCACAATACTCTCTAACACTCACAATACTCTCAACACTCACAATAACTCTAACACTCACAATACTCTCTAACACTCACATACTCTCTAACACTCACAGTCTCTCAAACACTCCCAATACTCTCTAACACTCACAATACTCTCTAACACTCACAATACTCTCTAACACTCACAATACTCTCTAACACTCACAGTACTCTAACACTCACAATACTCTCTAACACTCACAATACTCTCTAACACTCACAATACTCTCTAACACTCACAGTACTCTCTAACACTCACAATACTCTCTAACACTCACAATACTCTCTAACACTCACAATACTCTCTAACACTCACAATACTCTCTAACACTCACAGTACTCTCTAACACTCACAGTACTCTCTAACACTCACAATACTCTCTAACACTCACAATACTCTCTAACACTCACAATACTCTCTAACACTCACAATACCTCTAACACTCACAATACTCTCTAACACTCACGTACTCTCTAACACTCACAATACTCTCTAACACTCACAGTACTCTAACACTCACAATACTCTCTAACACTCACAATACTCTCTAACACTCACAGTACTCTCTAACACTCACAGTACTCTCTAACACTCACAGAAACTCTCAAAACACTCACAATACTCTCTAACACTCACAATACTCTCTACACTCACAATACTCTCTAACACTCACAATACTCTCTAACACTCACAATACTCTCTAACACTCACAATACTCTCTAACACTCACAATACTCTCTAACACTCACAATACTCTCTAACACTCAAAAATACTCTCTAACACTCACAATACTCTCTAACACTCACAATACTCTCTAACACTCACAATACTCTCTAACACTCACAATACTCACTAACACTCACAATAAAAATCAGTCTTTTCTCAGCTTACGAGAAGATACAAGGCATCGTGGGCGTCTAGTTGACCTATTCGTTGTTCCACATTACTCATGTCTTCTAGTTAACGTATTCTTTGTTCCATATTCCTCATATCGTCTAGTTGACCTATTGTTGTTCCAAATTCCTCATATCTTCTAGTTGGACCTCGAGATTTGCACCAGTGGTATTAGTTCCAAGAGTGAGTACAGCAGGATGCTGTAAATGGGAGGCAGTGGTTCATGAACCTGGATGCTCAGATGTACAGAACTGTTTCAGTTGCTTGTCGGTTGCCTGAGATAATTTCTCACCTTGATGAATGAAATATGAGACCTACGATCGTTGCCTTTGTAATCACCTGGTTAAGATCCGCAAGAAAGGACTCCCTTGTGCCTGTAGTGTGCCATCATCCAGGAAGCTGATGTTTGCCTCACAGCTCCGTCTGACAGTCATTATTCCTAACTGTTATGCGGAAGACAAACTAGGAGAGATAATCCCCTTGCTGAAGACCCTCAGATAAAGTGACTTCATGCACCCACAATAGAAACATCGATTCTTTGCTGTATTCAGCTCAAACATAAAGATACTAGGTAGATGTGTTCCAAAGGTTATTAATACCAAGTCTCTTCTCAGTACATTAAATGTGCTCTTGAAAAACAAACAGGTATGTTACCGTGACTGGAACAATACATAAATAACCCGCACATAGGAGAGAGAAACGTATGACGATGTTTCGGCCCAGCTTGTACCATTGAGGGAGCCACTTCTTCTCTTTGTCCCGTCCCTGTCCTCCTCTCCGGTATACACTGGCTCCCTCATCTTCATGTATTAGTGTGACTAGTCAGTGGTCCAAGTGGGACCGAAACATCGTCATAAGCTTCTTTCTTCCATCTGGGGGTTATTTATATAGTGAAGGGCAGTTCTCATGCAACATATTTTTCAGGCAGACTACTGATATACAGACTTGTTGCACAAGCTACTGCTTTGCTGTCCTTACCAACCATAAACTCAAGCTGGACTGGTTGCACCATCATGGCCCAGGACAGTATTTTGGACATCAGTTTTAAAAACAAGGCGGCGAAGAGTGTCGCCCAGGGCAACGATCCTAATTCCTCCATCTTTCATTTTTCACGGCACAATGTGATGCACCAAAGAAGAAGAAGAAGAAGAAGAAGAAGAAGAAAGGTTTAATACAGTTGTTGACAATCTTTGTGATTTGTGATAGAAGGGTTTCTGAAATGTCCCCGAGAACTAGATTAACCGTCTCTTTTCAGTGCTAGAGTCTTATTAGAGCGTAGCTTCCACCACAACCAGAAACGAATATCATAATTGGTCACTATACCTTGGATTCTTGTGTAAACAGTGGTTCTGAAATGGGGACAGTGGTGTTAGAAAAGCTGACACCTCTGACTTCCTTGACAGGATGCTCTTCTGTCGGTGCTTGAGCAGTGGCAGCATTCTGAGCATCCAGCGGGGGGGAGGGGAGTGTATCTTCACTGGTGATTATATGTATATATATATATATTTGTACCCTGACTCTCTGACTGGTCTCTTCTTGTGTTCACCAGGTACATGGCCTTGCACTTATGCGTATGTGTTGGACGTGTTTATCGTGTTGAGCACCCAATGCACATGACAGGATACTCGTGTACGTGCCTTCCTGTACACTACTACTTGAGAATGCGTGACTCTGCATATATTTACTGCTGAGCAGGGGGAGAGTTGATTATGTATCCATCACAACACGTGTACCACAGTCAAGGTGATCATTGTGTTAAGTGTGTCAGGTGACTTACCCTCCTTATAGTTTAGGCAGGAGACGGGGAGTTCCGTCGTTCCTTGGGAACTCCTCCTTCCATCAGGAAAGGTGGCAGGTCGGTCTGCCTTGAGAACCTCCATTGGAACGTCCATGGGAAGGCTTGCACATAAATAGTCATGTCTTCCATATTTGTTGTCTGATGTACAACATGAATAGTTCCTTGAGGAAGAATGCACTATAATTGAACACGTATTTTCTAAACTCCACTATCCTCGTCACTTCATCAGAGACTGCAGACGGCGGGCATTAAACATCTTCAACACACCCAGAGAAGACACTGCCGAGAAGAGATACATAGTCCTCCCCACCAACTCTATTGCCAAACATGTTTCCAACATCTTTTCCAATACATCATTCCAAGTATCTACCTCCACAACCACAACCATCAAGGACATCACCAGTAATAAACAGGAAAGGGTCCATCCTTTGCAGGGGTATACATAATCCCTTGTAATGACTGCAACAAATTATATGTGGGCGAAACATCAAGAGACCTCCAAACACGTATTTCAGAACACCAATATGCAAGCAAAAGGACACAAGTGCAACTAATGTGACATTTTATTGTGGCAACGTTTCGCTCTCCAGGAGAGCGAAACGTTGCCACAATAAAATGTCACATTAGTTGCACTTGTGTCCTTTTACTTTACATATTGTCGGTAATTCTACCAACTTTATTACAATACGCAAGCAGGGCTGACGATACAAGGAATGTCTGTGTACAACATCGCAATTCACACAACCATTTAATTAACTACAGAAACTCAAGACTTATCGCCACAGAAGACAACACTCAATACCGAAGAATCCTGGAATCATCGCTTATCTCTATAACCAACAATTTCAACCAGAACAACGGCTTCTATAACATAGCTGAACCACTCGCCAAGAAACTTCTTCATCGCTATCCCACATAAGAACATAGAACACTGCAGAAGGTCTACTCACAACTTGTCCAATACCCCTGCCAAGCTACCCAAGACTCTATAACTCCACCCGGTAGATCATCAGATGCAGCATTCTCCACCTGACCTCAACATTCTGAACATGACTATAAATACTCCCGTACCTTCCACCCCAGGTAGATCTGTGTGTGACTTGAAAAAGCCCACTGTGTGGGTGAAACGTTGTCAATAAAGGATCACATTATACTGCATATGTGTTTATATTTCCACTGTGTCGGTATTTGATACCATTTATTTCCACAGAGTCATCGAGGATGGAAAGAGTAATAATGTCCCCTAGTTTATAGTTCAGGGCAGCTCCAGTGATGCCCACTTGTGCCCATCATTTTCTATTTGGGAACAGAAATGATCATATGTCGCATTGTCGGGTGTGGCAGATGGAAGTTCTTCTGTAGTGCACTTTGCAACAGTCGTAGCCTGACTCAACACTGATTCACTGGACAACCACTAGTGATAGATGATCAACCACTAGTGGTAGATGATCAACCACTAGTGGTAGATGATCAACCACTAGTGGTAGATGATCAACCACTAGTGGTAGATGATCAACCACTAGTGATAGATGATCAACCA
>NC_069455.1:10452895-10470395 GCF_026875155.1 Cherax quadricarinatus
GGTATTGTGACTTACTGTTCCAGCCAGGGTATTGTGACTTATTGTTCGAGCCAGGGTATTGTGACCTATTCTTCCAGCCAGGGTATTGTGACTTATTGTTCGAGCCAGGGCATTGTGACTTATTGTTCCAGCCAGGGTATTGTGACTTATTGTTCCAGCCAGAGTATTGTGACATTATTGTTCCAGCCAGGTATGTGACTTATTGTTCCAGCCAGGGCATTGTGACTTATTGTTCCAGCCAGGGTATTGTGACTTATTGTTCCAGCCAGAGTATTGTGACTTATTGTTCCAGCCAGGGTATTGTGACTTATTGTTCCAGCCAGGGCATTGTGACTTATTGTTCCAGCCAGGGTATTGTGACATATTGTTCCAGCCAGAGTATTGTGACTTATTGTTCCAGCCAGGGTATTGTGACTTATTGTTCCAGCCAGGGTATTGTGACTTATTGTTCCAGCCAGGGTATTGTGACTTATTGTTCCAGCCAGGGTATTGTGACATATTGTTCCAGCCAGGGTATTGTGACTTATTGTTCCAGCCAGGGTATTGTGACTTATTTTTCCAGCCAGGGTATTGTGACTTATTGTTCCAGCCAGGGCATTGTGACTTATTGTTCCAGCCAGGGTATTGTGACTTATTGTTCCAGCCAGGGTATTGTGACTTATTGTTCCAGCCAGGGTATTGTGACTTATTGTTCCAGCCAGGGTATTGTGACTTATTGTTCCAGCCAGGGCATTGTGACTTATTGTTCCAGCCAGGGTATTGTGACTTATTGTTCCAGCCAGGGTATTGTGACTTATTGTTCCAGCCAGGGTATTGTGACTTTTTTGTTCCAGCCAGGGTATTGTGACTTATTGTTCCAGCCAGGGTATTGTGACTTATTGCTCCAGCCAGGGTATTGTGACTTATTGTTCCAGCCAGGGTATTGTGACTTATTGTTCCAGCCAGGGTATTGTGACTTATTGCTCCAGCCAGGGCATTTGAGTTTTATTCCATATACTCATGGTATACAAGTTGATGAACAAGACATGTACAATACCTGGGTATCCCCCCTTGTAGATGTTTCGCCAACCACGTGTCGCCACAGCAATACAGAGATGATATATGAAGACAGTGGAAGGTGAAGTAATCAGTCCCTCATCCTGGACGCTGGTGTTCAACATCTAGTCTTGTTTTGTTAAAGTCTTAATCTTATCAGTATTTAATACTGTTATTGTAAGCAATACAGAATTATATTTAAGAGAAAGTTTGAGATTCACCTCTGGCTTCTTCCAGTCTCTCTCTTCTCTACAATATTAGCCACTTACTAGTGAAACATGTTGCTTAATAACGATACCCAGGTATTACAGATGTTTCTCTCATTAATGTCATTCTCATTGAACCATTAAGTTATGTGTCCTTGATATTGTGAGAGAAGGAATGTTAGGAGAGGTTAGATCAGGTCAGGTGCCCGAGCCTTAGCAGGTAACACCAGGCATCTCTCTCCAGGACCAACATTGTCCAAGATAATACCTTACCAGGGCCAACAACAGTCTTATTGAGTGGTGGGGACGGCTGGTAAATATATAACTGTTAGATGGAAAGAGAGGGAAATAAAGATGCAACGAGGGGAGAGAGATAAGATTGAAATAAAGAGAAGTAAAGAGAGAGAGAAGAGTGGAGTATGTCCTGGGGTACTGGAAGGTTAAAGCTGCCAGTTCACCCTTGATACCTTCACTGTTTCAGTCCACTTTACATTTACTGAAGCACTTGTCGTCAATCTGTGCCTGGCTTCAGTTTAGCTTCCCTCCCAGCCACTTCAGCAAGCATCAACACATAACGCGAATTAATCAAAACACCAACCATAATAACAGTAATTTCATCAAACCAAATAGTTCGTCCCTTCGCCAAGACCAGAGAGTCCTTGAGTCTTATTTCTTCGCTCGCCTTCAACCGGAACTCGTAGAAGCATCATACCCCGTTTACGATCCTGTACGAAACATTGTCAAGTCTTGTGTTCTTAGGGTGTCAGCCAGTGTGCAGCCCCATTCTTACATGTTAAGGCGACGGTGTCCCGATCCTCGACCTCGACCTCGGCTTCAGAAAACAAAGGTTTTCTAGTCTGACCCAACAAGAGGAATTCCTTCCCACCAGAACTTAATAACCTTTGAGGTTTAAATAATAAGATATTACAAGGACACCACCGGAAATAAGTCACTTTGAGCATATTTTTGGATTATCCTGGAGGGTATTTAACACTATATATAATAACTGTATTTATGTCTACCTAAATAAACTTAGCAGGAATTGAATGCTACTCCCCCAGGGTTCACTTCTACCCCCATCACCCTGGGACATTTTTTTCAGTCATTTAAGGCTCAATTTTTGTCTTCTTGTTTTGACGTCTCTGGCTTGCAAAAGCTTATTTTAAATCCTTGGGGTTCGAGTCTACTGGTGAGGATGAGTCTCATCAGTTTCATAGTTATAACCCAGGGAAAGCGCTAAACTCGTAAGGATGATATAGCTCCCTGGGGGCAAGAAGAAGACAATCAATCAGGTGTGATGCAAATGTAGCTCCGGTTGCCGGATCAAGAACCCTAGACCCCCATGATGCATGACGGCGTCTATACCCGGGTCGTCATGTCTACAATCATAACCTCAATCATGGCCACAATCATGACCACAATCATAACTACAATCATGACTACAATCATGACTACAATCATGACCACAATCATAACTACAGTCATGACTACAATCATGACTACAATCATGACTACAATCATGACTACAATCATGACCACAATCATGACTACAATCATGATCACAATCATGGCCACAATCATGGCCACAATCATAACCTCAATCATGGCTACAATCATGACCACAATCATAACTACAATCATGACTACAATCATGACTACAATCATGACCACAATCATGGCCACAATCATGACTACAATCATGATCACAATCATGGCCACAATCATGGCCACAATCATGACCACAATCATGACTACAATCATGACCACAGTCATAACTACAATCATGACCACAATCATGACTACAATCATGATCACAATCATGACCACAATCATGGCCACAATCATGACCACAATCATAACTACAATCATGACCACAATCATGACCACAATCATAACTACAATCATGACCACAATCATGACCACAATCATGGCCACAATCATGACCACAATCATGACTACAATCATGATCACAATCATGACCACAATCATGGCCACAATCATGACCACAATCATGACTACAATCATGACCACAATCATGGCTACAATCATGACCACAATCATAACTACAATCATGACCACAATCATGACCACAATCATGGCCACAATCATGACCACAATCATGACTACAATCATGGCTACAATCATGACCACAATCATGGCCACAATCATGACTACAATCATGACCACAATCATGGCCACAATCATGACCACAATCATGACTACAATCATGGCTACAATCATGACCACAATCATGGCCACAATCATGACCACAATCATGACTACAATCATGGCTACAATCATGAATCCAGATATCATGACCACAATCATGACTACAATCATGGCTACAATCATGACCACAATCATGGCCACAATCATGACTACAATCATGACCACAATCATGGCCACAATCATGACCACAATCATGACCACAATCATAACCACAATCATAGCCACAATCATGACCACAATCATGACCACAATCATGGCCACAATCATGACTACAATCATGGCCACAATCATGACCACAATCATGACCACAATCATGGCCACAATCATGACCACAATCATGGCCACAATCATGACCACAATCATGGCCACAATCATGGCCACAATCATGGCCACAATCATGGCCACAATCATAGCCACAATCATGGCCACAATCATAGCCACAATCATGGCCACAATCATGGCCACAATCATGACCACAATCATGACCACAATCATGGCCACAATCATAGCCACAATCATGACCACAATCATGGCCACAATCATAGCCACAATCATGACCACAATCATGGCCACAATCATAGCCACAATCATAGCCACAATCATGACCACAATCATGGCCACAATCATGGCCACAATCATGACCACAGTCAGTCAGGTCGTCACTGTCTTCAATAGTTGTGTATCCTTTATTAACCCCACCACACACACACACACACACACACACACACACACACACACACACACACACACACACACACACACACACACACACACGGGTCAGTCCTAGGACCGGTACTGTTTCTTGTGTATATGAATGACATGACGGAAGGGATAGCTTAATAAGAGGTGTCCCTGTCTGTCCCTGTTAGTCTCTGTTGTCCCGTTTTGTCCCTGTTTGTCCCTTTTTGTCCCTGTCTGTCCCTGTGTGTTCTTGTTTGTCCCTATCTGTCCCTGTTTGTCCCTATTCGTCCCTGTTCCTGTTTGCCTCTGTTTGTTCTTGTTTGTCCTTGTTTGTCCCTGTTTGTTCCTGTTTGTCCCTGTTTGTTCCTGTTAGTCCCTGTTTGCAAATAACATGAAGCTATTGCAGAGAATTCCAGCGGACGATGAGTGGAGTCAAGGCTGAGGTGAACACGACGTGATTTTAAACGTGACTTACATGCTTAAAAATGACATGACTTTCGAACTCATGACATTACCTGTTAACACAAGACAAGACATATTAACACAAGACATGACATATTAACACAAGACATGACATATTAACACAAGACATGGCATAATAACACAAGATATGACATATTAACACAAGACATGACATATTAACACAAGACATGACATATTAACACAAGACATGGCATATTAACACAAGACATGACATACTAACACAAGACATGGCATAATAACACAAGATATGACTTATTAACACAAGACATGACATATTAACACAAGACATGACATATTAACACAAGACATGACATATTAACACAAGACATGACATAACACAAGACATGACTTATTAACACAAGACATGACATATTAACACAAGTTATGACTTATTAGCACAAGACATGACTTATTAACACAAGACATGGCATATTAACACAAGACATGACATATTAACACAAGACATGACTTTTTAACACAAGACATGACATATTAACACAAGACATGACATAACACAAGACATGACTTATTAACACAAGACATGACATATTAACACAAGTTATGACTTATTAACACAAGACATGACTTATTAACACAAGACATGACATATTAACACAAGACATGACATAACACAAGACATGACTTATTAACACAAGACATGACATATTAACACAAGTTATGACTTATTAGCACAAGACATGACTTATTAACACAAGACATGGCATATTAACACAAGACATGGCATATTATCACTAGACATGACTTATTAAGACGACATGATACCGGAGTCAGTCATCTGTTAGCTACAGTGTCATGGAAGGTTGTTGTTCATACCTTGAGAATACTTCATCGTATTAGCTGTAAATTTTAGAGCCAGGTCAGGTATTACTAAGAGAAGGTTGGTGGAGTAGGTAACAGGTACAGCCTCTCGCCTCTGTTTTATATACACTGTTACGAGAGATAACTTGAAGGTGATCAACCTGACTGTTAGTGTCAGCACTGGTGTATCCTAGATAGCTTGAAAGAATGTATTGTGATCAACCTGACCGTTAGTGTCGGCACTGGTGTATCTTAGACAGCTTGAAGGAGTGTCTTGTGATCAACTTGACTATTAGTGTGATGAATGGTTTTGAAAACCGACAAGTTGAAGAACTGAGACACTTATGCAACATATGGTAATCTTTACTGAAGAAACGTTTCGCCACACAGTGACTTCATCAGTCCAATACAGAGTAGAAATGGGTAAGGAGAGGAGGAGATTGAGGTAGTCAGTCCCTCAGCCTGGAATCGATGTGTTCAGTCCATCAGTGTTGTAGGAAGTACAGCATAGGGCCGGAGAGGCGGCTTATATACTGCAGTCAGAAGAGTGGAAGCAGGAGGAGGCGGGATCACAGTGGGACCTGCCACTAGTGTAAGTAGGTCGTCGTCCTAAGGTTGGACAAGTGTTGAAGAAGTGTTTGTATCAAGATCCCATGATGTTGCAGTGATGTTATTACATAATAAACTATTATGTTCACATAACAACTGTTTCTCAACACTGTTCTTAAAATATTTGGATCTTACGAACCAAAGTTTATATCAAAGATCCTTAATTTCTTTCTTAATATTTAACTACTTAAAGCTGGTTAATATACTTAGAGAAAAATTTGGATTGATTCTGGCCTCTGTGTGTTTGTATTAGTCTGATGTTTTTATGAAGAAATTTGGAAAAATGAGAGACTGTTTGTCATGTGATAATTTCTGAGTGTCGCATCTGATTGCTTTGATCCCTTCCATACTGGTAATTAAATAATATAACGTCTGAGTGGCTCGAGGGTTAATGTGTTGTATTTTGCATACTTGTACTCTGAGATTAGAAGAGATAGCCTCTTCAGTTTAACCTCAAGACTTGGGCTTATTAGATTTGCGTTCTGAATATTATAATTTAACAGTTTTAACAATCGTTATAATAAGTAACGCACATAGGCAACGGTTAGGCATCTTTATTCCGAAACGTTGAAATGACTGACAACCTCAAATCTAAATCTTCAAGGATGATGGACTAATTACGTCGTCTTCACATCTCTACTGCTCCTGCCTACTTTCTGTACTCGACTGAAGACGTCTACTGTGTAGGCAAAAACCTGTCAGTATTTTATACCATTTTGATATTCAGTCGTATAATAGTTTCCTTACGATGACTTGTTAATATATCAACTTCTTCCAGTCATATCTTCAACACTAATATTTAACTGTATTAAAAACTTGTGCCGCACTCTGCACTGTTCCTTTGGCGTGTGTTGACATACAAGAGACTGGGGTTATGCAATACAGGGATGCCTTGCTGGGATCTCCCAGCGACACTTAATATTAAATTATAAGTAATGTTAAGCAGCAAGTGACTGACAACAACATAACACATAACATAACACATAACATGATAACACATAACATGATAACACATAACATGATAATACATAACATGATAACACATAACATGATAACACATAACATGATAATACATAACATGATAGCACATAACATAACACATAACATGATAACACATAACATGATAATACATAACATGATAACACATAACATGATAACACATAACATGATAACACATAACATGATAACACATAACATGATAACACATAACATAACACATAACATGATAACACATAACATGATAACACATAACATGATAACACATAACATAACACATAACATGATAACACATAACATAACACATAACATGATAACACATAACATGATAATACATAACATGATAGCACATAACATGATAACACATAACATGATACCACATAACACGATAACACATAACATGATAATACATAACTTGATAACACACAACATAACACATAACATGATAACACACAACATGATAACACATAACATAACACACAACATGATAACACATAACATGATAACACATAACATAACACCAACATGATAACACAAAAACATGATAACACATAACATGATAACACCTAACATAAAAACATAACATGATAACACATAACATGATAACACATAACATGATAACACATAACATAACACATAACATGATAACACATAACATGATAACACATAACATGATAACACAACATGATAACACATAACAACACACAACATGATAACACATAACATGATAACACATAACATGATAACACATAACATAACACATAACATGATAACACATAACATGATAACACATAACATGATAACACCCACATGATAACACATAACAACACACAACATGATAACACATAACATATAACACATAACATGATAACACATAACATAACACATAACATGATAACACATAACATGATAACACATAACATGATAACACATAACATAACACATAACATGATAACACATAACATGATAACACATAACATGATAACACATAACATGATAACACACATGATAAACACATAACATGATAATACAATACATGATAACACACAACATAACACATAACATAACACATAACATGATAACACATAACATGATAACACATAACATGATAACACATAACATGATAACACACATGATAACACATAACATGATAATACATAACATGATAACACACAACATAACACATAACATAACACATAACATGATAACACACAACATGATAACACATAACATGATAACACATAACATAACACATAACATGATAACACACAACATGATAACACATAACATGATAACACATAACATGATAATACATAACATGATAACACACAACATGATAACACAGAACATGATAATACATAACATGATAACACACAACATGATAAAACATAACATGATAACACATAACCTGATAACACATAACATGATAACACATAACCTGATAACACACAACATGATAACACACAACATGATAACACGTAACATGATAACACATAACATGATAACACACAACATGATAACACACAACATGATAACACACATGATAACACATAACATGATAACAACAAACATGATAACACCCCATGAAACACATAACATGATAACACATAACATGATAACACAACATAACACAACATGATAACACACAACATGATAACACACAACATGATAACACATAACATGATAACACACAACATGATAACACACAACATGATAACACACATGATAACACATAACATGATAACACACAACATGATAACACACATGATAACACACAACATGATAACACATAACTGATAACACACAACATAACACAGAACATGATAACACATAACATGATAACACACAACATGATAACACATAACATGATAACACACAACATGATAACACACATGATAACACATAACATGATAACACACAACATGATAACACACATGATAACACACAACATGATAACACACAACATGATAACACATAACTGATAACACACAACATGATAACACATAACATGATAACACACAACATGATAACACACAACATGATAACACACAACATGATAACACATAACATGATAACACACAACATGATAACACAGAACATGATAACACACAACATGATAACACACAACATGATAACACATAACTGATAACACACAACATGATAACACATAACATGATAACACACAACATGATAAAACACAACATGAAACACACCAACATGATTTAACACACAACATGATAACACACAACATGATAACACCATAACTGATAACACACAACATATAACACACAACATGATAACACACAACATGATAACACACAACAAAATAACACAGAACATATAACACATAACATGATAACAAAACCAACATGATAACACACAACATGATAACACACAACATGATAACACACAACATGATAACACACAACATGATAACAAAAACATGAAAAACAGAACATGATAACACATAACATGATAACACACAACATGATAACACAGAAATGATAACACACAACATGATAACACACAACATGATAACAAATAACTGATACAACACAAACAAGATAACACATAACATGATAACACCAACATGATAACACAAAAACATGATAAACACACAACATGATAACACAGAACATGATAACACATAACATGATAACACAGAACATGATAACACAGAACATGATAACACATAACATGATAACACAGAACATGATAACACAGAACATGATAACACATAACATGATAACACAGAACATGATAACACAGAACATGATAACACTGCAACATGATAACACACAACATGATAACACACAACATGATAACACAGAACATGATAACACAGAACATGATAACACATAAACATGATAACACAATAACATGATAACACATAACATGATAACACAGAACATGATAACACAGAACATGATAACAAAAGAACATGATAACACATAACATGATAACCACAGGGAAAATGAATAACACACAACATGATAAACACAGAACATGATAACACATAACTGATACACACAACATGATAAAAACACACATGATAACAAAAATAACGATAACACACAACATGATAACCCAAAACATGAAAAACAAAACAACAGATAACACACAACATGATAACACACAACATGATTTAAAAACACAACATGATAACACATAACTGATAACACACAACATGATAACACAGAACAGATAAAACAAACATATAACACACAACATGATAACACATAACTGATAACACACAACATATAACACATAACATGATAACACACAACATGATAACAAAACATGTATAACACACAACATGATAAACACACAACATGATAACACATAACTGAAAACACACAACATGATAACACAGAAAAATGATAACACACAACATGATAACACACAACATGATAAAAACAGAACATGATAACACACAACATGATAACACAGAAAAATGATAACCACAGAACATGATAAAAAACCCGAACATGATAACACAGAAAATGATAACACCGAACTGATAACACAGACATGATAACACAGAACATGATAACACAGAACATGATAACACTGCAACATTCACACGAATTTGAAAGACACAACAGGAAAATATTTAACAATGTGCACCTCTCTCTCTTTCTCTCTCTCCTCTCCCCTCTCTCTCCAGATCTCTCTCTCTCCTCTCGAGTTCTCTCTCTTACCCCCTCTCTCTCTCTCTCCTCCCCTCTCTCTCTCTCTCCTTTTCTCTCTCTCCCCTCTCCCTCTCTCTCTTCTCTCTCCTCTCTCTTCTCTCTATCTCACTCTCTACTCTCTCGGTCTCTCTCACTCTCTCCCCACCATCACCTACCCTCTCTCTATCTCCCCTCTCTCCACTTCTCTCCCTCCTCTCCTCTCCCTGACCCTCCTCCCTCTCCTCTCTCCCCCTCCCTCTCTTCCCACTCCTCTTCTCCCTTTTCTCTCCCCTTCCTCCCTCTCCCCCCCTCATCCTCTTCCTCACGATTCTCCTCTCTCTCTCTCTCTCTTCTCTCTCTCCTCTCTCTTTCTCTCTCTCTCTCTCTCATCTGTCTCTCTTCCAGCTCTTCCCCCATCCTTCTCTCTCTCCCTTTATGCTCTCCTTCTCCCCTCTCTCTTCTCTTACCCCCGATTTCCTCTCCTTTCTCCTCTCCTCTCTCCGATCTCTCTCTCTCTCTCTCATTCTCTGCTCTCTCTCATCCCTCCTCACTCTCTCCCCTCTCCTCTCTCCTTCATCACTCCCTCTCTCTCCCCCTCTCTCTCTCCTTCTTCCCTCCTCTCTCCTCTTCTCTCTCCCTCCCCCTCTCCATCTCTCTCCTCTCTCCCTCTCTCTCCCATCTCTCTCTCTCTCTCTCTCTTTCCTCACTCTCTCTCTCTCTCTCCTCTCTCTCTCACTCTCTCCCCCTCCCTCATCAACTCTTAAAAATAAGACTCACTTAATTCATCTTGTTATACGAACAAGGGGTTTATAATCTTGCATGGGAGCAGAAGAGGAAGCCAGAGCCAGAGTGAAGGTTGAGACGTGTTCGCGTGGCAGGACTAGAGGTGTTGTGTGTATGTCTGTCTGTTCTTACCTGTTTGTTCTTACCTATTTATGGTTGTAGGGGTCGTTTCATAGCTCCTGGGTCCACTCTCTCCCTACTCCAAGAACTTTATCGTATCTCTTCTTAAAGCTATGTATGGATCATGCCTCCATTACATCACTCCAGATTATTCCACTTCCTGACAGCTCTGTGGCTGAAGAAATACTGCCTAACATCTCTGTGACTTTACCAAGTTTTCAGCTTTCACTTGTGACTTCTTGTTGCTGTGACCCCTTGTTGCTGTGACCCCTTGTTGCTGTGACCCCTTGTTGCTGTGGCCCCTTGTTGCTGTGACCCCTTGTTGCTGTGACCCCTTGTTGCTGTGACCCCTTGTTGCTGTGACCCCTTGTTGCTGTGACCCCTTGTTGCTGTGACCCCTTGTTGCTGTGACCCCTTGTTGCTGTGACCCCTTGTTGCTGTGACCCCTTGTTGCTGTGACCCATTGTTGCTGTGACCCCTTGTTGCTGTGACCCCTTGTTGCTGTGACCCCTTGTTGCTGTGACCCCTTGTTGTTGCATCCCATCTGAGAAACATCCTGTCAATTTTTCTCAGCATTGTATATGTTGTTATCACGTCTTCCTCTTCCTTATCCCTCCTGTCCTCCAGTGATGAGTTCCCTAAACCTCTCCTCGCAGAATATACCCCTTAGCTCAGGGACGAGTCTTATTCCAAACCTTTGCACTTTCTCTAGTTTCTTGACGTGTTTAATCAGGTGTGGGTTCCACACTGGTGCTGCATACTCCAATATGGGCCTGATGTACACGGTGTACAGTGTCGTGAATGATTCCTTACTTAGATGTCAAAACGCTATTCTCAGGCTTGCCAGGGGCCCATGTGCAGCAGGAGTTATTGACTGATGTGCGCCTCAGGAGATGTGCTCAGTGTGATGTTCACCCCCATGATTCTTTTCCTTGAGTGAGGTTTACAGCCTCTGACCTCTTATGCTGTACTCTGTCTGCGGTCTCCTTTGTCTGTGTTTGTCAGCCTGTGTGTGTATATGTATCTGTGTCTGTCTGTCTGTGTGTATGCGCGAACGCGCGCGCGCGCGTGTGTGTGTGTGTGTGTGTGTGTGTGTAAGAGAGAGAGATCGACCCTATATCGCATGGCGGCTGTGTGCGTCACCCACACGCACATATGTACGCTAGATGTCGAACTCCCCCTCCCCTATCTCTATTACCTGATGCCAACATATGCTAGGGGTGGGGGAGGGATGAGAGGACTGGTAGGGGAGAGGGGAGGGGTTTGAGTGGGGGGAGAGTGAAGCTGAGGGGTTATATAAGAGGGTAGGTCACACACACACACACACAAGTGTGTTAATGTTTGCTAGAGAATTAATCAGAAGAGAATATTGATGGTAAGTAGCGATGGAAGGTGTTAGTGAGGTAGGAGTACCCATGTTACTGCCAGTAGTCAACATTACATTCACTACCACCTACATACACACCTTCAAGACGAGGTATGATGAAGCTTTTTAGACTGTTGGATATTAAGTGTAAGGGCCAAGATCTAGAACCTGCCACCAGCAACTGATGTAGGTAATTATGCAAGTACACACACACACATACACACACACAGGAGGCCAGGAGCTTAGTCTCGACCCTTGAAACCACAATTAGGTGAGTACACATCCTGGCCTGCAGCTGTGATTCGACCCCTACAAACGAAAATAGGTGAGTACACATGCAAGCACACATACGCATATACGCATAGTGGGATACCATCCGTGTGTACCTTACATACCGATGATTACAATGCGTACACAGACGCCCACGAAGCGTTCCCCTTATGTACACATGAGAGGGAGTCCAGTATTGACATTATCCCCACGTTGTTCCAAGTGTACACATGACTCTCTACCACAACTACCACTACTACCACCACTACCTTTAGTCCTTCCATGTGTACACATGACTCTACCGCAACTACCACTACTACCACCATTGCCATCAGTCCTTCCATGTGTACACATGACTCTGTACCACATCTACCACTACTACCACCACTACTACCACCTCTGCTACTACTACCACCTCTGCTACTACTACCACCTCTGCTACTACTACCACCACTACTATCACCTCTGCTGCCAATACTACTACTACTACTACCACTTCTACCACAACTACTACCACCACTACCATCAGTCCTTCCATGTGTACACATTAAACTCTTTCTAAGGGGGATTACCAATAGACCCCTGGTTGTCTTTAAGACCCCTGGTTGTCTTTAAGACCCCTGGTTGTCTTTAAGACCCCTGGTTGTCTTTAAGACCCCTGGTTGTCTTTAAGACCCCTGGTTGTCTTTAAGACCCTGGTTGTCTTTAAAGACCCCTGGTTGTCTTTAAGACCCCTGGTTGTCTTTAAGACCCCTGGTTGTCTTTAAGACCCCTGGTTGTCTTTAAGACCCCTGGTTGTCTTTAAGACCCCTGGCTGTCTTCAAGACCCCTGACTGTCTTCAAGACCCCTGAATGTCTTCAAGACCATTGGTTGTCTTTAAGACCCCTGGCTGTCTTCAAGACCCTTGGTTGTCTTTAAGACCCCTGGCTGTCTTCAAGACCATTGGTTGTCTTTAAAACCCCTGGCTTGTCTTTCAAGACCCTGGTTATCTTTAAGACCCCTGGCTGTCTTCAAGAAACCCCTTTGGGTTTTCTTTAAGACCCCTGGCTGTCTTCAAGACCCTTGGTTATCCCTTTAAGACCCCTGGCTGTCTTCAAGACCCTTGGTTATCTTTAAGACCCCTGGCTGTCTTCAAGACCCTTGGTTATCTTTAAGACCCCTGGCTGTCTTCAAGACCCTTGGTTATCTTCAAGACCCCTGGCTGTCTTCAAGACCCTTGGTTATCTTCAAGACCCCTGGCTGTCTTCAAGACCCTTGGTTATCTTTTAAAACCCCTGGCTGTCTTCAAGACCCTTGGTTATCTTTAAGACCCCTGGCTGTCTTCAAGACCCTTGGTTATCTTTAAGACCCCTGGCTGTCTTCAAGACCCTTGGTTATCTTTAAGACCCCTGGCTGTCTTCAAGACCCTTGGTTATCTTTAAGACCCCTGGCTGTCTTCAAGACCCTTGGTTATCTTTAAGACCCTGGCTGTCTTCCAAAACCCTTGGTTATCTTCAAGACCCCTGGCTGTCTTCAAGACCCTTGGTTAACTTCAAGACCCCTGGCTGTCTTCAAGACCCTTGGTTATCTTTAAGAACCCCTGGCTGTCTTCAAGACCCTTGGTTATCTTCAAGACCCCTGGCTGTCTTCAAGACCCTTGGTTATCTTTAAGACCCTGGCTGTCTTCAAGACCCTTGGTTATCTTCAAGACCCCTGGCTGTCTTCAAGACCCTTGGTTATCTTCAAGACCCCTGGCTGTCTTCAAGACCCTTGGTTATCTTCAAGACCCCTGGCTGTCTTCAAGACCCTTGGTTATCTTCAAGACCCCTGGCTGTCTTCAAGACCCCTGGCTGTCTTCAAGACCCTTGGTTATCTTCAAGACCCCTGGCTGTCTTCAAGACCCCTGGCTGTCTTCAAGACCCTTGGTTATCTTCAAGACCCCTGGCTGTCTTCAAGACCCCTGGCTGTCTTCAAGACCCTTGGTTATCTTTAAGACCCCTGGCTGTCTTCAAGACCCCTGGCTGTCTTCAAGACCCCTGGCTGTCTTCAAGACCCTTGGTTATCTTTAAGACCCTTGGTTATCTTCAAGACCCCTGGCTGTCTTCAAGACCCTTGGTTATCTTTAAGACCCCTGGCTGTCTTCAAGACCCTTGGTTATCTTTAAGACCCCTGGCTGTCTTCAAGACCCTTGGTTATCTTTAAGACCCCTGGCTGTCTTCAAGACCCTTGGTTATCTTTAAGACCCCTGGCTGTCTTCAAGACCTTGGTTATCTTCAAGACCCCTGGCTGTCTTCAAGACCCTTGGTTATCTTCAAGACCCCTGGCTGTCTTCAAGACCCTTGGTTATCTTCAAGACCCCTGGCTGTCTTCAAGACCCTTGGTTATCTTTAAGACCCCTGGCTGTCTTCAAGACCCTTGGTTATCTTTAAGACCCCTGGCTGTCTTCAAGACCCTTGGTTATCTTTAAGACCCCTGGCTGTCTTCAAGACCCTTGGTTATCTTCAAGACCCCTGGCTGTCTTCAAGACCCTTGGTTATCTTCAAGACCCTGGCTGTCTTCAAGACCCTTGGTTATCTTCAAGACCCCTGGCTGTCTTCAAGACCCCTGGCTGTCTTCAAGACCCTTGGTTATCTTCAAGACCCCTGGCTGTCTTCAAGACCCCTGGCTGTCTTCAAGACCCTTGGTTATCTTCAAGACCCCTGGCTGTCTTCAAGACCCTGGCTGTCTTCAAGACCCTTGGTTATCTTTAAGACCCCTGGCTGTCTTCAAGACCCCTGGCTGTCTTCAAGACCCCTGGCTGTCTTCAAGACCCTTGGTTATCTTTAAGACCCTTGGTTATCTTCAAGACCCCTGGCTGTCTTCAAGGGCCCCTGGCTGTCTTCAGACCCTTGGTTATCTTTAAGACCCCTGGCTGTCTTCAAGATCCTTGGTTATCTTCAAGACCCCTGGCTGTCTTCAAGACCCCTGGCTGTCTTCAAGACCCTTGGTTATCTTCAAGACCCCTGGCTGTCTTCAAGACCCTTGGTTATCTTCAAGACCCTGGCTGTCTTCAAGACCCTTGGTTATCTTCAAGACCCTGGCTGTCTTCAAGACCCTTGGTTATCTTCAAGACCCCTGGCTGTCTTCAAGACCCTTGGTTATCTTCAAGACCCCTGGCTGTCTTCAAGACCCTTGGTTATCTTCAAGACCCCTGGCTGTCTTCAAGACCCTTGGTTTTTCTTCAAGACCCCCTGGCTGTCTTCAAGACCCTTGGTTATCTTCAAGACCCCTGGCTGTCTTCAAGACCCTTGGTTATCTTCAAGACCCCTGGCTGTCTTCAAGACCCTTGGTTATCTTCAAGACCCCTGGCTGTCTTCAACTGTCTTCACTGAACAAGAGGAACAAGTACAGGCTGCTGCAGGGCAATAAACAAGAACAACAAGTACAGGCTGCTGCAGGCTGCTGAACAAGAGGAACAAGTACAGGCTGCTGCAGGTCACTGAACAAGAACAACAAGTACAGGCTGATGCAGGTCACTGAAGAACAAGTACAGGCAGCTGCAGGTCAGTGAACAAGAGCAACACGTACAGGCTGCTGCAGGTCACTGAGCAAGAACAACACGTACAGGCTGCTGCAGGTCACTGAGCAAGAACAACAAGTACAGGCTGCTGCAGGTCAGTGAACAAGAGCAACACGTACAGGCTGCTGCAGGTCACTGAGCAAGAACAACAAGTACAGGCTGCTGTAGGTCACTGAACAAGAACAAGTACAGGCTGCTCCAGGTCACCGAACAAGAACAAGAAGTACAGGCTGCTGCAGGTCACTGAACAAGAGCAACAAGTACAGGCTGCTGCAGGTCACTGAACAAGAACAACAAGTACAGGCTGCTGCAGGTCAGAACAAGAGGAACAAGTACAGGCTGCTGCAGGTCACTGAACAAGAGCAACAAGTACAGGCTGCTGCAAGCCACTAAACAAGAACAACAAGTACAAGCTGCTGCAGGTCACTAAACAAGAAGAACAAGTACAGGCTGCTGCATGTCACAGAACAAGAAGAACAAGTACAGGCTGCTGCAGGTCACTGAACAAGAAGAACAAGTACAGGCTGCTGCAGGTCACTGAACAAGAAGAAAAAGTACAGGCTGCTGCAGGTCACTGAACAAGAAGAACAAGTACAGGCTGCTGCAGGTCACTGAACAAGAGGAACAAGTACAGGCTTCTGCAGGTCACTGAACAAGAACAACAAGTATAGGCTGCTGCAGGTCACTGAATAA
>NC_069455.1:10475395-10495137 GCF_026875155.1 Cherax quadricarinatus
TTATCAACCTCCCACATGTGTAACTTATGAACCTCCCACATATGTAACTTATCAACCTCCCACACGTGTAACTCCGTACCTGTGCCACCAGTCAATCAGACAACTAAGAAATGGTAGTTTTAACCTTGACAACATAACTTACTGTTGTGGACCAGGAGGAAGAGGAAGAGAAGGAGGAAGAGGAGCAAGAGGAGCAGGAGGAGGAAGACGAGGAGGAGGAGGAGGAAGGGGAAGAAGAAGAAGAGGAGGAGTGACATGTTTCTCTGAGAGATAAAGTTCTGGTGGTAAACAACTCAGGTTGATCTGTCTGGACTCACGAAAGGGAAAGTTCTGTGGCTAGTTGGTAAGATAGAGGTCAGTAGGGATGGATAGTGTCTGTGAGAGGTCAGTAGGGATGGATAGTGTCTGTGAGAGGTCAGTAGGGATGGATAGTGTCTGTGAAAGGTCAATTGGATAGTTTCCGAGGTAGATGAGGAGGGAGGGGAGGATAGTTTCTGGGTAGGTGAGGGGGGAGGAAAGGGCCTGCCGGAGGTTAGTGACATCAACAGTCAAAATACATGCCACTAGGCTCTGTGGTACTGTTGAGCATCATCATCATCATCTCATCATCATCATCATCATCATCATCATCATCATCATCATCATCATCATCATCATCATCATCATCATCAGCAGCAGCAGCAGCAGCAGCAGCAGCAGTAGTATTAGTAGCAGTAGCATCATCGGCAAACTTGCTATATCGCTGTTTATTCCCTCACCTATGTCGTTTATGTATATTGCGAACAACAAAGGGTCCAACGCTGAGCCTTGTGGAACGCCACTCGTGACAGGTTTCCTCACTCTGATTTTTTCCCCATTTATTCAAGCTCTCTGTTGCCTATCGGTCAACCACGCCTCGGTCTAGGAGAAAAATATCCATCAGTTGAGTGTGCCCTACCTTCTTGAAGAGTTTCCTGTTTGATACTCTATCAATAAGATATTTTGAGCACCTTATAGTCATGTCCTCAGATCAGTCTGATATCCGAGTCATGTCTCAGGCCAGCCTTGAAGATACCTGAGTCATGTTCAGGTCAGTTTGAATACAACAATCATGTCTCAGTGCAGTCTGAATACCTGAGTCATATGCGCAGGCCAGTCTGAAATACCTGAGTTCATGTTGGTTCAAGCTAGTCTCTGAATACCTGGTCATGTCTCAGGCCAGTCCTGGAATACCTGTGTCATGCTCAGGCATCTGAATACTTGTGGTCATGTCTTAAGGCCAGTCTAAATACCTGAGTCACTGGACTCAGGTCAGTCTGCATACCTGAGTCATGGTGCCAGTATTACTATTATGGTGGCCATATTCCATTTTGGTGCTATATTACATCATGGTGCCATATTATATCATGTGCCATATTTACATCATGGTGCAATATTACCATATTGGTCCATTATTACCATTATGGGCCATATTTACCATTATGTACCATACTACCTTTATTGGTACCAGATTACAATCATGGTGCCCATATTCCATTATGGTGGCCATTTACCATCATATGCATATTACCATCATGGTGCCATATTTCCATTATGGTGCCATATTACAATTATGGTGACCATATTACAATCATGATGTCATATTATCATGGTGCCATATTACCTATGGTGCCTATATTACATTATGGTTGCATTATTACCTTCATGGTGCCATATTTACCATCATGGTGCATATTACCATTATAGTGCCATTTTACCAATCATAGTGCCATATGACCATTATGGCCCTTTGTACATGTATGGTGCCATTAATTTCAATCATGGTGCATATTACCATTATGGTCCATTTTCAATTAAAATTTTTAAAGGGCCATATTACCTCATGATCATATTACCATGGGGCATTCCCTTTAAGGTCCCAAAATTACATTAGGGCCATATTTCTTATGGTGCCATTTTACCATATGGTGCCATATTACCATTTATCCCAAATCCACATAGTGCCATTTTACCATTAGGGGCCATATTCCCCTATGTGCCTATTATCAGGTGCCCCATATTCCATATGGTGCCATTTTTATCTTTATGGGCCATATTACCATCATGTGAAATTTACCATATGGTGCTATTACCATTATATGCCATATTAATTTGGTCCATATTAAAATTTGGCAAATACCATTAGGGTGCTATTAAAATCTTGGTGCCTATTACCTTTTGGGTGCCATAAAATATGGTGCCATATTACCATTGATCCCTATTACTATTGCATATACCATATGGTCCCATATTACCATTAGTGCCATATTACCATTATGGGCAATTTCCTCTTGATGCCATACAAAAGGGTGCCATTTCCCAATGGCCATATTACCATTGGGGGCCATATTACATATGGTCCCAAAACCCATCATGGTGCAATTACCATTATAGTGCCATATTATTCTGGTGCCCCATATTCCATCGGGTCCCATTTCCTCATGGTGCCTATTCCCATATGTGCATTTTCCCAATGGGCCATATTACAATTATTTACCATATTACCTTGTGCCATATTCCCATTTGTTTTCCATATTCCCTTTAGGGGTCCCATATTCCATCATGGTGCCATATTACCATTATGGTGATATTCCCATTGAGCCATTTACCTTTAGGGTGCCTTTACCCATGGTGCCATTTTACATATGGTGCATATTACCTTTATGGGCATATTCCCAATAGGTCCAAATTAAAATTTTTGGTCCCATATTACTTTTGGGTAAAAATTTTACCATATGGTGCCAAAATTACCAAGGGGCCCATATTACCTTTGGGGCCCATATTACCATTAGGTGCAATTAATTTGGTGCCTTATTACCATTAGGTCCCATTTACATTATGTCCCAAAATTTACCATTATGGCCAATTCCCTTTAGGGTGCAAAAAATTATGTGCAAATTCCCATTTGGTCCCAATTCCCTTTATGGGCCTATTACCTTTTGTGCCATATTACCTTTATGGTCCCATATTACCATTATGGTCCCAAATTCCATTATGGTGCCAAATTACCATTAGGTGCCTTTTAAACCCATTAGGGTGCCATTTTCCTTATGTGCCAATTACCATTATGGTGTCATATACCTTTTGGGTGCCAATTCCTTATGGTGCCATATTCCATTAGGGTGCCATTTACCTTAGGGTGCCAATTACCATTATGGTGCCATATTCCATTTGGTCCAAATTACCATTAGGTGCCAAATTACATTTGGTGCAATTACCTTTAGGGTGCATTTTACCTATGTTTCCCATATTACCATTATGGTTCATATTCCATTAGGTCCCATATTACCATTATGGTGCCATATTACCATTATGGTGCAATAACCATTTACGGTGCCAATTACCATTAGGGTGCCAATTACCATTATGGTGCCAAATTACCATTTGGTGCCAATTCCCTTTATGGTCCTATTACCATTAGGGTTGCCATTTTACCTTAGGGTTTCATATTCCCATTAGGGGGGCCCAAATTACATTTTGGTGCCAAATTACCATCTGGGGCCCATATTACCTTATGGTGCCATATTACCAAAATTTTTGTGCCAAAATTCCCAAAATTTGGTGCCATATTACCATTAGGGTTGCTCCATTAGCAAACTTTGGTAAATTAAATTTTGGGGAGTCTGGGAAATTAAAATTTATTCCATTTATTTTACCCCCTATGTTAATAAAGTAGTCTAGTTTTGTTATTTTGGGGAAAAAATACAATACTCTGTAAAACGTGACTGGAACTACGGGACGAAAAAAAACAGTGATGGTAAAATACAGTGTGGAAAATACGTGACGGACAATCAGGACTGGTACAATACAGTGCTGGAACAATACGTAGAACAATACAGGAGGAAAATCGTGACGGGAACAATACATGCGGAAATACGTGAGGGAAAAATACAGTGATTGACAATAGGGGACTGGTACAATACAGTGCGGAACAATACAGTGACTGTACAATACAGTGACGGGAAAATACAGTGCTGGTAAAAAACAGTGATGAAATACATGACGGTACATACATGACTGGAAATAATATGGAAAATGGGGGGGGACAATACAGTACTGGAACAATACAGTGGTGGAAATACAGACGGGGAAACAATCTGGACTGGAAAAAAAAAGGATGGTAAATCAGTGTGGAACAATGTGATGGACAATACAGGATGGTCAAACAGTGACGGAAAATACATGACTGGTAAAATACAGTGACTGGAAAATCAGTGACGGAAAATACATGACTGGAAAAATACAGTGAGGGAACAAACCTAACAAAACTACTAACAAAAAAGTCTGGAACAATACAGTGACGGTACAATACAGTGAGGTACAATACAGTGCGGACAATAAGTGACTGGAAACATACATGACGGTCAATACAGTGCTGGTCAATACGTGACTGGTATTCCCCCTGGGTTTCAAAGGGCCTGTTACCCCAGGTGAAGGGAGAAATAAACCGTAGAAAAGTTTAGATTTATATTTCCTTCACCAATTATAAAGCAATATTCATATGTCGTGTAAATATATGCACCCCGGTAAGCAAGGAGAAATAGAAGCCAAAGATGCGCCGGCTTAAACCCAGCTCTAGGGGGGAAAATGAAAAGCAGACAGGGGAGCGGTATCCAAAAAACCTCTGCGATTGTCAACCCACCTTCTTTTTGGTAAACCTGTCATAGTTGAACGATGGGGGCCCCATCTCAACTCTTAGAACCCTGGTTCGGGGTTTGGGGGGAAATGCCAAAATGAGGGTGTGCCCCATGCGCCGAAAAAAAGGTTACGTACTCTTTGCATGCCACCCCCCACCCCGAAAAGGTCGGGTGAGGCTGCACCCCCCAGGGGTAACCGTGCCCCCAGGCACAAAAAATGGGGACCGCCAACCTTTCCCACCACCCCATTTTAGATAGAGCTCATTTTCCCTAGGGACCAAAGAAAATAAACTAGGTGGCGCAGCAAGGCCAACATGGTCCAAGAACGGGGCGGACGGTGCCCTTTCCCCCTCATAAAAAAAACCCCCCATCGGGGGAAAAAAAAAAAGAGTTAAAAGGGGGGGTTACCACAAAAAAACCCTAACCTAAAAAAAATATTAAACAGCCTTGAAAAGAGTTCCCAAAAAATTTTCTTTGCGGCTTTTAAAACGAATTTTTGAAGTTATGGGGCTGCACCCGAGGCCCAAACGATAACCCTTGTTTTGTGTTTCTTCTGGCTTGGAGATAGACAACGGGTTGTATCATGGACTGTGCCCACCTGCGATTTGGGGCCCACAAAAACATCAAAAAGCTCCAAAGCCATTACCAGCGCAGGGCTTCTTTTTCATGGTAAAGGTAACTTCTGATGTGGCGGGAACTTAGCTGAAAAGTTGCACGGGTGCAATCCTTTGCCCCGATTTGTAATGTCCCCCCAAACCCCAGACTCACAAGCATAAATTTTAATGAAAATTTGGGAGAAGTTGGAGACAGGGAATTTTGGCAGACACAATAACTTTTGCTTTTTTAAAACAGTGTTACTTTGACGTCCAATTTAAAAGGGAACTTTATGAGGGAAGAGAGGTAAGGGGGGGCTAAATTCTGAGAAATTCTTACAAAATTTCTGTAAATCCTACAGCTGGAAACGTTGAAGAGATTCCTACGAGGAATGGAAAATCTTTAATCGAAAGAATTTTGAAATTTAGGTGCAACTTTACCATACCTACCATGGCCTAAAAAGTGATAGGGGCCTGGCCAAAAGGAAGATTTGAAAAATTAATGTTATTGGGAATTTTTTAAAGGTCAAAAACGAGTTAAGTCTAAGTGGGGTTTTGCCCCAATATCAGCACCACAACAAATCACTAGGTATGCTGCCGCCCCTTCAAGTCCTTTAATACCTGAGGATGATTTCGGAATGAAGGGGGGGGAATTTTCTTCCGAAGGGGGGTTAACTGTTACTGAAATGCCCCCCCCGGGAAATTACGGGGCAGGATTTTTTGCCTTATCGTCAAAGGTACCTGATGTAATTTTAAGGAGACTAATTTGGCACAAAAGTACCTTACCCACAAAGTAAATTCTTCAGCGAGGAAGAGGGTAAGATCTGAATTTGTGATTTTCTTTTCACTTTGGGTAGTCTGTGACTACGAAAACCCCCCACAGCCTTTTTTAAAGGGTTTCACGGTGAAGCCCCATGGACTAGATGATCCCCCACAAAAAACCAGGTTCAAAAAGAAGTTATTTCCCGCGAAGTAGCTTGTTTTTTCAGGTTAGTCGTAGGGGGGGGTTTTTAATTGGTTTTAGATTTTCCCACAAAACAATGGAACCTAACGTACATTTTTTGGAATCAAAAAAATTTGGATAGACTGTAGAAGCTCAGTTAAATTGGTTGCTTGTATTTCAGAAAAATCCAGCCATTAAAGGGTAGGACCTTGAGGAGGACAAATTTGAAAGTTTAGTATTAATTTAAGTAGATGCAAAGAGTAGAGTCGTCCTCAGAGGTAGAGGACAAGGTCTTACTGGGACTTTATTGGTGTATGAAAGGCCCTTGATTTATTATGTGGTAAGTTTTTTTTTTTGAGGTCTTACAATGGGAGCTACCACAAATTTTTAAATCAAAAATCTACAAATTTTGCAAGGCCCCGAAACTTTTTTAAAGGGTTGGGGGCCCAATATTTTCCTGCACCAACCCCTTTGCCCCTGGATGGAAGGAGCGGAATTGCACTTTTGTCAACCTTGTTTCATTTACTTTAGTTTTTAGGAGCCGGGCCCAAACTCACGTGCCCCTGAAACCCTTTGAAGGGGGGTTTGGAGTGCTGAGCTTAGTCTTTCCCCCATCCACCCTTCTTTGAGCACCGAAGGGACCTCGTACTTGTGCCCAAAGATCAGCAAACGGGCTACCCCGTAGACTCTTGCACCCTTCCCGTACGGAAAAAAGCAACAATGGGAGAGTTCTCCCCCTTTGTCGGAAAATGCATGCAAAAAATTTATATTGTTTTTAATGTTTTGGTGGAAACTTTCCCCCGGGGCCCTTTTGGGTGAGGGTGATAGGCAGTGGATAAGTTGTGAAATCCTAACCCAGTTAATATTCCTAAATGCTTTGGCGTGAATTAGTACCTTGATACTTGTAAGTTTTAGGAAGCCCAAAACAAGAAATGAATTTTGTTAAGCTTTGAGAATATTTTTGTTTGTACTGCATGGGGTCGCTTTCAATATTGGTTACTTTATCCATAATTGTAAATAAATACTGATTTCCGACTTTATTAGGTGTGGACCTACACAATCATAATTAAATCTGCAAAGGTTTTCCCTCAAGGTAGGGTTTGGAGAGGTGCGGTTTAATAGAATGTCCAGGTTTTTTCCCAATTGCGACATTTCGGCAACACCCAAAATGATTTTCACATCTTTTTTAATGTTGGCCCAATAAAATTTTTTTGTGTTCTATACAGGTTTTTTTAATTCCAATGACCCCCTGATGACTATTATGAATTTTTTAATATTAGGTTATACTTGGTTTGGGAACCCTAACCTGTGAAAAATTCCGGCCCCCTTTTCTCCTTTCCGTCTCAGGATACCAAAATAATCATTTTTAACTTCATATTGATGGTACCCAAAAGGGGGTTTTTCCCATGGCTGCCTCAAAAGTGAATTTTAAACGAAGGGGCTTCCCTTTTCCTCCCCGGAAAAACATCCCCCGGGCATGGAAACAGAGACATCTGGGGAATCCGCAACCCGGGAAGGAAGGCTTGATCGGGGTCTGTTCACTTTATTACGAGATGGGGTTGTTCATAAAAAAAGTGGCTTTCCGAGATCGGAGTCGTCCAAGGAAGGTCAACATTTCCCCCCAAAAACCCCTTGGGGTGTTGCCCGAGTTAGGCCAACACTGGGAAGCATTTAATCATTATAGGGTTTAGGACACGAAGAACAGTAGTAAGTTTTACCCCGTAATAACTGGATTTTTTTGGGAAAAACCTTTTTAGTACCTACAGTCAAGTACCCCGTGAAAAATTTGCACTGTAATAAATTTTATGCAAAGGAACTGAATATAAGCTCCTCCGACTTCCAATAAAAAAAGGAATTCAAGGAAGTTTTTCCCGAAAAGGGGGAATATTCCCTTTTCTGACAAGTGACAATATGCTCCTATTCTAAAGTATTTACTTAGTTGGTTTGAGTTTTCCGAAGGGAAAAAAGACTTTCGCATAAAAAGGGGCCATACCTTTTTCTACTTTCTAGGGGGCCGTTATGGGTATTAGAGATTTTCCCCATGGGTTGAGGGTTTTTGGGGGAGTTTTGGGGAATGATATGACCTACTTTTTACACTGAGCAGACGAAAGGTTGCCCCTTTACTCCTGATGAGTTGAAGGGTGTCGTTCTGGCGGTGCCTTCCCGGATATTGTTGTCGAGATGCTCCTAATAGTTTTCCCCTTCCCAGGGGGACCATATGTTGAGAAAAGGGGTCACCCGGTGATTGGTTGGATTTCGTAGACCTCTCCCCCCGGTGGACTTCTTTTCCCCAAAGTTGTCGTCTCTGCTCACGCCAATGTTTAAAAGAGGAGGGACGCTGGACAAAGGGGCGGTTTGTTTCGAAGGGTTTGCCAACTGCCGTCCAATGCAGGGTTAAATCCATCCTGCAAAAGCACGAATTGGTCCCCGACCCAGCAGGTTTTCAATCAAAAAAAAATGCACCAGTCCCCAAAGTTAGAGACACCACCGTTTTACCAGTGGTAAAAGCTTTGGTTTTCGTCTCACAAAGTCCACCAGGGATTGCCAAGCGCCCCCTGTTCAATTTGAAAATCTTAAAGATTTTGTGGGGTCTGAATGCTCCCCCCAATGTGGGCTTACTACTTTAAATCAAGAATTTAGGTCAGTTAATACCGACGTAAATTCCCGTGCCTTACCCTAAGTGTAGAACCAAACCTGCCCAGTGCTGTTCCGGCCCCCCTCAAGGCTCGGCCTGATTTCGAAACTTTCGAAAAATTGCTGGTTCGGCCCCATTTAAACGGGGAACAAACTGTCGCTTTTTTTAAACTGAAATGTTTTCCAAAAAGCGAAAACCCGCCTCCCTTTTTCTTTTCCCTATCAAATTCTTCCCTGCGAAAGCTCTCTTTCCCCAGTTTGCTCAGATTTTATTTTTTTCCCTGAAGTGCCAACGACGCTGATTCACCCTGAGCACCCTGTCACTTACTGACCTTTTTTCCGTAGGTGTATCATCTTCCTCCCGCGGACTAGTAGTTTTTTTCCCAGTCCCCTAAAGGGAGGAGTTTGATGTGCCACTTTCTTTAATAAGATTCGCAATAAGTGAAGCAGTTTCGCAGCTGTAAGAGTGCGTTTATAGGGAATTCCAAAGGAACGGCAATTTGCCAACAAAACCCGGGAAGACCCAATTTAGGTGGTTTTTGAAAATATATGCCGACAAGGCGTTATGTTAGGTGGCATAAGTATTGTAGCCAGTACGAATACCCCCAACGAACAGTTAATTTTCGAACCGCTTTTTATGACAGTACGATTTCGAATCGCTACAAGCAAAAGCCGACGCACAAAGATTGACCCAGGAAGCGAGCCACTGAAAAAAGTGTAGGCTGTTGAACATCACACAAAAGAAAGGTGATATAAGCAATGCACCAAAATTTGTAAGCGAAGCGAAACAGCGTACCAATGTTCCTGCTACAAACTTCCCCCAAATCAACCCTTTCTCTAATCCAGCCCCTCGGCAGGTACCCATTACAACCTAGGATTTCAAATGGCCCGTTATCCCCGGTGTATGGGAGGGAAAAAACCAGAGAAAAAGTTTAACTTAATTATCCTTTTACCCTTATAACAGGGAATATTAACTAGTACAGGGTAAAAATAGTGCACTCCCGGTAAGCAAGGAAAATAGAAGCCAAAGATGAGACCCTGCTTCAAACCGCTCTAGAGTGGGAAAGACAGGGCAAAGGGAGAGCGGTTTTCCCCATAACCCCTGCGATTGTCATCCCCCCTTTTTATTGGCTAGAACCCGGTCACTAGTTTAAAGATGGGGCCCCTCATCAACTTTTGAACCTGGTTTGCTGGTTGGGGGGGGATGCCTGTAAAAAGAGGGTGTGCCCGCGCCAATAAAGGTTACGTACTCTTTTCATGCCACAGGACAATCAGTACTGGAACAATACAGTGCTGGGGCAATACAGTGCTGTACAAAACATGATGGAAAAGTACGTGATGGTAAAACAGGCGGTAAATACAGGATGGAACAATACAGTGATGGTCATTTAAGGGCTGGAAAATACATGACTGGTCAAAACGTGACTGGAAAATACATTTATGGAACAATCGGACTGGAAAATACGTGATGGCAAAAAGCGGAAAATACGTGATGGGGTACAGGATGGCAAACCGTGACGGTACTACAGGCGGTACTACGTGACTGGAACAATACAGTGATGGTACAAAAAGTGTGGAACAATCAGTGACTGGAAAAACGTGCTGGCAATCATGATGGCAAAAATGATGGTACAATCAGTGACTGGAAAAATTAAGTGACTGGTACAGTCAGTGAGGAACAATCGTGACTGGGACAAAACAGTCTAGAAAAAATACAGTGACTGGGAGCAATACAGGGGCTGGGCATACGTGACTGGAACAATCGTGCTGGAAAAACATGACTGGTAAAAAAACAGCGAGGAAAATACAGTACTGGAAACTACGTATGGTCTACAGCGGAACAATACTGACGGAACAATAAGTACTGGAGCAATACAGTGCTGGCTACTTGGGTGGGAAAAAATCAGTGATGGTACAAACAGTGATGGAAAAATCGTGACGGAACAATACAGTGACTGGGAAAAATAAAGGGCTGGTACAATCAGTGACTGGAAAAAAACAGTGGGCTGGACAGTACGTGACGAACAAACAGGGGCTGGTAAATACGTGACTGGAACAAAACGTGACGGAGAATACGGAGGAGCAATACAGTGATGGAACAAACAGTAACTGGAAAAATACAGTGGGAAAAATACGTGACTGGGAACAATACATGACTGGAAAAATCAGTCCTGAAAAATCTCCTGGACAATACGGCTGGAAAAAAACGTGATGGTACAGTACAGGCTGGCAAAACGTCTGGTACAATACGTGACGGAACAATACGTGGGCTGGAACAAAACGTGACTGGGACAAAACAGTGCGGAAAAATACATGGGCTGGAAAAAAATCAACGGGGAAATACAGTGCTGGAAAAATACGTGACGGACAATACAGTGATGGAACAAACGTGCTGGTACAATACATTGACTGGAACAATTGTGACTGGTACAAAACGTGCTGGTACAAAACGTGCTGGAAAAATCAGTGACTGGTACAATACAGGATGGAACAATACGTGACTGGGCAAACAGTGACGGAACAATACAGTGACGGTACAAAACAGTGATGGGAAAAATCCCGGACGGAACAAAACAGGGTGGAACAATACGTATGGGACAAACGTGACGGAACAATACGTACTGGAAAAAAATATTGAATTGATTGGAGCCACACAGTGTCTGGAACAATACAGTGACGAGCAATATAGTGACTGGAACATTACAGTGATTGGAACAATACAGTGACTGGAACAATTCAGTGAATGGAACAATTCAGTGAATGGAAAAATACAGTGGCTGGTACAATACAGTGACTGGAACAATACAATGACTGGAACAATACAATGACTGGAACACTACAATGACTGGAACAATGCAGTGACTGAAACATACAGTGACTGGGACAGTACAGTGACATGGAACAATACAGTGACTAGAACAATACAGTGACTGGAACAATACAATGACTGGGACAGTACAGTGACTGGAACACTACAATGACTGCAACAATACAGTGACTGGAACAATACAGTGACTGAGACAGTACAGTGACTGGAACACTACAATGACTGGAACAATACAGTGACTGGAACAATACAGTGACTGGGACAGTACAGTGACTGGAACGCTACAATGACTGGAACAATACAGTGACTGGAACAATACAGTGGGACAGTACAGTGACTGGAACAGTACAGTGACTGGAACAATACAGTGACTGGAACAATACAGTGACTGGATCAATACACCAATAACCAGCAGCTTATGGTCCGACTTGGATCATTATAAGTCACCAGTGTGACTTGAATCATTATAAGTCACCAGTGTGACTTGAATCATTATAAGTCACCATTGTGACTTGAATCATTATAAGTCACCAGTGTGACTTGGATCATTACAAGTCAACATTGTGACTTGGATCATTACAAGTCACCAGTGTGACTTGGATCATTACAAGTCACCAGTGTGACTTGGATCATTACAAGTCACCAGTGCGACTTGAATCATTATAAGTCACAAGTGTGACTTGGATCATTACAAGTCACCAGTGTGACTTGGATCATTAAATACCAGTGTGCTTGGTCATTTAAAATCCCAGTGGACTTGGATCATTACAGTACCGTTGACTTTTATCATTACAAGTCACCGTGGAATTGGAATATTATAATACCAGGTGACTTGAAAAATTTTCAAGTCACCGTTGGGCTTTGACATTTTAATCACCAGTGTGATTTAATCTTTATTTAATCACCAGGTGATTGGTCTTACAAGTCACCGGCGCTTGGTCATTACAAGTCACCAGTGTGATTGGTCATTACAATCACCATGTGCTTGGATCATTTCAAGTCCCAGTGTGACTTGGATCTTCAAGTCACCAGTGTGATTTAAAAAATTTTTAAGTCCCAGTGTGACTTGGGGTCATTACGGTCCCAGTGCGCTTGGATCATTACAAAATCACCCGTGTGACTTGGATCATTACAAACACCATTGCTTGAAAAAATTATAATCACCAGTGTGACTTGGATCATTACGGTCACAGTCGACTGGATCATTTAAGTCACCAGTGTGACTTGAATCATTTAATCACCAGTGTACTTTGGGTCATTACGGTCACCGGGGACTTGGATCATTACAAATCCCATTTTTGACTTTGATCATTACAAGTCCCCGTGTGACTTGGATCATTACAATCACCGGTGACTTTGGTCATTACAAGTCACCCGGTGACTTGGATCATTACAAGTCACCATGTGAATTGGGTCATTACAAGTCACCCGTGGCTTGGGTCTTACAAATCACCATGTGCTTGGATATTACAAGTCCCAGTGTGATTGGTCATTACAAGTCCCAGTGTGACTTGGGGTCATTTAAATCACCAGTGTGACTTTGGGTCATTACAGTCCCATGTGATTGGATCATTAAAAGTCCCGGTGACTTGGATCATTACAAGCCCAGTGTGACTTGGGGTCATTACAAGTCACCCCGTGTGACTTGGATCATTACAAGTCACCAGTGTGACTTTGGGTCATTACAGTTACCCGTGTACTTGGGGTATTTAATCACCCTTTTGACTTGGTCATTTAAAGGGCCCAGTGCGTTGGATCATTTAAAATCCATTGACTTGGATCTTTTCAAGTCACCCAGTGTTACTTGGGTCATTACAAGTCACCAGTGTGCTTGGTCTTTTCAAGTCACCATGCGATTGGATCATTAAATCACCAGTGTGCTTTGGATCATTACAATCACCAGTGCGCTTGGATCATTACAAGTCACCGTGTGACTTGGATTTCAAGTCCCCTGTACTTGGATTCTTAAAGTCCCAGTGCGACCCGCAAATGACCAAGCCGGACCCAAAGTCGTTATAATCTTTTCTCTCCTTGCTGGTTATTTGTGTTATTATTTTATTATTATTATTTTTATTTTTTATTTTTATTGTTTTGTTTATTTATTATTATTATTATTTTTTTTTATTATTATTTTTATTATTATCACATTATCATTATTTTTTTTATTTTTATTAATTTTTTTTTTAAAATTATTATTATTTTTATTATTTATTAATTATTATTTTTATTTTATTATTATTTTTATTATTATTATTTTAATTTTTATTATTTTATTTTTATTATTATTATTATTATTATATTATTATTTTTTTTATTATTATTTTTAAATTATTTTATTATTTTTATTTTATTATTATTAATTTTTATTATTATTTTTTTTTTAAAATTATTATTTTTTATTCTTTTTTATTTTATTATTATTTTTATTTTTAAATTTATTTTTTTTATTATTATTATTTTTTTTTTTATTATTATTATTTTTTATTATTATATTATTTATTATTTTTATTTTTATTATTATTTTATTATTAATTTTATTATTTTTTTATTATTATTATTATTTATCATTTTTATTTTTTATTTTATTTTTAAATTTTTAATTTTTTTTATTATTTTATTATTACCCATTATTTTTTTTTATTTTATTATTTTATTATTTTTATTATTAAAATTATTTTTTTTTTTTATTATTATTATTAATTATCATTTTTTTTATTATATTATTATTATTTTTATTATTTTTTTTTTTATTTTTTTATTTTTATTATTTTTATTTTTTTTATTATTTTATTTTATTTTTTGTTATTATTTTTATTATTATAATTATTTATTATTTTTTTTAAATTAATTATTTTTATTATTATTTTTAAAAAAATTTTTAAATTATTATTATTTTTTATTATTTTTATCATTTTATTTTATTACATTATTATTATTTTTATTATTATTATTATTTTTATTATTTTTATTATTATTAATGTTATTTTTGGTTTTTTATTATACCCCACACCAATGTGGACCAATTTGGGAAATTTATAAGTAAAAAGGGCGGGGCCCAGGGCTATGACTCAAACCCCGCAACCACAAAAAAGGTGATTTAAAAAATGTGAGTACAAAACACAACACCCCACCACCCACACAACACACACACCCCCACACACACACCCCTCAAAAACCCCACCCCACACACCACCCCCCACCCACACACCACACAACAACAACACACACCCCAAACACACACCCCCACACCCCACACACAAAAACCCCAAAACCACAACACAACCCCCCACACACAACACACCACCACACACCAACAAAACAAACACCCCACACACCCCACACACACAACACAAAAAACAAAACCACACACCCACACCACAACCACACCCCAAACACACAAACACTAAACACACACCACCCAAAACCACCACACACAACCACACAACACACACACACAAAACACAAAACACACACACACACACACACGCAAAACACAACCCCCACCCCAACACCCCCCGACCCCCACACACAACACACACAAACACACAAAACCCCACACACAAAAACACCACACCACCACAACACCAACCCCACACACCACACACGCACACACCCCACACACACCCCACGCCCCCACCCCACACTCACACACCCCACCCCAAACCCAAAACACACACACACCCCACCACAAGTCACACAAAAAACCCCCACACACACACACCCACACACAACAAAACACAAAACAACACACAACAAAACACACACACACACACACCAAACCTGCCAAATGAAAAGTCATGATGTTTGGGGGAAAGGGCAAAAAAGGACCGCGGACCCCAATATAGTTTAGTTGGCCAAAGCCTGCAAACCTCCCCAAAGGGAAAAAGGGTTTGGGGGTGAGTTTAAACCAAAGCATTTTCCTGAGGCCCCACATAAAACAAAATAACTGCTGCAGATCGGGGGGCCTGGAAAACCCTACGGATGGGCTTTCCCAAATTACCTAAAGAAAGGATTCGTTTTTAAGGGGCTCTGTTTTAAATCTACGTCGGGCCCATACTGGAGTATGCAGCCCCTTTTTGGAACCCCACACCTAGTCAAGCACGTCAAGAAATTAGAAAAAGTGCAAAGGTTTGCAACAAGACTAGTCCAGAGCTAGGGGGAAATTGTCCCCCGAAGAAAAGGTTTTAGGGAAATCGGGCCCGACGCACTGGGGGGGACCCGGAGGGTCCGGGGGGACATGATAAAAAGACATATAAAATACTGCGCGGAAAAGACCCAAAGGGGGACAAAGACGGGTTTTTCCAGAGAAAGGGAAAGGGCACACGAGGTCACAATTTTGGAAGTTGAAGCTCGTGAATCAAAGGGATTTAGGAAGTTTTTTCGGTTCCCCAAAAGTTTTTAAAGGGCCCGGGAAAAGCCTAGAAAGTGACGTAGTGGAAAGGGGAGGCCCTCCTAGTTTTTTTAAAGGGGAGGTATGATAGAGCTAAAGGGGCAGGGAGAGAGGGACCTTGTAAGGAATCAGCGAAGAAAGGGGGGCCAGGGGGGCTGTGAAATTCGACCCCCGCACCACAAAAAAGGTGGGGTTCAATAGTGAGTACACACCCCCCCACACACATACACCCTTCATACACAACACACACACACGACACACCACAAAACCCCACACACACACACACACACACCCACACACACACACCCACACCCCACCCACCACCCTCAAAAAGGGGACAGAAACGAAACATTAAACTCAGGGCCGTGTCCTGGATGGTTTTAAAGTCTTTGGGGAAGTCTTGAGGAGGAGAGTGGTGGGAAAATTGGAAAGAAACAAACTTTTTAATCGGGCAACCGCACGGGGTTTTTGGGGGGGAAAAAAACCTGTGTCACAAAACCCCACTGGGGGGTTTTTGACAAGGGGACAGAAGGAAGAACAAGAGGGATGGGGGCGATAGGGCTGCATACTCTTGGACTGCCCCAAAAAGGCTTCAACCCCAGGTTATCACAAGAAGTTAAAGCCGGGGTAGGGGATCAGGCACCCCATAACAGGAAAGGGGACTGAGTGGATCGAGAATATTGAAAAGGGGGGGGGGAACAACGATTTATGGTTTCGTGACGAAGGGGGTGGCAGAGTGGGCGCCTGTGACAAGCGGGGGGTCCACAAGGGTCAGTCCTAGGACCTGTTTCTGTTTTTTTGTATTTTTTATCTTTCTCCGGGCCCGCGTTCCAGGGAAATACAGATCAAGGGGCCTTTTTAAAACCCTTCCCCGTAATTTAGGGTTTCCTTTTTTCGCATTTGGGGTGCCCCTGAAAAAGTTCTTTGTAACCCCTTTTCCCGGTCTGCAATGTCCCAAGGGCCCTTTAAGGGGGTCGTTAGGTTTACAGCGTATTCCAGTCTTGAGGGGAAAAAAGCGATTTTAAAAGAATTTATCAAAGGGCTTGGGTCCCCCAGTTTTCAAGGTTCTAAAATCCATCCTTATCCCTTTTTTCCCAGCAGGGTGGGTTTTATTTCATTTTCTGTGGTCTTTGAAGGCGGATTCATCTGACATTTATCCCCTCCAAAAGGGCCCCTTGATCTCATGTAGTGGGAAAAACCCTTTTAAACCCCCATTTAAAAGGGTAAAGACAAAAACATGGGTTTAAAAATTTGTCATTTAAAATAATTTTTGGTTTTTTTGTTTGGACGGGTAAAATTGTACAGTTATCAAAACTTGGGGGTAACTTTTCTAGGTAAACCCCGAAAAGTTACACAAAAATGACTTATTTTCCCCTGAGGTACTTGTAAAGATAAAGACTCTCCCGGGACAGTGAAAAAAAATCTGCAAACCCAATTTTTCGCAATTGAAGAGCAAAAGGCATTTTTTGATCAGGTGATTGGAAACCTGGGTGGTGCCTCCCTTCCCGGGGACTATAAAAAAAAAACACCTCCGGCACTAACCCCGGGGGCCTTCTGCTCCTGAAAAACCCAAAATTTCTGTGTGCTGCGCTGCTTTTTTGTTGAGAAATAAAAAGCCCCTCTGGCACCAGGTATAAATGAACTCCTGGACCTTTAACCTCCCACCCCCAACATGCCCAAATACCCCCTAACAAACGTTAAAACAAAAAAAGGTTTATAGGGGTGTTGTGTGCCCGGTTGGCCTGTGGCTTTTTGTACTGGTTGAGTGAGTGGTGTTTACATGGCACGTGTGTTTACTCCCTGCTGTAATTAGCCCCTTACTTTCTAACCCACACTTCCCTTTCCCTTTCCACTTTAGGGGCTTTCCCCCAAGGAGGGCCCATCAACCCCTCTCCCGACGCCTGCCTCTGGCCTCGGGTTCACTTTTAAATTTAACAGTTTTGGTTTCTTGTTTTTATTCGTCAGGAAACAGGCCCGTGTTTCCTCATACGGGAACTGAGTTTCATGATAACCCGCCAAATGGAGGGTTTTGGTGTGTGAGTGAGGGCCTTTCCCTGGCTTCCCAGTCTCACCATCTTGTTAAGGGAGACACATATGCAAAAGTTTGGGATTTTTTATTATGAAACTTTCGCCTACACAGTAGGTTCTTCAGTTTAAATTTAAAAAATAAAAAAAAAAAAAAAGTTGATTGAGCAGAAGATTTCTTGAAGACATGTAATCAGCCCAAACACCCCTTTAAAATTTTGAGGGGGGTCGTCCCTCAGTCTGGGGAAAGCAAAGTTTTCCTTGTTTCCTTTCTTGGAAAAAAATGCTCTTCTCCCGATGTGGGACTGACCCCTCAAAACTTAAGGGTGATGGAATGATTACATCGTCTTTAAGTATTTTCTGCTTCTATCAAATTTTCGTACTTGACTGAGAACCCTTTATGGGGTAGGCGAAACGTTTCATTTTAAAGATACCTAACTGTTGATATGTGTCTTCCCTAAAAACCTGTCGGTATTTTATACCATTTTAATGTTCAATTCTTCACCATTTTTCACTCTTTGACAAATATTCTATAAAATCTTTTACTTTATGTCAGAAAATCATTATAATTTCTGAGTAAATTATTTTAAAATCGCCAAATAATCTAAGTCATAGATACAGTTATTAATTTATTTTTTGACAATTTTTGTTTAAATAAAGTGAAAAACATCGAAATATGTTTAAAAAATATTCAAAATAAAGATAATTTTCTTTTAATATAAAAATAAAAAAAAAGAACTGAATATTTCATTGAGTGACGATCCCAGGAAGGTATCCCCGTCTTGCACCAAACCCCAGCCTCCTCTACCCTAATACTCACAACAGCAATAGTTCAGAGTGCAACATAAGTGGTAAATAAAGTACAACATTACTGATGAAGGTATGAAGCCGATTGATGATTTATTCAGAAATTACCACATGAAGGTAAACTCCCCGGTAAAAACAGTGATTAAACTTTAGGAAAATAATCTGTAGTCATGTAGGTACTGTAGTACATGTAGGTCCACTGTATACATGTAGGTACACTGTGGTACATGTAGGGACAAATGTAAATACATGTAGGTACACTGTGGTACATGTAGGTACACTGTAGACAGTAGGTTCAAATGTAGTACATGTAGGTACACTGTAGTACTGTAGGTACAATGTATACATGTAGGTACACTGTACTACATGTTTGGTACACTGTGGTACATTAGGTACACTGTAGTACATGTAGGTACACTGTAGTACATGTGGTACACTGTAGTACATGTAGGTACACTGTAGTACATGTAGGGACATGTAGTACATGTGGTACACTGTAGTACATGTAGGTACACTGTAGTACATGTAGGTACACTGTAGTACATGTAGGTACACTGTATACCCTGTAGGTACACTGTGGTTTCATGTAGGTACCTGTAGTACATGTAGGTAACACTGTAGTACATGTAGGTACACTGTAGTACATGTAGGTAAAACTGTAGTACATGTAGGTACACTGTAGTACATGTAGGTACACTGTAGTACATGTAGGTACACTGTAGTACATGTAGGTACACTGTAGTACATGTAGGTACACTGTGTAAAATGTAGGTACACTGTAGTACATTGTAGGTACACTGTAGTACATGTAGGTTACACGTAGTTCAGAGGGACACGATACATGTAGGTAAACTTTTTACCCAAAACC
>NC_069455.1:10495637-10500637 GCF_026875155.1 Cherax quadricarinatus
AAGAAAATACTGCCTAATCTGTGACTTTACCAAGTTTTCAGCTTTCACTTGTGACTTCTTGTTGCTGTGACCCCTTGTTGCTGTGACCCTTGTTGCTGTGACCCCTTGTTGCTGTGGCCCCTTGTTGCTGTGACCCCTTGTTTTTGGGGACCCCTTGTTGCTGTGACCCCTTGTTGCTGTGACCCCTTGTTGCTGTGACCCCTTGTTGCTGTGACCCCTTGTTGCTGTGACCCCTTTTTGTGTGACCCCTTGTTGCTGTGACCCCTTGTTGCGTGACCCATTGTTGCTGTGACCCTTGTTGCTGTGACCCCTTGTTGCTGTGACCCCTTTTTGCTGTGACCCCTTGTTGTTGCATCCCATCTGAGAAACATCCTGTCAATTTTTCTCGCTTTTGTATATGTTGTTATCACGCTTCCTCTTCCTTATCCCTCCTGTCCCCAGTGATGAGTTCCCTAAACCTCTCCTCGCAGAATATACCCCTTAGCTCAGGGACGAGTCTATTCCAAAACCTTTGCACTTTCTCTAGTTTCTTGACGTGTTTAATCAGGTGTGGGTTCCACACTGGTGCTGCATACTCCAATAGGGGCCCTGATGACACGGTGTACAGTGTCGTGAATGATTCCTTACTTAGATGTAAAAAAACGCTATTCTCAGGCTTGCCAGGGGCCCATGTGCAGCAGGATTTATTGACTGATGTGCGCCTCGGGAGATGTGCTCAGTGTGATGTTTCACCCCCATGATTCTTTTCCTTGAGTGAGGTTTACAGCCTCTGACCTCTTATGCGAAACTCTGTCGCGGTCTCCTTTGTCTGTGTTTGTCGCCTGTGTGTGTATATGTATCTGTGTCTGTCTGTCTGTGTGTAGGGCGCGAACGCGCGCGCGCGCTTTGTGTGTGTGTGGGGTGTGTGTGTGTGTGAAGAAGGAGATCGATCCTATATCGCATGGCGGCTGTGTTGCGTCACCCACACGCACTTTATGTACGCTAGATGTCGAACCCCCCCCCTATCTCTATTACCTGATGCCAACAAATATGCTAGGGGTGGGGAGGGATGAGAGGACTGGTAGGGGGAGAGGGGAGGGGTTTTGTGGGGGGGGAGTGAAGCTGAGGGGTTATATAAGGGGTAGGTCACACACACACACACACAAGTGTGTTAATGTTTGCTAGAGAATTAATCAGAAGAGAATATTGATGGTAAGTAGCGATGGAAGGTGTTAGTGAGGTAGGAGTACCCATGTTACTGCCAGTAGTCAACATTACATTCACTACCACCTACATACACACCTTCAAGACGAGGTATGAGAAGCTTTTTAGACTGTTTGGGTATTAAGTGTAAGGGCCAAGATCTAGACCTGCCACCAGCAACTGATGTAGGTAATTATGCAAGTACACACACACACATACACACACACGGAGGCCAGGAGCTTAGTCTCGACCCTTGAAACCACAATTAGGTGAGTACACATCCTGGCCTGCAGCTGTGATTCGACCCCTACAAACGAAAATAGGTGAGTACACATGCAAGCACACATACGCATATACGCATAGTGGGGTACCATCCGTGTTACCTTACATACCGATGATTACAATGCGTACACAGACGCCCACGAAAACGTTCCCCTTTAGTACACATGAGAGGGAGTCCAGTATTGACATTATCCCCACGTTGTTCCAAGTGTACACATGACTCTCTACCACAACTACCACTACTACCACCACTACCTTTAGTCCTTCCATGTGTACACATGACTCTACCGCAACTACCACTACTACCACCAATTGCCATCAGTCCTTCCATGTGTACACATGACTCTGTACCACATCACCACTACTACCACCACTACTACCACCTCTGCTATACTACCACCTCTGCTACTACTTTCCACCCCTGCTAATACTACCACCACTACTATCACCTCTGCTGCCAATACTTTCTACTACTACTACCACTTCTACCACAACTACTACCACCACTACCATCAGTCCTTCCATGTGTACACATTAAACTCTTTCTAAGGGGGATACCAAAAGACCCCTTGGTTGTCTTTTTAAGACCCCTGGTTGTCTTTAAGACCCCTGGTTGTCTTTAAGACCCCTGGTTGTCTTAAAACCCCTGGGTGTCTTTAAGACCCCTGGGTTGTCTTTAAGACCCCTGGTTGTCTTTAAGACCCCTGGTTGTTTTTAAGACCCCTGGTTGTCTTTAAGACCCCTGGTTGTCTTTAAGACCCTGGTTGTCTTTAAGACCCCTGGTTTTTCTTTAAGACCCCTGGCTGTCTTCAAGACCCCTGACTGTCTTCAAGACCCCTGAATGTCTTAAAGGGACCATTGGTTGTCTTTAAGACCCCTGGCTGTCTTCAAGCCCCTTTGGGTTTTGCTTTAGACCCCTGGCTGTCTTCAAGACCATTGGTTGTCTTTAAGACCCCTGGCTGTCTTCAAGCCCCTTTGGGTTTTATCTTTAAGACCCCTGGCTGTCTTCAAGACCCTTGGTTATCTTTAAGACCCCTGGCTGTCTTCAAGCCCCTTGGTTATCTTTAAGACCCCTGGCTGTCTTCAAGACCCTTGGTTATCTTTAAGACCCCTGGCTGTCTTCAAGACCCTTGGTTATCTTAAGCCCCCTGGCTGTCTTCAAGCCCCTTGGTTATCTTCAAGACCCCTGGCTGTCTTCAAGACCCTTGGTTATCTTCAAGCCCCCTGGCTGTCTTCAAGCCCCTTTGGGTTTATTTTTTAAGACCCCTGGCCTGTCTTCAAGACCCTTGGTTATTTTTAAAGACCCCTGGCTGTCTTCAAGCCCCTTTGGGTTATTTTTAAGCCCCCTGGCTGTCTTCAAGACCCTGGTTATCTTTAAGACCCCTGGCTGTCTTCAAGACCTTGGTTATCTTTAAGACCCCTGGCTGTCTTCAAGACCCTTGGTTATCTTTAAACCCCCCTGGCTGTCTTCAAGACCCTTGGTTTTCTTCAAGCCCCCCTGGCTTTTTAAAGACCCTTGGTTATCTTAAAAGACCCCCTGGCTGTCTTCAAGCCCCTTGGGGTTATCTTTAAGACCCCTGGCTGTCTTCAAGACCCTTGGTTATTTTCAAGACCCCTGGCTGTCTTCAAGACCCTTGGTTATCTTTAAGCCCCCTGGCTGTCTTCAAGACCCTTGGTTACTTCAAGACCCCTGGCTGTCTTCAAGACCCTTGGTTATCTTCAAGACCCCTGGCTGTCTTCAAGCCCCTTTGGTTATCTTCAAGACCCCTGGCTGTCTTCAAGCCCCTTGGTTATCTTCAAAAACCCCGGGCTGTCTTCAAGCCCCCTGGCTGTCTTAAAGACCCTTGGTTATCTTCAAGACCCCTGGCGGGTCTTCAAGACCCCTGGCTGTCTTCAAGACCCTTGGTTTTTCTTCAAGACCCCTGGCTGTCTTCAAGACCCCTGGCTGTCTTCAAGACCCTTGGTTATCTTTAAGACCCCTGGCTGTCTTCAAGACCCTGGCTGTTTTCAAGACCCCTGGCTGTCTTCAAGACCCTTGGTTATCTTTAAGACCCTTGGTTATCTTCAAGACCCCTGGCTGTCTTCAAGACCCCTGGCTGTCTTCAAGACCCTTGGTTATCTTTAAGACCCCTGGCTGTCTTCAAGATCCTTGGTTATCTTCAAGACCCCTGGCTGTCTTCAAGACCCCTGGCTGTCTTCAAGACCCTTGGTTATCTTCAAGAACCCCTGGCTGTCTTCAAGACCCTTGGTTATCTTAAAGGGACCCCTGGCTGTCTTCAAGACCCTTGGTTATCTTCAAGCCCCCTGGCTGTCTTCAAGACCCTTGGTTATCTTCAAGACCCCTGGCTGTCTTCAAGCCCCTTTGGGTTATCTTCAAGACCCCTGGCTGTCTTCAAGACCCTTGGTTATCTTCAAGACCCCTGGCTGTCTTCAAGACCCTTGGTTATCTTCAAGACCCCTGGCTGTCTTCAAGACCCTTGGTTATCTTCAAGACCCCTGGCTGTCTTCAAGACCTTGGTTATCTTCAAGACCCCTGGCTGTCTTCAAGACCCTTGGTTATCTTCAAGACCCCTGGCTGTCTTCAACTGTCTTCACTGAACAAGAGGAACAAGTACAGGCTGCTGCAGGGCAATAAACAAGAACAACAAGTACAGGCTGCTGCAGGCTGCTGAACAAGAGGAACAAGTACAGGCTGCTGCAGTCACTGAACAAGAACAACAAGTACAGGCTGATGCAGGTCACTGAAGAACAAGACAGGCAGCTGCAGGTCATGACCCAAGACAACACTACAGGCTGCTGCAGGTAAACTGAGCAAGAACAACACGTACAGGCTGCTGCGGTCACTGAGCCAAGAACAACAATACAGGCTGCTGCAAGGCCCAGGTGAACAAGAGCAACACGACAGGCTGCTGCAGGTCACTGAGCAAGAACAACAAGTACAGGCTGCTGTAGGCCCACTGAACAAGAACAAGTACAGGCTGCTTCCAGGTCACCAAACCCAAGAACAAAGAATTACGGCTGCTGCAGGTCCACTGAACAAGACCCACATGTACAGGCTCCCTTGCAGTCACTGAACAAGAACACCCAAGACAGGCTGCTGCAGTCAAACAATAGGAACAAGTACTGGCTGCTGCAGGTCACTGAACAAGAGCAACAGTACAGGCTGCTGCAAGCCACTAAACAAGAACAACAAGTACAAGCTGCTGCAGGTCACTAAACAAGAAAACAAGTACAGGCTGCTGCATGTCAAGAACAAGAAGAACAAGTACAGGCTGCTGCAGGTCACTGAACAAGAAAACAAGTACAGGCTGCTGCAGGTCACTGAACAAGAAAAAAAGTACAGGCTGCTCCCAGGTCACTGAACAAGAAGAACAAGTACAGGCTGCTGCAGGTCACTGAACAAGAGGAACAAGTACAGGCTTCTGCAGGTCACTGAACAAGAACAACAAGTATAGGCTGCTGCAGGTCACTGAATAAGAGGAACAGTGCAGGCTGCTGCAGGTCACTGAACAAAAAAACAAGTACAGGCTGCTGCA
>NC_069455.1:10505637-10643137 GCF_026875155.1 Cherax quadricarinatus
AATTAATTTGGCTGTGGTCATGTAGTTGGTTAATGTGGATGCTGCTCTAAGTGCAGTGTTGTTAATAAGCCAGGTGGGTTGACCTGACCTTGCTAAGTTCCTTCTCTCAATACCTTGACCTGCCTTTTCACTTTCACTGTTCCTACTCAGTGTTAATACTTCAGGTCCCTCCCATATGTTTTGCACAGTATGTGTGAAACATTGTGACTAAGCCAGGGGGAAACAAAGCCAGGGAGGGAATTATTCCAGAGGAATTCAAATCCAGGGGTTTTCCCTGGGGAAAAAGACAGGCTTAATAGACAAGATGTGGCTTAAAATGCTTCTCGACGGAGCCAAACATCCAGAGTGTGGCTTATCTGTTAACATCCTACATGTGTAACTTATCAACCTCCCACATATGTAACTTATCAACCTCCCACATATGTAACTTATCAACCTCCCACACGTGTAACTTATCAACCTCCCACATGTGTAACTTATGAACCTCCCACATATGTAACTTATCAACCTCCCACACGTGTAACTCCGTACCTGTGCCACCAGTCAATCAGACAACTAAGAAATGGTAGTTTTAACCTTGACAACATAACTTACTGTTGTGGACCAGGAGGAAGAGGAAGAGAAGGAGGAAGGGGAGCAAGAGGAGCAGGAGGAGGAAGACGAGGAGGAGGAGGAGGAAGGGGAAGAAGAAGAAGAGGAGGAGTGACACATGTTTCTCTGAGAGATAAAGTTCTGGTGGTAAACAACTCAGGTTGATCTGTCTGGACTCACGAAAGGGAAATTTCTGTGGCTAGTTTGGTAAGATAGAGGTCAGTAGGGATGGATAGTGTCTGTGAGAGGTCAGTAGGGATGGATAGTGTCTGTGAGAGGTCAGTAGGGATGGATAGTGTCTGTGAAAGGTCAATTGGATAGTTTCCGAGGTAGATGAGGAGGGAGGGGAGGATAGTTTCTGGGTAGGTGAGGGGGGAGGAAAGGGCCTGCCGGAGGTTAGTGACATCAACAGTCAAAATACATGCCACTAGGCTCTGTGGTACTGTTGAGCATCATCATCATCATCATCATCATCATCATCATCATCATCATCATCATCATCATCATCATCATCATCATCATCATCATCATCAGCAGCAGCAGCAGCAGCAGCAGCAGCAGTAGTATTAGTAGCAGTAGCATCATCGGCAAACTTGCTATATCGCTGTTTATTCCCTCACCTATGTCGTTTATGTATATTGCGAACAACAAAGGGTCCAACGCTGAGCCTTGTGGAACGCCACTCGTGACAGGTTCCTCACTCTGATTTCTTCCCATTTATTCAAGCTCTCTGTTGCCTATCGGTCAACCACGCCTCGGTCTAGGAGAAAAATATCCATCAGTTGCGTGTGCCGCTACCTTCTTGAAGAGTTTCCTGTATGATACTCTATCAATAATATATTCTTGAGCACCTTAGTCATGTCTCAGATCAGTCTGAATATCCGAGTCATGTCTCAGGCCAGCCTGAATACCTGAGTCATGTCTCAGGTCAGTTTGAATACCAAAATCATGTCTCAGGCCAGTCTGAATACCTGAGTCATATCGCAGGCCAGTCTGAATACCTGAGTCATGTTTCAAGCCAGTCTGAATACCTGAGTCATGTCTCAGGCCAGTCTGAATACCTGAGTCATGTCTCAGGCCAGTCTGAATACTTGAGTCATGTCTCAGGCCAGTCTAAATACCTGAGTCATGACTCAGGTCAGTCTGCATACCTGAGTCATGGTGCCATATTACTATTATGGTGCCATATTACCATTTTGGTGCTATATTACCATCATGGTGCCATATTACTATCATGGTGCCATATTACCATCATGGTGCAATATTACCATTATGGTGCCATATTACCATTATGGTGCCATATTACCATTATGGTACCATACTACCATTATGGTACCATATTACAATCATGGTGCCATATTACCATTATGGTGCCATATTACCATCATGATGCATATTACCATCATGGTGCCATATTACCATTATGGTGCCATATTACAATTATGGTGCCATATTACCATCATGATGCCATATTATCATGGTGCCATATTACCATATGGTGCCATATTACCATTATGGTGCCATATTACCATCATGGTGCCATATTACCATCATGGTGCCATATTACCATTATAGTGCCATATTACCATCATAGTGCCATATTACCATTATGGCACCATAGTACCATTATGGTGCCATATTACAATCATGGTGCCATATTACCATTATGGTGCCATATTATCATCATGGTGCCATATTACCATTATGATGCCATATTACCATCATGATGCATATTACCATCATGGTGACATATTACCATTATGGTGCCATATTATCATTATGGTGCCATATTATCATTATGGTGCCATATTACCATTATGGTGCCATATTACCATCTTGATGCCATACTATCATAGTGCCATATTACCATTATGGTGCCATATTACCATCATGATGCCGTATTATCATGGTGTCATATTACCATATGGTGCCATATTATCATTATGGTGCCATATTACCATCATGGTGCAATATTACCATCATGGTGCCATATTACCATTATAGTGCCATATTACCATCATGGTACCATATTACCATTATGGCACCATAGTACCATTATGGTGCCATATTACAATCATGGTGCCATATTACCATTATGGTGCCATATTATCATGGTGCCATATTACCAGTATGATACCATATTATCATCATGATGCATATTACCATCATGGTGCCATATTACCATTATGATGCCATATTACCATTATGGTGCCATATTACCATCTTGATGCCATACTATCATGGTGCCATATTACCATATGTGCCATATTACCATTATGGTGCCATATTACCATCATGGTGCCATATTACCATCATGGTGACATATTACCATTATAGTGCCATATTACTATCGTGGTGCCATATTACCATCATGGTGCCATGTTACCGTCATGGTGCCATATTACCATCATAGTGTCATATTACCATCATGGTGCCATATTACAATTATGGTACCATATTACCATTGGTGCCATATTACCATTATGATGCCATATTACCATTATGGTGCCATATTACCATCATGGTGCCATATTACCATTATGGTGCCATATTACCATTACGATGCCATATTACCATTATGGTGCCATATTACCATCATGGTGCCATTTTACTATTATGGTGCCATATTACCATTATGGTGCCATATTACCAATATGGTGCCAAATTACAATTATGGTGCCATATTACGATTATGGTGCAATATTACCATCATGGTGCCATATTACCATTATGGTGCCATATTACCATCATGGTGCCATATTACCATTATGGTGCCATATTACCATTATGGTGCCATATTACCATTACGGTGCCATATTACCATTATGATGCCATATTACCATTATAGTGCCAAATTACCATTATGGTGTCATATTACCATTATGATGCCATATTACCATTATGGTGCCATATTACCATTATGGTGCCATATTACCATTACGGTGCCATATTACCATTATGGTGCCATATTACCATTATGGTGCCAAATTACCATTATGGTGCCAAATTACCATTATGGTGCCATATTACCATTATGGTGCCATATTACCATTATGGTGCCATATTACCATTATGGTGTCATATTACCATTATGGTGCCATATTACCATTATGGTGCCATATTACCATTATGGTGCCATATTACCGTTACGGTGCCATATTACCATTATGGTGCCATATTACCATTATGGTGCCAAATTACCATTTATGGTGCCAAATTACCATTATGGTGCCATATTACCATTATGGTGCCATATTACCATTATGTTGCCATATTACCATTATGGTGTCATATTACCATTATGGTGCCATATTACCATTATGGTGCCATATTACCATTATGGTGCCATATTACCATTACGGTGCCATATTACCATTATGGTGCCATATTACCATTATGGTGCCAAATTACCATTATGGTGCCAAATTACCATTATGGTGCCATATTACCATTATGGTGCCATATTACCATTATGGTGTCATATTACCATTATGGTGCCAAATTACCATTATGGTGCCAAATTACCATCATGGTGCCATATTACCATTATGGTGCCATATTACCATTATGGTGCCATATTACCATTATGGTGCCATATTACCATTATGGTATGCTCCATTTAGAACAAACTTCTTGGTAATTTAATTTTGTGGAGTCGTGGAAAATATAATTTATTCCACTTTATTTTACTCTATGTTAATAAACCGTGAGTCTAGTTGTTGTTATTATTGAAGAACAGAAAGGTACAATACTGTGACTGGTACAATACAGTGACTGGAACAATACAGTGACGAACAATACAGTGACTGGTACAATACAGTGACTGGAACAATACAGTGACTGGTACAATACAGTGACTGGTACAATACAGTGACTGGAACAATACAGTGACGAACAATACAGTGACTGGTACAATACAGTGACTGGAACAATACAGTGACTGGTACAATACAGTGACTGGAACAATACAGTGACTTGTACAATAGGGACTGGTACAATACAGTGACTGGAACAATACAGTGACTGGTACAATACAGTGACTGGTACAATACAGTGACTGGTACAATACAGTGACTGGCACAATACAGTGACTGGTACAATACAGTGACTGGTACAATACAGTGACTGGAACAATACAGTGGCTGGTACAATACAGTGACTGGAACAATACAGTGACTGGTACAATACAGTGACTGGTACAATACAGTGACTGGAACAATAGTGACTGGTACAATACAGTGACTGGTACAATACAGTGACTGGAACAATACAGTGACTGGTACAATACAGTGACTGGAATAATACAGTGACTGGTACAATACAGTGACTGGAACAATACAGTGACTGGAACAATACAGTGACTGGAACAATACAGTGACTGGAACAATACAGTGACTGGAACAATACAGTGACTGGTACAATACAGTGACTGGTACAATACAGTGACTGGTACAATACAGTGACTGGAACAATACAGTGACTGGTACAATACAGTGACTGGTACAATACAGTGACTGGATATTACAACCTAGGATTTCAAATGGCCTGTTATCCCAGGTGTAATGGGAGCAAATAAACACAGTAGAAAAAGTTTAGACTTATATTATCCTTCACCAATTATAACAGCAATATGTACACTATGTACAGTGATAAATATAGTGCACTCCACGGTAAGCAAGGCAGAAATAGAAGCCACAAGATAGCAGACCGTGCTTCAACCAGCTCTAGAGTGGGAATGACAAGGGCAGACAGGAGAGCGGTATCCACATAACCTCTGCGATTGTCAATCCCACCTTCTTATTGGCTAGAACCTGGTCACTAGTTGAACGATGGGGCCCCATCATCAACTCTTAGCAACCTGGTTCGCTGGTTGGGGGAGATAGCCTGTAAATGAGGGTGTGTCCATGCGCCGAATAAAGGTTACGTACTCTTTGCATGCCACACCCCCACCCCCGAGAAGGCTCAGGATGAGGCTGCCACCTCCCAGTGGTAACCGTGCCGCCATGGCACAAAATAATGGGACCGCCTATCCTCTCCACCATCCCACTCTTAGATAGAGCTCAGCTTTCCTAGTGACCAAAAGCCAAACCCTAAACTCAGTGTGAGACAGCAGTCAGATAGGCCAACATAGGTCCAAGATACAAGCGGACGGTAGCCCGTATCCCCTCACTAAAAAAAAACCCCCACATCAGGGGATAAAAAAAAAGAGCTTGAAAGGGGGATTACCACAAATACATCCTAACCTAAATAAAATATTAAACTAGACTCTTGACAAAGAGTCTGCCAACACATTTTCTTTGCCGGCAATGTAACGAATTTTGAAGTTATAGGGCTGCAGCCTGAGCGTCCAACGCATAAGCCTTGTGTTGTGATTCTTCATGGCTTGGAGATAGACTAACGGGTTGTGATCACTGTAGACTGTGACCACCTGCGATGTCTGGCCCACATAAACATCGAAATGCTCCAAAGCCATTACCAGCGCGAGGGCTTCTTTTTCAATGGTAGAGTAAGCTCTCTGATGTGGCTGGAACTTAGCTGAAAAGTATGCTACAGGCTGCAACTCCTTGTTCCCGATTTGTAATAGTACCGCCCCAACCCCAGACTCACAAGCATCAACCTGTAATGAAAAAGGTTTGGAGAAGTCTGGAGACAGGAGAATGGGTGCAGAGCACAATAATCTTTTTGCTTTATTAAAAGCAGTGTTACATCTGACGTCCAATTAAAGGGAACTTTATGACTGGTAAGAAGGTAAGAGGGGCTACAATATCTGAGAAATTCTTACAGAATCTTCTGTAAAATCTATCATGCCTAGAAACGTTTGAAGAGATTTCCTATCATGAGGAACTGGATAATCTTTAATCGAAAGAACTTTAGCAAGTTTAGGTGCAACATTACCCTACCTACTTCATGGCCTAGAAAAGTGATAGTGGCCTGGCCAAAGGAAGATTTAACAAATTAACTGTTAATTGGGAATTCTTAAAGGTCTCAAACAGAGCTTTAAGTCTAAGTAGGTGTTGATCCCAAGTATCAGACACCACAACAATATCATCTAGGTATGCTGCCGTGCCTTCAAGTCCTTTAATAGCCTGATGGATGAGTTTCTGGAATGAAGAGGGGGAATTTTTCATTCCGAAGGGGGTAACTGTATACTGATAATGACCTCCTGGAATTACGAAGGCAGAGATTTCCTTCGCCTTATCTGTCAAAGGTACCTGATAGTAACCTTTAAGGAGATCTAATTTGGACACAAAAGTAGCCTTACCCACAAAGTCAATTACGTCATCCAGACGAGGAAGAGGGTAAGCATCTGTAATTGTGACCTCGTTCACTTTACGGTAGTCTGTGCACATACGAAACCCTCCATCAGCCTTCTTTACTAGGATGCACGGTGAAGCCCATGGACTAGATGACTCCTCCACTAAACCATGTTCTAACAAGAAGTCTACTTCCTGCTGAAGTAGCCTTTGCTTTTCAGGATTAGCTCTGTAGGGGGAGAGTTTAATTGGTTTAGATTTTCCCACATCTACATCATGGTAACCTAACGTACATTTTTTCGGCACATCCGAAAAAATATTAGGATATGACTGTAGAAGCTCAGTTAAATTGGTTGCTTGTATTTCAGATAATCCAGCCATTAAAGGGCTAGGATCCTTGAGGAGGACAGAATTTGAAAGTTTAGTATTAATTTCAGAGATAGAGTGCAAAGAGTCAGAGTCGTCCTCAGAGGTAGAGGACCAGAGTCATTACTGGGACTTTATCTGGTGTATGAAAGGCCTTGATTTGATTAATGTGGTAAGTTTTTTGTTTTTGAGGTCTTATCAATGGGAGCTACCACATAATTTAAATCAGATAATCTACTTACTATCTGCATAGGTCCCGTAAATCTAGCTTTCAAGGTGTGGCCAGGTATAGGTTCCTGCACCAACACCTTGTCTCCTGGATGGAAGGAGCGGAATTGTGCACTTTTGTCATACCTCTGTTTCATCTTACTTTGAGCTGTCTTTAGGTTAGCCGTGGCCAACTCACGTGCCACCTGCAACCTTGAAGACGGGTTGTAGAGTGCTGAGCTTACGTCTTCTCCCATCCATCCTTCTTTGAGCACCCGAAGAGGACCTCGTACATTGTGCCCAAAGATCAGCTCAAACGGACTATACCCTGTAGACTCTTGCACCGTCTCCCGTACTGAGAACAGCAACAATGGTAGAGATTCATCCCAATCTGTCGGAAAGTGCATGCAAAAACTTCTCATCATTGTTTTAATGTTTGGTGGAATCTTTCCAAGGCGCCTTGGGACTGAGGGTGATAGGCAGTGGATAAGTTGTGAATTATCCCTAACCTAGTTAATACTTCCCTAAATGCTTTGCAGTGAAGTTTAGTACCTTGATCACTTTGTATAGTTTTAGGAATGCCAAAACAAGAAATGAATTTTGTTAAAGCTTTGAGAATAGCTTTAGTATTGATACTACGCATTGGATCGCTTCAGGATATCTGGTTACTTATCCATAATTTGTAAATAAATACTGATTTCCAGACTTTGACTTAGGTAGTGGACCTACACAATCTATAATTAAATCTGCAAAAGGTTCTCCATCAGCAGGTATGGGTTGGAGAGGTGCAGGTTTAATAGAATGTCCAGGTTTTCCAACTTGCTGACATTCTCGGCAACACCTAATATGATTCTTCACATCTTTCTTTAATGTTGGCCAATAAAATTTTTGTGATTCTATACAAGGTTTTTGTAATTCCTAAGTGACCTCCTGATGACGTATTATGAGCTATATTTAATATCTGAGGTCTATACTTGGTTGGAACCACTAACCTGTCGTATAATTGCCGGCCCTCTGTCTCCTTACCAGTCTCAGTGCATACCAAATAATCATTTTTAACTTCATACTTGACTGGATGACCCAAAGAGGATTTACCCATGGCTGCCTCAAAAGTGAATTTAACGAAGGGTCCTTACGTTGTTCCTCCCGGAAGGACAGTCCCTCGGGCATGGAAACAGAGACATCTGGCAATCCTGCAACCTGGGAATAGGAAGGCTTGATCGGGGTCTGTTCACTTGATTTACGAGACTCCGGCCGTGTGTCTCATAAAACAACGTGGCTATTCGAGATCGGAGTCGTCCAAGGATAGGTCAACATTCTCCCAGACAACCCTTGGATGTTGCCCGAGTTATGGCCAACACTGGAGAAGCATTAATCATTATAGGTTCAGGACACGAAGTAACAGTAGTAAATGTTATTACCCAGTAATAACATGGCATTTTTCATGGAAAATCCTTTTGAGATACCTACAGTCAAGTACCCAGTGTAATATTTGCACTGTACATAAATTTTATGCAAAGGAACTGAATATATAGCTCCTCCGTAAGCTTCCAATAAAACTGAGGAATTCAAGGAAGTATTCTCTGAAAGGGGTAATATTCCTTCTCTGACAAGTGAGCAATATGCTCCAGTATCTCTAAAGGTATTTACTTTAGTTGGTTCTGAGTTTTCCTGAAGGGAAATAAGACTTTCGCAATAATAAGGGGCCATAACCTTTTTCTACTTCTCTAGGGACATGTTACTAGGGAATTAGAGATTTTCCCGATGGGTTGAGGTTTTTGGGGGCAGTTGGAACTGATATGACCTACTTTATTACACCTGAAGCAGACGACAGGCTTGCCCTTTACTCCCTGATGACGTTGCAAGTGGTGTCGTTCTGGCTGGTGCCTCTCTGGATATTGTTGTCGAGATGCTCCATAAGTAGTTTGCCTCTCCGCAGGGGGACCATATGTTGAGAAGCGTGGCTCACCAGGTGACTTGGTTGGATGTCGTAGACGCTCTCCCCTCCGGCTGGCACTTCATTCTCCAATGTTGTCGATCTCTGCTCACGCCAGACTGTTGAAAAGAGAGACGGGACCGCTCGGACAAGGAGCGTTCGTTTCGAAGGTATCAGCCAACCTGGCCGCCTCCAATGCAGTGGTTTAAGTCACGATCCTGCAGAAAGACACGAACCTCTGGTCCCACAGACTCCAGCAGGTTATCAATCAGAATAAGCTGCACCAGCTCCTCAAAGTTAGAGACACCACTCGCTTTATACCAGCTGGTAAAAGCTTTGGTTTGCTGTCTCACAAAGTCCACCAGGGATTGACCAAGCTGCCGCCTGTTCAATTTGAAGGTCTTACGATATTTAGCTGGGATACATGTATATGCTCCCAACACTGTGGCTTCACTACTTGATAATCAGAGAATTCAGCGTCAGTTAATACCGACGTAAATTCCTGTGCCTTACCCAATAATGCTGTATGAACCAACGCTGCCCAGTGCTGTTCCGGCCACCTCAAGGCTCGAGCCTGATTTTCGAAGCTTTCGAAAAAAATTGCTCTGGTTCGGCCTCATTGAAGCGGGAACAAGCTGTACTGCTTTTGTAAACTGAAATCGTTTACAGAATGCGAAAACTGCCTCCTTTCTCTTTCCCTATCAAATTCTTCCTTGCGAATGCTCTCTGTTCCCTAGTTTGCTCAAGATTGATTTTTGCCAGCTGAAGTGCCAACGACGCTGATTCACCCTGAGACAACCCATGTGCACTAACTGACCATTTTGCTCCGTAGGTGTATCATCTTCCTCCTGCGAGAACATAGTAGTTTTTTCCCTAGCTCCGTAAAGGGAGGAGTTTGATGTGCCATCTCTTCTTCAATAAGTATGTCAGCAATAAGTGAACGCAGTTGCGCAGCTGTAAGAGTGCGTTTATAGGGAATGCCAATGGAAGAGCAATTTGCCAACAACGCTGTAGAGACAATTTAGGTAGGTTATGCAAAGTATATGCGACACCAGCGTCTGACTCGTCTAGGTGGCATAAGTTATTCGCTATGCACAGTACGAATACCCCAACGTAACACGTTTAATTTGCAGAACACGCTTAGCTATGCACAGTACGATTGCAGAATACGCATACAAGCAAAGCCGACTGCACACAAGATTGACCGTAGCGAAGCGAGCACACTGAACAAGCTAGTAGCGAGCTGTTGAACGATCACACAATAGCAAGGCTGATCATAAGCAACTGACACGCAAAATTTGTAAAGCGAAGCGAAACAGCAAGCTACACAATGTTCCTGCTACAAGCTTCACCCTAAGCTCAACCGTTTCTCTAAGTCCAGCTCCAGCTCTCGGACAGGCTACCCATATTACAACCTAGGATTTCAAATGGCCTGTTATCCCAGGTGTAATGGGAGCAAATAAACACAGTAGAAAAAGTTTAGACTTATATTATCCTCACCAATTATAACAGCAATATGTACACTATGTACAGTGATAAATATAGTGCACTCCACGGTAAGCAAGGCAGAAATAGAAGCCACAAGATAGCAGACCGTGCTTCAACCAGCTCTAGAGTGGGAATGACAAGGGCAGACAGGAGAGCGGTATCCACATAACCTCTGCGATTGTCAATCCCACCTTCTTATTGGCTAGAACCTGGTCACTAGTTGAACGATGGGGCCCCATCATCAACTCTTAGCAACCTGGTTCGCTGGTTGGGGGAGATAGCCTGTAAATGAGGGTGTGTCCATGCGCCGAATAAAGGTTACGTACTCTTTGCATGCCACACTGGAACAATACAGTGACTGGAACAATACAGTGACTGGTACAATACAGTGACTGATACAATACAGTGACTGGAACAGTACAGTGACTGGTACAATACAGTGACTGGTACAATACAGTGACTGGAACAATACAGTGACTGGTACATTACAGTGACTGGAACAATACAGTGACTGGTACAATACAGTGACTGGAACAATACAGTGACTGGAACAATACAGTGACTGGAACAATACAGTGACTGGAACAATACAGTGACTGGAACAATACAGTGACTGGAAGAATACAGTGACTGGAACAATACAGTGACTGGTACAATACAGTGACTGGTACAATACAGTGACTGGAACAATACAGTGACTGGTACAATACAGTGACTGGAACAATACAGTGACTGGAACAATACAGTGACTGGAACAATACAGTGACTGGAACAATACAGTGACTGGTACAATACAGTGACTGGAAAAATACAGTGACTGGTACAGTACAGTGACTGGAACAATACAGTGACTGGTACAATACAGTGACTAGAACAATACAGTGACTGGAGCAATACAGTGACTGGAGCAATACAGTGACTGGAACAATACAGTGACTGGAACAATACAGTGACTGGTACAATACAGCGACTGGAACAATACAGTGACTGGAACAATACAGTGACTGGTACAGTACAGTGACTGGAACAATACAGTGACTGGAACAATACAGTGACTGGAGCAATACAGTGACTGGAACAATACAGTGACTGGAATAATACAGTGACTGGTACAATACAGTGACTGGAACAATACAGTGACTGGAACAATACAGTGACTGGAACAATACAGTGACTGGTACAATACAGTGACTGGAAAAATACAGTGACTGGTACAGTACAGTGACGAACAATACAGTGACTGGTACAATACAGTGACTGGAACAATACAGTGACTGGAGCAATACAGTGACTGGAGCAATACAGTGACTGGAACAATACAGTAACTGGAACAATACAGTGACTGGTACAATACAGTGACTGGAACAATACAGTGACTGGAACAATACAGTGACTGGAACAATACAGTCACTGGTACAATACAGTGACTGGAAAAATACAGTGACTGGTACAGTACAGTGACTGGAACAATACAGTGACTGGTACAATACAGTGACTGGAACAATACAGTGACTGGAACAATACAGTGACTGGTACAATACAGTGACTGGAACAATACAGTGACTGGAACAATACAGTGACTGGTACAAAACAGTGACTGGAACAATACAGGGGACTGGAACAATACAGTGACTGGAACAATACAGTGACTGGTACAATACATTTGACTGGAACATATATGACTGGTACAATACAGTGACTGGTACAATACAGTGACTGGAACAATACAGTGACTGGTACAATACAGTGACTGGAACAATACAGTGACTGGAACAATACAGTGACTGGAACAATACAGTGACTGGTACAATACAGTGACTGGAACAATACAGTGACTGGAACAATACAGTGACTGGAACAATACAGTGACTGGTACAATACAGTGACTGGAACAATACAGTGACTGGAACAATATAGTGACTGGTACAATACAGTGACTGGTACAATACAGTGACTGGAACAATACAGTGACTGGAACAATACAGTGACTGGAACAATACAGTGACTGGTACAATACAATGACTGGAACAATACAGTGACTGGAACAATACAGTGACTGGTACAATACAGTGACTGGAACAATACAGTGACTGGAACAATACAGTGACTGGTACAATACAGCGACTGGAACAGTACAGTGACTGGAACGATACAGTGACTGGTACAATACAGTGACTGGAACAATACAGTGACTGGAGCAATACAGTGGCTGGTACAATACAGTGACTGTAACAATACAGTGACTGGTACAATACAGTGACTGGAACAATACAGTGACTGGAACAATACAGTGACTGGAACAATACAGTGATTGGTACAATACAGTGACGAACAATACAGTGACTGGAACAATACAGTGACTGGAACAATACAGTGGCTGGAACAATACAGTGACTGGAACAATACAGTGACTGGAACAATATAGTGACTGGTACAATACAGTGACTGGAACAATGCATTGACTGGAACAATACAGTGACTGGAACAATACAGTGGCTGGAACAATACAGTGACTGGTACAATACAGTGACTGGAACAATACAGTGACTGGAACAATACAGTGACTGGAACAATACAGTGATTGGAACAATACAGTGACTGGAACAATAGTGACTGGAACAATACAGTGGCTGGAACAATACATTGACTGGTACAATACAGTGACTGGAACAATACAGTGACTGGAACAATACAGTGACTGGTACAATACAGTGACTGGTACAATACAGTGACTGGAACAATACAGTGAGTGGTACAATACAGTGACTGGAACAATGCAGTGACTGGAACAACACAGTGACTGGAACAATACAATGACTGGTACAATACAGTGACTGGTACAATACAGTGACTGGAACAATACAGTGACTGGAACAATACAGTGACTGGTACAATACAGCGACTGGAACAATACAGTGACTGGAACAATACAGTGACTGGAACAATACAGTGATTGGAACAATACAGTGACTGGAACAATACAGTGATTGGAACAATGAAGTGATTGGAACAATACAGTGACTGGAACAATACATTGACTGGAACAATACAGTGATTGGAACAATACAGTGACTGGAACAATACAGTGTCTGGAACAATACAGTGATTGGAAAAATACAGTGATTGGAACAATACAGTGACTGGAACAATACAGTGATTGGAACAATACGGTGACTGGAACAATACAGTGATTGGAACAATACAGTGATTGGAACAGTAGTGACTGGAACAATACAGTGATTGGAACAATACAGTGACTGGAACAATACAGTGACTGGAACAATACAGTGACTGGTACAATAGTGACTGGTACAATACAATGACTGGAACAATACAGTGACTGGAACAATACAGTGACTGGTACAATACAGTGACTGGAACAATACAGTGACTGGAACAATACAGTGATTGGAACAATACAGTGACTTGTACAATACAGTGAATGGAACAATACAATGACTGGAACAATGCAGTGACTGGAACAATACAGTGATTGTAATAATACAGTGATTTGTACTATACAGTGACTGGTACAATACAGTGACTGGAACAATACAGTGACTGGAACAATACAGTGACTGGTACAATACAGTGACTGGAACAATACAGTGACTGGAACAATACAGTGACTGGTACAATACAATGACTGGAACAATACAGTGATTGGAACAATACAGTGACTGGTACAATAGTGACTGGAACAATACAGTGACTGGAACAATACAGTGATTGGAACAATGCAGTGATTGGAACAATACAGTGATTGGAACAATACAGTGATTGGAACAATACAGTGGCTGGAAGAATACAGTGATTGGAACAATACAGTGATTGGAACAATACAGTGACTGGAACAATACAGTGACTGGAACAATACAGTGATTGGAACAATACAGTGACTGGTACAATACAGTGACTGGAACAATACAGTGATTGGAACAAGGCAGTGACTGGCATAATACAGTGACTGGAACAATACAGTGATTGGAACAATACAGTGACTGGAACAATACATTGATTGGAGCCACACAGTGTCTGGAACAATACAGTGACGAGCAATATAGTGACTGGAACATTACAGTGATTGGAACAATACAGTGACTGGAACAATTCAGTGAATGGAACAATTCAGTGAATGGAAAAATACAGTGGCTGGTACAATACAGTGACTGGAACAATACAATGACTGGAACAATACAATGACTGGAACACTACAATGACTGGAACAATGCAGTGACTGAAACAATACAGTGACTGGGACAGTACAGTGACTGGAACAATACAGTGACTAGAACAATACAGTGACTGGAACAATACAATGACTGGGACAGTACAGTGACTGGAACACTACAATGACTGCAACAATACAGTGACTGGAACAATACAGTGACTGAGACAGTACAGTGACTGGAACACTACAATGACTGGAACAATACAGTGACTGGAACAATACAGTGACTGGGACAGTACAGTGACTGGAACGCTACAATGACTGGAACAATACAGTGACTGGAACAATACAGTGGGACAGTACAGTGACTGGAACAGTACAGTGACTGGAACAATACAGTGACTGGAACAATACAGTGACTGGATCAATACACCAATAACCAGCAGCTTATGGTCCGACTTGGATCATTATAAGTCACCAGTGTGACTTGAATCATTATAAGTCACCAGTGTGACTTGAATCATTATAAGTCACCATTGTGACTTGAATCATTATAAGTCACCAGTGTGACTTGGATCATTACAAGTCAACATTGTGACTTGGATCATTACAAGTCACCAGTGTGACTTGAATCATTACAAGTCACCAGTGTGACTTGGATCATTACAAGTCACCAGTGCGACTTGGATCATTATAAGTCACAAGTGTGACTTGGATCATTACAAGTCACCAGTGTGACTTGGATCATTACAAGTCACCAGTGTGACTTGGATTCATTACAAGGTCACCAGTGTGACTTGGATCATTACAAGTCACCTAAGTTGGACTTGGATCATTTTCAAGTCACCAGTGTGATATTGAATCATTATAAGTCAACCAGTGTGACTTGAATCATTACAAGTCCCAGTTTTGTGACTTGTGTATCATTTAAGTCACCTCAGTGTGTCTTGAATCTTTTAATGTCACCAGTGTGTCTTGGATCATTACAAGTCATCCAGTGAGTCTTGGTCATTACAAGTCACCAGTGTGACTTGGATTCATCTACAAGTCACCTGTGTGACTTGGGATCATTACAAGTCCCAGTGTGACTTGGATCATTACAATGTTCACCAGTGTGGACTTGAATCATTATAAGTCAAACCAGTGTGACTTGGAATCATACTAGGTCACCAGAGCGACTTGGATCATTACAAAGTCACCAGTGTGCACTTGGATCATTACATAGTCACCAGTGTGACTTGAATCTTTATAAGTCACCAGTGTGACTTGGATCATTACAGGTCACAGAGAGACTTGGACATTTAAAAACTAGTCACCAGTTGTTACTTGAATCATTATAAGTCACCAGTTGTGGACTTGGATCATACAGCGTTCTCCAGTCTGCGACTTGGTTCTTTACATAGGCACCATTGTGACTTTGATCATTACAAGTTCATCCAGTGTGACTTGGATATTAAAATGTCTCAGTGGGTCTTGGATGTCATTACAAGTCTACGGTGTGATGGATATTTTACAGTCACACAGTGTGACTTGGATCATTTACATAGTCACCTGTGGACTTGGATCATTAAGTCACCAGTGTGACTTGGTTCATGTACAAAGTCACCAAGTGTGACTAGGATCATTACAAGTCAAACATTGTGACTTGGATCATTAAAGTCACCAGTGTGACTTGGAATCATTACAAGTCACTGTAGAGTGATTGGATAATTACAAGTCACAGTTGTGATTGGATTCATTACAAGTTCAAAGTGTGACTGGGATCATTACAAGGCAATACGTGTGACTTCGGATCATTTAACAAGTCACCAGTGTGCACTTGGATCATTACAAGTCACCAGGTGTGACTTGGATCAATTATAAGTCACCAGGTGACTTGGATTCATTACAGTCACCAGTGACGACTTGGATCTTTAAAAGTACCAGTGTGACTTGGTTCATTAAAAGTAACCAGTGTGACTTGGAATCATTAAGTCCACCAGGTATGGACTTGGATCATTACAAGTCAGCCAGTGCGATTGGATCATTACAAGTCACCAGTGTGACTTGGATCATTACAAGGTCACCAGTGGACTTGGATCAATATCAGTCACCAAGTGTGATTGGGTCATTACAAGGTCTCCAGTGTGACTTGGATTTTAAAGTCCCAGTGCGACCGAAATTGATCCAAGTCCGGACCGAAAACGTGTTTTAAATTTTTCTCTCTCCTGTGCGGTTATTTGTGTTATTATTATTATTATTATTATTATTATTAGTATTATTATTATTATTGTTATTGTTATTATTATTATTATTATTATTATTATTATTCTATTACTTATTATTATTATTATCATCATTATCATTATTATTATTATTATTATTATTATTTTATTATTATTATTATTATTATTATTATATTTTATTAACATTATTATTATTATTTATTATTTTTATTATTATTATTATTTATTATTATCATTTAATTATAATTATTATTTATTACTTATTTTATTATCATTTTTTTATTATTATTATTATTATGATTATTATAATTATTATTATTATATATTTTATATTATCATTATTATTATTATTATCTTATTATTATTATGATTATTCTTATTATTATTTTATTATTATTGTCTTATTATTATTTATTATTATCATTATTTTTTTATCTATTATTATTATTATTATTATTGGTATTATTATTATTATTATTATTTTATTATTATTATTTATTAATTATTATTATTATTGTTATTTATTATTTATTTTATCATTATTATTATTATTAGTATTATTTTATTATTAATATCATTATTTTTATTATTTATTCATTATTATTATTTTATTTTATTATCAATATCATTATTATATATTATTATTATTATTATTATTCTTATTATCTATTATTATATTTTTATCTTATTATTATTATTTTCATTATTATTATTATTTTTATTATTATTATTATTATTAAGTGTTATTATTATTTTTATTATCATTATATTATTATTATTATTATTATTATTATTATTGTTATTATTATTATTATTATCATTATTATTATTATTATTATTATTATTATTGTTATTATTATTATTATATTATTATTATTATTATTATTATTATTATTATTATCATTATTATTATTATTATCATTATTATTATTATTATTATTATTATTATTATTATTATTATTATTATTATTAATGTTATTATTGTTGTTATTATTACACACACACCAATGTGGACCAAGTAGGATAAGTGAAGAGGCGGGGCCAGGAGCTATGACTCGAGACCCCCTGCAACCACAAATAGGTGAGTACAAATAGATGAGTACACACACACACACACACACGCACACACACACACACACACACACACACACAACACACACACACACACACACACACACGCACACACACACACACACACACACACACACACACACACACACACACACACCACACACACACACGCACACACACACACACGCACACACACACACACACACACACACACACACACACACACACACACACACACACACACGCACACACACACACACACACACACACACACACACACACACACACACACACACACACGCACAACACACACACACCACACACACACACACACACCACACCACACACACACACACACGCACACACACACACACACACACACACACACACACACACACACACACACACACACACACACACACACACGCACACACACACCACACACACACACACACACACGCACACACACACACACACACACACACACACACACACACACAACACACACACACACACACGCACACACACACACACACACACACACACACACGCACACACACACACACACACACGCACACACACACACACACACACACACACACACACACACACACACACACACACACACACACACACACACACGCACACACACACACACACACACACACACACACACACACACACACACACACACACACACACACACACACACACACACACACACACACCCTGCCAAATGCAAATGTCATGAAGATTGGGGAAGGGCAAAGAAGACCGCAGACACAATATAGTTTAGATGGCCAAAGACTGCAAACCTCACTCAAGGAAAAGATCTGGTGGGTGAGTATAACACCGAGCATATCTCCTGAGGCGCACATCAATCAGATAACTGCTGCAGCATACGGGCCCCTGGCAAACCTACGGATAGCGTTCCGATACCTCAGTAAGGATTCGTTAAGGCTCTGTATACCATCTACGTCAGGCCCATACTGGAGTATGCAGCACCAGTTTGGAATCCACACCTAGTCAAGCACGTCAAGAAATTAGAGAAAGTGCAAAGGTTTGCAACAAGACTAGTCCCAGAGCTACGGGGATTGTCCTACGAAGAAAGGTTGAGGGAAATCGGCCTGACGACACTGGAGGACAGGAGGGTCAGGGGAGACATGATAACGACATATAAAATACTGCGCGGAATAGACAAGGTGGACAAAGACGGGATGTTCCAGAGAAGGGACACAGACACACGAGGTCACAATTGGAAGTTGAAGACTCAGATGAATCAAAGGGATGTTAGGAAGTATTTCTTCAGTCACAGAGTAGTCAGGCCGTGGAATAGCCTAGAAAGTGACGTAGTGGAGGCGAGAACCATACATAGTTTTAAGGCGAGGTATGATAGAGCTCATGGGGCAGGGAGAGAGAGGACCTAGTAGCAATCAGCGAAGAGGCGGGGCCAGGAGCTGTGACTCGACCCCTGCAACCACAAATAGGTGAGTACAAATATGTGAGTACACACACACACACACACATACACATACATACACACACACACACACACGCACACACACACACACACACACACACACACACACACACACACACACACACACACACACACACACACACACACACACACTCAAAGGAGACAGACACGAGCATTAAACTACAGACCTGTGTCACGTGTATAGTATGCAAAGTCATGGAGAAGATCTTGAGGAGGAGAGTGGTGGAGAACTTGGAAAGAAACAAGCTTATAATCGACAACCAGCACGGTTTCAGGGAAGGAAAATCCTGTGTCACAAACCTACTGGAGTTTTATGACAAGGTGACAGAAGGAAGACAAGAGAGAGAGGGGTCGATAGACTGCATACTCTTGGACTGCAAGAAGGCCTTCAACACAGTTCCTCACAAGAAGTTAATGCAAAAGCTAGAGGATCAGGCACACATAACAGGAAAGGCACTGCAGTGGATCAGAGAATATCTGACAGGGAGGCAACAACGAGTCATGGTACGTGACGAGGTGTCAGAGTGGGCGCCTGTGACAAGCGGGATCCACAAGGGTCAGTCCTAGGACCTGTGCTGTTTTTTGTATATGTATCTTTCTCGCCTGCGTTCCAGGGAATACAGATCAAGGACCTTCAACCGTTCCCAGTAATTTAGGTGCCTTATCGCACTTATGTGTGCCGTGAAAGTTCTTTGTACACTCTCCAGGTCTGCAATGTCACCAGCCTTGAAGGGGGTCGTTAGTATACAGCAGTATTCCAGTCTAGAGAGAACAAGCGATTTGAAGAGAATCATCATGAGCTTGAGGTCCCTAGTTTTCAAGGTTCTCATTATCCATCCTATCATTTTCCTAGCAGATGAGGTAGATACATTGCTGTGGTCTTTGAAGGCGAGATCATCTGACATTATCACTCCCAGGTCCTTGATCCTCATGTAGTGGAAAGACTTTAAACCCCTATTAACGATAACGACAAAATCATGGGTTTAACGCTTCGTCATACAAGTAATGATGAGTATTTTAGTTAGGCACGGGTACAAATATGTACAGTTATCACACATTGTGTAACTTCTCTAGGATAACCTCGAAATGTTACACAAAGTGACTTATTTCCACTGAGGTACTTGATAATGATAAAGACTCTCGGTACAGTGAAAGGAATCTGCAAGCAATCTTCTGCAATTGAAGAGCAACGGCATTTATGATCAGGATGATTGAAGCAGCCTGGGTGAGTGCCTCCCTCCTGGGACTATAAACAACACCTCCTGCTACCTAACTGGCCTTCTGCTCCTGAACCAACATTTCTGCTGCTGCTGCTGCTGCTGTTGTTGAGTAAATCACAAGCACTCTGGTCACCAGGTATAAATGAACCTCCTGGACCTCACACCTCCCACCTCCAACATGCACCAACTACCACTAACAAACGTTAAAACAAAAGAGGTTTATAGAGTGTTGTGTGCCTGGTTGAGCCTGTGGCTTGCTTGTACTGGCTTGAGTGAGTGAGTGTCACATGGCACGTGTGTCACTCCCTCGCTGTAATTAGCCACTTACTGCTAATCCTACACTTCCTCTCCTTGCACTTTAGTGCTCCTCCAAGGAGGTCCGATCACCGCTCTCCCGACGCCTGCCTCTGGCCTCGGCTTCACTCATAATATAACAGTGCTGGTGCTAGTGTTTTATTCGTCAGGAAACAGGACAAGTGTTTCCTCATACGAATCTGAGTTTCATGATAACCTGCTAACTGGAGGTTGTGGTCGTGTGAGTGAGACCTTTCCCTGGCTTCCCAGCTCCTCACCATCTTGTTAGGTAAGACACATATGCAACAGTTAGGTATCTTTATTATGAAACGTTTCGCCTACACAGTAGGCTTCTTCAGTCAAGTACAGAAAAGTTGATAGAAGCAGAAGATACTTGAAGACGATGTAATCAGTCCATCACCCTTAAAGTTTTGAGGTGGTCAGTCCCTCAGTCTGGAGAAGAGCATTGTTCCATTGTTTCATACTATGGAACAATGCTCTTCTCCAGACTGAGGGACTGACCACCTCAAAACTTTAAGGGTGATGGACTGATTACATCGTCTTCAAGTATTTTCTGCTTCTATCAACTTTTCTGTACTTGACTGAAGAAGCCTACTGTGTAGGCGAAACGTTTCATAATAAAGATACCTAACTGTTGCATATGTGTCTTACCTAACAACCTGTCGGTATTTTATACCATTTTAATGTTCAATCTTCACCATCTTCACTCATGACAAATATTCTATAAAATCTTTTACTTTATGTCAGAAATCATTATAATTTCTGAGTAAATTATTTTATAATCGCCAAATAATCTAAGTCATAGATACAGTTATTAATTTATTTTTTGACAATTATGTTTAATAAAGTGAACACATCGAAATATGTTTAAGAAATATTCAAAATAATGATAATTTTCTTTTAATATAAACTAAAAAAAAGAACTGAATATTTCATTGAGTGAACGATCCCAGGAAGGTATCCCCGTCTTGCACAACCCTAGCCTCCTCTACCGTAATACTCACAACAGCAATAGTTCAGAGTGCAACATAAGTGGTAAATAAAGTACAACATTACTGATGAAGGTATGAAGCCGATCTGATGAATCATTCAGAAATTACCACATGAAGGTAAACTCCAGGTAAACAACAGTGATTAAACTTTAGGAAAATAATCTGTAGTACATGTAGGTACACTGTAGTACATGTAGGTACACTGTACTACATGTAGGTACACTGTGGTACATGTAGGTACACTGTAGTACATGTAGGTACACTGTGGTACATGTAGGTACACTGTAGTACATGTAGGTACACTGTAGTACATGTAGGTACACTGTAGTACATGTAGGTACACTGTAGTACATGTAGGTACACTGTACTACATGTAGGTACACTGTGGTACATGTAGTACACTGTAGTACATGTAGGTACACTGTAGTACATGTAGGTACACTGTAGTACATGTAGGTACACTGTAGTACATGTAGGTACACTGTAGTACATGCTGGTACACTGTAGTACATGTAGGTACACTGTAGTACATGTAGGTACACTGTAGTACATGTAGGTACACTGTACTACATGTAGGTACACTGTGGTACATGTAGGTACACTGTAGTACATGTAGGTACACTGTAGTACATGTAGGTACACTGTAGTACATGTAGGTACACTGTAGTACATGTAGGTACACTGTAGTACATGTAGGTACACTGTAGTACATGTAGGTACACTGTAGTACATGTAGGTACACTGTAGTACATGTAGGTACACTGTAGTACATGTAGGTACACTGTAGTACATGTAGGTACACTGTAGTACATGTAGGTACACTGTAGTACATGTAGGTACACTGTAGTACATGTAGGTACACTGTAGTACATGTAGGTACACTGTAGTAAATGTAGGTACACTGTAGTACATGTAGGTACACTGTAGTACATGTAGGTACACTGTAGTACATGTAGGTACACTGTAGTACATGTAGGTACACTGTGGTACATGTAGGTACACTGTAGTACATGTAGGTACACTGTAGTACATGTAAGTACACTGTAGTACATGTAGGTACACTGTAGTACATGCTGGTACACTGTAGTACATGTAGGTACACTGTAGTACATGTAGGTACACTGTACTACATGTAGGTACACTAATACATGTAGGTACACTGTAGTACATGTAGGTACACTGTAGTACATGTAGGTACACTGTAGTACATGTAGGTACACTGTAGTACATGTAGGTACACTGTAGTACATGTAGGTACACTGTAGTACATGTAGGTACACTGTAGTACATTGTAGGTACACTGTAGTACATGAAGGTACACTGTAGTACATGTAGGTACACTGTAGTACATGTAGGTACACTGTAGTACATGAAGGTACACTGTAATACATGTAGGTACACTGTAGTACATGTAGGTACACTGTAGTACATGTAGGTACACTAGTACATGTAGGTACACTGGAGTACATGTAGGTACACTGTAGTACTTGTAGGTACACTGTAATACATGTAGGTACACTAGTACATGTAGGTACACTGTAGTACATGTAGGTACACTGTAGTACATGTAAGTACACTAGTACATGTAGGTACACTGGAGTACATGTAGGTACACTGTAGTACATGTAGGTACACTGTAGTACATGTAGGTACACTGTAGTACATGTAGGTACACTGTATTACATGTAGGTACACTAGTACATGTAGGTACACTGTAGTACATGTAGGTACACTGTAGTACATGTAGGTACACTGTGGTACATGTAGGTACACTGTAGTGCATGTAGGTACACTGTAGTACATGAAGGTACACTGTAGTACATGTAGGTACACTGTACTACATGTAGGTACACTGTGGTACATGTAGGTACACTGTAGTACATGTAGGTACACTGTAGTACATGTAGGTACACTGTAGTACATGTAGGTACACTGTAGTACATGTAGGTACACTGTAGTACATGTAGGTACACTGTATTACATGTAGGTACACTGTAGTACATGTAGGTACACTGTAGTACATGTAGGTACACTGTAGTACATGTAGGTACACTGTAGTACATGTAGGTACACTGTAGAACATGAAGGTACACTGTAGTACATGTAGGTACACTGTAGTACATGTAGGTACACTGTAGTACATGTAGGTACACTGTAGTACATGTAGGTACACTGTAGTACATGTAGGTACACTGTAGTACATGTAGGTACACTGTAGTACATGAAGGTACACTGTAGTACATGAAGGTACACTGTGGTACATGAAGGTACACTGTGGTACATGTTTGTACACTGTGGTACATGTATGTACACTGTGGTATATGTTTTTACACTGTGGTACATGTTTGTACACTGTGGTACATGTAGGTACACTGTGGTACATGAAGGTACACTGTAGTACATGAAGGTACACTGTGGTACATGAAGGTACACTGTGGTACATGTTTGTACACTGTGGTACATGTATGTACACTGTGGTATATGTTTGTACACTGAGGTACATGTTTGTACACTGTGGTACATGTTTGTACACTGTGGTACATGTAGGTACACTGTGGTACATGTATGTACACTGGTATATGTTTGTACACTGTGATACATGTTTGTACACTGTGGTACATGTATGTACACTGTGGTATATGTTTGTACACTGTGGTACATGTTTGTACACTGTGGTACATGTTTGTACACTGTGGTACATGTTTGTACACTGTGGTATATGTTTGTACACTGTACATGTATGTACACTATGGTACATGTAGGTACGCTGGTACATGTATGTACACTATGGTACAAACATGTACCATAGTGTACAGGACGAATATTGAACCATGGAGGTTCAAGTGTGCAGGAGGAATATTGAACCATGGAGGTTCAAGTGTGCAGGAGGAATGTTGAACCATGGAGGTTCAAGTGTGCACGAGGAATGTTGAACCATGGAGGTTCAAGTGTGCACGAGGAATGTTGAACCATGAAGGTTCAAGTGTGCAGAGGAATGTTGAACCATGGAGGTTCAAGTCTGCAGAGGAATATTGAACCATGGAGGTTCAAGTGTGCACGAGGAATGTTGAACCATGGAGGTTCAAGTGTGCAGGAGGAATGTTGAACCATGGAGGTTCAAGTGTGCACGAGGAATGTTGAACCATGGAGGTTCAAGTGTGCACGAGGAATGTTGAACCATGGAGGTTCAAGTGTGCAGGAGGAATGTTGAACCATGGAGGTTCAAGTGTGCACGAGGAATGTTGAACCATGAAGGTTCAAGTGTGCAGAGGAATGTTGAACCATGGAGGTTCAAGTCTGCAGAGGAATATTGAACCATGGAGGTTCAAGTGTGCACGAGGAATGTTGAACCATGGAGGTTCAAGTGTGCAGGAGGAATGTTGAACCATGGAGGTTCAAGTGTGCACGAGGAATGTTGAACCATGGAGGTTCAAGTGTGCACGAGGAATGTTGAACCATGGAGGTTCAAGTGTGCACGAGGAATGTTGAACCATGGAGGTTCAAGTGTGCAGGAGGAATGTTGAACCATGGAGGTTCAAGTGTGCACGAGGAATGTTGAACCATGAAGGTTCAAGTGTGCAGAGGAATGTTGAACCATGGAGGTTCAAGTCTGCAGAGGAATATTGAACCATGGAGGTTCAAGTGTGCACGAGGAATGTTGAACCATGGAGGTTCAAGTGTGCAGGAGGAATGTTGAACCATGGAGGTTCAAGTGTGCAGGAGGAATGTTGAACCATGGAGGTTCAAGTGTGCACGAGGAATGTTGAACCATGGAGGTTCAAGTGTGCACGAGGAATGTTGAACCATGGAGGTTCAAGTGTGCACGAGGAATGTTGAACCATGGAGGTTCAAGTGTGCACGAGGAATGTTGAACCATGGAGGTTCAAGTGTGCACGAGGAATGTTGAACCATGGAGGTTCAAGTGTGCACGAGGAATGTTGAACCATGGAGGTTCAAGTGTGCACGAGGAATGTTGAACCATGGAGGTTCAAGTGTGCACGAGGAATGTTGAACCATGGAGGTTCAAGTGTGCAGGAGGAATGTTGAACCATGGAGGTTCAAGTGTGCAGGAGGAATGTTGAACCATGGAGGTTCAAGTGTGCACGAGGAATGTTGAACCATGGATTTTCAAGTGTGCAGGAAGAATATTGAACCATGGAGGTTCAAGTGCGCAGAGGAATATTGAACCATGGAGGCTCAAGTGTGCAGGAGGAATGTTGAACCATGGAGGTTCAAGTGTGCACGAGGAATGTTGAACCATGGAGGTTCAAGTGTGCAGAGGAATGTTGAACCATGGAGGTTCAAGTCTGCAGAGGAATATTGAACCATGGAGGTTCAAGTGTGCACGAGGAATGTTGAACCATGGAGGTTCAAGTGTGCAGAGGAATGTTGAACCATGGAGGTTCAAGTGTGCAGGAGGAATGTTGAACCATGGAGGTTCAAGTGTGCACGAGGAATGTTGAACCATGGAGGTTCAAGTGTGCCGAGGAATGTTGAACTATGGAGGTTCAAGTGTGCAGGAAGAATATTGAACCATGGAGGTTCAAGTGCGCAGAGGAATATTGAACCATGGAGGTTCAAGTGGGCACGAGGAATGAACCATGGAGGTACAAGTGTGCACGAGGAATGTTGAACCATGGAGGTTCAAGTGTGCACGAGGGATGTTGAACCATGGAGGTTCAAGTGTGCACGAGGAATGTTGAACCATGGAGGTTCAAGTGTGCACGAGGAATGTTAAACCATGGAGGTTCAAGTGTGCACGAGGGATGTTGAACCATGGAGGTTCAAGTGTGCACGAGGGATGTTGAACCATGGAGGTTCAAGTGTGCACGAGGAATGTTAAACCATGGAGGTTCAAGTGTGCACGAGGAATGTTAAACCATGGAGGTTCAAGTGTGCACGAGGAATGTTAAACCATGGAGGTTCAAGTGTGCACGAGGAATGTTAAACCATGGAGGTTCAAGTGTGCACGAGGAATGTTAAACCATGGAGGTTCAAGTGTGCACGAGGAATGTTAAACCATGGAGGTTCAAGTGTGCACGAGGGATGTTGAACCATGGAGGTTCAAGTGTGCACGAGGAATGTTGAACCATGGAGGTTCAAGTGTGCACGAGGGATGTTGAACCATGGAGGTTCAAGTGTGCACGAGGGATGTTGAACCATGGAGGTTCAAGTGTGCACGAGGGATGTTGAACCATGGAGGTTCAAGTGTGCACGAGGGATGTTAAACCATGGAGGTTCAAGTGTGCACGAGGGATGTTGAACCATGGAGGTTCAAGTGTGCACGAGGGATGTTGAACCATGGAGGTTCAAGTGTGCACGAGGGATGTTGAACCATGGAGGTTCAAGTGTGCACGAGGAATGTTGAACCATGGAGGTTCAAGTGTGCACGAGGAATGTTGAACCATGGAGGTTCAAGTGTGCACGAGGAATGTTGAACCATGGAGGTTCAAGTGTGCACGAGGAATGTTGAACCATGGAGGTTCAAGTGTGCACGAGGTTGAAATATAAAAATTTATATTTTTTATAATTATAACTATAATTTTTAAAGTAGTGGAGGGGTAAGCCAGTGGAAGGCCTCGGTCAGATGACCAAAAGCTGCAGCTGTGGGTCATCATATGACTAAGACCCGCGTCAGGAAACACTTGTTCTGTTTCCTGACCAACTTTACCCAACTTTACTTGATACTCTGAAACAAAGCTACGCTTTTTAAGATATGAATTATTCAATATATTATTATATTTTCAGATGCAATAATTCATCCTACTTACCTTGCAATGCAAATATAAGAATATTTTACAAATAAATGTCTTAAAACTCATCACTACAATAAGTGACAAAAACCACTCTCTTAAAACTCACCTTAAGTGCCGAGGCCACTTATTCTTTCTTATCTCTCACTTCCTGTCTACCCGCAATTTTTTTTTACTGCTCTATCCTCCCCCAGTCGTCTCCTCCACATTCTTGCTATCTCTCTTCTACACTAACAGGAATAAGCCTGAAATTGTACAAACAAATCATTTACGTTATCCATCAGTCATTTCAAACAATATCCTTAATTAGTTCCAGGTTTTAAGAAAATTTTAACGTAAGCGGAAACCTCTCTGCTATTTACACCGAGAAATGGGTTGTTTTAATCTAGTACTCAGGTACTCAACCCACACCACCACCATGTTAACATAACACATAATATATACACTGAGAGGTGTATTTCTCTCAGTGTGTGTATATGCTGAGCTTGTATATATGGTGAGTGAAAAAAATACATGCAGCCTTAATGACCATCGTCTAGTTAATAGGATTTAAGTTCCATTAACCAAGTCAGCAACACAACGTCGGGAAAATAAACCTCGAGAGTACTTATATTCCTCTACATAATTTGTTCTTCTCAGAGAAAAACCATTGTGTTATAATAACAATTGTATTAGTCTTAGGTATACATACAGTGATGCAGTCAGTAAGTTATGTAGTGTGGTGTTGAAGTGAAGAAGTTAGTATTGAACTTCACGTACACACTTGAAATACATTTGTAGTCCATGCTGGAGAAGACTGGTCCTTACTTGGAACCAGATGTAGATGTCTGGTTTTATAAGCTCCTCTTATCCACTTGCTTTATTCGCTAAGCGTCGCTTGACAAATAAGTCGTATGGATGTTAAATGTTGCAAGAACTCTGCCAAAATCAGTCTGATCATCAAGTAATTAAAATATTTCATTGGTTTAATTATTAGGATGAATATCGACCTCATGAGGGTCATTAATTAAGACTGCATCTCGCCTATAATATAACTTCTCCCACTGAAACATCAAGTTTCACATAGACTGTCGTGTTGTTGTTGTGTTTCGTCAAGAAGCAGAACAAGTGTTTCCTGTCATGGGTTTAACATTAATTTAATCTGTTATTGCATATATGCCAGATCTGAAGCTCACGGCAATGTTATGTTTGTTATTGTGGCTTAAGTTTCCTTAGTTATATTAATACTCTGAGTGAACCTTAGCTCGAATTATATTAATTCTGTGAATGAACCCTTGCTGGAGTTATATTAACACTGTGAATGAACCCTTGCTGGAGTTATATTAACACTGTGAATGAACCCTTGCTAGAGTTATATTAACACTGTGAATGAACCCTTGCTGGAGTTATATTAACACTGTGAATGAACCCTTGCTGGAGTTACATTAACACTGTGAATGAACCCTTGCTGGAGTTATTTATATTAACACTGGGTGAACCCTTGCTGGACTTACCAGCAGCAGCAACAGTCTGGTTGACTAGGCTGTTTCACTGTTGTCTTGGCTTCAGATTACTGATAAATAGAACTAAATCTTTTTAGCATTCAGTTTGATGAGGATCTACATAACATTATTTAGGTATAAGCTCCATGGTAATTCTGTCTTCTCAGAGTAAGAACCTTTCATTTGTCTATAATAAACACCATCTGCCACTTCTCCGACCATGATTTTTACCGAGTTGAACAGCAACTCGGTTCAGTGTTGTTGTTACCGTTCAGTGGTTGGTGTGTGGAGGACCTGACTCAGGCTAGCTAGACGCTAAGGTTAAGTGGTTGGTGTGTGGAGGACCTGACTCAGGCTAGCTACACGCTAAGGTTAAGTGGTTGGTGTGTGGAGGACCTGACTCAGGCTAGCTACACGCTAAGGTTCAGTGGTTGGTGTGTGGAGGACCTGACTCAGGCTAAAGACTGATACACATACTCATTAAGGCCCAGCAATGAAAATTTATATACACGGATATGGTATAAACCTTGGTAATAAATACCGACAAGTTGGTTTAGAAAGACACGTAAGCAAACACTATGACATATTTATTAGAAAACGTTTCGGTCCTGGGACCTTGATCACTTCTAACATACAGAGGTATAAAGACATTATATATATAGGCGGAGAGTGAGGTGTGAGTGACACACGTGACCTGAGGAATGTCATGTTGTGATGAGGACGGCTAGACGATGAAATCATGTGACTCCTGTGTTGTTAAGTTGGTGGTGCTTAAGTATCATGTATGCCAATGTTTTTGCAATTTTGTAGTTTTCAGTGTTGCGTTCTATAGTGTCGGTGACGGCGATTAGTGAGGCTTCTAGGCACCGTCGGCGTCTGAGGTCTGGTTCGGTGAGAACGAGTTGTGCCTCATTCCAGTTCATCGAATGCCCCGTGGAGTCTCTGTGGAGGACACAGGCGTACCTTACATCGTCACTGTTAGAGGCTCGATGCTCATTCAGGCGGACTGCAAGATCTCTGCCTGTCTCGCCTACATATTTCTTGGGACAGAACCCACAGGGGATAGTGTAGACGCCTGCTGTAGAAGTTAGAGGTGTGGGGCTGCGTTTCGTAGTGAGGTCTTTGATAGATGATGTGTTTATGGTGGAAACGTTGATGTTACTCATAGCAAGTGCCCGGCGAGTATTCGTGCTATGAACTGCTTAGGGGGCTGTTCCATGGGCGGTTTGTTGAGGATAGCTTGTGCCTTGAGTCTGCAATCTCGGATGAAGAAATATGGGAACTGAAGACGAGTAAAGGCTTGTGTTATGTAAGTGCATTCTTCTAGAAAACAAGGGCTGGAGATGCGAAGAACTCTCAAGAAGCCAATGAGGACTCCTCTCTTAGTGCGGGTGTCTTGGTGTGAATAAAAGTGTATAAGATCGTCCTTGTTGGTAGGTTTTCTATACACTTTAAAGAGAAGTTTGTCACTGTCGGGAGATCTGCACAGGAGAACGTCGAGGAAAGGAAGTTTGCCATCATTTTCGAGTTCAAGTGTAAACTTTATTGATGGTTCAACTGCATTGATCTTGTTGAGAAGGGCCTGGATATTGAGACGTCTCGGATAGAAAACCAATATATCATCAACGTATCTTAGCCAGGTAACGGTGTTGAGAATGAGGGTGCTGAATTTCTCTGTCTCCAGGTTTTCCATGAAGAGGTTGGCAAGCACAGCACTGAGCGGGCTGCCCATTGCCATCCCAAAGCATTGTTTGTAACAGTTGTCCTGATACTTGAAGTTGAAATTAACACAAAGTTCCACTAGATTGATGAAATCTAGAAGAGGTAAAGGGAGGTCGTAGTTTTCAGTGAGCCTCTGTCTCAGAATGATGATTGCAGCGTCAGTAGGAACAAGTAGAACAAGGCAAAAAACTACTTAAACTTTTACCAGGTCAACCGAAACCAGCACGCCTGTATGGCCTTCCTAAGACACACAAACCTGGCATCCCACTACGGCCTATCACTTCGGGCATAGGGAGTGCACCACACAGACTAGCCGGACTCCTTGCCAAATACCTTTCAGCGCTTCTGGGCACCATCAGTCAAGCCCACCTCAAACACTCAGGTGACCTTCTCTCCCGAATTTCCAACCTGAATGTCAAAAACAAAAGCACGGCTTCCTTCGATGTCACAGCCCTCTTTACCAACCGTTCCTACTGACGCTGCTGCAAAATCATCATTCTGAGACAGAGGCTCACTGAAAACCACGACCTCCCTTTACCTCTACTAGATTTCATCAATCTAGTGGAACTTTGTGTTAATTTCAACTTCTTCAAGTATCAAGACAACTGTTACAAACAGTGCTTTGGGATGGCAATGGGCAGCCCGCTCAGTGCTGTGCTTGCCAACCTCTTCATGGAAAACCTGGAGACAGAGAAATTCAGCACCCTCATTCCCAACACCGTTACCTGGCTAAGATACGTTGATGATATATTGGTTTTCTATCCGAGACGTCTCAATATCCAGGCCCTTCTCAACAAGATCAATGCAGTTGAACCATCAATAAAGTTTACACTTGAACTCGAAAATGATGGCAAACTTCCTTTCCTCGACGTTCTCCTGTGAAGATCTCCCGACAGTGACAAACTTCTCTTCAAAGTGTATAGAAAACCTACCAACAAGGACGATCTTGTACACTTTTATTCACACCAAGACACCCGCACTAAGAGAGGAGTCCTCATTGGCTTCTTGAGAGCTCTTCGCATCTCCAGCCCTTGTTTTCTAGAAGAAGAATGCACTTACATAACACAAGCCTTTACTCGTCTTCAGTTCCCATCTTTCTTCATCCGAGATTGCAGACTCAAGGCACAAGCTATCCTCAACAAACCGCCCATGGAACAGCCCCCTAAGCAGTTCATAGTACTCCCATGTGGTGATGTTGCCACGAATACTCGCCGGGCACTTGCTATGAGTAACATCAACGTTTCCACCATAAACACATCATCTATCAAAGACCTCACTACGAAACGCAGCCCTACACCTCTAACTTCTACACTATCCCCTGTGGGTTCTGTCCCAAGAAATATGTATGCGAGACAGGCAGAGATCTTGCAGTCCGCCTGAATGAGCATCGAAATGCCTCTAACAGAGACGATGTAAGGTACGCCTGTGTCCTCCACAGAGACTCCACGGGGCATTTGATGAACTGGAATGAGGCACAACTCGTTCTCACCGAACCAGACCTCAGACGCCGACGGTGCCTAGAAGCCTCACTAATCGCCGTCACCGACACTATAGAACGCAACACTGGAAACTACAAATTTCAAAAACATTGGCATACATGATACTTAAGCACCACCAACCCAGCAACACAGGAGTCACATGATTTCATCGTCTAGCCGTCCTCATCACAACATGACATTCCTCAGGTCACGTGTGTCACTCACACCTCACTCTCCGCCTATATATATATAATGTCTTTCTACCTCTGTATGTTAAAGTGATCAAGGTCCCAGAACCGAAACGTTTTCTAATAAATATGTCAGTGTTTGCTTACGTGTCTTTCTAAACTACACCGTGAGATGTATGCCTCTGTGTATATACACAGGAATATATACACCGTGAGATGTATACCTCTGTGTATATACACAGGAATATATACACTGTGAGATGTATGCGTCTGTATATATAAACGGATATATACACTGTTAACTTTTTTCACTAAGGTATTTGAGGAGGTGGGTCATGGTAATGAGTATGATACTGTGTATATGGACTTCAGTAAGGCTTTTAATAGAGTCCCACATCAGAGACGATTGAGGAAAATCAAAGCACAGGAAATAGGAGAAATTTTTTCCTGGATAGAGGCATGGTTGACAAATAGGCAGCAGACACGCGACCATAACACAAGACAGATTTTTTTTTGATGTACCCCGTGTCCATGTCACACTGTCTAAAAACCCTGTCCACATAGAGGGCCCCAAAATCTTGAATTCATTACCAGAACATACTAAAGTAACCAGGCCTGAAAATCAATTTAAGACTCTTCTAAAAAAAAAAACACTTTCTCGCCCAGGACTAAATAATCAACACTCAATATTTAACATTACCAATAATTCTCCCAATTACTTAAATCTTAAAACTTCAAGACAACATATAGTAAATTGATCATCTTGTTTGTTATACATTGTAATGCGACAAATTTGTACAACTATAATGATTCAATATCGAAATGTTCAAATTTCATTGTTTCAAATACTCAATTGTACTTCATATTGTAAATTGTTTATTGTAATTTTTACCACTGAACCTTTCATTGCTTGTTAATTTTAAGTTAATATTAAGCCTGCCCATAATGCTCTGCATACAAGGGACTTTTGGCATGTACACCCAACTACTATAATTCCTTGTGCAACTATGTATCGTGTCCAAATAAACTATATGAATATATAAAAAGCATCACGAGCGGTGTTCTTCAGGGGTCAGTGTTAGGCCCCTTGTTGTTCACAATTTACATAAACGACATAGATGAGGGAATAAATAGCGACATCAGTAAGTTTGCCGATGACACCAAAACAGGCCGTCGAATTCATTCTGACGAAGACATTAGAGCACTCCAGGAAGATTTGAATAGACTGATGCAGTGGTCGGAGAAGTGGCAGATGCAGTTTAATATAGACAAATGAAAAGTTCTAAATGTTGGACAGGAAAATAACCATGCCACATATAAACTAAATTAATGTAAATCTTAATGTTACTGATTGTGAAAAGGATTTGGGAATTCTGGTTAGCATTAATTTAAAACCAAGACAGCAGTGCATAAGTGTTCGCAATAAAACGAAGAGAATCCTTGGCTTCATATCAAGAAGCATAAATAATAGGAGTCCTCAGGTTGTTCTTCAACTCTATACATCCTTGGTTAGGCCTCATTTAGATTATGCTGCACAGTTTTGGTCACCGTATTACAGAATGGATATAAATGCACTGGAAAACGTACAAAGGAGGATGACAAAGTTGATCCCATGTATCAGAAATCTTCCTTATGAGGATAGACTGAGGCCTTGAATCTGCACTCTCTAGAAAGGCGTAGAATTAAGGATGATATGATTGAGGTGTATAAATGGAAGACAGGAATAAATAAAGGGGTTGTAAATAGCGTGCTGAAAATATCTAGCCTAGACAGGACTCATAAACACATATGCAGTTTAATGTGATCCTTATTGACAACGTTTCGCCCACACAGTAGGCTTTTTCAAGTCACACACAGATCTACCTGGGGTGTTGTTGCTGTTAAAGATTCGCCGGTATTCTCCCGGCCCGGGCCCTTCCAAGTGGTGGCCCGGCACTGGCTCCCTGTCTAGGGAGTGTCTGAGACCTAAGTCTCCCATGGGAGGAGGCACAAGTACCCCCCTCATCTTGTGAGCTACAAACTCGGGCTCTGGCACCAACCCTGCCCTAGAAGGGCAAGACATGGTGTCGATCGTGCTAGCGCTGTGCTCTCCTGTGTGGAGTGTCGTGTGTTGGTGTTCATTTTCATTCATTCATGTTGATTCGCCGGTACTTCCGGCCCAGGTCTTTTCCAGATGGTGACCCGGCAGTGGCCCCCCGAGTGGGGGGGTGACGATCATCTTCTTTCTTCTTTCTTGGCCCTCCGGTTGGAGGGTGTCGTCTTCTTCTATCTTGTGCTGACTTCCCCGAAGAGCAGCGCAGTCGGGCAGAGGCAGCAGTTACAGGGTCGATTGGAGCCACACCCCAGCTTTAGCGGACAGCAAAGTGCTGGGGAAACTTATCTTCATGGTGAATGGTCATGGATAGTCGTGCTAGAGGAGGGTACCGTCTTCAAGGTCCCCATTCTGAAGCATCCTGAATTTCCTCTTTGAGGTGTACTCGACTTCCACAAGGTGTTGGGTGTTGGCAGTGAGTAGTCTGGTCATGTCTGCAGTGGTGTATGTAACAGTTTGGTCGTAGGTATACTTGACTGTTCCGTCCTGGAGGTGCTGATGGATTTCTGAAGACAGCATTGTGTTCTTATACTGCTTGGTTGTGTAGAAGTATACACCCTTCAGGTATCGGACTTGTTGTGGTGCAGCAGTGTCAATGGCACCGTGAGGTGCATCCGCAGTTTCTTGTGTTTTTGCTTTCTTGGCTGGTGGCTGAACTGGTGAAGGCGAGATTTCCGACTGGTCAGTTGCTCTAGCAGTGGATGCAAGCGGTAGTGGACTCTCATTGGCGGGGTTTGCCGACGTCTCAGTGGTCTCTTATTGGTCCATCTCTGTGTCTAGTGGAGGTTGTGACAGCGGTGGAGCAGCGGTGATGCTGGTAATATTTGCAGTAGATTTTAGGATCTCGGTGGAAGGTGGTGATGCAGGGAATGTGAGGCCAGGCATATTATTTAGTTTGAAAAGTTCATTGATGGTGGTGTTGAAGGAACCAGGCTCAGCTGCATTCTGTACATGAGCATACATAATGCAATAAAGAATCTTGGTGGAGTCGGCAGTAGGTGCTGGCAGGGAAGTGGTGGGAGCAGCTTGCGTGGCATGTAGTATCTTGGTAGTGTCTGCTTGAAGCTTGGCGATAGCAGAATATGTGGTTGCTTGTGGGTTAGGTTTCTTTTGTTGTTGTTGTTTCTTGAGTATGTCTCTTCTGGTAGGGCACCTGGCAGCAAGAGTATGGTGGTCATTCTTGCAGTTCAAGCATTTAGGTGGTGAAGCAGTAGTGCAATTCTTGAAGTCATGACCCTCACGGCCACAGGTGGAGCAGAACTTCTTGTCCTTGGTAGGACAATCATTTGTGGTGTGTAAGTATGAGTAACAATTATAGCACTGTGAGATATGTTGGAATTTCTCTGCTTCGATGAAGGTTGGGTTGATGTGGAAGTAGTGAATAGCCAGGCCCTCAGCGAGAGCTCTGGCTGCCATGTTGACGTCACTGAAGGTGACCTTCAGCATGGATTAAGCATTGGGTATTTTAGTACTGAAGTCCACCTTGGCCCAAGGGTTCTTTGCTTCGATAGATGACTTGATTTCTTCAGTGGCCTGTACAGTGATAAGGTTGTCGAGTCGCTTGAGGAACACAGTTCTCCTGGCCCTCAGTGCTGGGGAAGTCAAGACAAGAAATCCCTGGTCTCGTAGAGTGGTAGTAGCAGTAGTGGTAAGTAGTTTCTCAGCCTCTGTGTCGTCTGTACAGACGACAACAAAGGCCTCCTTGAGCGATAAAATCGCATTACATTTGACTTGCAGCCTGCCACTAACGACAGCTGCAAGTGCTAGTTTGGACGACTCATTGGTTGTGCCACTCGCTGGTTTGATCTTTACTCTGTTAGAGTAATGCATTGTACCTTCCACCCCAGGTGGAAGGTACGGGAGTATTTACAGTCAGGTTCGGAATGTTGAGGTCAGGTGGAGAATGCTGCATCTGATGATCTACCGGGTGGGGTTATAGAGTCTTGGGTAGCTTGGCAGGGGTATTGGACAAGTTGTGAGTAGACCTTCTGCAGTGTTCTATGTTCTTATGTGGGATAGCGATAAAGAAGTTTCTTGGCGAGTGGTTCAGCTATGTTATAGAAGCCGTTGTTCTGGTTGAAATTGTTGGTTATAGAGATAAGCGATGATCCTATTCCAGCCAGCGATTTCATCGGCCTCGTTGAACTATGTGTCGGCTTTACGTGTTTCTTCTTCGAAAATCACCTCTTTCAACAGACTTTTGGTCTACCCATGGGCTCGCCACTCAGTGCCGTCCTGGCGAACTTATACATGGAACATCTGGAAGCCGAGCGTTTCTCCACCATTATTCCTTCGACTGTCACCTGGCTCCGTTATGTTGACGACATTCTCCTCATAACTCCCAGACGCTTCAACTTTCAAGCTCTCCAAGACAAGCTCAACCAGGTCGAGCCCTCAATCCAGTTCACACTTGAAGAAGTCGACAACACTCTTCCTTTCCTTGATGTTCTTCTCTGCAAAACTGACCATGAACTTCGTTTTTAAGTCTATCGAAAACCAACTAACCAAAACGATCTTCTCCACTTCTACTCTCACCACGACACCAAAACTAAACGTGTTGTAATTATAGGCTTCTTCCTGCGTGCACTCAAAATCTGCAGCAATGAGTTCCTTGAGGAAGAATGCACTATAATTGAACAAGTATTTTCTAAACTCCACTATCCTCGTCACTTCATCAGAGACTGCAGACGTCGGGCATTAAACATCTTCAACACACCCAGAGAAGACACTGCCGAGAAGAGATACATAGTCCTCCCCACCAACTCCATTGCCAAACATGTTTCCAACATCTTTTCCAATACATCATTCCAAGTATCTACCTCCACAACCACGACCATCAAGGACATCACCAGTAATAAACAGGACAAGCTTCCATCCTCTGCAGGGGTATATATAATCCCTTGTAATGACTGCAACAAATTATACGTGAGCGAAACATCAAGAGACCTCCAAACACGTATTTCAGAACACCAATACGCAAGCAGGGCTGACGATACAAGGAATGCCTGTGTACAACATCGCAATTCACACAACCATTTACTTAACTACAGAAACTCAAGACTTATCGCCACAGAAGACTACACCCAATACCGAAGAATCCTGGAATCATCGCTTATCTCTATAACCAACAATTTCAACCAGAACGGCTTCTATAACATAGCTGAACCACTCGCCAAGAAACTTCTTCATCGCTATCCCACATAAGAACATAGAACACTGCAGAAGGTCTACTCACAACTTGTCCAATACCCCTGCCAAGCTACCCAAGACTCTATAACTCCACCCGGTAGATCATCAGATGCAGCATTCTCCACCTGACCTCAACATTCCGAACCTGACTATAAATACTCCCGTACCTTCCACCCCAGGTAGGTCTGTGTGTGACTTGAAAAAGCCCACTGTGTGGGCGAAACGTTGTCAATAAGGATCACATTAAACTGCATATGTGTTTGTTTCCATTGTGTCGGTATTTTATACCATTTATTTTCATCTAGACAGGACTCGCAGCAATGGCTTTAAGCTGGAAAAATTCAGATTCAGGAAGGATATAGGGAAGCATTGGTTTGGTAATAGAGTTGTGGATGAGTGGAACAAACTCCTAAGTACAGTTATTGAGGCTAAAACGTTGGGTAGTTTTAAAAATAGGTTAAATAAATACATGAGTGGGTGCGGGTGGGTGTGAGTTGGATCTGATTAGCTTGTGCTACTAGGTCAGATGCCGTGTTTCTTCCTTAGGTGAATGTGACCTGACCTGACTAGGTCGGGGCCGGTAGGCCTGCTGCAGTGTTCCGTCTTTCTAATGTTCTTATGTATGCCTCTCAGTGTATATACTGAAACTTAAACACTTTTTCTTGTTTTTAAGTATTAATTATTATTGAGGGTTGGTGAACAGGGATATGCAACTGTCGTGTAGTAACAAGAAAAGTCTTGTAAAGTAAAAGGACACAAGTGCAACTAATGTGACATTTATTGTGGCAACGTTTCGCTCTCCAGGAGCTTTATCAAGCCATTGATAATGGCTTGATAAAGCTCCTGGAGAGCGAAACGTTGCCACAATAAATGTCACATTAGTTGCACTTGTGTCCTTTTACTTTACATATTGTCGGTAATTCTACCAACTTTATTACAAGAAAAGTCTTAATACCGTGACTGAAACAATACACATATAACCCGCACATAGAAGAGAGGAGCTTACCACGACGTTTCGGTCCAACTTGGACCATTTGTGTGACTTTGTAAATGGTAGGTAAGACACATAGGCAACAGTTAGGCAACTTTATTCCGAAACGTTTCGCCTACACAGTAGGCTTCTTCAGTCGAATACAGAAAGTAGGCAGGAACAGTAGAGACGATGTAATCAGTCCATCACCCTTGAAGTCGTAGAATTTGAGGTTGTCAGTCCCTCAGCCTGGAGAAGTTCAGTTCCATAGTCAGGAACTATCCTGACTATGGAACTATAGTTCCTGACTATGGAACTATAGTTCCTGACTATGGAACTATAGTTCCTGACTATGGAACTATAGTTCCTGACTATGGAACTATAGTTCCTGACTATGGAACTATAGTTCCTGACTATGGAACTATAGTTCCTGACTATGGAACTATAGTTCCTGACTATGGAACTATAGTTCCTGACTATGGAACTATAGTTCCTGACTATGGAACTATAGTTCCTGACTATGGAACTATAGTTCCTGACTATGGAACTATAGTTCCTGACTATGGAACTATAGTTCCTGACTATGGAACTATAGTTCCTGACTATGGAACTATAGTTCCTGACTATGGAACTATAGTTCCTGACTATGGAACTATAGTTCCTGACTATGGAACTATAGTTCCTGACTATGGAACTATAGTTCCTGACTATGGAACTATAGTTCCTGACTATGGAACTATAGTTCCTGCCTATGGAACTATAGTTCCTGACTATGGAACTATATTTCCTGACTATGGAACTGAACTTATCCAGGCTGAGGGACTGACAACCTCAAATTCTACGACTTCAAGGGTGATGGACTGATTACATCGTCTCTACTGTTCCTGCCTACTTTCTGTATTCGACTGAAGAAGCCTACTGTGTAGGCGAAACGTTTCGGAATAAAGTTGCCTAACTGTTGCCTATGTGTCTTACCTACCAACCTGTCGGTATTGTATACCATTTTGATGTTCGACTTTGTAAATGGTCCAAGTCGGGCCGAAACGTCGTCGTAAGCTCCTCCTGTGTGCGGGTTATTTGTGTATCGTGTAGTAGATAGACTTTAAGTCTTATTAAACAACCAATCAGGAGGGAGGTAGTGGAAGACCTCAGTCATGTGATTAAGAGTGCCACTGAGTCATCACGTGACTGAGTCATCACACTATATACGTGGTTGTGTATTGTTCACACCAGAATAGTATTCATTTTAGATTATATTATTATTTTATTTGTGTTAATATTATTCCTCAGTATAAGCCTGAGAGATATGTATTTCTCGGTATATACAGTGAGAGTTTATATTAATCATTATTTTAGGTATTAAAGTATTATTGACTGATTGTGAACAAGTGCAGTCTGAATGACACTTGTGTAGTAGATAGACTCCAAACTCACCCTTAGAGAAGGTGTTGAGGAAGGTTCAGAGCAGGTGTTGAGGAAGGTTCAGAGCAGGTGTTGAGGAAGGTTCAGAGCAGGTGTTGAGGAAGGTTCAGAGCAGGTGTTGAGGAAGGTTCAGAGCAGGTGTTGAGGGTTCGGAGCAGATGTTGAAGGTTCAGAGCAGGTGTTGAGGAAGGTTCAGAGCAGGTGTTGAAGAGGGTTCAGAGCAGGTGTTGAGGAAGGTTCAGAGCAGGTGTTGAGGAATGTTCAGAGCAGGTGTTGAGGAAGGTTCAGAGCAGGTGTTGAAGGTTCAGAGCAGGTGTTGAGGGTTCGGAGCAGATCTTGAAGGTTCAGAACAGGTGTTGAGGAAGGTTCAGAGCAGGTATTGATGATGGGCCACCAGTGTGATTCCTGGTGGGGGTATTAGTATTCAGTGTTGATATTGCAGGTCATCAATACTGAGCAGTGTTGATATTGCAGGCCATCAATACTGAGCAGTGTTGATATTGCAGGTCATCAACACTGAGCAGTGTTGATATTGCAGGTCATCAACACTGAGCAGTGTTGATATTGCAGGTCATCAACACTGAGCAGTGTTGATATTGCAGGTCATCAACACTGAGCAGTGTTGATATTGCAGGTCATCAACACTGAGCAGTGTTGATATTGCAGGTCATCAACACTGAGCAGTGTTGATATTGCAGGTCAGCAACAATGAGCAGTGTTGATATTGCAGGTCATCAATACTGAGCAGTGTTGATATTGCAGGTCATCAACACTGAGCAGTGTTGATATTGCAGGCCATCAACAATGAGCAATGTTGATATTGCAGGTCATCAACACTGAGCAGTGTTGATATTGCAGGTCATCAACACTGAGCAGTGTTGATATTGCAGGTCATCAACACTGAGCAGTGTTGATATTGCAGGTCATCAACACTGAGCAGTGTTGATATTGCAGGTCATCAACACTGAGCAGTGTTGATATTGCAGGTCATCAACACTGAGCAGTGTTGATATTGCAGGCCATCAACAATGAGCAGTGTTGATATTGCAGGTCATCAACACTGAGCAGTGTTGATATTGCAGGTCATCAACAATGAGCAGTGTTGATATTGCAGGTCATCAACAATGAGCAGTGTTGATATTGCAGGCCATCAACACTGAGCAGTGTTGATATTGCAGGTCATCAACAATGAGCAGTGTTGATATTGCAGGTCATCAACAATGAGCAGTGTTGATATTGCAGGTCATCAACAATGAGCAGTGTTGATATTGCAGGCCATCAACACTGAGCAGTGTTGATATTGCAGGTCATCAACAATGAGCAGTGTTGATATTGCAGGTCAACACTGAGCAGTGTTGATATTGCAGGCCATCAACACTGAGCAGTGTTGATATTGCAGGTCATCAACACTGAGCAGTGTTGATATTGCAGGTCATCAACACTGAGCAGTGTTGATATTGCAGGTCATCAACACTGAGCAGTGTTGATATTGCAGGTCATCAACACTGAGCAGTGTTGATATTGCAGGTCATCAATACTGAGCAGTGTTGATATTGCAGGTCATCAACACTGAGCAGTGTTGATATTGCAGGTCATCAACACTGAGCAGTGTTGATATTGCAGGTCATCAATACTGAGCAGTGTTGATATTGCAGGCCATCAACAATGAGCAGTGTTGATATTGCAGGCCATCAACACTGAGCAGTGTTGATATTGCAGGCCATCAACAATGAGCAGTGTTGATATTGCAGGTCATCAACACTGAGCAGTGTTGATATTGCAGGTCATCAACACTGAGCAGTGTTGATATTGCAGGTCATCAATACTGAGCAGTGTTGATATTGCAGGTCATCAACACTGAGCAGTGTTGATATTGCAGGTCATCAACACTGAGCAGTGTTGATATTGCAGGTCATCAATACTGAGCAGTGTTGATATTGCAGGCCATCAACAATGAGCAGTGTTGATATTGCAGGTCATCAACACTGAGCAGTGTTGATATTGCAGGTCAGCAACACTGAGCAGTGTTGATATTGCAGGTCAGCAACACTGAGCAGTGTTGATATTGCAGGTCATCAACACTGAGCAGTGTTGATATTGCAGGTCAGCAACACTGAGCAGTGTTGATATTGCAGGTCATCAACACTGAGCAGTGTTGATATTGCAGGTCAGCAACAATGAGCAGTGTTGATATTGCAGGTCATCAACACTGAGCAGTGTTGATATTGCAGGTCATCAATACTGAGCAGTGTTGATATTGCAGGTCATCAATACTGAGCAGTGTTGATATTGCAGGTCATCAATACTGAGCAGTGTTGATATTGCAGGTCATCAATACTGAGCAGTGTTGATATTGCAGGTCATCAACACTGAGCAGTGTTGATATTGCAGGCCATCAACACTGAGCAGTGTTGATATTGCAGGCCATCAACACTGAGCAGTGTTGATATTGCAGGTCAGCAACACTGAGCAGTGTTGATATTGCAGGTCATCAATACTGAGCAGTGTTGATATTGCAGGTCATCAACACTGAGCAGTGTTGATATTGCAGGCCATCAACACTGAGCAGTGTTGATATTGCAGGTCAGCAACACTGAGCAGTGTTGATATTGCAGGTCAGCAACACTGAGCAGTGTTGATATTGCAGGTCAACACTGAGCAGTGTTGATATTGCAGGCCATCAACACTGAGCAGTGTTGATATTGCAGGTCATCAACACTGAGCAGTGTTGATATTGCAGGTCATCAACAATGAGCAGTGTTGATATTGCAGGCCATCAACACTGAGCAGTGTTGATATTGCAGGCCATCAACACTGAGCAGTGTTGATATTGCAGGTCATCAACACTGAGCAGTGTTGATATTGCAGGTCATCAACACTGAGCAGTGTTGATATTGCAGGTCATCAACACTGAGCAGTGTTGATATTGCAGGTAAATCAACACTGAGCAGTGTTGATATTGCAGGTCATCAACACTGAGCAGTGTTGATATTGCAGGTCATCAACACTGAGCAGTGTTGATATTGCAGGCCATCAACACTGAGCAGTGTTGATATTGCAGGTCATCAACACTGAGCAGTGTTGATATTGCAGGTCATCAACACTGAGCAGTGTTGATATTGCAGGTCATCAACACTGAGCAGTGTTGATATTGCAGGTCATCAACACTGAGCAGTGTTGATATTGCAGGCCATCAACACTGAGCAGTGTTGATATTGCAGGCCATCAACACTGAGCAGTGTTGATATTGCAGGTCATCAACAATGAGCAGTGTTGATATTGCAGGTCATCAACACTGAGCAGTGTTGATATTGCAGGTCATCAACACTGAGCAGTGTTGATATTGCAGGTCATCAACACTGAGCAGTGTTGATATTGCTGGTCATCAACACTGAGCAGTGTTGATATTGCAGGTCATCAACACTGAGCAGTGTTGATATTGCAGGTCATCAACACTGAGCAGTGTTGATATTGCAGGTCATCAACACTGAGCAGTGTTGATATTGCAGGTCATCAACACTGAGCAGTGTTGATATTGCAGGTCATCAACACTGAGCAGTGTTGATATTGCAGGTCATCAACACTGAGCAGTGTTGATATTGCAGGTCATCAACACTGCCAAATATGAAGAGTAAGAAGGGAGGCGGTAGCAGGAAAAACGACGGGAAGAAGAAACACGATACTAAACCTAAAGACAAACAGGAAAGTAAAACAGGAAAGAAAGATAATAAAGACAAGAAGCAAGAAAGTAAAGAGGATAAGCAAAAGAATAAGAAAGACAATAAAAAGGATGAGGGAAATGGGGATAAGATAGGCGAGTTTAGCGGTGGCGGGAAAGATGGTAAGAAAGATGATAAAAGTGAGAAAAATGATGGAAAAGAGGATAAGAATAGTGATGGAAAAGAGGATAAGAATAGTGATGGAAAAGAGGATAAAAAGGACGATGAAAATAAAGATAATGACAGTGACGAAAAAGAGGAAGAAGTGGAAGGAGATGAGGACACACAAGACTCTGCTGGTGGTGATGCTGGTGGTGATGCTAGTGGTGGTGCTGCTGCTGCTAGTGGTGGTGGCGCCGGTGGTGGTGGTGGTGCTGCTAGTGGTGGTGCTATTGTTAGAGTCCAGAGAGTAGCAGAGATCCCGCTGCTTGAAAGAACTGAACGCTCTTTGGAAGATAGTGAAGGCGCTGTTGCTGTCAGAAACGAGCTGTCTCCTGCACTGACTGTTTCTGATACACAACAACTCTCTCCTGCCATGGTTGTTTCTGGTAGACAAATACCTCTTACGATCAGTGTTCCTGCGGAACAAGATCCCACACCTGGAATAACTCGTCCGGACATAGGAGAACATGTAGCGTCTGGATGTGCTACTCCAGCAGGAGATGGTCAAGTTTTATCTGGAATGATTCCAGCGGGACAGGTAACTCTGTCACTTGGACTTGCTTCTGGAACTTCGACAAGGAACCACTTGCTTGATCCTCCAGGGATCATTATACACAAGGCGACGCCCGAATCCACTAAAGCTACTACAAGAGATGTGCTTGAAACCCCAAAAACTGTACCTTCAGGAAGACGGAGTCTTGAACTGCGTGGAACAATTGCCTCAAGACATGCGGACATGGAAACTTCTTTAGGACATTCTTTTGGAAGTGTCACTACAGGACAAGCCCTCCAGACTGCTAACATCGTTACACCAGGACATGTGCCACAATCTTCAGAAAGTTTGACACCAGTGCAGCTACCTCCACAGGTGATATACACACCAAAACACGAGCGAATTTTTACGTCTGTGCACGTATTACCATCACCAGTGTTATCTACAGCAGGACATATATCATCGTCGTCAGGAACTGTCACACCAAGACAAGAGCCACAGCCTCCGGGTATGTTGACAACAAGGCACGTACCACCGTCTTCAGAAATTTGTGCAAATACTCAAATTCCACAATCCCCAGGAATCTTCACACCAAGACTCTTACCACCATCTTCAGGAGTTTTCGCAGCACCATCTTCAGGAGTTTTCACAGCACCATCTTCAGGAGTTTTCACAGCACCATCTTCAGGAGTTTTCACAGCACCATCTTCAGGAGTTTTCACAGCACCATCTTCAGGAGTTTTCACAGCACCATCTTCAGGAATTTTTACAATAGGACATGCTGCACCGTCTACAGGGGAGACTGCAACAGGACACGTACCACCGTCTCCAGGGACCTTTGCAACAGGACACGTACCACCGTCTCCAGGGACCTTTGCAACAGGACACGTACCACCGTCTCCAGGGGCCTTTGCAACAGGACACTTACCACCGTCTCCAGGGGCCTTTGCAACAAGATACTTACCACCATCTCCAGGGGCCTTTGCAACAGGACACTTACCACCGTCTACAGGGGCCTTTGTAACAGGACACTTACCACCGTCTCCAGGGGCCTTTGCAACAAGATACTTACCACCGTCTCCAGGGATCTTTGCAACAGGACACGTACCACCATCTCCAGGGATGCCAAGGAGTGAGCATCTTCCGCCATCTCCAGGTATCGTAACAACAGATCAGGTGCTACAGTCTCCAGGAATCTTTACAAAAGAACATTGCCCGCAGCACTTTCCCGAGACAATAGCTACTGGGATTGTGCCCTCGACCTTTCTTGCTCCAGGAAAGTTCACTTCGAGTGATGGCAAGACTTACTTGCTGATGGAACCAGAAAAGCAAGACCCTTGTCCCCAAGACCGGCTCCATCCTGACCTTCCAGACAGTGACGAGATCTCCGCTGTCACCACCATGTTGAGGAGAGTCGAAGCCTTAGAGAAGAACACCACCTGGACTGAATTAAGTTACCTGAAGGTAAGAACTTAATGATTTGAGTTATCTGAGTATAATGCACCTTCCTGGGCAAAGTATTGCATTGATACTAATGAAGGGCTTTAGATTCAAATTGGTGGAACTCTCCCCCCTCCCCATCATTCCTCTCTCCTTCAAGGGAGGTTTCTTGATTCCGATAAGGGACTCTTGATCCAAGGCATTGCACTTGATTGTTTCTCGTTCCCCTCAGGCGCTGCTTCTAGTTTTAGGCCCTTATACTCTGATTTTGGTAAAGAGGACTGGCTGACCTGCCCCATCCCCCCTTCCCGTGATACTGGTGGTGTGTCCTGCCTCTGTGACACTGGTAGTGTGTCCTGCCCCTGTCTGTGACACTGGTAGTGTGTCCTGCCCCTCTCTGTGACACTGGCGGTGTGTCTTGCCCCTCTCTGTGACACTGGCGGTGTGTCCTGCCCCTCTGTGACACTGGCAGTGTGTCCTGTCCCTCTGTGACACTGGCAGTGTGTCCTGCCCCTCTGTGACGCTGGCGGTGTGTCCTGCCCCTCTGTGAGACTGGCGGTGTGTACTGCCCCTCTGTGAGACTGGCGGTGTGTCCTGCCCTTCTGTGAGACTGGCGGTGTGTCCTGCCCCTCTGTGAGACTGGCAGTGTGTCCTGCCCCTCTGTGACACTGGCAGTGTGTCCTGCCCCTCTGTGAGACTGGCGGTGTGTCCTGCCCTTCTGTGAGACTGGCGGTGTGTCCTGCCCCTCTGTGAGACTGGCGGTGTGTCCTGCCCTTCTGTGAGACTGGCGGTGTGTCCTGCCCCTCTGTGAGACTGGCGGTGTGTCCTGCCCCTCTGTGACACTGGCAGTGTGTTCTGCCCCTCTGTGACACTGGTGGTGTGTCCTGCCCCTCTGTGACACTGGTGGTGTGTCCTGCCCCTCTGTGACACTGGCAGTGTGTCCTGCCCCTCTGTGACACTGGCAGTGTGTCCTGCCCCTCTGCGATACTGGTGGTGTGTCCTGCCCCTCTGTGACACTGGCAGTGTGTCCTGCCCCTCTGTGACACTGGCAGTGTGTCCTGCCCCTCTGTGACACTGGTGGTGTGTCCTGCCCCTCTGTGACACTGGCAGTGTGTCCTGCCCCTCTGTGACACTGGTGGTGTGTCCTGCCCCTCTGTGACACTGGTGGTGTGTCCTGCCCCTCTGCGACACTGGTGGTGTGTCCTGCCCCTCTGTGACACTGGTGGTGTGTCCTGCCCCTCTGTGACACTGGCAGTGTGTCCTGCCCCTCTGTGACACTGGTGGTGTGTCCTGCCCCTCTGTGACACTGGCAGTGTGTCCTGCCCTCTGTGACACTGGCAGTGTGTCCTGCCCCTCTGTGACACTGGTGGTGTGTCCTGCCCCTCTGTGACACTGGCAGTGTGTCCTGCCCCTCTGTGACACTGGCAGTGTGTCCTGCCCCTCTGTGACACTGGTGGTGTGTTCTGCCCCTCTGTGACACTGGTGGTGTGTCCTGCCCCTCTGTGACACTGGTGGTGTGTCCTGCCCCTCTGTGACACTGGCAATGTGTCCTGCCCCTCTGTGACACTGGCAGTGTGTCCTGCCCCTCTGTGACACTGGTGGTGTGTCCTGCCCCTCTGTGACACTGGTGGTGTGTCCTGCCCCTCCGTGACACTGGCAGTGTGTCCTGCCCCTCTGTGACACTGGTGGTGTGTCCTGCCCCTCTGTGACACTGGTGGTGTGTCCTGCCCTTCTGTGACACTGGCAGTGTGTCCTGCCCCTCTGTGACACTGGTGGTGTGTCCTGCCCCTCTGTGACACTGGCAGTGTGTCCTGCCCCTCTGTGACACTGGCGTGTGTCCTGCCCCTCTGTGACACTGGTGGTGTGTCCTGCCCTCTGTGACACTGGCAGTGTGTCCTGCCCCTCTGTGACACTGGTGGTGTGTCCTGCCCCTCTGTGACACTGGCAGTGTGTCCTGCCCCTCTGCGACACTGGCAGTGTGTCCTGCCCCTCTGTGACACTGGCAGTGTGTCCTGCCCCTCTGTGACACTGGCAGTGTGTCCTGCCCCTCTGTGACACTCGTGGTGTGTTCTGCCCCTCTGTGACACTGGCAATGTGTCCTGCCCCTCTGTGACACTGGTGGTGTGTCCTGCCCCTCTGTGACACTGGCAATGTGTCCTGCCCCTCTGTGACACTGGCAATGTGTCCTGCCCCTATGTGACACTGGCAGTGTGTCCTGCCCCTCTGTGACACTGGTGGTGTGTCCTGCCCCTCTGTGACACTGGCAATGTGTCCTGCCCCTCTGTGACACTGGCAGTGTGTCCTGCCCCTCTGTGACACTGGTGGTGTGTCCCGCCCCTCTGTGACACTGGCAATGTGTCCTGCCCCTCTGTGACACTGGTGGTGTGTCCTGCCCCTCTGTGACACTGGCAGTGTGTCCTGCCCCTCTGTGACACTGGCAATGTGTCCTGCCCCTCTGTGACACTGGCAGTGTGTCCTGCCCCTCTGTGACACTGGCAGTGTGTCCTGCCCCTCTGTGACACTGGCAGTGTGTCCTGCCCCTCTGTGACACTGGTGGTGTGTCCTGCCCCTCTGTGACACTGGCAGTGTGTCCTGCCCCTCTGTGACACTGGCAGTGTGTCCTGCCCCTCTGTGACACTGGCAGTGTGTCCTGCCCCTCTGTGACACTGGCAATGTGTCCTGCCCCTCTGTGACACTGGTGGTGTGTCCTGCCCCTCTGTGACACTGGCGGTGTGTCCTGCCCCTCTGTGACACTGGCAGTGTGTCCTGCCCCTCTGTGACACTGGCAGTGTGTCCTGCCCCTCTGTGACACTGGCAGTGTGTCCTGCCCCTCTGTGACACTGGCAGTGTGTCCTGCCCCTCTGTGACACTGGTAGTATGTCCTGCCCCTCTGTGACACTGGCAGTGTGTCCTGCCCCTCTGTGACACTGGCAGTGTGTCCTGCCCCTCTGTGACACTGGCAGTGTGTCCTGCCCCTCTGTGACACTGGCTATGTGTCCTGCCCCTCTGTGACACTGGTGGTGTATCCTGCCCCTCTGTGACACTGGTGGTGTGTCCTGCCCCTCTGTGACACTGGCAGTGTGTCCTGCCCCTCTGTGACACTGGCAGTGTGTCCTGCCCCTCTGTGACACTGGTGGTGTGTCCTGCCCCTCTGTGACACTGGCAATGTGTCCTGCCCCTCTGTGACACTGGGTGTGTCTGCCCCTCTGTGACACTGGTGGTGTGTCCTGCCCCTCTGTGACACTGCAATGTGTTCTGCCCCTCTGTGACACTTGCAGTGTGTCCTGCCCTCTGTGACACTGGTGGTGTGTCCTGCCCCTCTGTGACACTGGCAGTGTGTCCTGCCCCTCTGTGACACTGGTGGTGTGTCCTGCCCCTCTGTGACACTGGCAGTGTGTCCTGCCCCTCTGCGACACTGGCAGTGTGTCCTGCCCTCTGTGACACTGCAGTGTGTCCTGCCCCTCTGTGACACTGGCAGTGTGTCCTGCCCCTCTGTGACACCGTGGTGTGTTCTGCCCCTCTGTGACACTGGCAATGTGTCCTGCCCCTCTGTGACACTGTGGTGTGTCCTGCCCCTCTGTGACATGGCATGTGTCCTGCCCCTCTGTGACACTGGCAATGTGTCCTGCCCCTATGTGACACTGGCAGTGTGTCTGCCCCTCTGTGACACTGGTGGTGTGTCCTGCCCCTCTGTGACACTGGCATGTGTCTGCCCCTCTGTGACACTGGCAGTGTGTCCTGCCCCTCTGTGACACTGTGGTGTGTCCCGCCCTCTGTGACACTGGCAATGTGTCCTGCCCTCTGTGACACTGGTGGTGTGTCTGCCCCTCTGTGACACTGGCAGTGTGTCCTGCCCTCTGTGACACTGGCAGTGTGTCCTGCCCCTCTGTGACACTGTGGTGTGTCCTGCCCTCTGTGACACTGGCATGTGTCCTGCCCTCTGTGACACTGGCAGTGTGTCCTGCCCCTCTGTGACACTGGCAGTGTGTCCTGCCCCTCTGTGACACTGCAGTGTGTCCTGCCCCTCGTGACACTGGTGGTGTGTCTGCCCTCTGTGACACTGGCAGTGTGTCCTGCCCTCTGTGACACTGGCAGTGTGTCCTGCCCCTCTGTGACACTGGCAGTGTGTCCTGCCCCTCTGTGACACTGGCAATGTGTCCTGCCCCCTGTGACACTGGTGGTGTGTCTGCCCTCTGTGACATGGCGGTGTGTCCTGCCCCTCTGTGACACTGGCAGTGTGTCCTGCCCTCTGTGACACTGCAGTGTGTCGCCCTCTGTGACATGGCAGTGTGTCCTGCCCTCTGTGACACTGGCAGTGTGTCCTGCCCTCTGTGACACTGGCAGTGTGTCCTGCCCCTCTGTGACACTGGCAGTGTGTCCTGCCCCTCTGTGACACTGTAGTATGTCCTGCCCCTCTGTGACACTGCGTGTGTCCTGCCCTCTGTGACACTGGCAGTGTGTCCTGCCCCTCTGTGACACTGGCAGTGTGTCTGCCCTCTGTGACACTGGTAGTATGTCCTGCCCTCTGTGACACTGGCAGTGTGTCCTGCCCTCTGTGACACTGGCATGTGTCCTGCCCCTCTGTGACACTGGTAGTATTCTGCCCTCTGTGACACTGCAGTGTGTCCTGCCCTCTGTGACCCTGGCAGTGTGTCCTGCCCCTCTGTGACACTGGCAGTGTTCCTGCCCCTCTGTACACTGGCTATGTGTCCTGCCCCTCTGTGACACTGGTGGTATCCTGCCCCTCTGTGACACTGGTGGTGTGTCCTGCCCCTGGACACTGCAGTGTGTCCTGCCCCTGTGACACTGCAGTGTGTCCTGCCCCTCTGTGACACTGGTGGTGTGTCCTGCCCCTCTGTGACACTGGCAATGTGTCCTGCCCTGTGCACTGTGTGTGTCCTGCCCCTCTGTGACACTGCAGTGTGTCCTGCCCCTCTGTGACACTGCAATGGTTCTGCCCCTCTGTGACACGCATGTGTCCTGCCCCTCTGTGACACTGGTGGTGTGTCCTGCCCCTCTGTGACACTGGCATGTGTCCTGCCCCTCTGTGACACTGGTGGTGTGTCCTGCCCTCTGTGACACTGGTGTGTCCTGCCCCTCTGTGACCTGCATGTGTCCTGCCCCTCTGTGACACTGCAGTGTGTCTCCCCTCTGTGACACTGGTGGTGTGTCTGCCCCTCTGTGACACTGGCAATGTGTCCTGCCCTCTGTGACACTGGCATGTTCCTGCCCTCTGTGACACTGGTGGTGTGTTCTGCCCTCTGTGACACGGCAGTGTGTCTGCCCCTCTGTGACACTCGTGGTGTTCTGCCCTCTGTGCACTGGCAATGTGTCCTGCCCCTCTGTGACACGGTGTGTGTCCTGCCCCTCTGTGACACTGGCAATGTGTCCTGCCCCTCTGTGACACTGGCAATGTGTCCTGCCCCTATGTGACACTGGCAGTGTGTCCTGCCCCTCTGTGACACTGGTGGTGTGTCCTGCCCCTCTGTGACACTGGCAATGTGTCCTGCCCTCTGTGACACTGGCAGGTGTCCTGCCCCTCTGTGACACTGGTGGTGTGTCCCGCCCCTCTGTGACACTGGCAATGTGTCCTGCCCCTCTGTGACACTGGGGTTGTCCTGCCCTCTGTGACACTGGCAGTGTGTCCTGCCCCTCTGTGACACTGGCAGTGTGTCCTGCCCCTCTGTGACACTGTGGTGTGTCTGCCCTCTGTGACACTGGCAATGTGTCCTGCCCCTCTGTGACACTGGCAGTGTGTCCTGCCCCTCTGTGACACTGGCAGTGTGTCCTGCCCCTCTGTGACACTGGCAGTGTGTCCTGCCCTCTGTGACACTGGTGGGTGTCCTGCCCCTCTGTGACACTGGCAGTGTGTCCTGCCCCTCTGTGACACTGGCAGTGTGTCCTGCCCCTCTGTGACACTGGCAGTGTGTCCTGCCCCTCTGTGACACTGGCAATGTGTCCTGCCCCTCTGTGACACTGGTGGTGTGTCCTGCCCCTCTGTGACACTGGCGGTGTGTCCTGCCCCTCTGTGACACTGGCAGTGTGTCCTGCCCCTCTGTGACACTGGCAGTGTGTCCTGCCCCTCTGTGACACTGGCAGTGTGTCCTGCCCCTCTGTGACACTGGCAGTGTGTCCTGCCCCTCTGTGACACTGGCAGTGTGTCCTGCCCCTCTGTGACACTGGCAGTGTGTCCTGCCCCTCTGTGACACTGGTAGTATGTCCTGCCCCTCTGTGACACTGGCAGTGTGTCCTGCCCCTCTGTGACACTGGCAGTGTGTCCTGCCCCTCTGTGACACTGGCAGTGTGTCCTGCCCCTCTGTGACACTGGCTATGTGTCCTGCCCCTCTGTGACACTGGTGGTGTATCCTGCCCCTCTGTGACACTGGTGGTGTGTCCTGCCCCTCTGTGACACTGGCAGTGTGTCCTGCCCCTCTGTGACACTGGCAGTGTGTCCTGCCCCTCTGTGACACTGGTGGTGTGTCCTGCCCCTCTGTGACACTGGCAATGTGTCCTGCCCCTCTGTGACACTGGTGGTGTGTCCTGCCCCTCTGTGACACTGGCAGTGTGTCCTGCCCCTCTGTGACACTGGCAATGTGTTCTGCCCCTCTGTGACACTGGCAGTGTGTCCTGCCCCTCTGTGACACTGGTGGTGTGTCCTGCCCCTCTGTGACACTGGCAGTGTGTCCTGCCCCTCTGTGACACTGGTGGTGTGTCCTGCCCCTCTGTGACACTGGTGGTGTGTCCTGCCCCTCTGTGACACTGGCAATGTGTCCTGCCCCTCTGTGACACTGGCAGTGTGTCCTGCCCTCTGTGACACTGGTGGTGTGTTCTGCCCCTCTGTGACACTGGCAATGTGTCCTGCCCCTCTGTGACACTGGCAGTGTGTCCTGCCCCTCTGTGACACTGGTGGTGTGTTCTGCCCCTCTGTGACACTGGCAGTGTGTCCTGCCCCTCTGTGACACTGGCAGTGTGTCCTGCCCCTCTGTGACACTGGTGTCTAGCCCTGATACTTGCTTTAACTGCTTGTCCAAGGCTTCAGTTTTTTTCACTGAAGTATCGCTTTTTATAATTACTGAGATATCTGTGGGGACCTCGGCCCTATTTTGGATAACTTCTATTAAGACCTTGATATTTTTATGTGGTATGTGAATATTTTTAGTGTGTGTGTGTGTGTGTGTGTATGTGTTTGTGTGTTTGTGTGTGTTTGTGTGTGTGTTTGTGTGTGTGTGTGTGTGTGTGTGTGTGTGTGTGTGCCCACCTAGTTGTGGTTGCAGGAGTCCATTCACAGCTGGTCTCGCCTCTTCACTGGCCACTACTATGTGTGTGTGTGTGTTTGTGTTTGTGTGTGTGTGTGTTTGTGTGTGTGTGTTTGTGTGTGTGTTTGTGTGTGTGTGTTTGTGTGTGTGTGTGTGTGTGTGTTTGTGTGTGTGTGTTTGTGTGTGTGTGTGTGTGTGTGTACCCACCTAGTTGTGGTTGCAGGAGTCGATTCACAGCTGGTCTCGCCTCTTCACTGGCCACTACTGTGTGTACTCACCTAATTGTACTCACCTAATTGTGGTTGCAGGGGTCGATACTCAGCTCCTGGCCCCGCCTCTTCACTGATCGCTACTGGATCCTCTCTCTCTCTGCTTCCTGAGCTTTGTCATACCTCTTCTTAAAACTATGTATGGTTCCTGCCTCCTCTACTTCACTTGCTAGGCTATTCCACTTGCTGACAACTCTATGACTGAAGAAATACTTCCTAACGTCCCTGTGACTCGTCTGAGTCTTCAGCTTCCAGTTGTGACCCCTTGTCCCTGTGTCCCCTCTCTGGAACATCCTATCTCTGTCCACCTTGTCTATTCCCCGCAGTATCTTGTATGTCGTTATCATGTCTCCCCTGACCCTTCTGTCCTCCAGTGTCGTCAGTCCGATTTCCCTTAACCTTTCCTCGTACGACATTCCCTTGAGCTCTGGGACTAGCCTTGTTGCAAACCTTTGTACTTTCTCTAACTTCTTGACGTGCTTGACCAGGTGTGGGTTCCAGACTGGTGCTGCATACTCCAGTATGGGCCTAACATACACAGTGTACAGTGTCTTGAACGATTCCTTATTAAGGTATCGGAACGCTATTCTCAGGTTTGCCAGGCGCCCGTATGCTGCAGCGGTTATTTGGTTGATGTGTGCCTCCGGTGATGTGCTCGGTGTTATGTTCACCCCAAGGTCTTTCTCCCTGAGTGAGGTCTGTAGTCTTTGTCCACCTAGCCTATACTCTGTCTGCGGTCTTCTTTGCCCCTCCCCAATCTTCTTCATGACTTTGCATTTGGCTGGATTGAATTCGAGAAGCCAGTTACTGGACCACATTCGCAGCCTCTCCAGGTCTCTTTGCAGTCCTGCCTCATCCTCGTCCGATTTAATTCTTCTCATCAACTTCACGTCATCTGCGAACAGGGACACTTCAGAGTCTATTCCTTCCATCATGTCGTTCACATATATCAAAAATAGCACTGGTCCTAGAACTGACCCCTGTGGGACCCCGCTCGTAACAGGCCCCCACTGTGATACCTCTTCACGTACCATGACTCGTTGCTGCCTCCCTGTCAGGTATTCCCTTATCCATTGCAGTGCCCTTCCTTTTACGTGTGCCTGATCCTCCCGCTTCTGCACTAATCTCTTGTGGGAACTGTGTCAAAGGCCTTCCTGCAGTCTAGGAAAACGCAATTTTCCCCAACCCTCTCTCTCGTGTCTTACTTCTGTTACCTTGTCATAAAACTCCAGGAGGTTTGTGATACAAGATTTGCCTTCCATGAACCCATGCTGGTTTTTTTCATTTATAATCTTGTTCCTTTCCAGGTGTTCGACCACTCTCCTCCTGATAATCTTCTCCATGACCTTTGCACACAATACATGTCAGAGACACAGGTCTGTAGTTTATGCCTCGTTTCTGTTTCCTTTCTTAAATATGGGGACTACATTAGCTGTCTTCCATTTCTCAGGTAGTTGCCCGTTTCAAGGGATGTTTGAAGATTGTGGTTAGAGGCACACACAGCATCTCTGCTCCTTCTCTAAAGGACGCATGGGGAGATCTTGTCCGGTCCCATCGCCTTTGAGGTGTAAAGGGTCACTTAAGAGCTTCTTCACCTCCTCCTCAGTTGTTCGATGTCATCCAGCACTTGTTGGTATATTCCCTCTTGATGTTCCCTTCTGTGCTGTCTTCCCACAGCCCTTCCTGTCTCTACTGTAAAAACTTCCTTAAATCTCCTGTTCAGCTCCTCACATACCTCCTGACATTTCTTGTGAGTTCTCCACCTTCTGTCCTTAATCTGATCACCTGGCCCTTTGACTGTTGTCTTCCTCCTAAATGTGGCTATAAAAACAGTTTGGGGTCAGTCTTGATTCTCGAGCTATGTCATTTCATACTGCCCGCTGGGCCTCCCTCCTTACCTGTGCGTACTCATTCCTGGCTCTGCGACTGATCTCCCTATTTTGTGTGTTCTCTGCCTTCTGTACTTTTTCCATTCTCTATTGCACTTGTTTTGCCTCCTTACACCGTCGGGTAAAAACCCGGGGCTTGTTCTGGTCTTCCCGTTTTTTACTGTTGCCCTTGGGAATGAAACCTTTCCACTGCCTCCTTGCATTTTGTTGCTACATATTCCATCATTTCATTTACTGGCTTTCCTGCCAGTTCTCTGTCCCACTGGACCTCCCCAGGAAGTTCTTCAACCCCTATGTAGTCCCCTCTTTTATAGTCAGGCTTTTCCCATTCTACTCCCGTTATTCTCTCCCCTTGCAGGGTCTACTATGTATTCAAAGCACAGAACCACGTGGTCGCTACTCCTAGGGGACTCTCATACTTGATGTCCTCAATGTCTGACTGCCCAGGGTGGAACACAAGGTCCAAACTTGCTGGTTCATCCCCCTCTCACTCTGGTAGTGTCCTTAACATGTTGGTGCATGAGGTTTTCCAGCACCACGTCCAACATCCTGGCTCTCCATGTGTGTGTGTGTGTGGGTTTTTGTGTGGTGTTTGTGTGTGTTGTTTTGTGTGTGTGTGTGTGTGTGTGTGTGTGTGTGTGTGTGTGTGTGTGGTGTGTTAAGTGAATGAATGTAAATGTTTAAAATAAAATGTTTTAATGTCTCCATCTCCTTGCTACGTCCCTCTCCTTTTCTAACCTTTTACTTGCTACCTCCCTCTCCTTTCTACCTTCTACTTGCTACCTCCCTCTCCTTTCTACCTTCTACTTGCTACCTCCCTCTCCTTTCTACCTTCTACTTGCTACCTCCCTCTCCTTTCTACCTTCTACTTGCTACCTCCCTCTCCTTTCTACCTTCTACTTCCTCCCTATTGTCCCCCTTGCTTCCTCCTCCCTCCAGCATTGTATCTTCAATCACCTGGTTACTGTACCTTACAGGTGAGCTACAGTGACGTCATCGTCATACCAGAGATCATATATGTACCCAAATTTTTTCGTCTATACCTGGCGTGCTTGTACACGTGAGTACCAGAACTGTCTTGCTATACCTGGCGTGCTTGTACACGTGAGTACCAGAACTGTCTTGCTATACCTGGCGTGCTTGTACACGTGAGTACCAGAACTGTCTTGCTATACCTGGCGTGCTTGTACACGTGAGTACCAGAACTGTCTTGCTATACCTGGCGTGCTTGTACACGTGAGTACCAGAACTGTCTTGCCCTCCTGGCGTGCTTTACAGGATACCAAACTGTCTTTTCTATACCCGGCGTCTGTACACGTGATACCAGAAATGTCTGCTAACCTGGGGGTGCTTGTACAGTGATACCAAAATGTCTTGCTATACCTGGCGTGCTTGTACACGTGAGTACCAGAATGTTTTTGCTATACCTGGCGTGCTTGTACACGTGAGTACCAAAAATGTCTTGCTATACCTGGCGTGCTTGAAACACGTGAGTACCAGAACTGTCTTGCTATACCTGGCGTGCTTGTACACGTGAGTCCAGAACTGTCTTCCCATACCTGGCGTGCTTGTCACGTGAGTACCAGAACTGTCTTGCTATACCTGGCGTGCTTGTACACGTGAGTACCAGAATGTCTTGCTATCCCTGGCGTGCTTGTCCCACGTGAGTACCAGAACTGTCTTGCTATACCTGGCGTGCTTGTACACGTGAGTACCAAACTTCTTGCTATACCTGGCGTGCTTGTACACGTGAGTACCAGAACTGTCTTGCTATCCCTGGCGTGCTTGTAACGGGGAGTACCAGAACGTCTTGCTATACCTGGCGTGCTTGTACAGTGGTACCAAAAATGTCTTGCTATACCTGGCGGTTGTACAGTGAGGTACCAGAACTGTCTTGCTATACCTGGCGTGCTTGTACACGTGAGTACCAGAACTGTCTTGCTATACCTGGCGTGCTTGTTAACGTGATTTACCAGAACTGTCTTGCTATACCTGGCGTGCTTGTAAACGTGAGTACCAGAACTGTCTTGCTATACCTGGCGTGCTTGTACAGTGATACCAGAACTGTCTTGCTATACCTGGCGTGCTTTACAGTGAGTACCAGAACTGTCTTGCTATACCTGGCTTTGCTTGTACACGTGAGTACCAGAACTGTCTTGCTATACCTGGCGTGCTTGTACACGTGAGTTCCAGAACTGTCTTGCTATACCTGGCGTGCTTGTACACGTGAGTACCAGAACTGTCTTGCTATACCTGGCGTGCTTGTACACGTGAGTACCAGAACTGCTTGCTATACCTGGCGTGTTTTGTACACGTGAGTACCAGAACTGGTCTGCTATACCTGGCGTGCTTGTACAGTGAGTACCAGAACTGTCTTGCTATACGGGGCTGCTTGTACACGTGAGTACCAGAATGTCTTGCTATACCGGCGTGCTTGTACACGGGGAGTACCAGAACTGTCTTGCTATACCTGGCGTGTTTGTACACGTGAGTCCCAAAAACTGTCTTGCTATACCTGGCGTGCTTGTACACGTGAGTTACCAGAACTGTCTTGCATCCCTGGCGTGCTTGTACAGGGAGTACCAGAACCTGTCTTGCTATACCTGGCGTGCTTGTACACGTGAGTACCAGAACTGTCTTGCTATACCTGGCGTGCTTGTACACGTGAGTACCAGAACTGTCTTGCTATACCTGGCGTGCTTGTACACGTGAGTACCAGAACTGTCTTGCTATACCTGGCGTGCTTGTACACGTGAGTACCAGAACTGTCTTGCTATACCTGGCGTGCTTGTACACGTGAGTACCAGAACTGTCTTGCTATACCTGGCGTGCTTGTACACGTGAGTACCAGAACTGTCTTGCTATACCTGCGTGCTTGTACACGTGAGTACCAGAACTGTCTTGCTATACCTGGCGTGCTTGTACACGTGAGTACCAGAACTGTCTTGCTATACCTGGCGTGCTTGTACACGTGAGTACCAGAACTGTCTTGCTATACCTGGCGTCCCTTGTACACGTGAGTACCAAACTGTCTTGCTATACCTGGCGTGCTTGTACACGTGATTTCCAGAACTGTCTTCTATACTGGCGTGCTTGTACACGTGAGTACCAGAACTGTCTTGCTATAACCTGCGTGCTTGTACACGGAGTACCAGAACGTCTTGCTATCCCTTTGGCGGGGCTTGTACACGTGAGTACCAGAACTGTCTTGCTATACCTGGCGTGCTTGTACACGTGAGTACCAGAACTGTCTTGCTATACCTGGCGTGCTTGTACACGTGAGTACCAGAACTGTCTTGCTATACCTAGCGTGCTTGTACAGGTGAGTACCAGAACTGTCTTGCCATACCTGGCGTGCTTGTACAGGTGAGTACCAGAACTGTCTTGCCATACCTGGCGTGCTTGTACAGGTGAGTACCAGAACTGTCTTGCTATACCTGGCGTGCTTGTACACGTGAGTACCAGAACTGTCTTGCTATACAACCAACAAATATGTCACTATAATGATAATTTGTTGGTCCACCCGTCTCTATCATCCACGTCTGAGTGTTGTTGTTCACGTCTGAGTGTTGTTGTTCACGTCTGAGTGTTGTTGTTCACGTCTGAGTGTTGTTGTTCACGTCTGAGTGTTGTTGTTCACGTCTGAGTGGTGTTGTTCACGTCTGAGTGTTGTTGTTCACGTCTGAGTGTTGTTGTTCACGTCTGAGTGTTGTTGTTCACGTCTGAGTGATGTTGTCCACGTCTGAGTGTTGTTGTTCACGTCTGAGTGTTGTTGTTCACGTCTGAGTGTTGTTGTTCACGTCTGAGTGGTGTTCACGTCTGAGTGTTGTTGTTCACGTCTGAGTGTTGTTGTTCACGTCTGAGTGTTGTTGTTCACGTCTGAGTGTTGTTGTTTACGTCTGAGTGGTGTTGTTCACGTCTGAGTGTTGTTGTTCACGTCTGAGTTGGTTGTTCACGTCTGAGTGTTGTTGTTCACGTCTGAGTGTTGTTGTTCACGTCTGAGTGTTGTTGTTCACGTCTGAGTGTTGTTGTTCACGTCTGAGTGGTGTTGTTCACGTCTGAGTGGTGTTGTTCACGTCTGAGTGTTGTTGTTCACGTCTGAGTGTTGTTGTTCACGTCTGAGTGGTGTTGTTCACGTCTGAGTGTTGTTGTTCACGTCTGAGTGGTGTTGTTCACGTCTGAGTTTTGTTGTTTCACGTCTGAGTGTTGTTGTTCACGTCTGAGTGTTGTTGTTCACGTCTGAGTGTTGTTGTTCACGTCTGAGTGTTGTTGTTCACGTCTGAGTGTTGTTGTTCACGTCTGAGTGTTGTTGTTCACGTCTGAGTGGTGTTCACGTCTGAGTGTTGTTCACGTCTGAGTGGTGTTGTTCACGTCTGAGTGGTGTTGTTCACGTCTGAGTGGTGTTGTTCACGTCTGAGTGTTGTTGTTCACGTCTGAGTGTTGTTGTTCACGTCTGAGTGGTGTTGTTCACGTCTGAGTGTTGTTGTTCACGTCTGAGTGGTGTTGTTCACGCCTGAGTGTTGTTGTTCACGTCTGAGTGGTGTTCACGTCTGAGTGGTGTTGTTCACGTCTGAGTGGTGTTGTTCACGTCTGAGTGTTGTTGTCCACGTCTGAGTGGTGTTGTTCACGTCTGAGTGTTGTTGTTCACGCCTGAGTGTTGTTGTTCACGTCTGAGTGTTGTTGTTCACGTCTGGTGTTGTTGTTCACGCCTGAGTGTTGTTGTTCACGCCTGAGTGTTGTTTTTTCACGCCTGAGTTTGTTGTTTCACGTCTGAGTGTTGTTGTTCACGCCTGAGTGTTGTTGTTCACGTCTGAGTGTTGTTGTTCACGCCTGAGTGTTGTTGTTCACGCCTGAGTGTTGTTGTTCACGCCTGAGTGTTGTTGTTCACGTCTGAGTGTTGTTGTTCACGTCTGAGTGTTGTTGTTCACTTCTGAGTGTTGCTGTTCACGTCTGAGTGGTGTTCACGTCTGAGTGTTGTTAACGTCTGAGTGTTGTTGTTCACGTCTGAGTGTTCACGTCTGAGTGGTGTTCACGTCTGAGTGTTGTTAACGTCTGAGTGTTGTTGTTCACGTCTGAGTGATGTTCACGTCTGAGTGGTGTTCACGTCTGAGTGTTGTTAACGTCTGAGTGTTGTTGTTCACGTCTGAGTGTTCACGTCTGAGTGGTGTTCACGTCTGAGTGTTGTTAACGTCTGAGTGTTGTTGTTCACGTCTGAGTGATGTTCACGTCTGAGTGGTGTTCACGTCTGAGTGTTGTTAACGTCTGAGTGTTGTTGTTCACGTCTGAGTGTTGTTGTTCACGTCTGAGTGGTGTTCACGTCTGAGTGTTGTCGTTCACGTCTGAGTGGTGTTGTTCACGTCTGAGTGGTGTTGTTCACGTCTGAGTGGTGTTCACGTCTGAGTAGTGTTCACGTCTGAGTGATGTTGTTCACGTCTGAGTGGTGTTCACGTCTGAGTGGTGTTCACGTCTGAGTGGTGTTCACGTCTGAGTGGTGTTCACGTCTGAGTGGTGTTCACGTCTGAGTGGTGTTCACGTCTGAGTGGTATTCACGTCTGAGTGGTGTTCACGTCTGAGTGGTATTCACGTCTGAGTGGTGTTGTTCACGTCTGAGTGGTATTCACGTCTGAGTGGTGTTCACGTCTGAGTGGTATTCACGTCTGAGTGGTGTTCACGTCTGAGTGGTATTCACGTCTGAGTGGTGTTTTTTCACTTTCTGAGTGGTATTCCACGTCTGAGTGTTGGGTTGTTCAGTCGAGTGTTGTTGTTCACGTCTGAGTGTTGTTGTTCACGTCTGAGTGTTGTTGTTTACGTCTGAGTGTTGTTGTTAACGTCTGAGTGTTGTTGTTCACGTCTGAGTGTTGTTGTTCACGTCTGAGTGTTGTTGTTCACGTCTGAGTGGTGTTGTTCACATCTGAGTGTTGTTGTTCACGTCTGAGTGGCGTTGTTCACGTCTGAGTGGTGTTGTTCACGTCTGAGTGGTGTTCACGTCTGAGTGTTGTTGTTCACGTCTGAGTGTTGTTGTTCACGTCTGAGTGGTGTTCACGTCTGAGTGGTGTTGTTCACGTCTGAGTGGTGTTGTTCACGTCTGAGTGGTGTTCACGTCTGAGTGATGTTCACGTCTGAGTGTTGTTGTTCACGTCTGAGTGTTGTTGTTCACGTCTGAGTGGTGTTGTTCACGTCTGAGTGTTGTTGTTCACGTCTGAGTGTTCTTGTTCACGTCTGAGTGGTGTTGTTCACGTCTGAGTGGTGTTGTTCACGTCTGAGTGGTGTTCACGTCTGAGTGTTGTTGTTCACGTCTGAGTGGTGTTGTTCACGTCTGAGTGGTGTTGTTCACGTCTGAGTGGTGTTCACGTCTGAGTGTTGTTGTTCACGTCTGAGTGTTGTTCACGTCTGAGTTTTGTTCACGTCTGAGTGTTGTTCACGTCTGAGTGTTGTTGTTCACGTCTGAGTGGTGTTCACGTCTGAGTGTTGTTCACGTCTGAGTGTTGTTGTTCACGTCTGAGTGTTGTTGTTCACGTCTGAGTGTTGTTCACGTCTGAGTGTTGTTCACGTCTGAGTGTTGTTCACGTCTGAGTGTTGTTCACGTCTGAGTGTTGTTCACGTCTGAGTGTTGTTGTTCACGTCTGAGTGTTGTTGTTCACGTCTGAGTGTTGTTGTTCACGTCTGGTGTTGTTTTTTCACGTCTGAGGGGTGTTAACGTCTGAGTGTTGTTGTTCACGTCTGAGTGGTGTTGTTCACGTCTGAGTGGTGTTCACGTCTGAGTGTTGTTCACGTCTGAGTGTTGTTGTTCACGTCTGAGTGTTGTTCACGTCTGAGTGTTGTTGTTCACGTCTGAGTGTTGTTGTTCACGTCTGAGTGGTGTTCACGTCTGAGTGTTGTTGTTCACGTCTGAGTGGTGTTCACGTAAAACAATCTGGATTTCCTCATCTCTGTTATATTAACATATTTTTTTGTCTGCGTATTAAAGTTAATTTGTAAACATTGTGTTAATACATGTGAGGACAGCTGGTGTCAACACCTGACGAAACATCTGTTGTTGGTGTGAGAAGAGTAGTGTAGGAAGCCTTGCGTTACCTGTGGTAGGTGACTGCCATACTACTGGTAGATGGCAAACACACTACTTGAAGCAGTGTGACTGTTACACTGTGTATATGTATGCTGGAGGCAGTGTATGTGACTGCTACACTGTGTAGGTGTATGCTGGAGGCAGTGTATGTGACTGTTACACTGTGTAGGTGTATGCTGGAGGCAGTGTATGTGACTGCTACACTGTGTAGGTGTATGCTGGAGGCAGTGTATGTGACTGTTACACTGTGTAGGTGTATGCTGGAGGCAGTGTATGTGACTGCTACACTGTGTAGGTGTATGCTGGAGGCAGTGTATGTGACTTGTTACTGTGTACTTGTATGCCGGAGGCAGTGTATGTAACTTGTTACACTGCTTGTGTAGGTGTATGCTGGAGGCAGTGTATGTAACTTGTTACACTGTTTGTGTAGGTGTATGCTGGAGGCAGTGTATGTAACTTGTTACACTGTTTGTGTAGGTGTATGCTGGAGGCAGTGTATATACTCACTAGTTTCATCCTGTCACCACTGTTGGCGCTGATCTACGGTCTCATCTTTGGTCTTCTGACATTCTTTGTAAGTATTCTCTACGTTAATTTATAATATTTTTGCTGCATCTTTTCAAGACTAATTTGCCAGCTGGGCATGTTCACCAAGGTTCAGTGTGCCAGCTGGGCATGTTCACCAAGGTTCAGTGTGCCAGCTGGGCATGTTCACCAAGGTTCAGTGTGCCAGCTGGGCATGTTCACCAAGGTTCAGTGTGCCAGCTGGGCATGTTCACCAAGGTTCAGTGTGCCAGCTGGGCATGTTCACCAAGGTTCAGTGTGCCAGCTGGGCATGTTCACCAAGGTTCAGTGTGCCAGCTGGGCATGTTCACCAAGGTTCAGTGTGCCAGCTGGGCTTGTTCACCAAGGTGTAACATCAGTATAACTACACTGCCCACCTCAGTTATACCGAGGTGAGCAGTGTAGTTATACTGAAGTAATCAGTGTCTAATATTATAATATCAACATATTCAGTTACCTTATAAATACCCATCAAAATGTCGACATATTGAGTTCTCTGATACAGTGTATGTCCACTTATGTCTTTCCCATTTGTTTGATAAATATGTGTAGTATACTGTGTAGTATACTGTGTAGTATACTGTGTAGTATATGTTCACTAACCTGCCTTGTGTGTGTGTGTGTGTGTGTGTGTGTGTGTGTGTGTGTGTGTGTGTGTGTGTGTGTGTTTTATAGGGTGTGTGGGTGTTCGGGCCAGTGTACCGTGTGTTGAAGACAGTGTTGGGGATGGTGTACCGAGTGTTGGAGGTGGTGTGTTTCGCCACTCTGGCCCCACTCACAGCTACACTGGGTCTCTGTCTCGCCAACATCTTCGTCAAGTACCAGAACATCGTGGACAACCCTCAGCAGCTGTACCAACAAGGATATAAAGCGGCATAACTGATTGAAGCTGCTACCAACACTGATTGAAGCTGCTACCAACACTGATTGAAGCTGCTACCAACACTGATTGAAGCTGCTACCAACACTGATTGAAGCTGCTACCAACACTGATTGAAGCTGCTACCAACACTGAATGAAGCTGCTACCAACACTGAATGAAGCTGCTACCAACACTGATTGAAGCTGCTACCAACACTGATTGAAGCTGCTACCAACACTGATTGAAGCTGCTACCAACACTGATTGAAGCTGCTACCAACACTGATTGAAGCTGCTACCAACACTGAATGAAGCTGCTAACAACACTGAATGAAGCTGCTACCAACACTGAATGAAGCTGCTACCAACACTACACACAACTGGCTACCAACACTACACACAACTGGCTACCAACACTACACACAACTGGCTACCAATACTACACACAACTGGCTACCAATACTACACACAAGTGGCTACCAATACTACACACATCTGGCTAACACTACACACAACTGGCTACCAACACTACACACAACTGGCTACCAACACTACACACAACTGGCTACTAACACTACACACATCTGGCTACTAACACTACACACAACTGGCTACCAACACTACACACAACTGGCTACCAATACTACACACAACTGGCTACCAACAGTACACACAACTGGCTACCAACACTACACACAAGTGGCTACCAATACTACACACAACGGGCTACCAATATACATCACAACTGGCTACCAATACTACACACATTGGCTACTACACACACACACAACTGGCTACCAATACTACACACAACTGGCTACCAATACACACACAACTGGCTACCAAACTACACACAACTGGCTACCAACACTACACACAACTGGCTATCAATACTACACACAACTGGCTACCAATACTACACACAACTGGCTACCAATACTACACACAACTGGCTACCAATACTACACACAACTGGCTACCAATACTACACACAACTGGCTACCAACACTACACACAACTGGCTATCAATACTACACACAACTGGCTATCAATACTACACACAACTGGCTACCAACACTACACAACACTGGCTATCAATACTACACAAAACTGGCTACCAACGCTACACACAACTGGCTACCAACACTACACACAACTGGCTACCAACACTACACACAAGTGGCTACCAATACTTCACACAACTGGCTACCAACACTTCACACAACTGGCTATCAATACTACACACAACTGGCTACCAACACTAAACACAACTGGCTACCAACACTACACACAACTGGCTACCAACACTACACACAAGTGGCTACCTATACTACACACAACTGGCTACCAACACTACACACAACTGGCTACCAATACTACACAACTGGCTACCAACACTACACACAACTGGCTACCAATACTACACACAACTGGCTACCAACACTACACACAACTGGCTACCAACACTACACACAACTGGCTACCAATACTACACACAAGTGGCTACCAATACTACACACAAGTGGCTACCAACACTACACACAACTGGCTACCAATACTACACGCAACTGGCTACCAACACTACACACAACTGGCTATCAATACTACACACAACTGGCTACCAATACTACACACAACTGGCTACCAATACTACACACAAGTGGCTACCAACACTACACACAACTGGCTACCAACACTACACACAACTGGCTACCAACACTACACACAACTGGCTACCAACACTACACACAACTGGCTACCAACCTACACAACAACTGGCTACCAACACACATCACAACAACTGGCTACCAAATACTACACACAAACTGGCTATCAACACTACACACAACTGGCTACCAATACTACACACAGCTGGGTATCAATACTACACACAACTGGCTACCAACACTACACACAACTGGCTATCAATACTACACGCAACTGGCTACCAACACTACACACAACTGGCTATCAATACACACAACTGGCTACCAACACTACACACAACTGGCTACCAACTACACAAAAGTGGCTATCAATACTACACACAACTGGCTACCAACACTACACACAACTGGCTATCAATACACACAACTGGCTACCAACACTACACACATCTGGCTACCAACACTACACACAACTGGCTACCAATACTACTACACACAACTGGCTACCAACACTACACCATCTGGCTACCAACACTACACACAACTGGCTACCAATACTACACACAACTGGCTACCAATACTACACACAACTGGCTACCAACACTACACATATCTGGCTACCAACACTACACACAACTGTCTACCAACACTACACACATCTGGCTACCAATACTACACACAACTGGCTACCAACACTACACATATCTGGCTACCAACACTACACACAACTGGCTACCAACACTACACACAACTGGCTACTAATACCACACACAACTGGCTACCAATACTACACACAGCTGGCTACCAATACTACACACAACTGGCTACCAATACTACACACAGCTGGCTACCAATACTACACACAACTGGCTACCAACACTACACACAACTGGCTACCAACACTACACACAACTGGCTACCAATACCACACACACACTGGCTACCAATACTACACACAACGGCTCCTACCAAATTACTACACACACAACTGGCTACCAATACTACACACAGCTGGCTACCGATACTACACACAACTGGCTACCAACACTACACACCAACTGGCTACCAAACATTACACACAACTGGCTACCAACCCACTACACACAACTGGCTACCAATACTACACACAGCTGGCTACCAATACTACACACAGCTGGCTACCAATACTACACACAACTGGCTACCAATACTACACACAACTGGCTACCAATACTACACACAACTGGCTACCAATACTACACACAACTGGCTACCAATACTACACACATCTGGCTACCAATACTACACACAACTGGCTACCAACACTACACACAACTGGCTACCAACACTACACACAACTGGCTACCAACACTACACACATCTGGCTACCAATACTACACACAACTGGCTACCAATACTACACACAACTGGCTACCAATACTACACACAACTAGCTACCAATACTACACACAGCTGGCTACCAATACTACACACAGCTGGCTACCAATACTACACACAACTGGCTACCAATACTACACACAACTGGCTACCAATACTACACACAACTGGCTACCAATACTACACACAACTGGCTACCAATACTACACACAACTGGTTACCAATACTACACACAACTGGCTACCAATACTACACACATCTGGCTACCAACACTACACACAACTGGCTACCAACACTACACACAACTGGCTACCAATACTACACACAACTGGCTACCAACACTACACACAACTGGCTACCAATACTACACACAACTGGCTACCAACACTACACACAACTGGCTACCAATACTACACACAACTGGCTACCAATACTACACACAGCTGGCTACCAACACTACACACAACTGGCTACCAATACTACACACAACTGGCTACCAATACTACACACAGCTGGCTACCAACACTACACACAACTGGCTACCAATACTACACACAACTGGCTACCAATACTACACACAACTGGCTACCAATACTACACACAACTGGCTACCAACACTTTATTATGTTTCAGTCTTTAACTAAAATATAGTTATCTAGTAAACTGGTCATGTTAACATTTCTAACACAACATTTCAAACTGATCTCAAACTTTGTTAACCTTCAAAGAACTAACAAGAAGTTAACAAGAGCCTGACTGTGTTTTATTAAATTATATTGTGAAGACTGTAGTCTGAAGTGTTAAATCTAACTGAAGTCAACTTGCATTTGTGGTCACAGTGGTGCCTGTGCTAACCTTCCTATGGTGGAGAAATATACCTAGTTGGATGAGTCTTATTGTGGCTAGCTGGTCTAGTGGCTAACGTGACGGGCTGGAGTTTTGAGACTCTCTGACCGCGGGTTCAATCCCGGCCGGGGTATGATTTGTTTGCAATCGTGTCATTACGATTTCGTGAGTCAGTTATGAGTCATCTTGAGAGTGCTAGATCCCAGCTCTTGATGTAAAGAGTTGCAGCTTCCTTTCTTAGGATCGAACCTGGCTCTCTCATTATAGGTGTATGATCCCCTATGGGCTTAGAGCTCCTTGATGCTGGCGAGAGGCTCTTGATCCAAGACACTACACCTGCGCTCTGATTCCTTGCCTCGAGTCTGAATGCCTTCCTTTCTTCCCAGGCGATGTATGACCCCCTACGGGTTTAGTTTAAATACTATTTTAGGTGGTTGACAGGTGACCTGCAGCCTTAAAGACCCATGTGGACTAGAGGGGCTCTGGTAGCGTCTTCACCTCACACTGGGGGTTCGGGATCGATACCCAGCACCAGTGAAGAGCTGGGCATGTTTCCTTACACCTGCTGCCCTGGGTGGCATCCTAGGGGGCATCTTGAGGGGCATCCTGGGGAGCATCATGGGTGGCATCCTGGGGGACATCCTGGGTGACATCCTGGGTGACATCCTGGGGGCATCCTGGGTGACATGCTGGGGGCATCCTTGGGGCATTATGGGGGCATCCTGGGGGAGAAGGTTAAGAGGCACACAAGCTCCTCAATCTTCTAATAACATGTTCATTTTTCCACTATAATCTACCTTGTCTACAATTACTAAAACATTTGCTTTGTCTGTTTCGGAAGGTGAAGTCCAGGATCTTTCCTTAATTTATGGTATAACTTAACAAATCTTTGATGACACTTGTGTTGTAGAGGTGTGAGCTTTGCCAAGACCTCTGCAACACAATTGTTAAATTATACCATGTGATAGTAATTATGGACAAGGTATGTTCTTAGAAGACGAGGTTACTTACGTGCCTCTTAAACGACCACGCTTGAAGACAGTCCCCGATGACGCACTTTGTGTTACTCTGGGTGGCTAACACCCCACCATCACTTGTGTTACTCTGGGTGGCTAACACCCCACCATCACTTGTGTTACTCTGGGTGGCTAACACCCCATCACTTGTGTTACTCTGGGTGGCTAACACCCCACCATCACTTGTGTTACTCTGGGTGGCTAACACCCCACCATCACTTGTGTTACTCTGGGTGGCTAACACCCCACCATCACTTGTGTTACTCTAGGTGGCTAACACCCCACCATCACTTGCGTTACTCTAGGTGGCTAACACCCCACCATCACTTGTGTTACTCTGGGTGACTAACACCCCACCATCACTTGTGTTACTCTGGGTGGCTAACACCCCACCATCACTTGTGTTACTCTGGGTGGCTAACACCCCACCATCACTTGTGTTACTCTGGGTGGCTAACACCCCACCATCACTTGTGTTACTCTGGGTGACTAACACCCCACCATCACTTGTGTTACTCTGGTGGCTAAACACCCCACCATCACTTGTGTTACTCTAGGTGACTAACACCCCACCATCACTTGTGTTACTCTGGGTGGCTAACACCCCACCATCACTTGTGTTACTCTAGGTGGCTAACACCCCACCATCACTTGTGTTACTCTAGGTGACTAACACCCCACCATCACTTGCGTTACTCTGGGTGACTAACACCCCACCATCACTTGTGTTACTCTAGGTGACTAACACCCCACCATCACTTGTGTTACTCTGGGTGGCTAAACACCCACCATCACTTGTGTTACTCTGGGTGGCTACACCCCCCATCACTTGTGTTACTCTAGATGGCTAACACCCCACCATCACTTGTGTTACTCTGGGTGACTAACACCCCACCATCACTTGCGTTACTCTGGGTGGCTAACACCCCACCATCACTTGCGTTACTCTGGGTGGCTAACACCCCACCATCACTTGCGTTACTCTGGGTGACTAACACCCCACCATCACTTGTGTTACTCTAGGTGACTAACACCCCACCATCACTTGTGTTACTCTGGGTGGCTAACACCCCACCATCACTTGTGTTACTCTAGGTGACTAACACCCCACCATCACTTGCGTTACTCTGGGTGACTAACACCCCACCATCACTTGTGTTACTCTAGGTGACTAACACCCCCATCACTTGTGTTACTCTGGGTGGCTAACACCCACCATCACTTGTGTTACTCTAGGTGACTAACACCCCACCATCACTTGCGTTACTCTGGGTGACTAACACCCCACCATCGCTTGTGTTACTCTAGGTGACTAACACCCCACCATCACTTGTGTTACTCTGGGTGGCTAACACCCCACCATCACTTGTGTTACTCTAGGTGGCTAACACCCCACCATCACTTGCGTTACTCTGGGTGGCTAACACCCCACCATCACTTGTGTTACTCTAGATGGCTAACACCCCACCATCACTTGTGTTACTCTGGGTGACTAACACCCCACCATCACTTGTGTTACTCTGGGTGACTAACACCCCACCATCACTTGTGTTACTCTGGGTGGCTAACACCCCACCATCACTTGCGTTACTCTGGGTGGCTAACACCCCACCATCACTTGCGTTACTCTGGGTGGCTAACACCCCACCATCACTTGCGTTACTCTGGGTGGCTAACACCCCACCATCACTTGCGTTACTCTGGGTGACTAACACCCCACCATCACTTGTGTTACTCTAGATGGCTAACACCCCACCATCACTTGTGTTACTCTGGGTGGCTAACACCCCACCATCACTTGTGTTACTCCTTGGGTGGCTAACACCCCCCATCACTTGTGTTACTCTGGGTGGCTAACACCCCACCATCACTTGTGTTACTCTGGGTGGCTAACACCCCACCATCACTTGTGTTACTCTGGGTGGCTAACACCCCACCATCACTTGTGTTACTCTGGGTGGCTAACACCCCACCATCACTTGTGTTACTCTGGGTGGCTAACACCCCACCATCACTTGTTTTAAACTCTGGGTGGCTAACACCCCACCATCACTTGTGTTACTCTAGGTGGCTAACACCCCCATCACTTGTGTTACTCTAGGTGGCTAACACCCCACCATCACTTGTGTTACTCTGGGTGACTAACACCCCACCATCACTTGTGTTACTCTAGGTGGCTAACACCCCACCATCACTTGTGTTACTCTAGGTGGCTAACACCCCACCATCACTTGTGTTACTCTAGGTGGCTAACACCCCACCATCACTTGTGTTACTCTAGGTGGCTAACACCCCACCATCACTTGTGTTCCAGAACATGTGGGTGTTTGGTCCACTTTTCCGGACACTGAAGACGGTGTTGGCCATGTTGTACTTCCTGTCCATACCAGTCTTACTGTCTGGAGTGTTATTTACACCCCACCCACCCCACTAACACTGCTTAAACCCCACCCACCCCACTAACACTGCTTAAACCCCACCCACCCCACTAACACTGCTTAAACCCCACCCACCCCACTAACACTACTTATACCCCACCCACCCCACTAACACTGCTTATACCCCACCCACCCCACTAACACTGCTTATACCCCACCCACCCCACTAACACTACTTATACCCCACCCACACACTAACACTGCTTATACCCCACCACCCCACTAACACTACTTATACCCCACCCACCCCTCTAACACTGCTTATACCCCACCCACCCCACTAACACTGCTTATACCCCACCCACCCCACTAACCACTACTTATACCCCACCCACCCCACTAACACTACTTATACCCCACCCACCCCACTAACACTACTTATACCCCACTCCCCCCACTAACACTACTTTATACCCCACCCACCCCACTAACACTACTTATACCCCACCCACCCCACTAACACTACTTATACCCCACCACCCCACTAACACTACTTATACCCCACCCACCCCACTAACACTGCTTATACCCCACCCACCCCACTAATACTACTTATACCCCACCCACCCCACTAACACTACTTATACCCACTCACCCCACTAACACTACTTATACCCCACCCACCCCACTAACACTGCTTATACCCCACCCACCCCACTAACACTACTTATACCCCACCCACCCCACTAACACTACTTATACCCCACCCACCCCACTAACACTACTTATACCCCCACCCACCCCACCCACCCCACTAACACTACTTATACCCCACTAACACTACTTACACCCCACTAACACTACTTATACCCACCCCACCCATTAAGACTACTTATACCCCACTCACCCCACTAACACTACTTATACCCCTCACCCCACTAACACTACTTATACCCCACTCACCCCACTAACACTAACTTATACCCCACCCACCCCACTAACACTGCTTATACCCCACCCACCCCACTAACACTACTTATACCCCCCCACCCCACTAACACTACTTATACCCCACCCACCCCACTAACACTACTTATACCCCACCCACCCCACCCACCCCACTAACACTACTTATACCCCACTCACCCCACTAACCCTACTTATACCCCACTAACACTACTTATACCCCACCCACCCCATTAAGACTACTTATACCCCACTCACCCCACTAACACTACTTATACCCCACCCACCCCACTAACACTATTTATACCCCACCCACCCCACTAACACTACTTATACCCCACTCACCCCACTAACACTACTTATACCCCACTCACCCCACTAACACTACTTATACCCCACCCACCCACTAACACTGCTTATACCCCACCCACCCCACTAACACTACTTATACCCCACCCACCCACTAATACTACTTATACCCCACCCACCCCACTAACACTACTTATACCCCACCCACCCCACCCACCCCACTAACACTACTTATACCCCACTCACCCCACTAACACTACTTATACCCCACTAACACTACTTATACCCCACCCACCCATTAAGACTACTTATACCCCACTCACCCCACTAACACTACTTATACCCCACTCACCCACTAACACTACTTATACCCCACCCACCCCACTAACACTATTTATACCCCACCCACCCACTAACACTACTTATACCCCACTCACCCCACTAACACTACTTATACCCCACCCACCCCACTAACGCTGCTTATATCCCACCCACCCCACTAACAGTACGTATACCCCACCCACCCCACTAACACTACTTATACCCCACCCACCCCACTAACACTGCTTATACCCCACCCATCCCACTAACACTACTTATACCCCACCCACCCCACTAACACTACTTATACCCCACCCACCCCACTAGCACTACTTATACCCACTAACACTACTTATACCCCACCCACCCCACTAACACTACTTTATACCCCACCCACCCCACTAACACTACTTATACCCCACCCACCCCACTAACACTGCTTATACCCCATCCACCCCACTAACACTACTTGTACCCCACCCACCCCACTAACACTACTTAAACCCCACTCACCCCACTAATACTACTTATACCCCACCCACCCCACTAACACTGCTCACAACCCACCCACCCCACCTCACTAACACACCGGCTCCGGATGAGGGACTGGTTACCCCAAATTCCGTCAACCATTCTTGTGTGTATAGGACTGAGGAAGTCGAGTATCCACAATAAAGATTCCTAAATATTGAAAAAGTTTCTAATTTATCAACTTATCTGTTCCGTGAACTATTTATCTACAACATTTCTGCTAATTTTTGATTGTACGCAGAATTTAACCTTGGCACCTGATGCCCCTGTTCACCTAGCAGTAAGTAGGTGCCTGAGTGTTAGTGGGCTGGTGTGGGTGGCATCCTGGGGACAAAATTAACCTAAGTTGTGGGAAATGCTCTACATAACCAGGGACTTTCTATATAGTATGTCACAGATGTCAGCTATGGTCTGTATAAGTTGTATCACGTACTGGTAGAAATAAACATTATTATTATTATTATTTTGTTATTATTGATAAATTAGACACATGTGCAACACTTGGTATCTTTAATGAGGAATCGTTTCACCACACAGTGGCTTCATCAGTCCATACAAAGGAGAATGGTGAAGAACAGGAGGAGTTTGAGGCAATCAGTCCCTCAACCTTGAGTCGATGTGGTCAGTCTATCAATCTTGACAAGAATACAGCATATTTGCGGAGAAGTAGCTTATATACTGTAGGCAGGAGAGGTGCAGCAGTCGTAGGTGGTGTCACATTTGTCCAGTGTGGAAGTAGGTCGTGCCCAAGGGTTAGGCAAGTGAAGAATTGATGAATGGTTTTGAAAACCGACAAGTTGAAGAATTGAGACACTTACGCAACATCATGACTTAAGAAATCGTAATGACACGATTGCAAATAAACCATACCCCCGGCCGGGATTGAACCCGCGGGTTCAATCCCGGCCGGGGGTATGGTTTACGCAACATCATATCTGTCAGACACTGCATCATCATGGGATCTTGATACAAAGAATTCTCCAACTTGTCCAACCTTTGAACGAAGACCTACTTCGACTAGTGGATGGTACCACTATGACCCCGCCTCCGCCTGCTTCACCTCACCTCACTACTTCGACTAGTGGATGGTACCACTATGACCCCGCCTCCGCCTGCTTCACCTCACCTCAGTACAGTATATAAGCCACGTCTACGGCCCTATGCTGTACATTCTACAAGATTGATGGACTGAACACATCGACTCCAGGCTGAGGGACTGATTACCTCAAACTCCTCCTCTCCTTACGCCTTTCTGCTTTGTATTGGACTAATGAAACCACTGTGTAGCGAAACGTTTCCTCAATAAAGATACCCAAGTGTTGCTCATGTGTCTAGTTTATCAACTTGTCGGTTCTCAGAACCATTCATCATTATTATTATTATTATTATTATTATTATTATACAAACACCACTGATAACATTTAGTTAAACTCACATTGTTTCATTTGTTCATGTTCGTAATTTAGCTTCCAGTTCGAACCCCCAAATTAAAAATATATTAATTTTCTAGAATACTCTGTTATTATTATCTATCTAGAAAAGTTAATTTGAGTAGAAAAGGTGTAAATAACACTTTAGTAATATATATTTTTATATCTGCTTTATATAACTTATGCAGATATTCAGTATGTTTATTGTTGCAGTAATAAGTTATTGTTACAGTAATAAGTTATTGTTACAGTAATAAGTTATTGTTACAGTAATAAGTTATTGTTGCAGTAATAAGTTATTGTTACAGTAATAAGTTATTGTTGCAGTAATAAGTTATTGTTACAGTAATAAGTTATTGTTGCAGTAATAAGTTATTGTTACAGTAATAAGTTATTGTTACAGTAATAAGTTATTGTTACAGTAATAAGTTATTGTTGCAGTAATAAGTTATTGTTACAGTAATAAGTTATTGTTACAGTAATAAGTTATTGTTACAGTAATAAGTTATTGTTACAGTAATAAGTTATTGTTGCAGTAATAAGTTATTGTTACAGTAATAAGTTATTGTTACAGTAATAAGTTATTGTTGCAGTAATAAGTTATTGTTACAGTAATAAGTTATTGTTACAGTAATAAGTTATTGTTACAGTAATAAGTTATTGTTACAGTAATAAGTTATTCCCACCAGATACTTTACTAGTAAAGTAACTTGGCTTTATTAATGTTAGGAAACTATAATAACCTCGAGCATTGATCTAGTATTTCATAATAAAGTTCCTCCGAGAGGTTGATGATGGGCTCTTTATCCAGGGGACTGGAGCTAACCTTGTGAAATAAGACATGCACAGTGTTATGGTATTTTAATAAGGAAACCTTGCTCCTTATTAAAATATCCCAATACTGTGATTGTCTTATTTTGCACAGATTGGTATTGCTAGCACCAAATTTGCACACGAACATCGCTCCTTACGAAAGTAAGACGAGGCAGGCGGTGTAACATCTCCCAGTGGAAAGCAGGGGCGCCACAGATACGCTAAGAGACAACACAGTAAGTGTCAGGGGTACAAGACTGCTCAACTGCCTCCCAGCATACATAAGGGGGACTACCAATAGACCCCTGGCTGTCTTCAAGAAGGTGCTGGACGGGCAGCTAAAGTCAGTACCTGACCAGCCGGGCTGTGGTTCGTACGTCGGTCTGCGTGTGGCCAGCAGTAACAGCCTGGTTGATCAGGCTCTAATTCACCACGAGGCCTGGTCACAGTCCGGGCCGCGGGGGGCGTTGACCCACGAAATCCTCTCCAGGTATACTCCAGGTACCATCTCTTACTCAGTAAAGAAACTTAGATTTGATAAATTAGACCCATGTCCAACACTTGGTTATTTTAATTGAGGAAATGTTTCGCCACACAGCGGCTTCATCAGTCCAATACAAAGAAGAATGATGAAGATCGAGAGTTTGAGGTAAGCAGTCCCTCAGCCTGGAGTCGATGCAATCAGTCCATCAATCTTGATAAAATAAGATTAACGGACTGATTACATCGACTCCAAGTTGAGAGACTGATTATCTGAAACTCCTTCTGATCTTTACCATTCTTTGTATTGGACTGATGAAGCCACTGTGTGGTGAAACGTTCCCACAATAAAGATACCCAAGTGTTGTACATGTGTCTAATTTATCAACTTGACGGATCTCTGAACCATTTATCTACAAACTTAGATCTGAAAGGTGGTGAGTAGTGGTGGAGGGAGAGACTCCAGCTCCTCCTCCATCAGGTTAACTCTACTGACGGTGCCTAAGAAAACCAAATGGTCCCCCGAGGAATCCTCCTTCACTTCATTCCCAAAACCCAAACTTTGCGGGGGAACCCCTTTCCAAGGCATGCTGGAGCTAGTCTCAGTAGTGGCGATGGGTACTGCGGTGACGGAGTTTCTGCTGATAAAAGAAGCCTCGAGGGCCATTACGTCCTGCCTCTGGTTTGCGGGTTTTGCTTGTCGGCAGCGGTAGTAAGTGGAGGCCACAGTGACCAAGGAGAGAACCACGCCCAGGCTAGTTATGATGTAGATGTAATGTGGGAAACTTGACGGCTGAGGTGTCAGTTTCGTGGATGTTGGAGGCCAGGTGGCCACGTTTGGAGATGTTGGAGGCCAGGTGGGCAGGTTTGGAGATGTTGGAGGCCGCGTGGCCAGGTTTGGAGATGGAGGCCACGTGGCCAGGTCTGGAGATGTTGAAGACCATGTGGTCAAGTCTGGAGATGTTGGAGGCCAGGTGACCAAGTCTGGAGATGTTGGCGGCCAGGTGGCCAAGTCTGAAGATGTTGGAGGCCAGGTGGCCAGATCTGGGGATGTTTTAGACCAAGTGGCAAGGTCTGGGGATGTTGGAGGCCAAGTGGCCAGGTCGGGGGATGTTTTAGACCATTTGAGTAAGTTCGGGGAGGTGTCAGGCCTCGTGGTCAGGACAGCGGTTGACAGGGGTGTTGTGGTTGTAGCCAGAATATTATTTGTAGATGAGGTTAATGTAGTTGGGATTGTGGTAGTAAATAGAGCTGTGATAGTGGCTGTAGCTGGGGTTGTAGTGGCTACTGGCATAGTTGAGGTCATAGTTGAAGCTGATATTGTGGATGTTGAGACAACAGATGTTGATGCGGTTGACTCTGATTGAATTGTTGTTGGAGGTGGCGATGATGGTAGCAGCGGCATTGTTGGTGGTGGCAGTGTTGTTGGTGGTGGTGTAGGCGGCGGCAGTGTTGGTGTTGGCGGCGGCAGTGTTGGTGGTGTTGACGACGGCAGTGTTGGTGGTGTTGACGACGGCAGTGTTGGTGGTGTTGACGACGGCAGTGTTGGTGGTGTTGACGACGGCAGTGTTGGTGGTGTTGACGACGGCAGTGTTGGTGGTGTTGACGACGGCAGTGTTGGTGGTGTTGACGACGGCAGTGTTGGTGGTGTTGACGACGGCAGTGTTGGTGGTGTTGACGACGGCAGTGTTGGTGGTGTTGACGACGGCAGTGTTGGTGGTGTTGACGACGGCAGTGTTGGTGGAAATACTGTCGTTATGATCTTAGTTGTCGATGCTTTATAGGTTGTTATTGATGTAGTTGTTTTCGCTGTTTTTCTGATGGTAGCTTCATGTGTTACATTTTCTGCTGCTACAGAAGCAACAACATGACCACTTGGGGCCGAAGGAAGGGACGGTGGGGAGGTGACCTTGACTCTTTTTTCCTTACGACGAGCACGTTTCTCTCTCTCAGACCTCACAGATACTACACCAGCTTCTGCCTGTCTATGTGCAGACTCACCGGGGATACCCGCCATCACTTCAGTATCTTCCAACTCGGCTCTGAGGTCATCTTCAATCGACTTGCTGCCTGAAACACCCACAAGACAGAATTTTAAATGCTCAACATATAACTTTTGGTTTAATTTTTATTGATATCCGTGAGGTTCAATCATTTATGATTTACAGTCCCTTCAGAGGGGATATATAGTTCCTTCAGAGGGGATATACAGTCCCTTCAGAGGGGATATACAGTCCCTTCAGAGGGGATATACAGTCCCTTCAGAGGGGATATACAGTCCCTTCAGAGGGTATATACAGTCCCTTCAGAGGGTATATACAGTCCCTTCAGAGGGTATATACAGTCCCTTCAAAGGGGGTATACAGTCCCTTCAAAGGGGGTATACAGTCCCTTCAAAGGGGGTGTTCTGAAACTGGTGAAGGGTTCTTAACCTAATGAATCACATCTAATTATCTCCCTAAGAGTTTCACACTTCCACGTCATTAAAATATTGAGCCATAAACATTTTTACATAATTGAATTTAGAAGGTAAGAGGTGTTACCGTTCCTCGGATTATTTCAGTTAACCAGCCCCGAAGATCCTACCTAAAACAGTCGGTTAATACTTCGTTCATTATTTACTGCTATATGAGCAGCAGGTTTAAAGACACTTTCCTGTACGTTTCGCCCTGCCCTGGAATTAAACCCGGATCTCTTTGGTTGTGAGCGGAGTGCTTTTGTTAAATTGTATAAGAGTTCTAGCCTTTCCTTGGTATAATAAAACACACTGAGGGCTGTCACATCCACTTTAAAAATTGGTGGCAGCCGCGAGACGAAAAATTTTAACCACATTAACTGAATATGAGGTTAAATTTAATTTGATACTTAGTAATTTGCATTACTAAGTACGTGCTAATCATCTAATTTCTAAAGGGGTTGACCGGCAAGCCAGTGGAAGGCCTCGGTCACAAAACCAGAAGCCCCAACTGTGAGTCAGTTGAGTTAAGACAAGCGTCAGGAAACACTTGTCCTGTTTCCTGACGAATCCTACCTAAACTAAACTAAATACATTCATAACTTACAAGAGAACTTTGCTTTGCCTGTGTTCAGCTGAAGTTCATCGTTGGTGTTCAAGATGCACACTGTCTCACCGCTAGACGCCTCCTCAACATTGAACAAACTCTTGTTTTCACTGATGGAAACCTTAAGAGATAAATGGATTCTATGTAATAATTTAACAGTCCGCACATGTGAAGATAATACAGTACTACCCGCGCTGACATTTTGAGAGAAAAATAATAATATTACTTTCAAGGAGATAAAGAGGAAGATTGGATGCCAGTGCTACAAGAATTCATGACCCCAGGATAGAAGCTACCATCCTCTTCTTGGGATCAAACTTACTTCCCAGGTACTGAATGACCCTTACGGGATTAGTGCTTCCCCAATATTATAATTATTGTCTCACTTTGAGCGTGGCATGTGCAGGTACGTGGCAGACTGCATCATCAGAAATGATCTGTAATGTAGAAGTGAAGAGTCGGTCTCCAGCTGCTGGTACTGAGGGAGTATAAAGCCAGCCTCCCCCAGCTGGTACTGACAGTCTCTCCACCTGTCTCATCGTTCCACATGCTGTGTGAATGCCAGTAAATGTAGCTGGTAAATGTCAATGTATCCGGGGCATTATTATATTACAAATACCCTGACTTTACCTTTGGTAAATAATTAATTTCCATTTAAACTAATTTAATTTCAATGACATCTTGTTAAAATATAAAGTAATGTAAATAATTCAAAAATATTTATGAACCAAACTGAATTAATGTTTGCAGAAATAATTCCTTACCGTTGTAATGAGATATAAACATTGTATAGTTCACTGTGTACCTCAGTAATGTTGAGCTACAGTCCCTGGACCCATTATGTACCTCTGTAATGTTGAGCTACAGTCCCTGGACCCATTATGTACCTCAGTAATGTTGAGCTACAGTCCCTGGACCCATTATGTACCTCTGTAATGTTGAGCTACAGTCCCTGGACCCATTATGTACCTCAGTAATGTTGAGCTACAGTCCCTGGACCCATTATGTACCTCAGTAATGTTGAGCTACAGTCCCTGGACCCATTATGTACCTCAGTAATGTTGAGCTACAGTCCCTGGACCCATTATGTACCTCTGTAATGTTGAGCTACAGTCCCTGGACCCATTATGTACCTCTGTAATGTTGAGCTACAGTCCCTGGACCCATTATGTACCTCTGTAATGTTGAGCTACAGTCCCTGGACCCATTATGTACCTCAGTAATGTTGAGCTACAGTCCCTGGACCCATTATGTACCTCAGTAATGTTGAGCTACAGTCCCTGGACCCATTATGTACCTCAGTAATGTTGAGCTACAGTCCCTGGACCCATTATGTACCTCAGTAATGTTGAGCTACAGTCCCTGGACCCATTATGTACCTCAGTAATGTTGAGCTACAGTCCCTGGACCCATTATGTACCTCAGTAATGTTGAGCTACAGTCCCTGGACCCATTATGTACCTCTGTAATGTTGAGCTACAGTCCCTGGACCCTTTATGTACCTCAGTAATGTTGAGGTACAGTCCCTGGACCCATTATGTACCTCTAATGTTCAGGTACATTCCCTGGACCCATTATGTACCTCTAATGTTGAGGTACATTCCCTGGACCCATTATGTACCTCTGTAATGTAGAGGTACAGTCCCTGAACCCATTATATACCTTTGTAATCTTTAGACTACCACCCACACTATGGGTATGGGTTAGAATCCAGCTGCTGATATAAGATAAATGTTACACTCTCACTCTCTCTCTCTAGCAGAAGCTAGAGGATCAGGCACGTATAACAGGAAGGACACTGCAATGGATCAGAGAATACCTGACAGGGAGGCAACAACGAGTCATGGTACGGAATGAGGTATCACAGTGGGCACCTGTGACGAGCGGGTTCCCACAGGGGTCAGTCCTAGGACCAGTGCTATTTTTGGTATATATGAATGACATGATGGAAGGGATAGACTCAGAAGTGTCCCTGTTCGCAGATGATGTGAAGTTAATGAGAAGAATTAAATCAGATGAGGATCAGGCAAGACTACGAAGAGACCTGGACAAACTGGGTGCATGGTCCAACAACTGGCTCCTCGAATTTAACCCCGCCAAATGCAAAGTCATGAAGATCGGGGAATAGTCTAGGCGGCCAAAGACTGCAAACCTCACTCAAGGAGAAAGATCTTGGGGTGAGTATAATACCGAGCACTTCTCCGGAACCACACATCAACCAGATAACTGTTGCGGCATATGGACGCCTGGCAAACCAGAGAATACCGTTCCGATACCTCAGTAAGGAATCGTTCAAGACTCTGTATTCCGGGAAGTACGGTGCCTGCACTCTGAAGATGGAGTGTAGATATGCTGCAGTTTTTGCTAAATGTAGTATCAGCTCGCCTCTGGCCTAGGTGGGAAACAGCCGAAATACGGCTAAAACAACACGGGTTCGATCCCCCTGCTAGTCGCAGTGTTGTTATTGATATATATATATATATATATATATATATATATATATATATATATTATATATATATATAGTGTGTGTGTGTGTGAGTAAAGATGGTGTAGTTGTGTCAAATGGATGTAGGATGTATGTGAGTAGAGCGGATGTTCATAATGATAGGTATCATCCTGACAGCAGTTCATACTGCCACATATGCACCATAGCTAGAAAGTTTTAGCAAAATTGGATACATCAGTGTGCTGCTACTCTGTCTTATATAATAGCACTTATTTTCTTTTTGAATTAAAAATTCTTGGATCAAAAGCTCCTCACCTACATTAAAGCATAAAGGTAATGCTCCTGTCTTTCCTCCTCACAGCAAAAATTCTTCATTTTGGTCTCTGAAAATCCTCGAAGAAGTTGTAGACTGTTAGACTTGTCTTATATAACAATAATATCTTCATTTCTACAAGTACATGTACAAGGTATACAGACCATAGTTGACATCAATGACATACTACTCTATAGAAAGCCGCTTGTTATGCTGAGCATTTCCCGCAAATTAGGTCAGTTTTGTCCCCAGGATGCGACTCACACCAGTCCACTAACACCCGGGTACCTATTTTACTGCTAGGCAGACATGGGCAGCAGGTGTTTTAAGGAAACACGTCTTAATATTTCCACCCGTATCGTGCATCGACTCCCGGACCTCAGTGTGTGAACTGAGTGCGCTACCAATTAAGCTAGGGGACACATTGGCCTTGGTATTCACTACACACGGTAGCACAACAAGCAATAACTATCGTAGAAGGTGAGAAAGAGGAGAGAGATCGTACATGCACAATGTGTTGTGTACAAGGTTGAGTGATGCTTCATGTCCAGTACAGTGCTGTATGACCCTTGTGAGTTTAGCGCTTGGTTTTGATTATAATAATAATTCACGTCCAATATGGCCGACGAATAACCCGTGACCTAACACGCAAAACTTCAAAATAGTTTACAATTAAGTTGATTAGGTGCATATACAAATGACTTGTGACTTACAGTAACTTATGATTCTAACATATTTGTAGTAGTTATACTTACATGGTGAGATTAAGAATATCCCTTTGGTGTCACAGGTGGTCAGACAACACCAGGCAGCCACCAGTACTACCAACACTCTCCCACCACCTGTCCTCCCTTCCATATTGCTCGCCCTCATGCCCACACCTGTCCCTACGCCCATACCATCTGTCCCCACGCCTGCACCACCTATCCCCACGCCCACACCACCTGTCCCCACGCCCACACCACCTGTCCCCACGCCTACATATTTAGTTGAGATGAAGGTGAAGGAATGAGGGAGCATCATCCACCATCACCTGTGTTACACACACACACACTACTCTGTGTCAGACTTCCACGGTGATCTACACTCTTGTTAGTAGACGATAACCATGGCACTAAGTGTCAAGTGTGAGGGTGGGGGGCAGCCCGGGAATGGTGTGAGAGTGTTGGCCCTGGGTGGTACTGTGGAACGTCGGTCTAGGCTGGCACTGTGGAACGTTGGTCCAGGCTGGCACTGTGGAACGTTGGTCCAGACTAGCAGTATGGGACGTTGGTCCAGGATAGCACTATGGAACATTGGTCCAGGCTGGCACTGTGGAACATTAGTCCAGGCTGGCACTATGGGACGTTGGCCCAGGCTGGCATTATGGAACGTTGGTCCAGGCTGGCACTGTGAAACGTTGGTCTAGGCTAGCACTGTAGGACGTTGGTCTAGGCTGGCACTATGGAACGTTGGTCCAGGCTAGCACTATGGGACGTTGGTCCAGGCTGGCACTGTGGGACGTTGGTCCAGGCTGGCACTGTGGGAAATAAACAAGAAAGATTTTGGTCTATAGTTCTCTAAGGTTTACAAAATTATAGAAAGATCAGATAAACATTGAGATCAGTAACCTATGAAGGCTGATAACTGAGGATAGCCCAAGACAATCAGTATGGCTCTTCGGTCTTTTCCCAAGATGCCGCCCACATCAGTCTACTAACTCCCAGACATCTATTTACCACTAGGTCACAGGGGCTGTAGGTATTCGGAGATTTCCCAACACATCTCTTTCTCACCCAGGATTAGACTGGTTTTCTTTCGGTTGTAAAACAAGGGTATTAACATTGAGCAACGAGCAGCGGGATGCTTAAAGAAAGCCGTCCCTACAACTAACTCTTTAACTTGGGCATCTTTATGCCCGGAAGAGCTCTTACTTCAACGAACTAAGAGCTAGCAGTATACAAAATACATGCATGCCACATTAGTCTGCCCGAAATGCACATGCATGCCACTAACATGCATGTGCATTTCGGGCAAACTAATCCTAATGCTTACGGACTACTCAATATTAGACATAGGTTACTGAAAGGTAAATTTTAATTATTCCTTATAACAAAAAAGAGAGGTAGCAAAAATATTACAATTAACACAGTTTACAATAGTACAATTTTAGTGATTTAGTGATCTTAAGTTAACTGGGATTTATTAAGTGGTTTCAAACTAGCTCTTTGATCTCAGGCTCTGGGAAGATAAGAGATGGTGAAGAAACAAGTAGTAACTGGATGAGTTGGTTTTGTGATTGCCGCCCATTGTCCAGCCGTCGTACGGCGCCCTACGAGCGTAGCACTTACTCACCACTTTAATAATAAGCTAGGAAGATAGAGAGACGATCCATAGAGAGTCAGCCAAGGTACTGATAGCGGCGCCAACTGAACATTACTGTCGCCACTCACTGCATCACACCTTATCTGTTTTCCTTCTCCGGTTTGATATTATCTTTTTTGTGGGAGGAAGCGAGTGTGCCTCCCACGGTTACCTCTGATGACTCTCACAGTTAACTTTGATGCTTCCCATGGTGACTCTAATGCCACCCACGGTGACTTCTAATGCTTTCCATGGTGACCTCTGATGCCTCCCGTGGTAACCTCTGATACCTCCCATAGTAACCTCTGATGCTTCCCATGGTGACCTCTAATGTCTCCCATGGTGACCTCTAATGCCTCCCACGGTGACCTCTAATGCCACCTACGGTGACTTCTAATGCTTCCCATGGTAATCTCTGATGCTTCCCATGGTGACCTCTAATGCCTCCCATGGTGACACTTGATGCCTCCCATGGTGACCTCTGATGCCTCCCATGGTAACCTCTGATGTTTCCCATGGTGACCTCTATTGCCTCCCATGGTGACCTCTAATGCCTCCCATGGTGACCTCTGATCCCTCCCATGGTGACTTCTGCCACCTAATGACCTCTGATGCCTCTCATGGTGATCTCTGACACATATGGTGTAGAAATATACCTAGTTGGACGAATCTTATTGAAGCTAGCTGGTCCAGTGGCTAACGCGACGGTCTGGAGTTTTGAGACTCTCTGACCGCGGGTTCAAACCCCACCGGTGGTATGGTTTGTTTGTAATCGTGTCATTACGATTTCGTGAGTCATGTTACCGGCTCAATTTTAGCCAGCTCCATTTTTTCTTCTTCGTGGATAATTCTTTAACGGTTTTGGTGAGTAGCCGGTTACTAAACTCAGGTGAGGGTGTGAGGCGTCCCGCTGTGCTGGAGATTGGCAAGGAAAGTCCACTTGTTTTATTGAGGAACTTCTGGTTTCTGTTTCCATTTACAAATGGACTCGTGTTCCCTTTTCTTTCATTGCCAAACTCTGGGCAGAATGTGTGCCCCGTGGTCTGGTGGATAAAGCTCTCGCTTCACACGGTGTGCGTCAGGGTTCGATTCCCGGCGAGGGTAGAAACGTTGGGCGTTTTTCTTTACACCGGTTGTCTATGTTCACCCATCAGTCAAATGGGTACCTGGGTGTTAGTCGACTGGTGTAGGTCGCATCCTGAGACAAAACTGGCCTAATTTCCGGGAAATACTCTGCATAAAAAGCGGATGTAGTAGTTTATCATTACCTGGAGTATACCTGGAGAGGGTTTCGGGAGTTAACGCCGCCGCGGCCCGGTCTGTGACCAGGCCTCATGGTGGATTAGGACCTGACCAACCAGGCTGTTACTGTTGGCCACATGCAACCCGACGTACGAACCACAGCCCGGCTGGTTAAGTACTGATTTTAGGTGTCTGCCCAAAGCCTTCTTGAAGACAGCCAGGGGTTTATTGGTAATCCTCCCTTATGTATGCTGGGAGGCAGTTGAACAATCTTGGGCTCCTGACACTTATTGTGTTGTCTCTTATCGTGCTAGTGACACTCCTGCTTTTCATTGGGGGGATGTTTCATCGTCTGCCGAGTCTTTTGCTTTCATACGGAGAGATTTTCGTGTGCAAGTTTGGTACTAATCCCTCTAGGATTTTCCAAGTGTATATCGATAACGAGGTATGCCACGAAACAACTAAGGTGGCAAATTGTTTTAATTCATACTACACAGCTGTTGCATCAACACTAGTAAGTTAACTACCAGCTGCATCAAATACCTTTAACACAGACTCAGTTAAGTTTCAAACATACTATACCAATAAAGGGGTAACCCCAAACAGTTGTCAACTAAAGGACACAAGTGCAACTAATGTGACATTTATTGTGGCAACGTTTCGCTCTCCAGGAGCTTTATCAAGCCATTACAAACAATACATGGACACAGAGGGTATATAAAGGCTCTGAGTGAGGTGCAATACTAGTGAGGTACCATTTCGATGTTCACTAGTGGTAGTAGTAGTAGTAGTAGTAGTAGTAGTAGTAGTAGTAACAAAAATAATACAATATGGAAGAGCAAATAATTCGTACAATTCGTACATGGTACCTCACTAGTATTGCACCTCACTCAGAGCCTTTATATACCCTCTGTGTCCATGTATTGTTTGTAATGGCTTGATAAAGCTCCTGGAGAGCGAAACGTTGCCACAATAAATGTCACATTAGTTGCACTTGTGTCCTTTTACTTTACATATTGTCGGTAATTCTACCAACTTTATTACAGTTGTCAACTAGTAAGTGTATCTCATGACTTTATTCAAAAAGAACTAAGCAGGTTAAACCCAACTAAGAGCACAGGCCCTGATAACATCCCGTCTAAGTTCCTAAAAGATGGTGCTTCTGAACCGGTGGCCTGGTGGCTAAAGCTCCCGCTTCACACACGGAGGGCCCGGGTTCGATTCCCGGCGGGTGGAAACATTCGACACGTTTCCTTACACCTGTTGTCCTGTTCACCTAGCAGCAAATAGGTACCTGGGTGTTAGTCGACTGGTGTGGGTCGCATCCTGGGGGACAAGATTAAGGACCCCAATGGAAATAAGTTAGACAGTCCTCGATGACGCACTGACTTTCTTGGGTTATCCTGGGTGGCTAACCCTCCGGGGTTAAAAATCCGAACGAAATCTTATCTTATCTTATCTTAATCCCTATTGCTCACATAATAAATCTATCAATCGCCACTGATACCGTACCGGAGGGGTTCAAGGAGGCCAGAGTTACTCCTATCTTCAAGAAAAACAGTAGGTCTGATGTAAGCAACTAAAGGCCTGTTAGTATACTCAGTATAATATCCAAAATTCTAGAGAGAGCGGTGCACTGTCAAGTAGTTTAGTACCTTAATGACAACAACATTCTCCATAGCTATCAATCAGGCTTTAGAAGATCTTACTCAACCGACACCTCCCTAATTAATCTGGTGATTACATGAGAACTGAAATGTCAATGGGGAACCTCATAGGTATGGTAACCTTAGACCTGCAAAAGGCCTTCGATACTGTCAACCACAATATATTATGCAAGAAGCTTCAAGCTATCGGTATAGGTTCTGTAGAGTGGTTTAACTCCTACCTTAGCAATAGGAGATAAAACGGAATCAGAACCCCTGCCGATAGCATGTGGAGTTCCCCAAAGTAGTATTCTGGGTCCCTTATTATTCCTATGTTATGTTAACGATATGCCTATTAGTGTCAAGTGCAAACTCCTACTGTATACAGATGACAGTGCTCTGTTAGTGTCAGGTAAAGACCCACAAGATATAGCTAATGTATTAACACTGGAACTGGAGTCCTGCAGCAAATGGTTAGCAGACAACAAACCATCATTACACCTAGGGAAAACTGAAGCCATTCTCTTTGGCACGAAACATAAACTGAGAAGGGTAAATAATTTTAATGTCCAGTGTAATGGGGAGCCCATCACTTCAGTTTCCTCAGTAAAATATCTGGGAATCCCCTTTAACCCATGCATGTTAGGAGAATTGATAGGGAACAGTGTAGTAAAGAAAGCGAATGCCAGATTGAAATTCCTATAAAGACAAGCACAGTGTCTACCTACTGAGGCTCGCAGGACCCTATGTCTAGCCCTTATACAGCGTCATATGGATTACTCTTGCTCTCCATGGTACTCTGTCTTTACAAAAAAAACTGAAAGATAGACTGCAAATCAACCAGAACAAAATGGCAAGATTCATCCTGAACCTGGGTCCAAGAGAGCATGTAGACCAGGATGAATTACAGCAGTTGGATATACTGAATGTTGAAGACATAGTAAAACAACTGAAGCTAAATCATGTATTTAAAATTGCTCACAAACGGTGTCCAGAATATCTTGCTGCCAATTTTGTCAAGGTTGGGAACCAAAGCAATCACAGTACTAGGGGGAGAGAGCACAACTTTGTAGTACCCACAGTCAGTGGCCAGGCTTCAAACTCCTTTTATTATACAGCAATAAAGGAATGGAACAGACTGCCCGCACATGTCAAAGCCAGTCATAACATGAACCAGGTCAAGATGAGAACCAAAAGGTGTCTGATGAATGTAGGTACAGAAAGGGAGGGGAATGATTTTTTATTTTTTTTAGCTAACACACGTGTAATTTTACCTTATTCCTAGTAATGACTCTTGTATTGAAGTCTTAATGACCCTCGTGTAGTAGTCTTAATAGTATGATAATAAGATGTTATCTCCATTATAGAATAATAATAAGATATTATCACCTTTATTTTACTAAGGGTCGGACGATTGGGGCCCCGTCGTCCAATCAGTACCCAGGTTCAGCCAATGAGAAGATGGTTCTGGCAATCGTAGAGGTGTTGTGGGCACCAACCGGCTGTCTGCCCTTGTCATTTCCATTCTAGAGCTGATTGAAGCACGGTCTGCTCTCTAGTGGCATCTATTCTGCGTTACTTACCGTGGCGTGCACTGATACCTCTTATTGTACATAGTGTATACACTGTACATACTTCTGTTCTTGCTTGGTGAAAGGATAATATAAGTCAAAAGTTTTCTGCTATGTTTGTTTCGCTCCCTTTACACCCAGGATAACAGGCCTTTGAATTCCTGGGTTGTATTATGGGTTATCCTAGGTACTTTACACATATGCGGTTATGTATGATAATCTATGTAACTGTATTTGTGTATACCTGAATAAACTTATTTATCTCTCCCGTCTGCGTTCTAGGGAGTACAGATTGAGGAACTTTAAGCATTCCCAGTAATTGGGGTGTTTTATCGCAGTTATGTGTGCCGTGAAGGTTCTCTGTACATTTTCTAGGTCAGCAATTTCACCTGCCTTGAAAGGTACTGTTAGTGTGCAGCAATATTCCAGCCTAGATAGAACAAACGACCTGAAGAGTGTCACCATAGGCTTAGCATCCCTAGTTTTGAAGGTTCTCATTATCCATCCTGTCATTTTTCTAGCAGATGCGATTGATAGAATGTGGTCTTTGAAGGTGAGATTCTCTGACATTATCACTCCCAGGTCTTCTACATTAGTGTTTCTTTCTATTGTGTAGTTGGAATTTGTTTTATACTCTGATACAGTTTTAATTTTCTCACGTTTTCCATATCGAAGTAATTGAAATTTCTTATCATTGAACTTCATATTGCTTTCTGCGGCCTATTCAAGGATTTCGTTGATGTCCTCCTGGAGTCTTGCAGTGTCTTCACTGGAAGACATTGCCATGCAAATTCGGATGTTATTTGCAAAGGAAGACACGGTGCTGTGACTTACATCCCTGTCTATGTCAGATATGAGGATGAGGAACAGGAAGGGAGAGAGTACTGTGCCTTGTGGAACAGAGCTCTTCACTGTAGCCACCTCAGACTTTACTCTGTTTACTACTACTCTTTGTGTTCTGTTTGTTAGGAAATTATAGATCTTTCTACCAACTTTTCCTATTATTCCTTAATCACGCATTTTGTGCGCTATTACACTATGGTCAAGCTTGTCAAAGACTTTTGCAAAGTCTGTATATACTACATCTTCGTTTTGTTTGTCTTTTAGAGCATCCAGGGCCTTGTCACAGTGGTCCAGTAGCTGGGACAGGCCGGAGCAACCTGCTCTAAATCATTGTTGCCCTGGGTTGTGTAACTGATGGGTATCAAGATGGGTGGCGATCTTCCTTCTTAGAACCCTTTCAAAGATTTTAAGATATGTAGCGCTATCGGTCTGTAGTTCTTTGCTTTTGCTTTACTGCCCTCTTTGTGGAGTGGGGCTATGTCTGTTGTTTTTAGCAACTGTGGGACGACCCCTGTGTCCATGCTCCCTCTCCAAAGGATGTTAAGAGCAGTTCTTGATGTACACCGAGTTCCATGAGTCTGGGCCTGGGACAGAGTGCATGGGCGTGTCATTTATCGCCTTTTCGAAGTCATTTGCTGTCAGGATAATATCAGATAGGTTTAAGTCTACCAAATTCTGTCTCGCTCATAAAAAAATTCATTTACATCTTCGACTCTCAGTCTGGTTAGTGGGTCGCTAAAAACGAGTCATATTGGGACTTGAGTAGCTCACTCATTTCCTTGCTGTCATCTGTGTAGGACCCATCTCGTCTAAGCAGGGGCCCAATACTGGATGTTGTTCTCGACTTTAATTCGGCATAAGAAAAGAAATATTATGGGTTTCTTTCAATTTCATTTATGGCTTTTAGTTCTTCAAGCGTTTCTTGACTCCTGTAATATTCCATTAGCTTTAGTTCGATTTTTTTGGCTATTTCTCTGCCCAGTGCCTCCTTGTATGCAGATAATTGGCCTCTTTTAGCCGCTTTGTTATTCTTTGCCTTCGCCTGTATAAGGAGTGCTTTCTCTTTCTAGTTTCATTTTCTTTTCCTGTTCCTTAAAAGTGTCATGGGGGGGGGGGGTTTTGGGTTGGGGGGAAATGGGGGTAAGCAGGGGAGTCAGAGGGTGGGGGACGGCGAGGCAGTGGGGGGATGATGCGGAGGTGGGTGGTAATGGAGGTCACTGGTGATTTTCAACTTCCCCCTTTCTTATTCCCCCATCACTCCCATACTCACCCTTCACTACTTTAACAAAACAAAAAAAAAATGGAAAAGAATAAAAAAGGGACAGGGGAATTTTTATATTCTACTAAAACACAGTTTATTTTTAAGTCTTTGTACAAAAAATATATTTGGGGAAACAGGAGAACATTTTTTGGGGTTTTAGACAAATGGGGTGGACATATAAGCGTAGAAGGGAAACAATCAACTTGACGAAATGAATATAAACTTACAAATAGTACAGAGGACATTCATACGGGGAACTAACCCACAGGCCCCAAGACCTAACAGCACGAACTGCCCCAACCCAGTACTCCCCAATTTCTCCAACAGTCTTCCCCCGAGCTCTCCAGTCAGTTTTGCCCCCAGGCCAGAGCCTGCCCGAATCCCCTTGCTCAGCTTTCCTTGGGCTTATATTGTCCCGAGAGCACCCCCACAACCCGGTACGCCCTGAGCCTGGGCTGACCCCTTTAAAGAAAAAAAGCCCTCAGACGTGGGAGGCTGACGACGTTTGCCAAGGCAAGGTTTGGACCTATAATTGGTTAAATTAGGTTCCCAGAGACTCCAAGCCCCGCGAATACATCACAAAGCCTTATATGTTGTACTGACTTGTGGAAATGGAGTATTTCTATATTATTTTTTGGGCTACCAAAATTTTATTACATTAAAAAAATTTTTAGATACCATAGCTGGTTTCTAGCCACCAGCCATGCATCGGATCCATGGTTCGATTCCCGTTTTCGGGTGGAAATATTAGGGGGTGTTTCACCTGCTGCCATGTTTCCTCAAAAAAGGTACCTGGTGTTAGTCGACTGGTGTGGGCGATCCTGGGGGCAAAATTGCCCCAATTTGCCCAAAATTGTTCTCAATAAACCAACAACTTGGCTTCATATCTAAAGTATAAGGTTGTTCAATCTGTATATCCTTGGGAGGCCCCATTTAATTAGCTGCACAGTTTTGGTCACCGATTACAGAATGGGTTAAATGCACTGGAAAAATCGGTGGCCTGGTGGCTAAAGCTCCGCTTCACAACGGAGGGCCCCGGGGGTCCCCGGGGGGTGGGAAAAATTTCGACACGTTTTTTTACACCGTTGTCCTGTTCACCCAGCAGCAAATAGGGACCCGGGGGGTTAGTCGACGGAGTTTACCTGGGGTTTACCCCGGGAGAGTTTCGGGGGGCAACGCCCCCGGGCCCCCGTTGTGACCCGGCCTCCTGGTGGATCGCGCCCGACAACCAGGTTTGCTGCTGGGTGCACGCAAACCAAGTACGAGCCCAGCCCGGTGATCAGGAACTGACTTTAGGTGCTTGTCCAGTGCCGCTTGAAGACTGCCAGGGGGTTTTTGGGAAACCCCCCTTAGTTCTGGGAGGCAGTTTTAACAGCTCGGGCCCCCGACACTTTTTGTATGGTCTCTTAACGTGCTAGGACACCCCCTTTTCATTGGGGGGATGGGGCTCGTCTGCCAAGTCTTTTGCTTTCTTAGTGATGATTTTCGTGTCAAGTTTTTTTTACAGTCCCCCTAGGGTTTCCAGGGGTATATTTTTTCATGTATCTCTCCCCCCGCGTTCCGGGAATCAGGTTTAGGAAAAATCAAGCGCTCCCCGTTTGAGGTGTTTTTTCCCTTTTGGCGCCGTGAAAGTTCTCTGACTTTTCAGGTCGGGAAAATTCCCTGCTTGAAAGGGGTGTTAGAGTGCAGCTATTCCAGCCTAGTAACAAATGACCTGAAGATGTTCATGGGTTGGCCTCCCAGTTTTGAAGGGTTTTTATTATCCATCCGTCATTTTTCTAGCAGATGCGTTGATACAATGTTTTGGTCCCTTTAGGTGGATCCCTGACTAACACTCCCCCGGCTTTGACGTTTGGGTTTCGCTTATTTCTGGCCCAAAATTTTTTTTGTACTCTGAGAAGATTTAATTTTCCCCATGTTTACCATATGAGTAATTTAAATTTTTCATGTTTAATTCATATTATTTTCTGCGCCCCCTGAAAGATTTGGTTGATGTCCCCTGGAGCCTTTCAGTGTTCAAAGGAAGACATGTTCAGATTTGGGTTCATTGCAAAGGGAAACACGGTGCTGTGGCTGACATCCTTGTCTATGTCGGATATGAGGATGAGGAACAAAATGGGAGCTAGTACTGTGCCTTGTGGAACAGAGCTTTTCACCGTAGCTGCCTCGGACTTTACTCTGTTGACGACTACTCTCTGTGTTCTGTTAGTGAGGAAATTATAGATCCATCGACCGACTTTTCCTGTTATTCCTTTAGCGCGCATTTTGTGCGCTATTACGCCATGGTCACACTTGTCGAAGGCTTTTGCAAAGTCTGTATATATTACATCTGCATTCTTTTTGTCTTCTAGTGCATTTAGGACCTTGTCGTAGTGATCCAGTAGTTGAGACAGACAGGAGCGACCTGTTCTAAACCCATGTTGCCCTGGGTTGTGTAACTGATGGGTTTCTAGATGGGTGGTGATCTTGCTTCTTAGGACCCTTTCAAAGATTTTATGATATGGGATGTTAGTGCTATTGGTCTTAGTTCTTTGCTGTTGCTTTACTGCCCCCTTTGAGGAGTGGGGCTATGTCTGTTGTTTTTAGTAACTGAGGGACGACCCCCGTGTCCATGCTCCCTCTCCATAGGATGGAAAAGGCTCGTGATAGGGGCTTCTTGCAGTTCTTGATGAACACAGAGTTCCATGAGTCTGGCCCTGGGGCAGAGTGCATGGGCATGTCATTTATCGCCTGTTCGAAGTCATTGGCGTCAGGATAACATCGGATAGGCTTGTGTTAATCAAATTTTGTGGCTCTCTCATAAAAAATTCATTTTGATCTTCGACTCTCAGTCTGGTTAGCGGCTTGCTAAAAACTGAGTCATATTGGGACTTGAGTAGCTCACTCATTTCCTTGCTGTCATCTGTGTAGGACCCATCTTGTTTAGTAGGGGCCCAATACTGGGCGTTGTTCTCGATTTTGATTTGGCATAGGAGAAGAAATACTTTGGGTTTCTTTCGATTTCATTTATAGCTTTTAGTTCTTCCCGCGATTCCTGACTCCTAAAGGATTCTTTTAGCTTAAGTTCGATGCTTGCTATTTCTCTGACCAGTGTCTCCCTGCGCATTTCAGATATATTGACCTCTTTTAGCCGCTCTGTTATTCTTTTCCGTCGTCTGTAAAGGGAGCGCCTGTCTCTTTCTATTTTACATCTACTCCTCCTTTTCTTAGAGGAATAAGCCTTGTGCATACATCGAGTGCCACCGAGTTAATCTGTTCTAGGCATAAGTTTGGGTCTGTGTTGCTTAGTATATCTTCCCAGCTTATATCGGTTAGGACTTGGTTTACTTGGTCCCACTTTATGTTTTTGTTATTGAAGTTGAATTTGGTGAATGCTCCCTCGTGACTAGTCTCATTTTGTCGGTCTGGGCTCCACGCATACATGTCTGAACCTCAATTATGTTGTGATCTGAGTATATTGTTTTTGATATGGTGACATTTCTTATCAGATCATCATTGTTAGTGAATATGAGGTCTAGTGTATTCTCCAGTCTAGTAGGCTCTATTATTTGCTGGTTTAAATTGAATTTTGTGCAGAGATTTAAAAGCTCGTGTGAGTGTGAGTTTTCATCAGAGCTGCCTCCTGGTGTTATTACTGCAACAATATTATTTGCTATATTTCCTCCATTTAGGTGCCTTAAGTTGAAATCCCCCAGGAGCAAGATGTTGGGTGCAGGAGCTGGAAGATTTTCCAGACAGTGGTCAATTTTTAACAGCTGTTCCTGGAATTGCTGGGATGTTGCATCCGGAGGCTTGTAGACTACCACAATGACTAGGTTTTGGTTCTCGACCTTTACTGCTAAAATCTCCACTACGTCATTTGAGGCATTAAGCAGTTCTGTGCAAAACAAGTGACTCTGCAATGTACAGGCCAACCCCCCCCTTTTGCCTGTTCACTCTGTCACATCTGTATAGTTGTAACCTGGGATCCATATTTCATTGTCCAGTGATCCTTTATGTGGGTCTCAGTGAAAGCCGCGAACATTGCCTTTGCCTCTGCAAGCAGTCCACGGATGAAAGGTATTTTGTTGTTTGTTGCTGGCTTTAGACCCTGTATATTTGCAAAGAAGAATGTTATCGGACTGGTGGTATTGTTGGTACTGGGGGGGGATTTTTTTTCCGGCATTAGTATCTGTATCTGTTGGTTTGGAGTGGAGGCCATCGACTGTGGTTCCACTCCAGGAATGACTGGATTTGGTGTACGATTTCTGCCATTTCCTGCCAGTTTTTTTTCCTTCCTGGCACTAAAAAACCTCTCCCTCTTGAGTGGCTGTGGCTACCCAGGTTTTCCCATGGCCTGGATGTTTTGTATCTTTTTGTCCCTTTAGATGGTATGCCTGGCATTTAAGTTATAGCACAGTCTTTCCTGTACTGAAGAGGTACACATTTCAGGGTGAAAAAGCTTACAGGAAGGGAGTTTGCATTTTCCTGTTGTCATATGGGCATGGCATTTTCTAGGGTGGTCATAGTTGCACGTCCCATCTGTTTTTTCCAGATTTCCCATGCCAGCAGATACCAAGTGCATAGTATGTGCACAGGCTGGTTTCCACTTGCCTTGGTTTCTGTGACTGTATTCCCTGTTGGTGCATGTTTCCCTGTCTTACTTCTATCCTCCCTAGCACCAACAATGGAGCTCCCACCAGTTGTTTTTGGTAATTTTATCCTCACTATTGCTATTGGAGTCCTCTTGTTTGCTATTTCCTGCGGTATTTCTAGTTTGCAATATTGGTTTTATCTTATCTTTGACTACACTTGTTTCCCTACTATGGCTCCTGTCCCCTATGATGGTCATTTATATGTATTCCTTCCTGCGTATAATTCCCGACTACCTGGACAAAATCTCCAGCTTCACCATTACTGTCTCCCAGACAGTATCTCCAGCTTCACCATTTCTGTCTCCCAGGACAGCACCTCCAGCTTCACCATTACTGTCTCCCAGGACAGCACCTCCAGCTTTACTATTACTGTCTCCCAGGACATCACCTCCAGCCTTACAGTTTGTGACTACATGGCCAGTATCAAGGGCAGTACCATTCAGCCCAGACTTTTTATGTTCCCATCTGTTGTAGAAAGCTTCCAGGTTTTCTATGAAAGCAGCTTTGATGTTGTCCTCTTTTAATACCCTTGTGATTTTAGTCCACAGATTTTCCTCATTTGGGCATACCCAGAAACACTTCTCTGTTTTAATACTGCTTGTAGCTAGTTCTGGGATATCTGCACAAGGGGCGTGACACCAATTTCCACAAAAATGACAATTTATCCATGTGGAAGCCCGTTTGTTTGACTGACCACAGACTACACACAGCTTCATAATGATTTGAATGGTTGATTTACTGCAATTAAGGACCCCAATGGAAATAAGTTACAGTCCTCGATGACACACTGACTTTCTTGGGTTATCCTGGGTGGCTAACCCTCCGGGGTTAAAAATCCGAACGAAATCTTATCTTACAAAGTTGATCCCATGTGTCAGAAATCTTCCCTATGAGGATAGATTGAGGGCCCTGAATCTGCACTCTCTTGAAAGGCGTAGAATTAGGGAGGGGGATATGATCGGGGTGTATAAATGGAAAACAGAAATAAATAAAGGGGATGTAAATGCTGAAAATTTCCAGCCAAGGCAGGACTCGCATCATTGGTTTCAAGTTGGAAAAATTCAGATTCAGGAAGGATATAGGAAAGCACTATTTTGGTAACAGAGTTGTGGATGAGTGGAACAGACTCCCGAGTACAGTTATAGAGGCTAAAACGTTGTATAATTTTAAAAATAGGTTAGATAAATACATGAATGGGTGTGGGTGTGTGTGAGTTGGACCTGACTAGCTTGTGCTACTAGGTCTGATGCCGTGCTCCTTCCTTAAGTGGAAGTGACCTGACTTGGGGGGTCATTGGGCTAATCCGGGGGGGGGACATGGACCTGTTTCGAATGGGTCAGTAGGCCTGCTGCAGTGCTCCTTCTTTCTTATGTTAAAATACTCTGCATAAGCGGATTTCTATATAGTAGTACATCATTGATATCAGCTAGGCCAATATACCTTGTATAATAATAGCAGTAGTAGCAGTAGTAGTACTAGGTAGTAGTAGTAGCAGTAGTAAGTAGTAGCAGTAGTAAGTATTAGTAGTAGCAGTAGTAAGTATTAGTAGTAACAGTAGTAAGTAGTAGCAATATTGGTACTAGTAGTAGTAAGTAGTAGCAGAAGTATTAGTAGCAGTAGCAAGTATTAGCAGTAGCAGTAGTAAGTAGTAGCAGTAGTATTAGTAGTAGCAGTAGTAAGTAGTAGTAGTAAATATTAGTAGTAGTAGTAGTAAGTAGTAGCAGTAATAAGTAGTAGTAGTAAGTTGTAGCAGTATTATTATTATTATTATTATTAGTAGTAGTAGTAGTAATTAGTAGTAGTAGTAATTAGTAGTAGTAGTAATTAGTAGTAGTAGTAATTAGTAGTAGTAGCAATTAGTAGTAGTAGCAGTAATTAGTAGTAGTAGTAAGTATTAGTAGTAGTTGTGAAAAATTGCATTTAGCTGAATGTATCATTATATACATAACAGTAAATGAACAAAGATAATTATTATTTATCAGTTAGACAAGTAGGAATTTGGGACACCTAGGTCGCAAAAATGTCCCCCTTCGATACCTACCACTGTCATATCCACAAGTTGCTCTGGACCTATTAATTACCAATGAAATCTGTATAACCAGGAATACTGGTAAATATATAAATTTTGTGGACTGTATATTAAAAATAATAAATGGTTATATATATACACAATTACATAACAGAAGGAAAATATATCTTAATATCACTCACCAATTTGACTGGAGATTAATGTGTATCATACTCAGAAAACCTCACTCTTACTAAATCTATGAAAATAATGCTGGCCAGAATTACACACAAATCTAGAGAGCTTATCTGAGGTTCCTGGAGAGGTCTTGTCCAGTCGCCTGATATCTCAAATTATGCAGGAATGCATATCCACCAATTTCACCTCCTATTTGAGAGGTGTCAACACAATTTTAACCTCTAGAGCATGAAAATTTCTACCCATTACACCAACGTTCTAATACAAATTCAAAACCAAGATGGCGAGTCTCCTGTCTGCCCAAGCGCAGGTTCAGTTTCCCATTTTTGATAACATATTTCTTTTAAAAATACAATATAGGGCATCTATTTACCTATAAATTACCGTATTTCCGGAAAATATACAGTATTTTCCACACTGCGGCCAGGCGGAGGTCGTTGCAAAATGACTCAAATTGCTGATTTGGCAATGGTGGAGGACATGGGTACATATAGGATCTGGCATCCACACAGCAACATATTATACAAGATTTAATCACCCTTTTTACACTTTGCCATCCTTGTGGAATCCAGAAAGTTTCCCTAATACAATTTAAGGTATCTTGTACCCCACCATGCATTACATTTTTATGGGCATTTAGCACAATTAAATTTGTTAGATGATGAGTTTTGGGCCCGTAAGATTGGGGTTTCTAGCTAATTTACCCCTTTCAGCTTTTTAACCTACCTCTGCAAACCCAATTACATTTTTTCTCTAAATCCCGCCCCCCCTTTTTCTATTATGGAAAATTTTAAATTTTTTTTTTTCCATCTCAAAATAATTCATTTCCCTAGATTTCCTCCTGTACCCCCTTTATCCCAAAATTCAAGAGGATGTGAAAACTTTAAAAGAAATATTCAACTTTTTAGAAATTTAAACACCAACTTTGTTTTCATTGATTAGTTTTTTGGGGAAAGAAGAATAGCTATTTATATCAATGGCTAAGGGAGGCAAAAAAATTGGGAAAAGGGGGTCCCCGTAATTTCAACAGGGCAAAAATACGCCTTTTGTACAGGCCAATTAGCTTAAATTTTCCAAACCCGCTTTGGTCCCTTTTAAAACCCTTTATACAGCATTTAAAATTTGCATAAAGGAAAACCCGAGACAAAAAATCAGCTGGATTCTCCTCACCAGGTATATGAAAAAAATGTTAAAACATTTCTGACCCAAAAATTTACTTCCTTTTCATCTATTAATTTCAGCGCTCTGTTTTGTAAGTACACAATTTTATGTTTCCATTTTGAATTTCCCTTTTAAGGGTCCTCATTATCAGACCAAAAATTTCGTGTCACTAATATTTATCTCTGCAACTTATTTTTTTATATAAATTTGCTAATTTGGGCACCTACATAAAAGGCTGTTAAAACCCAAATGAGGAAAAGGGACGTGATTTAATTGCTGACCTAGAAAAAAACAGAGAACCTTCACGGGTGCTAACGGAGATAAAAACCCCAATTACTAGGAGCCTTTTAGGTCCTAAACCGTATTCTTTTGGAAGGGAGGGAGAGATTTCATGTTTTTTATACAAACCCGGGAAAAACCTAGAGGGTAGTACCGAACTTGCACACGAAAAAACACTCACTACGAAAGCAAAAGAAAATTTTGGGAGATGATGCAACATCCCCCCCAAAGAAAAGCGGGGGGTCACTAGCACGTTTAAAAGACCATACAATAATGTCCCCCGGGGCCCCCGGGGTGTTAACTGCCTCCCCGCATTTTCATAAGGGGGATTTCCAACCCGTCCCCCGGCAGTTTTTCCCAACTGGCAAATGGCAAGCCCCCTAAAGTCGGGTTTCCGACCAGGGTGGGTGTGGCCCCGTACATTGGTTTTCGTTTCAGCTAGCATAAAAAGCCTGGTTTAAGGGGTCTGATCAACCAGGAGGCCTGGTCACAGACCGGGGCCCCGGGGGCGTTGACCCCCCCGGGAAATCTCTCCCGGTAAACTCCCGGGGACACTTTTTTCCTTTTGACATAACAAGAGAAAAAACACAATTACATTTAAGGGAAGCAACCCGCTCCATATGACAATTTTTTAAGCATCACAAAAAAAGTGGAAATCCCCTTTTTCTTATTTGGGTTGGCCCCCCTGGCGTGGGGAAATCCCCAAAACCCCGGGGAAATTTTTCATAATCACCAATTAATTCATTCCCCCCCTGTTAATGAAAATTTCCCCCCCGGGAGAATTTCATCCCAAACACATTTAAGTAAACCTAAACCTGGGAAAAAACTTTTGGAAACTTCAGCAAGCAAAACTCTCTTATTTAAATTTATTGGGCATACTGAAATTATTAGGTTTTAACATTAAAAATCTCTCTCAGTACCCCAAGTTAAACCATACTTTAAATACATTTTGGCCTTCTTCCAGGGTAATCTTTACTTATTTTGTCCTTTAATTTGGACGAATTACTATTCCATTCCCTCGGGCTATTTGCATTTTGCATTTTTTTATTAGCTCTCCAAAAGTCATTAACAGTTCCTCTTCAGTTGACGTCACACCCAGGAATTGTCCACATAAAATTTTTTTCTCTTACTTTACTCGTAGACTTTCCGTCTTTTAAGGTGGCATTTATCGTCACTTGAAGTAGGAACGGACTGGATGTAGCACCAAATAATACGCTCCTAAGCAAAAGGGTTTTTTGAGGTAAGTGGGTGTTGTGATAGAAAAAAGGGCCCTTATCTCTAGGCTTTATTGAACATAAAAATCTTATAGTACTTCTGCAACAAAAAAATAAATGACTTACTCTAATAAGGCTTCTACAGGGATGGTGATGTTTGCATATGTAAGAGAAAAGTTATAACTACGGCACATATTTAAACTCCATGAAAATCGCATCGTGATAAAGGGAAAAAGTAGGAGGAACCCAACACCAGGTTAGTGCCCATGACACACACCAAATGTTGTTGTTTTAAGGGCCCCTAGAGGTGGTGCAGTTTTATCCTGCTGCTGTCCCCACAGGACCGTATCACACAATCCCCCCCTTCAAAATTCAGGGACAGTAATCCCCAAACTGTTGGGTGGGCGACGTAACGCCCCGACCTTCGACCTTGAGCCTCTTCCCCCGGTTCGTATTTTCCAGCGGGGTTTGATTAACTGGGAGCAGAATCTCTATTTCATAGGGGTAGTCTAAAGGGGGGCTTCCAGGGGGGAAACGAAGCACTTTCCACTTTGGGTGTATTTGAGTTTCCACACTATGGGATTTAACTGGGCAATGTCTTGTAGTACTGTAGTCTCTTCACCATTTTGTACAATTTTTGGGGTAATGGGTTTAGGCAGGGCCCCCTTCCACTAAAGGACCGTTTGTTATTAGGGCTTTCAGGGGGGCCAGGTGCCCAAATAAAAGGTGGGCACGGAGGCTCCCGTGGGAACAGGTGTTGGGACTTTAGGGGGTATTTTTACTGTCACCAGTATCAAAAGATGAAAGTTAGGTGGACGTTGCTGTTGCAGGGGGTTGCGCACTTTAAGTCTTGAACGCCTTCATATAGTCCTTTTAACCTCCACTTAAAGCCTTTAGTTGAGCGTTTTTGCCGGGGGAATCCCCAAAGCAAAACCCTTGAATTCATTACTTGAAGAATCCCTGTCTGTGGTAAAGTTTCAAAAATGGGAAACAACTTGAAAGCACTAATAAATTTTTAAGCGCATTTTTTTCACGGGAATACAAAGGGAAACCTTGATACTCTATTTTGTTTGGAAATACCATTTTTTTTGTCTTGGTAAGCCTTTGAAACTATATTCAATCTTTCGAAAGGGTGGGTGGATTTTATGAGAGGGTCTTTCCTGGCGATAAAGTTTGGCTTCATCTAACATATCTGCTTCTTTATCATTTTGTGCCTTTTTCCATAAATAGGGAGTTTTTTATTTAAAAAGGGTACACGTTAATCCTGGGGCAAACCCTTTGGGGAGGCTGGGTATTTCAAACATAACATTTCCCCCGGGGACCTGAAACAAGGTGAGAGTTCTCTTGCCCTGGTAAGTTTTAAAAGCATAAAAGATAGTTCCACCCTCCACCGTAATATCTTGTCTTTTTATCCTCTTTGTGCCTTTTGTTCCGAAACAAACTCCGGACCTTGGCGCCTTATTGGGAATTTTTAAACATTAAAAAACCCCATGGCAAGTTCTTGGGGGGGTTTTTTTTACACAGCTAAATTTCTTGATCCTTGAAAAGTTTCTCAAAAAAGGAGGGTGCCTTTTGTGAATAAGTGCACTGGCATGCGTCCCCATGTTTCCCTTGAGGGTGGGGTCTCTGGTTGAACTACTTTTTCTGTCCTGTTTGGGTGGAAAGCGGCTTTGTTCCTTTTCACGGGAAATTTTTTGCACTCTGGGCACTTTCTTGAATGTTTTGTCCATTTTAGTTGAAAAGGCCGAGTTTTCGGAGTGCTTTTTGTCTTGGATTGAATTCCCCTTTTGTTTTCATCTGGGATTTGCTCCTCATCAAACCAAGGTGCTCCTTTGTTTGCACTTTTCCTTTGTAATGATTTTTTTTTTTTGGCGGCTTCCAAAATTATAAAGGTTTGCATCATGTTCCCCCGGGTTTCCCAAAATGGTAACATTATCAAAATTACGCTTTAGGTTCCCATGAGTTGCTTTTCCTGAATGAGTAAAATCCATAATTCGTGGAAGCGGCTACCCCCATTGGTGACCCCCAAAGGGACTTGGAAAAACTGATACGGCCATCACTAGCCTGAAACGCTGTGTATGGTTTATTTCATTCCTTTAGGGACTTGATGATAGGCCTTGCAGTTCAATTGTGCAAAACCCGTAGTATGAGCAATTTTGTTCACTGTATGTCAATTCGAGGTAGAGGGTACCCATCAAGAAGTGTAATTTGTTGATTGTTAGAGAAATCGATAGCCGTCTCCTTTTCCCATAACCATCTTTAAAAAAACAACCTGTGCACGCAAGGGGGAATCCTCGGTTCTATAATCCCCCTCCTTCAGCGCCTTGAGTTTTTTTTTCTCAATGAAACCGATCCTATAAAATAGCGGCGTACTTAGGATATAGGATGGCAATCCCCGGTAGATTTGCAAAAAAGCCCTTTTTTGGGGTCTACCCTTAAAATGCTAAGTCACAGAAAAAGAGGGGCAGTTCACCTCCCTATGTTTAAGGGGCATACCTGCGCTTCGAAAGTCCTGACCCAAGGATAACATCAGGACAGTTGTGCAGAAAAGCTAAAAGTCACTTGTAATCCCTTTCCTTAACTCTGAGTTTCCTTACAAAACCCTAAGGGTTTAATAGAGAGAGATGTTGTGCCTGGAAAAAGGTACCCGATGAGTGATGTAGATCAAAGGGGCGTTTTAAATAAGTAAGGGTTTATGAAAAAATCTTGAGCTGCCCTATTTAAAAAGACCCTTACTTTTGTTCCTTTTTGAATACTTTCAAACTGCCTTGACAGTGAATTTGGGGTAGCCCCAGAAGTCACTGTTGTAGAGTCGCATGTCACTGGGAAAGTGTGGAGGCATAGCTCTTTTTGATGCATTAGCCGACATATTTAGCAAAGTGACCTTTTTTGGGGCATTTATGGCACATTGCTTCACGAGAGGACACTTTTGGCGGGATGTCTTTAAAAAACCCCAAAGAAACACACCGTACCTGTGTGTGTCCTGAGGCAGGTTCCCCCGTAACTTTTTGCAAGAGTCTTGGTCAGGAATTGCAGCACTTACCAACCCGGGGAAAGGTGAGTGGGTTTTTGTATACTTCAGAATTTTTTCTGGGCTGAAATTTGAGCTTTGCCCGGTCAAAGGCCGCGGCTAAGTCGAGAGTTTTTTCTCCAATAAACGCGCCTTATTTTTGGTGATTGCAGGCCACTGATAAAAAATCCCCGATGGACTCTTCACAATTGGCAGCTGTCACTGTTTGGGGTGACAGTCCTTACCAAAAAATTTCAGTGCTTGAAAGTAGTCCCCTAAGGAATCATCAATCTGTGGCGGCGATTGCAAGGCATAGCGTGCAAAAATTTCATTTGGGTTTTTAATACTGGGAATTGAGGGTTTTGAAGCATCTTTTGTAGGTATTACACTCGAAAAGCCCCATATTTTAGGTGACCAAAAATTGATGAGCAGCTTGTTTATCTGATCTTTTTAGGAAGGGCTCCCAAGAAGTTTTCGAAAGTTTAAAAAAGTGCTTCCATTCCCGAGCGCCGGTTTTAAACTGGGGTACAGTTGCCTCTCAGGTTTCGTAAAAGTCCATGTTGTGATGTGTCTGCGCAGGACACCACCAGGTAGCCCCGGATTCTATGTTCAATAAATTTTTGTGATGAAACAAGCCCTTTTCCTTTGGCTTTATTGAAAATAGAATCTTCTAGTACTTCTGCAACAACAAAAAATAATGATAGTCATCTAATAATGGCTTCTACAGGGATGGTGATGTCTTTCATATGCAAGAGAAAAGTTTATAACTACAGGCCACATATTTAAACCCATGTAATCTGCATCGCTGTAAAAAGGTAAAGTGGGAGAATCCAAACCATGTGTAGTGCCCCTGACAACACCAAACAGTTGTTGTTGTTAAAGGGCCCCCAGAGGGGGGCAGTTTTCCTGCTGCTGCTCCCCCCGGACCAGTTATACAGTGGGGCATTAGGGTTTTCAGGCCATAAGAAGGGGCAATCCCGGTAGCCCCTTGAAAAACCACTCTTGGAAAACTTTACTTATGTAGCGTAAAGGGTTTAAAGCTTCACTCTGAAATTTAAGAGATATCTCCCAATTTTTCCGTCAAAGACGGGCCCGTCATCCCAAAAAGTTTATTTAAACTAGGTAATTTTTTTTACTCCCGGCACTACAATTAAAAACAATCCTCAAAGGAGGGTCTTAGAACCTTCGCTTTTCCCTGAGGGGGAAAAAGTGCCATAAATTTTTGGCTTGCTCAGGAAGGGACCCTTCTAAAATTTATTAATTAAAAGCTCAGCAAATTTACTTTTTGGCGTTAAAATTTGGTGTCTTACTCAGTTGCGGAGCTGAGCCTTTAAATTTTCCCTATGCCCTTCTGTAATTAGTGGGCAATTCTGGATGGTTCAGTCTCCACGGAAGTCGTACCCCGTTTTGTCAGATTCAAATTTTAATCTTCAGGTATTGCCTGAGTAAAGAATCGTCGGATTTTTCATTTACATTTATTCCCCAAGCTGTTAATTTTCCCCCAAATTTTTGCACTGGCTAACACCATCCCCCTATGGAAGAATTTTACTGGGGTAAAATTCATGATAAAGACCACAGTTATGGTATTTGATTTCTCTAGTCTGAATTATTATTACGAGGAATCCTACCTAATTTCATGGCCCCCTGCGTCTTCAAAAAAGGGGACACCACATTTGTTTCCCTACCCTTTTCAAAGGGGGGCTAATATCCTACCCATCAAAATATTTATTAGGCCTACGAATTACTTCCCCTGAAGGCGCTAAATTTACATTATGCGAAAATCTTTCTGTGCTTTACTAAGCCCTTTCTGTGTTATTTTTTCCCCGGGAAATTTTTATCTACAATTACTGCATTAACACGTTTTTTCTCATTGCCCAATCTGACAGTTACATAAACAGTGTCATACAATTGAGACCTTTTATCCGAGAGAAAACCAGATAATTTTAAAGTTGTGGGATCTCCCATCTGTACTTTCATACCATCAAGACATTTGCGTTTTATGAAAGTTGCTCTGGACCTATTAATTACCAATGAAATATGTATAACCAGGAATACTGGTAAATATATAAATTTTGTGGACTGTATATTAAAAATAATAAATGGTTATATATATACACAATTACATAACAGAAGGAAAATATATCTTAATATCACTCACCAATTTGACTGGAGATTAATGTGTATCATACTCAGAAAACCTCACTCTAACTAAATCTATGAAAATAATGCTGGCCAGAATTACACACAAATCTAGAGAGCTTATCTGAGGTTCCTGGAGAGGTCTTGTCCAGTCGCCTGATATCTCAAATTATGCAGGAATGCATATCCACCAATTTCACCTCCTATTTGAGAGGTGTCAACACAATTTTAACCTCTAGAGCATGAAAATTTCTACCCATTACACCAACGTTCTAATACAAATTCAAAACCAAGATGGCGAGTCTCCTGTCTGCCCAAGCGCAGGTTCAGTTTCCCATTTTCGATAACATACTTCTTTTAAAAATACAATATAGGGCATCTATTTACCTATAAATTACCGTATTTCCGGAAAATATACAGTATTTTCCACAGTAGTAGTAGACGGGAAGCAGAGTTTGATACTGCGTAAGCTGTCAGTAACCTTTACATACCCAACAAGAACAAGACGAAGCAGGTTTAACATTAGGACGATTTTTGCTCATTTATAGAGAAGATAAAGTTGCTACATCATGGTTGATCAGAGTAAAGGTGAGCATCGCTGCTAAATGATATTTATGAGGGAGATATTGTAATGGTTATGATGCTTTCTGAGGTTCCCTCTGGTATGAAGTTCCAGCATGTGTGGGGTTTCTTACCTTCTATGGTCTGAGGTTATCCTCAATATCCTGAGGTTGTCTCCTCTGGTCTGAGGTTTTCTATGGTCTGAGATTGTGTTTTTATGGGCAAAGGTTGTCTGCTGTGGTCTGAGGTTGTCTTTTATGGTCTGAGGTTGTCCCCTAAGGTTTGAAATAGTCTCCTCAAGTCTGGAGATGTTCTCTCTGGTCGTTGATGCCATCTGGTTCATGGTTGTTCCGGTCTGGGGTTGTTCCTTATGTGTTGGTGTTGTACCCTTCACTCTAGAGTTGTTCTTTGTGGTCTGGAGTTTTCCTTCTTGGGCTGGGAATGTTCACTCTGGTCTGAGGGTGTTCACTCTGGCCAGAGGGTGTTCACTCTGGTCAGTGGTTGCTCACTCTGGTCAGAGGGTGTTCACTCTGGTCAGTGGTTGCTCACTCTGGTCAGAGGGTGTTCACTCTGGTCAGAGAGTGTTCACTCTGGTCAGAGGGTGTTCACTCTGGTCAGAGGGTGTTCACTCTGGTCAGAGGGTGTTCACTCTGGTCAGAGGGTGTTCACTCTGGTTGGAGGGTGTTCACTCTGGTCAGAGGGTGTTCACTCTGGTTGGAGGGTGTTCACTCTGGTCAGAGGGTGTTCACTCTGGTCGGAGGGTGTTCACTCTAGTCGGAGGGTGTTCACTCTGGTCAGAGGGTGTTCACTCTGGTCAGAGGGTGTTCACTCTGGTCAGAGGGTGTTCACTCTGGTTGGAGGGTGTTCACTCTGGTCAGAGGGTGTTCACTCTGGTCGGAGGGTGTTCACTCTGGTTGGAGGGTGTTCACTCTGGTCAGAGGGTGTTCACTCTGGTCAGAGGGTGTTCACTCTGGTTGGAGGGTGTTCACTCTGGTCAGAGGGTGTTCACTCTGGTCAGAGGGTGTTCACTCTGGTTGGAGGGTGTTCACTCTGGTCAGAGGGTGTTCACTCTGGTCAGAGGGTGTTCACTCTGGTCAGAGGGTGTTCACTCTGATCTGAAGGTGTTAGCTCTGGTTGGAGAAACTTTGATGTAAGTGGACTTGCCCCATACTTCAGAAGACTATATCTGTGGACACAATGCAGAATTACAGACTTCTGTCCATTTTCTCTGATAATTGGAGTGCCCAGACAGTTTTTTTTTGTCAGAAATTGCCAAATTCCATTGAGAAGTTTCACTGTACTGTATGTATGATGTTGGGAAATCTGTTTTTCACATCTCATGATATAAAACCAGCAGCCTACTGTATTAGTTTAAATTGAACACTTCATAACTACAGCCTTGGCTTCAGAGCTCTAACAGCTAAGTTATTTTACATCCAGCTATTTATATTTGGTCACATTTAACTGCATTTGCCACTTTAATCACAACACTGACCAGTTCAGAGTATCCTGAGGTCCTCTAATGTTCTTGGAACTTATTTACTGCCATATATTTGTATCATTATCAGCTTACTTGTTTCACTACTTATTCCGTCATCAAGATTGTTTATACTGTATACCGGCATAATTATTATGGATTTTTTTGAGAATTCGATATTTTTCTACTAAAACGTCAATTAAACCACTTTTACTGACTGCTAGTGGATTTATTTTTATACACTAGTACAGGTCAACTATATTACATTCATTAATATTTGGTTTAAACACCTCTAGCATTCATAAGTGGTTTTTACAGTGCCAATGATCAAAGTTTTTCATAATTCCTTTGATTCTGGCAGAATGAAACCAAACCTTAATAAGACATTCTGTAAGTTGCACTTTGGTCGTAAAGGGAACTTCATGTATTTTATCCTTCATTACAGACCAACCATAAACTCTCAGTAGGGTTTGTGTTGGGAGTTTCCAGCCCATGGGTGCAGCTCAACGCCATTTTGTGCACACCACATCTTTACTGATTTTGCCATGTAACATAAGGCTGAGTGTTGTTGGAATATCCAACATCCATCACCATACCAATTCCTTATTTGAGGCAGTAATTGATGTTGTAATACAGAACATATCCCCCTGTATCCATGGGGATATGTTCCAAGACCTACTGTGGATACCTGAAACCATGAATTGTAGCAAACCCTATATACATGTCATTTTTTGTTTATATGCCTACCTGTGATAAAGTTTAATTGATAAATTACACACAAAAAGTGGAGAATTAGCACCTTTTCACTGGCAGGACTTTTTTTAGACTGTGACCATCACTACTTTTGTGCTTTGGTGCCATTATTAAGCAAAATTAAGGGCTATTTTCGAGCCACGGTAAACCGTGGATAAACCATGGAAACAATCTGCAGATATGGGGTTTCTACTTTACTTCTATATACTTAACCTGGTTCATGGTACCCTCAACAGTGTGCAAACGACTTGTTCCATGAACAGACATGGCTCCCCACACCATGATCTTCTGAGGAAATTTGACCATCTTCAGACATTCAGGCATAAATTCCTCACCTGACCACCTTCTTACAGTCAGCACACAGTCATCCAGCACTGCAATGGTTGATGTTCATTAGATAACACCACCTGCAACAATAGAAAAGATAATAGAAGTGGCAGAATAACCAGAGAAGCTGAACAGTAATCTTAATTTTTTCAAATAGAATTGTCGTTTTACTAATAATTAATGTTCTTTTATGAACAACAAATGAGCTGAATAGCTAAATGTAATTCTTACCTGCTCCCATTGTTCAGAAGTCCATTCAGTGTGATTCTTAGTCCAGGCTAAACGCTTCCGTATCATGGGTTCAGTAAGTCGCAGCTTCTTTCTGGGATGATATGCTTACAATCCACTCTCCAAAAGCCTCATTAACTGTCCTTTTTGCAAGGCTAACACCTGCTGCTGCTAGGTCAGAGGAAATCTGCCTGCAAGATGCTTTTCTGTTGTTAAAAGCCATTCGTATTGTTTTTGTATAATCTCGTTGTTTCCCTTTTCTACCACATCTTCCCACCCATTTTGAGTTTAAATCTTGATTATAATTCAATTTCTTCTTAATTTTACTGATTGTTTGAGTTGAAACACCAAGTTTTATTGCTGTTTCTTTCTGTTTCAGTTTGCTATCACTTAATAAACTGCTTATCTGTTTCACTTTGCAAGGACTTAAATTGCTATTTTTACCCTTTTCTGCTGACTTCCTTTCTTATCATTAAGCTGCAAAGAAAAAACAAAAGGTACTTTTAGTAGAAAGCACAGGTACAGAAAATACACTTAATGGAATTATTACAGTCAATAAGAAGCAGAAAATGCCCTTGTGCACTCAACAGGACAGCAAGGTATTATGCCAAACTTGATGGCTGGCATGGTGCCCACACATGTTAAAGCATTTACAGATGAATGGAGGGGTGGTCAAACAAATATTAATCACTGTAAAATAGCTGACCTGTATTGATATATAAAAGTAAATCTATTAGCAGTCAGTGAAATTGGTTTATTTAACCTCTTAGTAAAAAAATATAAAATTTTCAAAAAACCCATAATAATTATTCCAGTATGTACTGTATTATGTAGATTATGACCAAGTGATCCCATACTGACTAGTGGAATGCTGTTTATGACTGGTCCCCATATTGATTCCTCTCTATGCAAATTCACTTACAGCCTGGTTGACCAGGCAAGCACCAGATGAGCCTGGCCCATGGCCAGGCTCTGAGAGTAGTTAAACTCTCAAAACTCTTCAAAGGTAAGGTATACATGTCAGTCAACTGTTCTTCAGAACCCTTGACTCTGTGCCAGCAGTCTCTTATATAAAGAACATTGTCTTTACATTGTCTACAACTTCAAATAACTTGATAAAAAAAAAGTCAGAATTTTTTGTAGGGGAAGAATGATACCTGGTGGACCTGAGTTTAGAATCACTGATCAAATTCTGTTCATTAAAATGACTTAAAACTGATTTATTATTATTGATCCCAGTTCAACTATTTACTCCACTACTGAGGTTAGAATGACAGGGCAACAATAAAATTTATTAGTCAGGTTGCAGATTTAATTTTTTAAATCTTTATTTGAGGTATCATACACCTATCACTTTCAGTAGCATAACACTGATAGATTGATAGACAGGAGAGGCTTACAATATAATTTAGAGAATTAATAGCTTGATACACTATATAAGTTAATACTGTGTATTGTTGTGTATAGATATAAATAATGCAGGCAGTCATGAGTAAAATAACTACATTATAAATAAATAAATAAATAAATAGTTTATTTCTTTGCAAAGGTTACAATGTGTAATTACAATTTTGATTTGCTAAGTACAAAGATAGCCACTGTCATGCCGAGACATTTTGGTAAATAATTATTATGTAAAAATACCTGGAGTATACCTGGAGGGTCTTCTGGGTGTCAGGCCCTTCAGTTAAATATTTATGTATTTTTTGTATTATGCTCTCATAAAATAGGTTCAGTATTTATTAGGTATGTATCACCAGCAGACAATCCACTCCATATATCATGGCATGACAGCATGTGGGTACCACATCTCAACTCGACAAACATCATGGATTACTTCAGTGAGCGGACAAACCCCTTCTACTCAAGAGACTGCAACAATGAGTTTATCAAGATGCAGCAGAACACAAGGGTCGACCAGCTTACGTGAGTTTCTGGGGCTGTTTGTCTTACTTCCAGAATACATTACAATAAGTGTGATAGTGTATGCTTGGTGGACATCTGTTTGTCTAGATGGGTATTTTTATGATTATTGTCCACATTCATTGTTATTACATATAGTATTAGTACCTCCTTGCATAAGATGAGGAGGCATTCACTGCGAAAAAAAATTATTAATGACAATCAGAATAACAGCTGGCCTTTCATATTACCTTTCACACTCTTTAAAATCATGTGATTACCTATTTTTTATGATTACATTACCTGTTTGTTGTTTCTGTAGCAAAGTTCTGTTTGTATAGTCAGCTCTTTAGTATTTAGCTTGTCATTAATCTGTAATTTTTTTAAGCTTTCAGTAGTTGTAGTACATCCCATCTCCTCTTGGATCCTGTCTCAACAGTTTGAGGAATTAATTTTTCATGTGCTTTCAACTCATTTTTTTTCTTAGTTTATATTTGAAACCTATTGCTCTCATGTTGATATTGCTGATAAATATTCCTTTCCTGTTTATAATATTCTTTTATAACTTTATATGTATTTAACAAATCTGTCTGCCACTGAGATTTTTTATTCTTTCCATCCCTTTTTGAGTTCATATTTCTTAACTGCCTGGATAGTAGGTTGGTAGACAGCAACCGCCCAGGGAGGTACTACCGTCCTGCCAAGTGAGTGTAAAACGAAAGCCTGTAATTGTTTTACATGATGGTAGGATTGCTGGTGTCCTTTTTTCTGTCTCATAAACATGCAAGATTTCAGGTACGTCTTGCTACTTCTATTTACACTTAGGTCACACTACACATGCATGTACAAGCATATATATGTATATATACACATCCCTCTGGGTTTTCTTCTATTTTCTTTCTAGTTCTTGTTGTTTATTTCCTCTTATCTCCATGGGGAAGTGGAACAGAATTCTTCCTCCATAAGCCATGCGTGTTGTAAGAGGCGACTAAAATGCCGGGAGCAAGGGGCTAGTAACCCCTTCTCCCATATAAATTACTAAATTTAAAAAGAGAAACTTTAGTTTTTCTTTTTGGGCCACCCTGCTTTGGTGGGATACGGCCGGTTTGTTGAAAAAAAAAAAAAAAATTCTTAACTGCCTAGATAGTAGGTTGGTAGACAGCAGCTGCCCAGAGAGGTACAACCGTCATGCTAAGTGAGTGTAAAACGGAAGCCTGTAATTGTTTTATATGATGGTAGGATTGCTGGTGTCTTTTTTCTGTCTCATAAACATTCAAGATTTCAGGTACGTCTTGCTACTTACTCACACTACACATGTATGTACATGCATTTGTATACACACCTATCTGGGCTTTCTTCTATTTTCCTACTAGTTCTTGTTTATTTCCTCTTATCTCTATGAAGAAGTGGAACAGAATGCTTCCTCCATAAGCCATGCATGTCGTAAGAGGTGACTAACATGTCGGGAGCAAGGGGCTAGTAACCCCTTCTCATGTATAAATTACTAAAGTTAAAAAGAGAGACTTTTGTTTTTGTTTTTGGGCCACCCTCCCTCGGTGGGATACAGCCAGTTTATTGAAAGAAGATTTCCTAACTGAGCCATTTTGTAGCATTTCTAGACATTTTCAGTTTAACCCATAAAAAAGTGAGGATGCTCAAGTACTGGATCAGGAAAAAATTTAACATTTCAGAAATTAAATTTTACTCAATGTGAAATACACTGCATCTTTATCTTACCCCAACAGCCACATGCAGGGAGTCGAGTACATGCTGCTTCACACTCAAGAACCCATTCTCTACATCATTCGGAAACAGCAGCGCTTTTCTCCAACTCAGGTTAATCCTCTTGCCAACTATCACATTATCGGTGGACAAGTGTTTCAGACACCTGATTTAGGATCTGTTATCAACTCCAGAACGGTGAGATTACATCTGTAATTACAGCCTCTCCTCACTTAACAATGGTGTTCCGTTCCTGAGACCACGTTGTTAAATGAAATCGTCACTAAGTGAGGAGCATACTATAATGGTAGTGAGTTTGTGTCACCCATCTTTGATATTGTTTTAATGTCATCTTTGCACCATTTCTGGTATGTTTTTAAATGTTTATGTAGTAGTGTACTGTATATTGAAATAAACAGAATAGAGGAAATCAGCTCTAATGAACATTACGTATTTAGGTATGAATACGGGTCAGAGAGCCCGTTGTAAGTCCAAGGCATTGGTAAATGAGTACATCGCTAAGTGAGGAGAGGCTGTATCTATCTGTAACTAGTACCTACTTGTAGCTACAAGAGCAGAGTTATACTTAGTAATTTTTTTTAACACACCATTTGTATCCCACTGAGGCAAGATGATCTAAAAAGTAAAATGAAAGTTTTCCTTTTTAAATTTAGTGCCTTGGTGGGGGACGGCCGACTTGTTAAAAAAAAATTTAAAAATATCCTATGGTTATAGCACTTATAAGAGCGACCATCACTAATCCAGTATCATTGGGACCTGTAGCGTGCTGGATTAGTGATTTTGCCGGATCACAGAGTGGTTAGGTTAGAATACACTTAACCCAACAGATCCTTCACAGCAGGATTAGTCAGAAATTAGTGCCGGATTAGTGATGGAACCAGATTTGCGATTACTGGATTGGTGATGGCTGACCTGTATCTCCTTTTGATTCATTCCATTCTTCCACCACTCTATAAAGAAAAAATCTATGGCATCTCATAAATGTTAAAGGTACTAAGAGATCTTTATCCAAACATTCAGACAAACTTAATTGAAATACAGTGGACCCCCGGTTAACGAACTTTTTTCATTCCAGTAGTATGTTCAGGTGCCAGTACTGACGGAATTTTTTCCCATAAGGAATATTGTGAAGTAGATTAGTCCATTTCAGACCCCCAAACATACACGTACAAACGCACTTACATAAATACACTTACATAATTGGCCGCATTTGGAGGTGATCGTTAAGCGGGGTCCACTGTAATTATTTTTTCTCAAATTTATTACCAAATGCATTATTACTTTTTAGTTTCAATACTTCATAATTTTCACATTTTTTTGTTGCCCTATTTGAAGTTTATCTTACTCTGTTCCATTATTTCATTTTTGTCATTTTTTCTTGGGCAGTTGGCTGCTGTGAGTAACCTGACCAGTGCCTTCACTGAACTTCAGTCCTTCTCCCACTACCATTTGTCGCGAGGCTACTGGTGGCAGTTTCGAAACCAGATGGAACAAACTGAGCAACAGAAGAGGGATAAAGAGAAGAAGGTAACGCTGAGAATAACATCCTGGGATGCATGATTTTTTATTCTGTTAATTATTATTATTGTTATTATTATAGCTGAGTTTATACTGGAAAGTAGCGAGAGAGTGACCACTGTCTAAGAAACCATGGGACGGGTGGGGTTTGAACCCAATACCTGGAGAGGGTTTCAGGGGTCAATGCCCCCATGGTCTGGTCTGAGACCAGGCCTCATGGTGGACCAGGGTCTAATCAACCAGGGTCTAATAAACCAACGTATGAACCAAAGCCTGGCTGATCAGGTACTGATTTTAGGTGCCTGTCCAGCGCTTTCTTGAAGACAGCCAGGGGTCTGTTGGTAATCCTCCTCATGTATGCTGGGAGGCAGTTGAAGGGGGCAGTTAGTGTACAGCAATATTCCAACTTAGAGAGGACAAGCGATTTGAAGAGGATCATCATGGGCTTGGCGTCCCTAGTTTTGAAGGTTCTCATTATCTATCGTATCATTTTTATAGCAGATGAGGTAGATACATTGTTGTGGTCTTTGAAGTTGAGATCCTCATACATTATCACTCCCAGGTCCTTCACATTAGTTTTTTGCTCACTTGTTTGGTTAGAATTTGTTTTATACCTTGATACAGCTTTAGTTTCCTCAAGTTTTCCATATCTGAGTAGTTGAAATTTCTCTTTATTGAACTCCCTATTGTTTTCTGCGGCCCATTTAAAGATTTGGTTGATGTCCACTTGGAGTCTTGCATTGTCTTCAGTGGAGGACACTGTCATGGCAATTCAGGTGTCATCCACAAAGAAAAACATGGAGCTATGACTTACATCTCTGTAAGGTGAGTCGTAAAATTCCAGGCCAGTGTGTATAAATGGTGTATAAATATACCTAGTTGGATAAATCTTATTGTAGCCAGCTGGCACAGTGGCTTATGCGCTGGTCTGGAGTTTTCAACTCACTTGCTGTGAGTTCAAACCCCCACTTGTACTGTGGTTTGTTTGCAATCATATTACAGTGGACCCTCAACCAACGTTGGCATCGTCTAACGTTAAATCCGACTAGCGATACATTTTAACGCAAAAATTTTGCCTCGACTGGCGCTAAAAAACCCGACCAACGCTATTCGTTCCATTCGAGACGCGTCCACTTGTGGCCTTAGCGCGCCTCACTTGTCCCGTGGGTGCCAGTGTTTACAAGCCAGCCAGCCACCGCGGTCCCATCCAAACGTACAATCGGAACATTTCATATTATCACAGCGTTTGTAGTGATTGCGCCTGCAAAATAAGTCACCATGGGCCCCAAGAAAGCTTCTAGTGCCAACCCTACAGCAAAAAGGGTGAGAATTATTATGGATATGAAGAAAGAGATCATTGCTAAGTATGAAAGTGGAGTGTGTGTCTCTGAGCTGGCCAGGTTGTACACAAAACCCCAATCAACCTTCGCTACTATTGTGGGCAAGAAAACGGCAATCAAGGAAGCTGTTCTTGCTAAAGGTGCAACTATGTTTTCGAAACTGAGATTGCAAGTGATAGAAGATGTTAAGAGACTGTTATTGGTGTGGATAAACGAAAAACAGATAGCAGGAGATAGCATCTCTCAAGCGATCATATGTGAAAAGGCTAGGAAGTTGCATGACGATTTAATTAAAAAAATGCCAGCAACTAGTGGTGATGTGAGTGAATTTAAGGCCAGCAAAGGTTGGTTTGAGAGATTTAAGAATCGTAGTGGCATACATAGTGTGATAAGGCATGGTGAGGCTGCCAGTTCGGACCACAAAGCGGCTGAAAAATTATTTTTATTTTTTTTTATTATCACACTGGCCGATTCCCACCAAGGCAGGGTGGCCCGAAAAAGAAAAACTTTCACCATCATTCACTCCATCACTGTCTTGCCAGAAGGGTGCTTTACACTACAGTTTTTAAACTGCAACATTAACACCCCTCCTTCAGAGTGCAGGCACTGTACTTCCCATCTCCAGGACTCAAGTCCGGCCTGCCGGTTTCCCTGAACCCCTTCATAAATGTTACTTTGCTCACACTCCAACAGTACGTCAAGTATTAAAAACCATTTGTCTCCATTCACTCCTATCAAAAACGCTCACGCATGCCTGCTGGATGTCCAAGCCCCTCGCACACAAAACCTCCTTTACCCCCTCCCTCCAACCTTTCCTAGGCCGACCCCTACCCCGCCTTCCTTCCACTACAGACTGATACACTCTTGAAGTTATTCTGTTTCGCTCCATTCTCTCCACATGTCCGAACCACCTCAACAACCCTTCCTCAGCCCTCTGGACAACAGTTTTGGTAATCCCGCACCTCCTCCTAACTTCCAAACTACGAATTCTCTGCATTATATTCACACCACACATTGCTCTCAGACATGACATCTCCACTGCCTCCAGCCTTCTCCTCGCTGCAACATTCATCACCCATGCTTCACACCCATATAAGAGCGTTGGTAAAACTATACTCTCATACATTCCCCTCTTTGCCTCCAAGGACAAAGTTCTTTGTCTCCACAGACTCCTAAGTGCACCACTCACCCTTTTCCCCTCATCAATTCTATGATTCACCTCATCTTTCATAGACCCATCTGCAGACATGTCCACTCCCAAATATCTGAATACATTCACCTCCTCCATACTCTCTCCCTCCAATCTGATATCCAATCTTTCATCATCTAATCTTTTTGTTATCCTCATAACCTTACTCTTTCCTGTATTCACTTTCAAGTTTCTTCTTTTACACACCCTACCAAATTCATCCACCAATCTCTGCAACTTCTCTTCAGAATCTCCCAAGAGCACAGTGTCATCAGCAAAGAGCAACTGTGAAAAATATGTGCAGGAATTCAAGAAGTACATAGACAGTGAAGGACTGAAACCTGAACAAGTGTTTAATTGTGACGAAACAGGCCTATTTTGGAAGAAAATGCCAAGCAGGACCTACATTACTCAGGAGGAAAAGGCACTCCCAGGACATAAGCCTATGAAAGACAGGCTTACTCTGTTGATGTGTGCCAATGCTAGTGGTGATTGCAAAGTGAAGCCTTTATTGGTGTATCACTCTGGAACTCCCAGAGTGTTCAGGAAAAACAGTGTCCTCAAGGCTAATTTGTGTGTGCTGTGGAGGGCAAACAGTAAGGCATGGGTCACTAGGGACTTTTTCTATGACTGGTTACACCATGCATTTGCCCCCACTGTGAAAAATTACCTCCTGGAAAATAAATTGGATATTAAGTGCCTCCTGGTATTAGACAATACTCCTGGTCATCCTTCAGACTTGGCAGAGCGACTGTCTGCGGACATGAGCTTCATTAAGGTCAAGTTTTTGCCTCCTAATACCACTCCTCTCCTGCAGCCCATGGACCAGCAGGTCATTGCAGACTTCAAGAAACTGTACACAAAAGCTCTGTTTGAAAGGTGCTTTGTAGTGACCTCAGAAACTCAATTGACTCTAAGAGATCACTTTAGCATCCTCAATTGTGTAAACATTATAGGTAAGGCTTGGGAGGAAGTGACTAAGCGGACCTTGAACTCTGCTTGGAAAAAACTGTGGCCAGAATGTGTAGACAAAAGGGATTTTGAAGGGTTTGAGGCTAACCCTGGGAATCCTATGCCAGTTGAGGAATCCATTGTGGCATTGGGGAAGTCCTTGGGGTTGGAGGTTAGTGTGGAGAATGTGGAGGAGGACAATGAAGAACTAACCACTGATGAGCTGCTAGATCATCTTCAACAGCCAGAGGCCTCACCTGAGGAAACTGCTTCGGAGGAGGGGATAGAGAAATTGAAGAAGTTGCCTACTTCAAAGATTAAGGAAATGTGTGCAATGTGGCTTAAAGTGCAAACCTTTTTTGGTGAAAATCACCCTGACACAGCTACTGCAAGCCGTGTTGGCAACCTGTACACTGACAATGTTGTGAAACACTTTAGGACTGTTCTAAAGGAATGGGAGATACAGGCCTCTATGGACAGATATGTTGTGCGACAGAAGTCCAGTGACTCTCAAGCTGGTCCTAGTGGCATGAAAGAAGAAGGGAAGTAACCCCGGAAAAGGACTTGCCACCTCAAGTCCTAATGGAAGGGGATTCCCCTTCTTAACACTAACACCATCAACACTCTCCCCTCCTCCCATCCCATCAATCATCACCAGATCTTCAATAAAGGTAAGTGTCATGTAACTGTGCATGTCTTCTTCAGTTTGTGTGTATTAAAATTAATATTTCATGTGGTAAAATATTTTTTTTTCAATACTTTGGGGTGTCAGGAACAGATTAATTTGATTTCCATTATTTCTTATGGGGAAAATTAATTCGACTAATGATAATTTCGATTAACGATGAGCTCTCAGGAATGGATTAATATCGTTGGTCGAGGGTCCACTGTATTATGATTTTGTGAGACAACTGTCTGAGGGAACGTGAAAAGTCCTCGCCAAGCAGTGCAACATCCCCTCCCCCTCCCTAATGAAAAGTAGGAGTTCTATGAGTACACTAAGATATAACACAGTGAGTGTCAGGGGCCCAAGACTCTTCAGTTGCCTCCCAGCATCCTTGCATCACCTGTTGGCACTGCAATACAATTTCATTTTACCCCCCATTGGCAGTTTAAGGGTTAAAGTGTGCTGGGTGCCTCCATTCAGCGTACTTTAACGATGAGCACTGTAGGCGTTTGATTTATTTACAATATTTGCTTCTCTGATCCTAAGCTATTATTCACTACATTTGTATATATATATTGTGTACTCTGTGTACATTCTAAGTATATAGGGGAGCACTACAGTGTTATGAATATCAACAGACATGAGCCTACAGGGAGACAAAACAGGAAAAACATGTTTTGTATATTTTATTTCAGTTTGAGGTCCTCATTGTATGCAATTCTATGTTACTCCATTTTCCCCACATACTAATATGTTTATATGTATCAGTTTTCAGCAGTTCTTCACTCTTCTCTAAAGTATCATCAGGCATATCCAACCTAGTCTCCATATTTGCTGCTGTATTTTCTAACTAATTTTGGAATCCTTCCAGGCTGGTCAGGGAAAACGGGAAGAACCAGCATCTATGTTCCAGCACCGTCGAGTAGGCTCTTTGCTAGAGGATCTTCAGGTCAAATTTCCTTACAAGTTCCCAACTCAGGCACAGCAGCCAGCACAGCAACAGCCACAGCAACAACCACAGCAGCAATCACAGCAGCAGCAACAACCACAGCAGTCCCAACAACAGACTCAGCAACAGGAGGGAATAAAGACAGGTATTTAAGTGTGCACAGTATTTTGATGTTAGGTTTTCTACATTTGAAATAGCTCTTGGCAATTTTTTTTTTCAACAAACTGGCTGTATCCTACTGAGGCAGGGTGACCTAAATTTAGTAATTTATACAGGAGAAGGGGTTACTAGCCCCTTACTCCCAGCATTATAGTAGCCTGTTACGACACACATGGCTTACAGAGTAAGATTCTGTTCCACTTCCCCATGGAGTTAAGAGGAAATAAAGAACAAGAACTATAAAGAAAATAGAAGAATACCCAGATGGGTATGTATATACAGTAGGGCCCTGCTTTATGGCGTTTCGCCTCATGGCGTTCCGCTAATACGGCGATCTCAAATTATGACCAAAACTTTCTATACGGCAAGTGGTCTTTCAAATACGGCGTGGGCCACCCGGTATGTTTACATTCTCCATGAGCACGTCTCTCTATTATGTAATAATAATCACTCTTGGGCACATTAAATGTCTAATTTTACATCAATATGGACATTTTCATTAATTCATCTATGATATTTTCTTCAAAATTATATAAGAAACACATTACATAGCATATAAAGATGCTGTTTATATGCTTTGGAGGTGTGGTTGCTGGGTGGAGGGAAAACATTACGTAATACTAATAATAATCACTCTTTGGCACATTAAATGTCTTATTTTACATTAATATAGACATTTTCATTAGTCCATCTATTATATTTTCTTCAAAATTATATAAGAAACACGTTACATAACATATAAACATTTTGTTTATATACTAAGGAGGTGTGGTAGCCGGGCGGAGGGAAAACATTACGTCACTTCCCTTAATACATAACGCTTTTGTTTACAATTCTTGGCAGGAATTATTCATTACTTTTCCCTTTGTTTATGATGGTATCTAAAGGTAGTTGTTAGAAACGATTAAACTCAGTGAACAAGGTATATCGATGGTAATATGGCTCTGGGCCAAATTAAATATCGTGTAGCTATGTAGGTAGGTGTAGGTATGTAGCCCAGGCGGACTACATACCTACATTATTATTATAACTGATAATTATATGTATGTTTACCTGTACCTAAGTAAACTTACACACTGTGATGGCATGCAGGTACACATTAACCCTTTCAGGGTTGGTGCCGTACTATTACGGCTTGCACGCCAGGGTTGGTGCCGTACTAGTACGCATGAATTCTAGCGCTTTCAAATCTAGCGAGAGAAAGCTGGTAGGCCTACATATGAAAGAATGGGTCTATGTGGTCAGTTTGCGCAGTATAAAAAAAATCCTGCAGCACACAGTGCATAATGAGAAAAAAAACTTTGTGTTTTTGGTTTAAAACAGCAAGTTTGCAGTGTATTTTCATATGCTATTTATTGTTGTATTCTAGTTTTCCTGGTCTCATTTTATAGAATGGAAGGCATATTACAGAAAATTGATGATTTTTATTGGTTTTACAATGAAAAGTACCTTGAAATTGAGCTCAAAGTAGCAGAAATGTTCGATTTTTGCCAAAGTTCAGAAGTAAATAAATCAAACCATAAGTCCAATATACGTCAACTGGTGAGTCTAATATTCTTTCACAAGTGTGTTGATATTATTTATACCATTTCTACACCATTTCTACACTAATGCAGTAGTCTGCATAACAGTAAATCTTCAATGTTTTATGAGAATAAAAATTCGAAGTGGAAAGCAAAAGAAATGTAACAGGCCTGGGGACATGAATAATGAACAGAGGAAATGTTATTTTAGTGCCAGGAATGTCTGTCTTGTTTATTCTGGACCCTGTTTGGAAATTGGCATCTTTTGAAATTTGTGTGAAATTGGCAAAATTGCCAATTTCGGACCACTTTATTGGATAGTTGAATTCGGTAAATGGGTGGTTTCTTGTACTCATTCGATAGAAAAAAATGGAGTTCTAGTGAAACAGTTATGATTTTTGTCAACTGGTACATTGGAATTGGCCGAAAATAGGGCTCAAAGTGGGTGAAATCACCAATGCGTAAACATTGTCGAGACCGCTAAAATCGCGAGAGCATAATTCTGTAAGTTTTCCATCAAATTTTATACTTTTGGTGACATTATGATTGGGAAAAGATTCTCTATCATTCATAAGAAAAAATAATTATTATTTTTTTTTTTCCAAAAATTTCTGACCCTGAGAACAAGTTTAGGAGAGGGCCTGCCAACCCTGAAAGGGTTAAAATCACTAAGAGTGTCTTATTAGTCTTGAAGATGTCATATTAATAATGATAATAATAGCAATAATAATCACTCTAAGGAGCATTAAATATCGTATAAAACGTTAATATAGACATTTTGCTTAATCCACCTAAACACAACGCACAGTAGAATAAATTAATATAAATATGAGATGTGGTAGCCAGGTGACTTGTAAGACTTGTGGTAGCCAGGCAACTTTTAGGACTTGTGGTAGCCAGGCAACTTGTAGGACTTGTGGTAGCCAGGCAACTTGTAGGACTTGTGGTAGCATTCGTCTGGTTTCTTTTCATTATATGTAGGTGGGGTTGGGAGGGCTGCCCTTCTTAGCTATCCATACTTCCCAACCTGACTCCATACAAATAAAACTCGCCTCTCACCCTACATTAAGACTACAAATATTTTAAGGTAATTAATGATTGTACTATACATGCATTTTATCGCTCTATGGAGCTTAATGTCGTAGTAGGTATAAGTGGCCAGGCAGGATGCCATACCTCCCACACGACTTTCTTCAAATAAATTCTTTTCACCTCTCACCCTACACTAAGACCATTAAGACTACAAATATTTTAAGGTAAGTAATGCGTGTACTGTATATGCATTTTATCGCTCTAGGGAGCTTTAAGCATTGTAGTATAGTATGTGTGGGTTGGATGGCCAGGAGGGCTACCACACCTGACTTCTTACCTGGAGTTTACCTGGAGAGAGTTTCGGGGGTCAACGCCCCAGCGGCCCGGTCTGTGACCAGGCCTCCTGGTGGATCAGCGCCTGATCAACCAGGCTGTTGCTGTTGGCTGCACGCAAACCAACGTACGAGCCACAGCCCGGCTGATCAGGAACTGACTTTAGGTGCTTGTCCAGTGCCAGCTTGAAGACTGCCAGGGGTCTGTTGGTAATCCCCCTTATGTGTGCTGGGAGGCAGTTGAACAGTCTCGGGCCCCTGACACTTATTGTATGGTCTCTTAACGTGCTAGTGACACCCCTGCTTTTCATTGGGGGGATGGTGCATCGTCTGCCAAGTCTTTTGCTTTCGTAGTGAGTGATTTTCGTGTGCAAGTTCGGTACTAGTCCCTCTAGGATTTTCCAGGTGTATATAATCATGTATCTCTCCCTCCTGCGTTCCAGGGAATACAGGTTTAGAAACCTCAAGCGCTCCCAGTAATTGAGGTGTTTTATCTCCGTTATGCGCGCCGTGAAAGTTCTCTGTACATTTTCTAGGTCGGCAATTTCACCTGCCTTGAAAGGTGCTGTTAGAGTGCAGCAATATTCCAGCCTAGATAGAACAAGTGACCTGAAGAGTGTCATCATGGGCTTGGCCTCCCTAGTTTTGAAGGTTCTCATTATCCATCCTGTCATTTTTCTAGCAGATGCGATTGATACAATGTTATGGTCCTTGAATGTGAGATCCTCCGACATAATCACTCCCAGGTCTTTGACGTTGGTGTTTTGCTCTATTTTGTGGCCAGAATTTGTTTTGTACTCTGTTGAAGATTTAATTTCCTCATGTTTACCATATCTGAGTAATTGAAATTTCTCATCGTTGAACTTCATATTGTTTTCTGCAGCCCACTGAAAGATTTGGTTGATGTCCGCCTGGAGCCTTGCAGTGTCTGCAATGGAAGACACTGTCATGCAGATTCGGGTGTCATCTGCAAAGGAAGACACGGTGCTGTGGCTGACATCCTTGTCTATGTCGGATATGAGGATGAGGAACAAGATGGGAGCTAGTACTGTGCCTTGTGGAACAGAGCTTTTCACCGTAGCTGCCTCGGACTTTACTCTGTTGACGACTACTCTCTGTGTTCTGTTAGTGAGGAAATTATAGATCCATCGACCGACTTTTCCTGTTATTCCTTTAGCGCGCATTTTGTGCGCTATTACGCCATGGTCACACTTGTCGAAGGCTTTTGCAAAGTCTGTATATATTACATCTGCATTCTTTTTGTCTTCTAGTGCATTTAGGACCTTGTCGTAGTGATCCAGTAGTTGAGACAGACAGGAGCGACCTGTTCTAAACCCATGTTGCCCTGGGTTGTGTAACTGATGGGTTTCTAGATGGGTGGTGATCTTGCTTCTTAGGACCCTTTCAAAGATTTTTATGATATGGGATGTTAGTGCTATTGGTCTGTAGTTCTTTGCTGTTGCTTTACTGCCCCCTTTGTGGAGTGGGGCTATGTCTGTTGTTTTTAGTAACTGAGGGACGACCCTCTCCATAGGATGGAAAAGGCTCGTGATAGGGGCTTCTTGCAGTTCTTGATGAACACAGAGTTCCATGAGTCTGGCCCTGGGGCAGAGTGCATGGGCATGTCATTTATCGCCTGTTCGAAGTCATTTGGCGTCAGGATAACATCGGATAGGCTTGTGTTAATCAAATTTTGTGGCTCTCTCATAAAAAATTCATTTTGATCTTCGACTCTCAGTCTGGTTAGCGGCTTGCTAAAAACTGAGTCATATTGGGACTTGAGTAGCTCACTCATTTCCTTGCTGTCATCTGTGTAGGACCCATCTTGTTTAAGTAGGGGCCCAATACTGGACGTTGTTCTCGATTTTGATTTGGCATAGGAGAAGAAATACTTTGGGTTTCTTTCGATTTCATTTATGGCTTTTAGTTCTTCCCGCGATTCCTGACTCCTAAAGGATTCTTTTAGCTTAAGTTCGATGCTTGCTATTTCTCTGACCAGTGTCTCCCTGCGCATTTCAGATATATTGACCTCTTTTAGCCGCTCTGTTATTCTTTTCCGTCGCCTGTAAAGGGAGCGCCTGTCTCTTTCTATTTTACATCTACTCCTCCTTTTTCTTAGAGGAATAAGCCTTGTGCATACATCGAGTGCCACCGAGTTAATCTGTTCTAGGCATAAGTTTGGGTCTGTGTTGCTTAGTATATCTTCCCAGCTTATATCGGTTAGGACTTAGAGTAAATACTACTCACCTTTTGCCCTACATTAAGACTACAAATATTTTGAGGTAAATAATGAGTGCACTGTGTGTGTATTTGACTTTTTAATGCCTAGTTCTGTTGCTAACTTAATATATGTTAGTGTAAACTTGTTATCTGGCAGTTATATGCATTTATAAATGGAAAAAATGGAGTTCTGCTTTCCAGCTAAGTTTGCTTTCCGGCAGTAGCCTGGAATCTAACCTGCTGAATAAGTGGATCCCTGCTGTATATGCATGTACATGCAGTGTAGTGTGACCTAAGTGAAGTAGAAGTAACGACATTCCTGGTATCCCGCGTGTTTATGAGACAAAGAAAAACACCAGCAATCCTCTGTTTCACACTAAATTGGTAGGACGGCAGTGCCTCCCTGGGTGGTTGCTGTCTACCAACCTACTACCTAGATTGGCAAATTTTATGTTCAAAATACAGAAACTTTGAGCAATGAAGATGAGGTTGTCAGTAGCCATGTGGAATGTTATAATTTTGGTTTGTTTGTTAGCTTCCTCTTGTCTCACAATATACCTCTAGCTTCCACCTGCCTCACAACATGCCTCTAGCTTCCACCTGCCTCAGTACCTCTAGCTTCCACCTTCCTAAAGACCTGGTGGCAGACAGGTATAGTAGTAGCTGCCTGCAACTCCAGCTGCTATAATACATTGCATTTTTTAATTAACCCTTTGAGGGTTTGTACCAAAGTACTATGGTTTTGAAGCCTGGGTCGATCCCATAGTTCTATGCCATGAGCTCAGCTCACTCAGATAAGCTGTGAGCAGTAAATTTGGGTCTATGCAGTAAGTGTGCACCATATAAAAAATAATTCCTCAGGCAAGCAGTGCATAATTAAAAAAAACTGCGACCGTGTTTTCGGTTTAAAACAGCGACTTTGTGGTCTGTTTTCATATGGTTTTTATTGTTGTGTTCTTGGTTTCTTGGTCTCATATGATAGAATGGAAGATATATTACAGAAAAATAGAAATCAATCAAGTTTATTCTCTATAGGATTACAATGTGGGGTTTACAGATTTTGGTTATTGTGTGGTTTACATGTAATAAAATACTAATTACAGAGGCCACTAGGACACCTAGCATGGCTAGGCATTTCGGGCAGACTTCGATTAATTCTTAACGAATTAAACTCGTAAGTCAAAGTACCACTGTACGTCACTCATCCAATACACGTTCAACTGGTCAGTTTAATATGTGTCCACAAATGTGCTGACATTATACAATTTTTACAATAATGCGGTAGTCTGCATAACAGTAAATCTTTTATTTTTTTGTGTGAATAAAAATTCAAAATGGAAAGCAAGCATAATAGAAGTCTGAGAACGTGAGTGATGAGCAGAGGAAGTGTTGATTTAGTGCCAGGAATGTCTACATTGTTTATTTTGGATCCTGTTTTAAAATTGGCAATTTTTTAATTTTATATGAAATTAGCCAAATTACTGATTTCTGATCATTTTATTGGGTAGTTGAATTAGGTAAATAGGTGGTTTCTTATATTCAATCGATAGAATAGAAGGAATACTAGAGAAATAGCTATGAGTTTGGTTGACTTGAACAATGGAATTGGCTGAAAATAGGGTTCAAAGTGGGCGAAATTGCCAATGCTTATATATCGCTGAGACGGCTAACTTTGCGAGAGTGTAATTCTGTAAGTTTTTCCATCAAATTTCATACTTTTGGTTTCATTTTTTTTTTTTAAATTCTCCGACCCTTAGAGCAAGTTTCAGATCAGGGGGTCCAGCCCTTAGGAAGATGGGATAATCCACATCCTGTCATGCATTAATGTGCCTTGTTTTTCTGTCTTGTCGTCCAAGCTATTAATTTTGGGCCAGGCACAGTACCTGTTTTGGGTTGGTGCATTGCCATAAATTCAAAAGCAGTGGTATATTTTTATATTTTAAATGTGCTCATTAGATTTCCTACACTCAAATTTTTTTTAACTTCTATACCTTTTGAACATCAAAGTTTATGAAGTTAGAACAGTATTAAAAAGAGATACTTTCTGAAACATAAACCTAAATCTGAAAAAAAAATTAATTATGATGACAATCTTTGCCATGTTTCAGCAGAATGAGTTGTCTTAACCCTTTGACTGTTTTGGTCGTATATATACGTCTTACGAGCCACCGTTTTTAACATATATTGTATACTCATAAATTCTAGCGGCTTCAAATCAGGCAGGAGAAAGCTGGTAGGCCCACATGTGAGAGAATGGGTCTGTGTGGTCAGTGTGCACCATATAAAAAAAATCTTGCAGCACGCAGTGCATAATGAGAAAAAGAAAACTCCGACCGTTTTTTTAATTAAAATACCGACTTTGTGGTCTATTTTCGTATAGTATTTATGGTTGTATTCTCTTTTTCTTGGTCTCATTTGATAGAATGGAAAACATATTATAGAAATACTGTAGAGGTGATTTTGATTGGTTTTACTATGAAAAGAACCTGGAAATGGAGCTCAAAGTAGGGGAAATGTTTGATTTTTGCCGATGTTCAAAAGTATACAAATGATGTCTTTTTCCAATAAATGTCCAAGTAGCCATTCTAATATGCAGTCGTGAATGGGTTGGCATTATTTATAGAGTTATTACAATATTGCAGTAGTCTGCATAACAGTAAATTTTCTATTTTTTGTTTGAATAAAAATTCAAAATAGAAAGCAAGAGTAATATCAGAGGGGCCTGGAGACGTGACTGATGAACAGAGAAAATGGTATTTTAGAGCCAGGGATGTCTGCATTGTTCATTCTGGACCCTATTTTCAAATTGTCATATTTTTTAATTTTCGTGAAATTGGCCAAATTGCAAATTTCTGACCACGTTAATGGGTAGTTAAAATCGGTAAATGGGCAGTTTCTTGTACTCAGTCGATAGAAAAAATAGAGTTCTAAAGAAATAGCTATGAGTTTGGTCGACTGGAACAATGGAATTAGCCGAAAATAGGTCTCAAAGTGGGCGAAATCGCAGATTCGTAAATATCACCGAGGTCGCTAACTTCGCGAGAGCGTAATTCCATCAGTTTTCCATCAACTTTCGTTCTTTTGGTGTCATTACAATCGGGAAATGATTCTCTATCATTTCATAAGAAAAAATAATTTTTTTTTTTTTTTTTTTTAGATTTTGTGACACCAGGAGACACCTCAGGATTTGGGGTTGCGACAGTCAAGGGGTTAAATAAATATATTTGTGTGACCTTAAGAAATTTAAGGCAGAATATTTCCCTGGGAGTTCTGATTTCTTTCTGAAAAAGTCAAACCTCTTTACCATTGTTCTTGTAACCTGAAATCCAGGAACCAAACTTGAGCAAGCTTTGCTGTACTATAATGTTACCTCACCTAGCAGCCAGTTGTCCAGGACTGCAGGTCCTATACTAATAGGCTACATCTATAGTCTACATTTAATTTTATGCACAGCATGTCAAATGCAAATTAAAATTATTTGTAGATATATGATAGATTCAGTGGGTTATTAAGTAATTTTCCAAAGTTAAAAATTTATATATTACATCATAACCAGTGATCTATTACCCCCTCCCCTTTAAGAAATATATAGTGACAGTCATTTTTATATATCAGAAATTTTAGCAAGACCAAGTCAGATTCCTATGTAGTATTAATTCTTGTTAAATTAAAAAGGCTTATAAATTTGTATAACTTTTCACTGTTTTCCTTCGAGTGTGAATCTTCAGGTGATGTAGTATGCACTATTGTCTTTGACTGCAAGTTATACCTACATAATATTCCTACTTATTTCTTCAGGGAAATGATATCCTGAAATCTATGATAGTATTTATTATACTATTGCAGTTTGTATACAATGAATGACCCTTACAGGTTTAGCACTTTCCATGAATATTATGATACTGTACAACTTTTATGTTTTTTCCCTGCACAGAAGATTGCAAAGCAGACATCAAGACTGAAATTAAGACTGAAGTAAAAGTGGAGGTGAAAACCGAGCCAGTCTCTCAGCCTCCTGCACAGCGCACGGCCAAGCCTCCCCCTGAAAAGAGACAACGCACTGGACCGTAGTTCATGTGTAGGTTATTCTTCAATGTTTATGAAGCAATGCACACACATTACACATGTAACCATTTTGATTAATGGTATTAGTAAGACAAATGTGGCAACAATCTTTATTCGTACATAGCTAAAACTTATGAAATATCATTAATGTTGTAAAAACATGTGGGAGTGTTAACTACAGTGAAAAAATCTAGTGTTGGTATTGTCCTGTGTGAGACAGTGACAGTCTGTTACAGCAGTGTCTGGTCATAGTGTTCTGGCAGTGTATCACAATGAGAGATTTCAAAGAGAAAGGAGGCATCATAAAATGTATTTGTTTTAAAAGAAACAGCAGATTATGCTCTTCAATTGAGGTTCATTGATGTCATTGAGGGGCTCTTGATCCTGACCTCCAATTCCTTGGATTAAATCCAAGTGTTCTATGACCTCAGTGATCCCCATGTAAATGTAATAACAGCACTGTGTGAATGATGCTTCTGCAAAACTTTAATATTGGAAGACATATTAGCTAATACATGCATTAATATTCTGTGGCTTTCATGCACAGAGAAACCATCAATTGTAACATACAAGTGTCATAATGAACAACTGTTAGTGAATAAGTGAGTATACAGGGACATGAACAGTGGTCATGACTGGTAGCAGAACCAGCACTGTACTGCTGGCCAGTGGGGCTTACAATTGGGAAGATATCACAGACAGCACTGTTGTATCTCAAGCAGTGGCCACCATCTGTGACTGAATGGTCCTTTCCCACATTTCTAGAAGCCCTCATAGTACATCTATTCTCACATCCCTCAGACCCATATATTCAATAAACTCTAGGATATCTTGTGTTCGTAGAATATTCAGCTTTAAGGGGCATGAGAACGGATGTCCTGGGAAAGCTCCTGGGGCTGTGGTTAGAAGAAGTTGGGTCATAGACAGTGGCCATTGATTCAGACATAACACAATAATGAACTTTCCTTATTGTAATCCTCACAGCCCAGTGGTAAAGCTCTAATCCTGTTACCAGTCAGGACTCCAATTTAAATCCCCGTCCATTCTTCAGTTTAAACACCACCTTCATCAAAGGTGGGGAGGATATAATGTGGGTTATGGTGTCTCATTTGAAGATGCTTCATCCATCAGGGACTATCAGTTCACACTGAGACAAGTAACACGTTATGTAGTAGTTAAAGAGAAGTCAGTTTTTGGCAGGTTCAACTTTGTTTAACCCTTTGAGGGTCCGTCCCGTAGATCTACGGCTTTACGTTCAGGGTCCAAACCGTAGATCTACGTCATGAGCTGAGCTCACTCTGATAAACTGTGAGTGGTACATTTGGGCCTAGATATGAGAGAATACATCTATGTGGTATGTGTGCACCACATAAAACAGATCCTGCAGCACGCTGTGTATAATGAGAGAAAAAAACTGAAATCATGATTTTTCGATTAAAACAGCGACTTTGCAGTGTTTTTTCGTATGTTTTTTATAGTTCTATTTGCAATTTCTTGGTCTCATTTGATAGAATGGAAGACATATTACAGAAATTGAGATGATTTTGATTGGTTTTAGCACTGGAAATGGCTTGAAACTGAGCTCAAAGTAGCAGAAATGTTAAATTTTTGCCGATATTCAAGAGAAAACAAACGACCTCACACATCTAATACATGTCAGCTGGTGGGTCTGATATGCATTCACAAATATGGTGATGATATTTATACAATTATTACAGTATTGCATAACAGTAAATCTTCTATTTTTTGGTGTGAATAAAAATTCATTATGTGAATAAAAAATCAAAATGGAATTTATTTGTAAAGCCTCAAAACATAACTAATGAACAGAGGAAATGTTAGTTTAGTTTCAGGAATACCTACATTGTTTATTCTGGACCCTATTTTGAAATTGGAATATTTTGAACTTTGTGTTAAATTGGCCAAATTAACAATTTCTGATCACTTTAATTTGTAGTTGAAACAGTTGACTTGGCGATTTCTTGTGCTCAATCGATAGAATGGAAGTAATACTAGTGAAATAGCTTAGAATTTGGTTGACTGGAATAATGTAATTGGCCTAAAATGGGAGTCAAAGTCGGCAAAATCGCCGATTCGTAAATATCGCTGACACATCAAAATTCGCGAGAGCATAATTTCGTCAATTTTCCATCAAATTTCGTACTTTTTTGTTTTATTACCTTCACAAAAAGATTCTCTACCATTTCATAAGAAAAAATAACAATTTTTTTTTTTTTAAATTCTTGGACACTGGGGCACCACTTCAGATTTGGGCCTTGGACCCTGAAGGGGTTAAACCCCAGGGTTATTGAAAGACTCAGAGATTTGTGAAATGGTATTTGTAGTGGTGATAAACCTTTTCACTGTCCAGATCCCCAAAATTAAAAGTGCTGTGTTTACATTTTAGGAAAAAAAATCTGAAATGGTAGAATCTTTTTCTGACAATAATGACACTTAAAAAATATGAAATTTGATGGAAAACTGATAGGCTTACACAAACACAAAGTTAGCAGTCTGGGTGCAATTTTATGCATTGGCAGTTTTGCCCACTTTGACCTACTTCAAGCCAATGCCATTGCTCAGTTTGACAAAATTCATACTATTTCAGTAGTAAGTCTTCCAGTCTGTTGATTGAGCACAAGAAACTCCCCATTCAAATACACTAAACTATCTTATAAAGTGAACAGAAGTTAAAAATTGACTCATTTTTATACAAAATTAAAAAAATTTGTTTTACCCTTTCATTGTCTGTGTAGTAGTACTATGCCATGAGCCCAGCTCACTCACATAAGCTGTGAGCAGTAAATTTGGGTTTAGATATGAGAGAATGGGTCTATGTGATAAGTGTGCACCATGTAAAAAAAAATCCTGCAACACACACTGCATAATGAGAGGAAAAAACTGCAACCATATTTTTGGTTTAAAACAGTGACTTGGAGGTGAATTTTTGTATGGTTTTTATGGTTGTATTCTTGGTTTCTTGGTCTCATTTCATAGAATGGAAGATATATTACAGAAATAGATATGATTTTGATCGGTTTCAGGAATGAAAATAGCTTGAAAGTGAACTCAAAGTGGCAGAAATGTTCGATTTTTGCTGATATTAAAGAGTAAACAAATCACATCACCCATCCAATGCATATCCAGCTGGTGGGCCTAATATGCATTTACAAATGTGATAATTTTAGTTATACAATTATTACAATATTGCATAAAAATAAATTTTCTATTTTTTTGCGTGAATAAAAAATTCAAAATGTAATTCATGTGTAAAGCCTGGGAATGTAACTAACGAACAGAGGAAATATTATTTTAGCGCTAGGAATGCCTGTATTGTTTAGTCTGGACTCTATTTTGAAATTTGTGTGAAATTGGCCAAATTACCAATTTCTGATCACTTTATTGAGTAGTTGAAATAGTTGATTGGGCAGCTTCTTATGCTCAGTTGATAAAATGGAAGACATACTAGCAAAATAGCTAAGAATTTGGTCAATTGGAACAGTGTAATTGGCCTAAAATAGGACTCAAAGTGAGCAAAAATTGCTGATGCCTAAATATTGTTGACACAGCAAAATTTGCAAAAGCATAATTTCATCAGTTTTCCATCAAATTTCATACTTTTGGTTTCATTACCTTCAGAAAAAGATTCTGCTTTTTTTTATATTTTAAAGTCTTAAAGATAAAGCAACTCTCAGATCAGAGGTCTGGACAATGAAAGTGTTAAAAAGTCCAAAATAAACACACATATTTCAGGCTCTAAAACATTTCCTGTCATCAGTCACATCTCCTATATATTGACACTTTCCTTCCATTTTGAGTTCACAAAAAAAATTAAAGTTACCCTATTTCTCAGATAATAAGATATAACTAGGAATGATTGGTCATGGTTTATGGCATCCCAGTAATTTAGCAGACTGGAAGGGGGGTATGAAAATTGGCAAAATCAAATCTTTCCACTAATTTTGAGCCCAATTTTTCTCTCCAAGGAGGGCTCCTTGTAGTGCTGAAGAGGCTTTTGGTCTGAGTAATTGGACGTTTCAGTCTTCTGTGCACTTAAGTAATGAACACTATATTATTAGTACAACAAATGATCTAGTTTCTTACAATACTCTTAATGTTTCCACTTTACTGTATAACATTAAAGGTTAAAACAAATCAGTAAGGAGACTTACCAGAGTCCAGTATGTCTTCCCTCCCTCTAGATCCATCCTATGATGTAGAGGATCATCATTGAACAACTTTGTATGTGTGCATGTGTGTGGTCTCATACCCAGCCATTTGTATTATTATTATTATTATCAAAAAGAAGCGCTAAACCACAAGGGCTATACAGCGCTGCAGGGCAGGAAGGAAGCGGGGTTATCAGGTGGCAAAAGGGAGAGGGATAATTAGTAGCTTACGGAGAACAGCGGGGCAGTGGATAGTGTAGGGGTAGAGGGTAGCAGGGGATTGAGGTAGAAAGGGCTGAGGGGAGTGCAAAAGGTATTGTCATCAGAGTTTGTGGAGTAAGTCAGTTGTTGTCCCAGCCATTTGTAGGCTTGAACTTGGGCCACCAGGCAGCAGCATGAGGCCTAAGCAGCACGAGCGCGACATATGAAATCTGACAGCAGTTACAGCCATAAAGAAACTCAAAGTTCTCGTTTGATAAGAGATTGTAATGCATCTATTAATAATAGTTGTTTGCAAGTCACAAAAAAGCTGATGCAACTGTACATTTTTCTTCTATTTCATCTGCGTGTTTTATAATAGTACAGTGGACCCCCGACATTCAAAGGCATCAACATTCGATGCATTTTAATGCAAAAATTTCGCCTCGACATTCGATGGAAAACCCGACATTCGATACGATTCGTACGAGACGTGTCCACGTGTGGCCTGAACTGCCCCGTGTGTGCCAGTGTTTACAAGCCAGCCAGTGTGCGCGCATCTAAGGATACATTCGGTACATTCCATATTATCCATATTATCACTGTGTTTGGTGCTTGTTTCTGCAAAATAAGTAACCATGGGCCCCAAGAAAGCTTCTAGTGCCAACCCTTCGAGAAAAAAGGTGCTAATGACTATTGAAATGAAGAAAGAGATAATTGCAAAGTACGAAAGTGGAGTGCGTGTGTCGGAGTGCATGATGATTTGGTAAAGAAATTGCCTGCAACTAGTGGTGATGTGAGTGAAGTTAAGGCCAGCAAAGGTTGGTTTGAAAGATTTAAGAATCGTAGTGGCATACTCAGTGTGGTAAGGCATGGTGAGGCTGCCAGTTCAAGTCCTAATGGAAGGGGATTCCCCTTCTAAACACTAACACCATCCACACTCTCCCCTCCTCCCATCCCATCAATCATCACCAGATCTTCATTAAAGGTAAGTGTCAATTATTCTATTGTTATTGTAATTATTCTATTGCATTAAACTTAATATTTCATGTGGTAAATTTTTTTTTTCATACTTTTGGGTGTCTTGCACGGATTAATTTGATTTCCATTATTTCTCATGGGGAAAATTAATTCGACTTTCAATATTTTCGACATTCGATGGCTCTCAGGAACGGATTAGTATCGAATGTCGAGGGTCCACTGTATTACGTACTGTAGATTCATGCATTCCAACATCTGTTCCAATTTTAGTAAGCGGGGTGCACAGCAAATTTATACTAATTGAATTTTGACTTATATTAAATAAGGCTTAGTATCATTGTATAATTCGTACTAAATCAAATTTCACACTATTCAAATTCTTACTAATCAAGGCTTTGCTGCACACATTATGACTCAATCCCTCCCCACACACACACACACACACACACAGTCAACCCTGTCAAATGCAAAGTTGTGAAGAGTGGGGAAGGGCAAAGAAGATCGCAGAGTATAGGCTAGGTGGCCAAAGACTGCAAACCTTGCTCAAGGAGAAAGATCTTGGGGCGAGTATAACACCGAGCACGTCTCCGGAAGTACACCTCAACCAGATAACTGCTGCAGCATATGGGCGCATGGCAAACCTGAGAACAGCATTCCGATACCTTAATGGGGAATAGTTCAAGATGCTGTACACTGTGTACTTTCTCTAATTTCCTTACGTGCTTGGCTAGGTGTGGGTTCCAAACTGGTGCTGCATACTCCAATATAGGCATGGTGTCACAGTGTACAGGATCCTGAACAATTCGTTTTTGAGATGTCGGAATGCTATCCTTAGGTTTGCTAGGCGCTAACATGCTGCAGCATTTAAGTGGTTGATATGCGCCTCAAGAGATGTGCATGGTGTTATACTCACCCCAAGATCCTTGTCCTTGAGTGAGGTTTGTATTCTGTGGCTCCCTAGACTGTCTGCAGTCTTCTTTGCACTTCCCCAATCTTCATGACTTTATACTTGGTGGGGTTGAACTCCAGGAGGCAGTTTCTGGACCAGGCCTGCAGCCTGTCCAGATACCTTTGTAGTTCTGCTTGGTCCTCATCCGATTGAATCCTTCTCATCAACTTCACATCATATGTAAACAAGGACACTTCTGAGTCTATTCCTTCCATTATGTCATTCACATATGCTTAGAAACAGCACTTAGCGCTTCTTTTTGATTATAATAATAATTAGAAACAGCACTGGTCCTAGGACTGACCCCAGTGGAACCCTGCTTGCCACAGACTCACTTTAACACCTCGCCACATACCATGACTCGCTGATGACTTCCGGACAGATATTCCCTGATCCATTGCAGTGCCTTCTGTGTTATACCTGCCTGTGTGTAACTGTGTCAAAAGCCTTCTTACAGTCCAAGAAAATGTAGTCTACTCACCCCTCTATCTCGTCTTACTGCTGTCATAGAACTCCAGTAGGTTTGTAACGCAGGATTTCCCAGCCCTAAAACCATGCTGGTTGTCGTTAAGCTCATTTTTTCTAGGTGCTCCACCACTCTTCTTATAATCTTCTCCATGATTTAGCATATACATGTCAGTGATACTGGTCTGTAGTTTAATGCTTTATGTCTGTTTCCTTTTTTTTTATAAATTGGGACTATATATTTGCTGTCTTCCATACCTCAGGTTCTTGCCCTGTTTTGATAAAGTGTTGAAGATTGTTGTTAGTGGTACACACAGCACCTCTGCTATATGTACCACTAACATTCTAGGCAAAAAAAAAAAAAAATTTGTATAGATTCATGTTTATTATGAAACTTTAAAAATACTGTAGAAGTTTTTGAACACAGCTGACAAGAAGTAATGTTATAAAAAAATCACTTAAAATTAGCTGTTTATAAAAGCTTATCAATGTTTACTTATTAAAAGTAAAATTTTATCAGAGATAATCCTCATATATACATCTATCTATGTTGCAGTAAGATCACAGTAAACAGGTGATATCACAATATGCAGAACAACCACTGTGAAAAGAATAGTGAACTTTCAAGTGCATTGTGATATCTCACATTATCAAGGAAATGTTCCTTGATACTGTGAGAAATCATAATAGGGCTTGGAAGTTCCCTTTTCTTTTATTTTGACAGCGGTGCTTCTGTACATCTGTCTATATATGTTCCCAGTTAACTTTATATACTGTAAATTTGTCTATATACATAATTACCTAATCACTAATGAGATCATTATTATTATAAAAAAGAAGTACTACTAATGAGATCATATGCATTTGTTTGTTTTCATTTAAGTAATCACTAATGAGATCATACATTGTAGGAAACACTGAACCTTAATTAAAGCAGTCAAGATGAACACTACATTCAATTCTTATTACAATCAAAAAGAAGTGCTAAGCCTACAAGGGTCTCAAGTATTTCAAACTTCTTACTTGTAAGGCTTATAATCTGTAGTATTATTGACTCTCATGCTGGCTATAGGCTGTATAAACCTAGTGAACTACCTATTCGTATCTTAATTGCAGACTAAGAGTAACATTTTTATAGTATCGGGATTTTGATCAGAAATTTTCTGTACTGTTCGAGTTTTTCTCAGTGTTCAGACATCAAACCACAAGGTATTTAATTTCAATATAGCCAAACCTACCAATGTACATACTAGCCAATAAATATATTCATAATACCATTACATTATTATTGCCATATTATTATTATTAGTAGTATTATTATTATCAAAAAGAAGCGCTAAGCCAAGTAGTAGTAGTAAACTACTGAGGAAACACTAAGCTAGTAAGAGTCGAATTCCTTGCATCAAGAGCCCTTCACTGGCATCAAGTAACCTCCCTTGAAGGTAAACTGAAAGTACTCAGAACCAAGAGTTGCTCCTGTGCTCAATATAACCAACAAAGCTTATAGATCATTATCTCGTGTGAAGGAGAAAAGGAATAACATTAACAGGTCGAGAATTAAGTGATAAGCGATTTACAGATCATCCAATGGTACGAGTATTTTCTTAGTCAGGAAAAATGTCTGCTGATGCATATGATAGTCATTTGATGACCTGCTTTGTGATTAAGCAACTGCTGGAGTACCTTGTTGAGTATCCACATCACTTAAAAAAGAAAGGATCACATTTAGTCCTATTAATGTTGAGATGGAGGCTATTTTAATGAAGTCTATGTTATATTTCAGAAAAACATCTTGCCTCCTTAGGTTATTAAGGGTACAGTCTGTCCCAACACAAACAGCAGATACTCTGTGTATATCAGTGATGTACACAACTATATGTTATATTTTTTCTCCTTACTGGACTTTTTACTGATATGTGAAAGGCTTTTCATACTGTTTTCACA
>NC_069455.1:10648137-10758100 GCF_026875155.1 Cherax quadricarinatus
TCTACATGCATTCAACTGTCACTCATTTCTATATAAACAACATTATTTTTTTTTTTCAACAAACCGGCCATATCCCACCAAGACAGGGTGGCCCAACAAGAAAAACGAAAGTTTCTCTTTTTAAATTTAGTAATTTATACAGGAGAAGGGATTACTAGGCCCTTGCTTCTGGCATTTTAGTTGTCTCTTACAACATGCATGGCTTACGGAGGAAGAATTCTGTTCCACTTCCCCATGGAGATAAGAGGAAATAAACAAGAACAAGAACTAGAAAGAAAATAGAAGAAAGCCCAGAGGGGTGTGTATATATACACTTGTACATGTATGTGTAGTGTGGCCTAAGTGTAAGTAGAAGTAGCAAGACGTACCTGAAATCTTGCATGTTTATGAGACAGAAAAAAAGACACCAGCAATCCTACCATCATGTAAAACAATTACAGGTATCCATTTCGTTTTTCTTTTTGGGCCACCCTGCCTTGGTGGGATATAGCCGGTTTATTGAAAAAAAAAAAAATCAAAGTGTAAATAAACTTGAATTTGAATCTTGAGTTAACCTTGGAGAACTCAGAGTGGGAGATGATTTCTTTGACTCGTAGCACTTGTCTGTGTCCATTATTAGGGGAACTGAGGTCATGTTCTCCAGCCACAGCAACCACATACTTAGCACTGTTCCTGTTGACATCAACACAAGTCACAAATTGTTAACACAGGTCAGACAAAAGAAGAGAACAATTAAAATTCAAGACAGATCAAGAAAAGATGCTAAGACATTTTTTTTTTTTTCAACAAGTCGGCCGTCTCCCACCGAGGCAGGGTGACCCAAAAAGAGAAAGAAAATCCCCAAAAAGAAAATACTTTCAGCATCATTCAACACTTTCACCACACTCACACATTATCACTGTTTTTGCAGAGGTGCTCAGAATACAACAGTTTAGAAGCATACACATATAAAGATACACAACATATCCCTCCAAACTGCCAATATCCCAAACCCCTCCTTTAAAGTGCAGGCATTGTACTTCCCATTTCCAGGACTCAAGTCCGACTATATGAAAATAACCGGTTTCCCTGAATCCCTTCACTAAATATTACCCTGCTCACACTCCAACAGATCGTCAGGTCCCAAGTACCATTCGTCTCCATTCACTCCTATCTAACACGCTCGTGCACGCTTGCTGGAAGTCCAAGCCTCTTGCCCACAAAACCTCCTTTACCCCCTCTCTCCAACCCTTTCGAGGACGACCCCTACCCCGCCTTCCTTCCCCTATAGATTTATATGCTTTCCATGTCATTCTACTTTGATCCATTCTCTCTAAATGACCAAACCACCTCAACAACCCCTCTTCTGCTCTCTGACTAATACTTTTATTAACTCCACACCTTTTCCTAATTTCCACACTCCGAATTTTCTGCATAATATTTACACCACACATTGCCCTTAAACAGGACATCTCCACTGCCTCCAACCGTCTCCTCGCTGCTGCATTTACCACCCAAGCTTCACACCCATATAAGAGTGTTGGTACTACTATACTTTCATACATTCCCTTCTTTGCCTCCATAGATAACGTTTTTTGACTCCACATATACCTCAACGCACCACTCACCTTTTTTCCCTCATCAATTCTATGATTAACCTCATCCTTCATAAATCCATCCGCTGACACGTCAATTCCCAATTATCTGAAAACATTCACTTCTTCCATACTCCTCCTCCCCAATTTGATATCCAATTTTTCTTTATGACTACAAGGGTGATGGACTGATTACATCGTCTTCACATCTTTACTGCTCCTGCCTACTTTCTGTACTTTGACTGAAGAAGCCTACTGTGTAGGCGAAACGTTTCGGAATAAAGTTGCCTAACTGTTCCCTGTGTGTCTTACCTACCAACCTGTCGGTATTGTATACCATTTTGATATTCACTCTGTCACACACTGCAACACAATGGCATCTAGGTACAGAAGAGAAAACTCCTTGGACAACTTTTTCAAGTGAGAACTGTTTGATCTGAGAGGGACGTGACCTTTCAGTGGCTACATTCTCACTACTACTACTCTGCACCTCTCCTTCCGACAGTATATAAAAGTCTCCACACTGTCGCTTGATCTTCAGATAGCTCCAGGCTATCGAACAGAACTCTTATCAAGGCTGAGGGACTGACAACCTCCAATCTACAAGGATGATGGACTGATTACATCGTTTTTGCATTTCTACTGCTCCTGCCTACTTTCTGTACTTCAACTGAAGAAGCCTACTGTGTAGGCAAAATGTTTCGGAATAAAGTTGCCTAACTGTTGCCTATGTGTCTTACCTACCATAGATAAGAGTAAGGTGATCAGGGCATCAAATGACTTAGATAAAGAAAAAAATGGATATCACATTGAAGGGAGGGAGTATGGAAGAGGTGAATGTGTTCAGATATTTGGGAGTAGACTTGTCAGCGGATGGGTTTATGAAGGATGAAGTAAACCATAGAAATGATGAAGAAAAAAAGGTGGGTGGTACAGTGAGATATCTGTGGAGACAAAAAACATTATGCATGGAGGCAAAGAAGGGAATGTTTGAGAGTACGTATAGTGGTACCAACACTCTTATATGAGTGTGAAGCATGGGTTGTAAATGCTACAGCGAGGAGGAGGCTGGAGGCAGTGGAGATGTCTTGTCTAAGAGCAATGTGTGGTGTAAATATCATGCAGAGAATTCGTAGTGTGGGAATCAGGAGGAGGTGTGGAGTTACTAAAAGTATTGTTCAGAGGGCTGAGGAGGGATTGTTGAGGCGGCTTGGTCATTTAGAGAGGATGGAGCAAAATAGGATGACTTGGAGGGTGTATAAATCTGTAGTGGAGGGGAGGACGTGCTGGAGTTGTCCTAGGAAAGGATGGAGGGAGAGGGTAATAGGGGTTTTGTGTGCAAGGGGGTTGGACATGCAGCATGCATGTGTGAGCATATTAGATAGGAGTGAATGGCGATGAATGTTTTTTGGAACTTGACGAGCTGTTGGAGTGTGAACAGGGTAATACTTTGTGAAGGGATCCAGGGAAATTGGTTAGACAGATTCGAGTCCTGGAGAAGAGAAGTACAATGCTTGCTCTTTAAAGGAGGGGTTTGGGATATTTGCTGTTTGGAGTGACATCTGAACTGTCATATTTGCACGCCATTGCAAAGAGAGTGATTATGTGTGAATGATGGTGAAACTGTTTTTTCTTTTTAATGGGTCACCCTGCCTCGGTGGAAGACAGCCAGTGTATTGAAAGAAAAAATTATTATCTATATACAATGTTTACTATTTTTAATATATGTACTAAAAATGTGTTATTACAAAGCATATATATTGGAGAATAGAAGGTGAGGTTAAGAGGGAAAATTTATAGGCAAAAGCGGTGAACAAGAAGTTTATCTGCATTCACAGTGAGCATAAGAGATAAAGTTACAAGTGTGCTCAAAAAAGATGCAGTGGAAACATATTTCTGGCCATTGACTTTTTTCCATACATAATTTAATTACAGCCTCTCCTCACTTAACGACATACTGTTATAAATGGTACAAAGGTGACATTAAAACAATATCAAAGATGGCTGACACACACCCACTACCCTTATAGTATGCTCCTTGCTTATCGACAAATTTATTTACCGATGTGGTCTTAGGAACAGAACTCCGTTGCTAAGTGAGGAGAGGCTGTACTTGAATTGCCATTAAACTCTTATTCCCAGACATCCATACTTACTATTGTGCTTAACACAAATACAAACCCTGACCTAAAGCTTCTCTTACAAAGCTGTAGCAAAATTCCCAATACAAAAAATAAATATGTCTCTGATAACCATCGAGTTCAAGACAACCTGATAACCTGATTCAAAACTTCAAAAATAAAAGGCCTAAAAATATAGAACTATCTATCATTAGATTCAAAACTTTACTATCTGCCAACTGCTAAGAAAATACTGTTTAAAAATCTAAATTACACAAAAATGAGGTCATACCTATGGACACAGTGTGCAGCAGTGAGAACGAAGCGCTGGTGTATGAGAGCTCCACCACAGTAATGACCACCAGTGGCGCCTGCTACCCTGATGGAGACAAGCCATGGGAACTCTCCAGGGCTGGCATCCATTCCACCCTTGATCCTGCCCACCCTGAGCTGTGCTCGGCCGCATGGCACTCCTGCCACTGTAACCCCAGAACATTGGGTAAGCTCGCTCACCACCACCACCAAGCTGCATAATACTACAACTATACATTCTATCTCAAACAGCTTATTTACCTTAAAATTATGTTTTATTTCTACTATTAATATATATAGTATGCACACACACACACGTATACATACACACATGTACACAAAATATTTATTTTATAATTAAGTTTATAATATACTCTGACATTAAGAACTCTTAACATTAATATATCATTGTCAAATGAATGAGATATGCCTTAACCAAATATGTTAATGTCCAAACTGAAGAAACAAACACCCTAAGTAATGCAATAACTAACTTTTCCCTCCCTGCTCAGGGAGAACAATCACATATTTAAGAACAAAAAATTATGCAGTTTTATGAATATAGCAAAGAAATGTAATATTTAAGGTAATTTTGAAAAGGGGATAGGCATGGAAGAAATATATTGCTCTAGGCTCAATGCAAATACATTAAATTTAATCCCAATAAGGTATTTTAATAATGAATTAAAAAGAAAAACAAACAAAAAAAAAAATGCTCACCTTTGTATGAAGCGTTGCACTTACAGGAGGAGGAGTTGAGCTTTCATGTCTGGCTGCATAGACTTCAGTTATTCCAGTCATGGAGGGTTGAAGAGCAGTGTGTGAGCCTAGCATTGCACACCCTAGTATTATAGGTACAAGTCTAGTGCTGGACCAGCTATTGTGGACAGGAGTCTAGTAATGATTAAGTAATGTTAATAGAAGCTTAATAATAGATACAATACTGTGTAAAGGAGCCTAGTAATAGGTAAGGTATTGTAGAGAAACCTAGTACTGGACCATGTAATGTATTTGTCAGAAATCTATTTATGAATTATACTATGGTACAGTACCAATACTAAATTGTGGATTACTTAGTGTCAAAAGCCTAGCTTGGGAGGATGAAAATAAGCTTTAAGAGAGCAGTGATGACCAAAAAAGTCATTCAGCACCCTATGTAACAAAATGTACTTCACTCATGCACATGTACATACACATACTGCAACTTACACTATTCTCCCACCCAGGGAGAGGGGCAAGGGGAAAGCTGCAGCATCCAAAATTCCATCAGCTTCCCCAAAGCCCCTCAAATATAAAAAATAATAATATGCTGCTGCTTCAAGCCAAGTCCCCTAGCCAATCTTCCAACTAGCTTGCCACTCACGAGCCCCTCCTATATACAACTTCTGGAGTTGTCCCTCCTCCCACCCCAAAGTAAGAGTTAAGACATGGATGCTAATATTAAGTCTGCTAAAATTTCTGAGGTCCCAATAGCTACCCGGGTAAATTAAAAAAAAAAAAAACTAAAGCAAAAGAGACCCAAGATGCGAACAGACCAGTAGCCAGCTGCAGCAGACCAGTAGCCAGCTGCAGCAGGCCTCTCCAAGATACTGTCCTCAACCAACCTACCTTTCATATACCTTTGATGGGTTTTGAGAGTTTTCTGACTCCTGCAACCTGGCCCTGGGCCAAGCTTATCTAGTACCTTCCTAATCAGCCAAGTTGCTGCTGCTGGCAACCAGCAGGCCCACATATCCATCAAGCCTGGTTTATCTGAGACTTGACTGAAGTATAGAACTTGCTGAGTTTCCTTTTGAAGACTTCTCCACTTGTTCTGGCAGTGTGTTTGGTATTTTCTTGTAAGATATTAAACAGTCTAGGCCCACAGATGTTGAAACAATAATCTCTTATTATACCCACAGTGCCTCAATATTATTTTGTAAAGGAAGTACTAAACTCATAAAAATTATACAGCACACAGGGAATGGCAGACAATGCGATTTGATCCAAGGAAGTGGAAAGCAGAACCACTTTCCAGGCTCAAGAACCCTTCTTTTGCATTCCTTTGAATGGCCAATAAGTTATAACTTATACGAATGTACATCATAAAAGTGTTAATAAAGCACAGTGTAACATTTGTTAAATGCTTTGTAAATTACATTATTGTACTGCTGCTCCTTGTAAATTGTGTAATGACTTAACAAGGCTCCTCTAGAACAAAACATTGCCAAAATATAATGTCACAATAGTTGCGCTTGTGTCCTTTTACCTAACATGTGTATTGTGCAATAAGTGACCTTTTTAGTGACTGATATTTAATCAAAAGAGAGAGAGATAGAGAGAAACAGAAAGAGAAAGAAAAAGAGAAAAAGAAAGAACAAGAGAAAGAAAAAGAGAAAAAGAAAGAACAAGAGAAAGAGAAAAAGAAATAGAAAAAAGAAGGAGAAAGAAAAAGAAAAAGAAATTAAAAAACAGAAAGAGAAAGTAAAAGAGAAAGAGAAACAAAAAGAAAGAAATGAGCCGAGCTCATGACGTAGAAGTACATGAGGAGACCCCTGGCCTCAATGATGTACGTAGTTCTATGTGACAGCCACTTCAAGGGTTAAATACAAGTACTTGTATCAGGAAGGCCACACTACAATGCTTCCCCCTCTTACATACAAACACCATGAAGGCCATACACTACTATGTTTCCCAACCTTAAAAAAAAAAATATCAAGCTACACACTACCACGTTTCCCTACCTTATATACAAATACAGTATCAGGAAGGCCAGCCACTACCATGTTTTCCCTCCCTCGAATACAAGTATCAGTAAGGCCAAACACTACCTTGTTTAACCTGTTAGATAAATGCCACCTTTAACATACATTTATACAGTAAAAGATTCAGCTTGGTAGGTTACACTATATGTGTAACAACTGGATACTGTTTCTAAGTAACTCTCCCAAGTTTACCTAAATACTTTTACTCATTTCAAAGTTTTTCAAATTCCTCCAATGTATATTTTTCAAAGTTCTAAGATTCCTCTATAAAATGAGTCTAAAGTATTAAATCTGAAATTATGATTTATTATGAAATATTAAGCTGCCAAGGGATTCTGTAAATGATATTTATCTTTTAGTCATATACCAACTGAACAGTGGATTTGGCAGTAATTTTAAGTGAAGTTATTTATTACAAGGCAAACTGACACTTTGAATTTGTATTTAAATTCTGCCTTGGCTTCATAGTTGATTAATTCCTCAATTGTGTGACTGACCTGCTGAAAGTAACTGATTGTCTTATCCAGTCTCCTGAAGCTGTTGACTTTTCAGTGAATATTTACTACTTACCAAGATTTCATTATTCATAATGACCCTTTCACTTACCAACATCTTGACTGGCCCTCCTTAGTAGATAGACTGATACTAAGTGGCTGATTTGTCTGATGACAGACTGACTGGCTGGTTGACTGACTGGATGACTGACTATGTGGTAATGTACAATATTTGAAGACTGCCTGACTGGCTGGTTGTTGGACTATATACTTACGTAATGCTTGACCAAAACTTCTCATTATTTATGGTCACACCTACAATTTTATTAACATTTAGGTGGCAACATGAATAGTCAGTTTGACTCATGAACTAATATCATAAGTAACTCTTTTTCATTGCCTTCCTGACTGAAATTATTCATCAAATGGCACAATTCTGACTGAAAAACCGTGTGTTCAACTTAGTGACTCATTTTTAAAATACCTTAGCTTATTTTAAGTGAACTTCCATGTGGTTGACTGCTGCTGTCACACACTGCTGACTTTCTGTACTTTAGCTTACCTGTTGCTGATAATATATTTCCAGTGTGACTTGGCTATTTCCTCTAATGACTAGTTATCCATGCCTTGCCAATGGAAAAAACTGACTGAAGAACTCAAGAATTTATTATCAAATTTGTGCCTCTTTATGTGATAGATGTCTTCCAGACCCATATTACTCTACTAAACTCAGTCAGGCCATTAAGACTTAAATTCCACATCATAAGACCTATAGTATATTTTGTGAACCACACCAATCACATGCAATGAATGTATGTTGCACTTACAGAAATACTTATAGAAATGGGACATCACAAAGTGAACCTTTATTAACCAGGGTAAACCTGACTCGCCATCAAACTTATTTTGTTAAGCATTTCCAGTTACTTAAAAGAATTATTTGATGTGTCTAATTTAAAATTTAAGTGAGAGATCCATAAATTTTAAAGATTTTATTTATTTTATCATTATGCTTGAACTCAACTATTTCTCATTTATATTGGAAACTACTTGCATTTTGGTTATTTTTATTCATTTAGTTATATTTTTATGCACCATGTAAAGTGCATATACAGGTATGTAGCTAGAAATTTATTTCCATTAATCATGTGAAGTGCATTTGTGTGACAGCCAAGAAAATAATTTTCTATGCATTTGCTGTTTTCTTTGCACCATTCCACAAGAGTAAGTACTTATGTGACCCACCTGGCAGCCAGAGTGAGAAATATTCCCACATTTGAACTCCCAATTAGCAGCACCCAGAAGACTCATCTATACAACAAATTAGCAGCTTATATCATTTGTAACACTATATAAGACACTATAACATAAGATGACTGATACAAATCACAAAATGGGTGGGATTTTAACCTGTGGTAAAGGAGTCTTAAAGCTCACATGCCAGTGTGCTATCCCCTGGTCTATACCTCACTCATTCTGCAATTCATTTGCAATTGTGTTATTATGATTTTCTGAATCATGACTGATACAATGTTGCATATAGAATATAGTATGTATACTATATTAAATGAATAAAGAAAAAAATAATTGTCTTTAGATAGAAAAATGATGGTGCATCATTCTTTTGACAACCCTGTCACATTTTCACTTTGTGCTTGCACTTTATAGTACAATCATGTTCCATTCAATTCTGTTTAATATTGAAATTTTGCTGAATTATCTTGGTAACATTACTGATAAAAATTATAGCTGATTATAAGTGACAAAGCAAGCAGCCAGAATATTGTTCATCTATTGGCAAGACTCAGACATTACTTACCTTCTGAAACATAACACTTTAAGCTTGAACTAGATAGTTTTGATAAGTTTTGGTCCATGGCAATTTGTCTGAACTGTGGCAAAAATTCAAAAAAATCTCTCATTCATGAAATCTCTCTTATTATGTAATAAAACTATAATCATGGAAACTCTACTTATTTATTATTTTTCCAATGAGGGAAAATCCAATAAAGAAAAGAGAATGATGCAGTTCTTTGACACATTCACATACGTACTATGAGAGATTTTTCTGAGGCCTATGTTAGAAGTGGTCATCTTGAGCCCCAGTCAATAAGAGACCAGGTCCGTCTCGCACTGCCTGTAAACTTCAGGAGAGAGAGGTCAGTCATGGTACATGGCAACAGCTCATATATGACATATGGCAATAGGCCACACATAGTACAGTATATGGCAATAACAATACAAATTTTCAAATAGGAGAAAAATACATGTGTCTATTTTGCCTAACTTCTAAGCATTAATGTGTAAGTGTATGTGTATGTATGTGTGTGAATGTGTGCATGTGTGTGCAGGCATGCATGCATACAGGTGTATGCATTGTGTGTGTGTGGGGGGGGGGAGGTGTGATCTATCCTCCAACAGTGAGTAGATTATAAAATTGATCCAGATATCCAAGAATCTGTCAACATTTTTGAAGACTTGATTAAATAATAATTAATTCCACAATATGCTTCTAGGTACAATTATCTGATTCAAATATTAGTACTGTATGTAATTATCAAAAAGTTTATTATGGTCATAGTCACACATAAGAGAGAACACAGCTCAACTTCCATTGTCCCTTTTTGTCTTCATCCACATATTTAAACTTACACACTTCTCTTACATATACATTTCCCCAGACACTGCTTGGATGGCACACACAATAAACCCTCAAAATTGTGAATGCATGTGCCCGAGTGCATGTCTTTTATACAGGTATGCACAACATCTGTGTTGTACCTGTATACACCATCCAATATTACCATAAACTCAGTTAATTAATGGGAGTAGTGGTAGCTGCAGTGTTGGTAGTGACATTTGTTTAGCGAAAGTGGTAATAACAGTGGTAGTGTAATAGCCACAACAACAGTAATACTATAGGTCGGCCATCACTAATCCGGCATCAGTGTGCTGGATTACTGAGTGGTTAGGCTAGAAAACACTTAATTAACCTACCAATAGAGACTCTTTCTGCTATATCTTCCTCATTTTCATCCCTGCTTTCTCCTCCACTGGCTTGCTGCTGTGGATGTACAACTACCTGCACAATTTCTGAGTCAGTATAATGATGAAATTTGAAATTATGCTAGCCAAAGTTAGTGTCAGATTACTGATGGAAACGGATAACTGATTGCCGGATTAGTGATGGCCGACCTGTAGTAGAGTCTATGATATTGTGATATTTGAAGTAGTAATGGTAGTAGCTGTGGTAGCATTAATAGTAGTACTGGAGTGGTTTTGTTATTAGCAGAAATATTAGTGGTAGTGGTAACAGTAATAGTAACTGAGGTTGTCTTAGAAGTGTAGTTGTCATACACAAGTAACCCGCATGTATGAGACTTGGACCGTTAACTTGTCATGTAAGTAATTAGTGGTCCAAGTCAGGCTGAAATGTACATCATCATAAGTATCAGTCTCCCGTGTGCACCATACCTAAAAAGAAAAACAAAAGTTTCTCTTTTTAAATTTAGTAATGTATACAGGGGAAGGGGTTACTAACCTCTTGCTCCCGGCATTTGAGTCGCCTCTTATGACACACATGGCTTACAGAGGAAGAATTCTGTCCTACTTCCCCATGGAGATAAGAGGAAATAAACAAGAACTAATAAGAAAATAGAACAAAACCCATAGAGGTGTTTATATATACATGTATACTTGTACATGCATGTGTAGCGTGATCTAATGCAGCAAAACATACCTGAAATCTTGCATGTTTATGAGACAGAAAAAAAGACACCAGCAATTCTACCATCATGTAAAACAATTACAGATTTCTGTCTCACACTCACTTGGCAGGACGGTAGTACCTCCCTGGGTGGTTGCTGTCTACCAACCATGTTAGATAGGAGTGAATGGAAACGAATGTTTTTTGGGATTTCACAAGCTGCTGGAGTGTGAGCAGGGTAATATTTTGTGAAAGGATTCAGGGAAACTGGGTTAACCGGGCTCGAGTCCTGGAAATGGGAAGTACAATGCCTGCACTTTAAAGGAGAGGGTTGGGATATTGGTAGTTTGGAGGGACATTAAACTGTCGTATCTGAGCATCTCTGCAAAGACAGTAATTGTGTATGATTGATGGTGAAAGTGTTGAATGATGATGAAAGTTTTTTCTTTCTTTTTGGGTTACCCTGTCTCAGTGGGAAATGGTTGACGTGTTAAAAGTACACACACACACATACACACACGTGTAACATATATAGTGAAAGTTCAATAATAGTAGTATGGTGTAACATATATATTGAATGATGAATCACAGTACTGTAGCATGATGTCATATACATAGTGAAGAATTAATAGTACTGTGTAATATATATATACAGTCAAGATTAATTAAGCAGTATAGTGTAACATATACAAAATGAAACATAAATAATAATACATAGTATGGTGCAACATAAAAGGAGGTTTAATAAGTCCAGTGGACCCCCGAGTTTCGCGAGCCTCGCGCTTTGTGAATTTTGACTTTTGGCAACTTTTTTCACCAAAATAAAGCCTCGCGGTTCGTGATTTCCTTCGTGATTTGTCCGTCGTACGGAATGTGTCCGTGCTGCTGGGAGTGGCCGGGCATACACAAAGGCTCCCACACTGCATTCAGGAGTCAGTGTGGCATTGTTTGTGGATGAGTGACCATCACCACACACGTTCATATGATACATTTCAAAATAATCAATTCTTTATTGGGCTTGCAACTGCTAAATAAGCCACCATGGGCCCAAAGATAGCTTTTAGTGTCAGCTCGTTGGTACAGAAGAAAAGAAACACGATAGAATAAAACAAAAAGTTTGTAGAAAAATCCGAAAGTGGTGGTGGTAGAAGGTGGTAGTGGCTGTGATGGTGGTAGAGGGTGGTAGAGGGTAGAGCTGCAAGAGCTCTCTTTATGGAAGGGGATTCCTCTTTATGGAAGGAAATTCCCCTTCCAAACAATAGTGTAACTTCTCCATCCTCTTCCCTCCTCCCGTCTTCCATACACTAACAAAAGTCTTCAATAAAGGTACGTGTGATGTTATTATTGTTTTATTCTTGATTTCTCATTCTTTTCTGTATTTAAATCTATATTTAATCTATAAAAAGATTAACTTTTGTTAATACTTTTGGGTGTCTGGAATGGATTAATTGGATTTACAATTATTTCTTATGGGGAAAATGGTTTTGACATTCGTGAATTCCAACTTTCGGCAGACTCTGGAACAGAATAATCATGAAACACAGGGGTCCACTGTAGTATAGTGTAACATACATAGTGAAGATGAATGCACACGTTTAATGCTGTATCTTTCTACAGTTGCTAGACTCGTTACCAAATAAAGATTCCATTTATTGTTTATTTTATTGTATTAATATATTTTTCACTAATTTTATAATGTGTTTGAATTTATGAAAATAGTGTTATTTTTCAAAAGATTATTACCAGTGTCTTGACATAACTTTATAATAATGATTTTCTAACAATTATGTATTAAAAGTTGAATAAAATGCCTTATAAAGAACTAAGTCACTATAAATATAAGTGAACAAAAATTATGTCAGGCCTTACCACTGTTTTGTGTAAACTAAATTATGGCAGTTGCAGAGAACTAAAGTAATGCATCTGGCATAATACCTCCACACTCTTACCTGTAAAACATATATTGTTATTATTACAATGAAAATTAAGCACTAAACCCACAAAGATCATGTAAAAGATATAGTGAATAATATGAGAGAAAACAAAGCTTGAATATACATGTATACATCAATTGTACATGGAACTCTTAAGTTAATATACAATGAGAGTTTATTTTAATACCTATTTTTCAGACTAGATTACTCTTAATAGATGGAGGTTGTTCTATTGTATTAACAGAGTACTGGAAACTATTTGTTACCCAATGATTTAAACATGTTCTGTTTTAAAATTATATTACAAATTTACATAGTCAGTACCAATTCTCATTCATATTTCATAAATCATAATCACAATACAAGTAAAATTAGTCAAAATCTATTTTTTCACATTACACAATTTGTGTCTATAAAACATACACTGTCACTGCTTAGGAGTGTGAGCAAATTTAGATAAAAAGAGAAAGAGCTCCACCATTTATGTAGAAAAAGTGGAAAAGTGACCACTGCTTAGAAAAACTCCCAACGTCCGCCCGAAACATCTTGCTACTGGGAGATTTCAACTTGAGAAACCTAAAATGGAGGAATGTAGCAAATAATGATTTAGCAGAGATCACCCCAGTAGGCAGCTCAGATGAAAATTCACACACACAAAGAGCTATAAAATCTCTGCACCAATTCACCTTAAACCAGCAAATGATAAGAACCAACAAGACTGGAAAATACACTGGACCTCATCTTCTCTAACAATGAAGATCTGATACAGAATATAACCATATCAAAGACAATACACACTCAGATCATAACATAACAGAGGTACAGACATGTACGTGCAAGGCTCCTGACAGCCAAAATGTGATCAGTTATGAGGGTGCCTACACCAAATTCAACTTCGATAACAAAAACATACAGTGGAAACAAGTCAACCATGTCCTAAATGAAACAAGCTGGGAAGATATCCTAAACAATACAGATCCAAACCTTTGCCTGGAAAGAATTAACTCTATGGCACTTTCCTTTAAGTGCCACAGAGCAGGGCACATTCCTTTAAGAAAAAGAAAGAGAAGATGTAACCTAGAAAGAGAGGGACACTCCCTGTACAGGTGAAGGCAAAGAATCACAGAGCTGCTGAGAGGAGCCAGTATATCTAAAATACGAAGAGAAGCATTGGTCAGAGAAATAGCAAATATCAAACTTTAGCTTAAGGAATCTTACAGAAGACAAGAGTCTCATGAAGAACTTAAAGCCACAAATGAAATTGAAAGAAACCCAAAATACTTCTTTTCTTATGCCAAATCTAAGGTGAAAACATCCAGCATTGGACACCCGCTTAGACGAGATGGGACTTACACAGATGGCAGCAACGAATTACTGACAATATGTAAAGTAAAAGGACACAAGTGCAACTAATGTGACGTTTTTATTGTGGCAACGTTTCGCTCTCCAGGAGCTTTGTCAAGCCGTTACAAACAGTACATGGACACAGAGGTTATATATAGGCTCAGAGTGAGGTGCAATACTAGTGGTAGTAGTAGTAGTGATACAAGTTGTAGTAGTAGTAGTGATACAAGTTGTAGTAGTAGTAGTACTAATACAATATGGTAGAACAATTAATTTGCACATGAGTAAAAGGATATAAAAGCTATTACTTGGGTAACATAAAAATAGGTTAGACAAATATTTTTATAGGAGGCTGGATAGAGAAGGCCTGTTTCAATGTTCATTCTCTGTAATGTGCTTGTGTAGTATTAACAGGAGAGACTATGTGATGGCAGGGTTTACTGTTTTCAGGAGGATTCTTGCTAAGACTTCAGAGATAGTGAAGCTGCCTTTGTTTTGTTTAATTGTATTAGAAACCGATTAGTGATGAGTCAAGGTACTTGCGTCTGCAGAAATTAGCTTCTTTGATCACTAATTGGGCATCCCTGAATTTCATGAGATCATTGGTGGCCTGGTGGCTAAAGCTCCCGCTTCACACACGGAGGGCCCGGGTTCGATTCCGGCGGGTGGAAACATTTCGACACGTTTCCTTACACCTGTTGTCCTGTTCACCTAGCAGCAAATAGGTACCTGGGTGTTAGTCGACTGGTGTGGGTCGCATCCTGGGGGACAAGATTAAGGACCCCAATGGAAATAAGTTAGACAGTCCTCGATGACGCACTGACTTTCTTGGGTTATCCTGGGTGGCTAACCCTCCGGGGTTAAAAATCCGAACGAAATCTTACGCAGGTGTTGCTCAAGTTGTCATTCCTACATGCCGTCACATAGTCTCTCCTGCTAATACTACACAAGCACATTACAGAGAATGAACATTGAAACAGGCCTTCTCTATCCAGCCTCCAATAAAAATATTTGTCAAACCTATTTTTGAGTTTCCAATGCTCTATGTCTTGCATTATAATCATGCAGACCAAACGAAATGTAAACTTTGCCAGATGGACAATTGTCACACCTTGCTTCGTTATGTACTGGAATGGGATAAAATTAATGAATTCAGAGACAACTTATTCAGAAATGTGAAAGTATTTTATCCACAAAGGTATACGTATTACAAACCATTCTTGAAAAATACCCTGACTTTGCTCACTGTAAATAAAGCATTACCACTTTTGTTTGCCTGTGTGTACTGACCTAACTGTGGTTGCAGGGGTCAATTCACAGTTCCTGGCCCTCTGTGTGTGTGTGTGTAATCACCTAATTAATGTTTGCATAAATAACTCATGAATGTGACCAAATATAAACATGTAAATAGATCATTACCACTGTAACTTGTTCAATTATCAAACGTTGCAGTTCAGTCACTCCCTGGACCCATTATGCATCTCTGCAGTTCTTTGACCACTCCCCACAGGATGAGTATGAGGTGCATAATGCTGTTAAACTTAAAAAAAAAAAAAAAAAAACTGTCAAACAGTATGCCTAAGAATTTTCATTCGTCTTGTCTTTCAATGTGTGTATTATTTATCCTCATGTTTACCTGAATATTTGTAGCTTTATTCCCAAACACTATCTAGACCATCTTATCAATACTGAGTGTGAATTTGTTGGTTTTGTCATTCAAGTAGATATTTTTAAGAGTTCCTTACTAACAGTTTTTGAGGACAACTGGATCTGAATTTACGATGACGTTAATTATTATTATTATAATCAAGGGGGAAGCGCTAAACCCGGAGGATTATACAGCGCCTGGGGGGGATGTGGAAGGCATTCAGGCTTAATTTGGGGAACTGGAGCACAGATCCAATTCCCTAAATCAAGAGCCCCTCACCAACATCAAGGAACCTTCCTTGAGGGGTACGATGACGTTAAGTGGATTAGATTTTGCCACCGAAGTGGCTAGTTTATTGTGCACCCCATATCCATCCTGTAGACGGTAGCACAAGAGCATATGGATACACAAAAGGCCTAGCTGAAGTAGACGAGAAATACTAGAGGGGCCTAGAACACTACCTTGTGGTACACCTATGTTGATAGGTCTGTCACAAGTTAGTGTCTGCTGTTATGATAGGACTTGATGTATGTGAGAGCATGGCCTCTTGTTTTCATAATGTTCTAATTTAAAAACAGGATATCGTGTTCTACATTATCAAAACCCCTCAAGGAAGGTTCCTTGATGTTGGTGAGGGGCTCTTGATTTAGGGAATTGGATCTGAGCTCCAGTTCCCCGAATTAAGCCTGAATGCCTTCCACATCCCCCCCCCCCCCAGGCGCTGTATAATCCTCCGGGTTTAGCGCTTCCCCCTTGATTATAATAATAATAATAATCTACATTATCAAAAGATTTTCAGTTAAGAGGCACCTTGGATATTCATTATCTCAAACAGTTAAACTCTCTTAGTGTATTCAGTAACCTACTTATAAAATTATGCATCTGCACACATTACTTAAAATATCTCCAAAGCAATAAACAGGACATAGTAATTACTTTGTATCAGGAAGCTATAAAAAATATGCCCAAGAAATTAGTACAGTAAAAATGGATTTAAAAAGTCTAAACTTACTCGCCATACAAAGCATCCATACTTATTATTGTGCCTACTACATACATAGAACACTAACTCAGATATAAACCCTCCCCTCAAACTTCTCCTTACCAACCTTAACAGAACACACGACCATAACACAAGACACAGATCACTCTTTGATGTTTCCAGTGTCCATCTCACACTATGTAAAAACTCAATGCATATAAAAGGCCCAAAAATTTGGAATTCATTACCAGTGAATACCAAAGAAACATTGTATATCAATTCAAGACTTCTAAAAACCACCTATTCACCCAAAACTAAATACACAGTACTTAATTTAAGTTTACCTACATAGTTAACACATCACTTTCTACTGCCTCAAAATATCATTACTCACTGTGTTACTCCCCTAGCCTTAGGACCCCATAAATAAATGCTCAAAGATTAATAAATTATCATATCTAATCTAATGCAAATATTGAATAACTTACATTTCATAAATGTATAACCTAGTTGTATAATTAGAGAAACCTTATCAAACTATGTTTTTATAGCATTAACTAATATAACAATACATTCTCTTAGATGTACTGTAACTCGCCTAATGACCATATAAACTGTTACTGCACTACAGACCATTGATTTGATTTGATTTGATCTCATTAATAAATTGTACACTACATATAGTAAATTGATCATTTTGTTATATTATTCACTGTAATGTTACAAAATTGTAAAACTATAATGCTTCAAAATTGAAATGTTCGAATTTCATTGTTTAAAATACTCAATTGTGCTTGATATTGTAAATTGTTTACTGTAACTTTTCCATTAATTAATTTTAAGCTGCCCATAATGCTCAGTATACAAGGGGCTTTTGACATGTACACCCAACTACTATAATAACTTGTACAACCATGTCGTATCATGTCCTAATAAACTATTATTATCATGAGTTCATCAACTAAAACTAACACAGGTCCCACCGAGACTCGAACTCGGATTGTTGGATTCAGAGTCCAAAGTGCTAACCATTACACCATGGGACCGATACTGACCGCCTGCCATGACTCTCTCACCGACCTTATTTTACTTTCAATATACGTTGTAACATACTCGTTAGTTATTATTCATTATAACCTATGGTACAGAGATATCTTCCCGTACAACACTGATACCATGAGTATTATGGCAGGGATCATTGATTAAATTAAAAGAAGTTATGATAATGAAGATATAACAACACTTGTGTTTATGTAGCACTGTTAGTTAGTAGGACCAGCCTGGAGCCAGCGATGATTAATTATATTTATTTATTTATGCTGTATGTACAAAATAAAGTTTTTAAAGATTACTTAAGATAAATTAGACTAGCAGCGTTATATGACCCTTGTGGGTTTAGCACTTAGTTATGATTATAATAGTATGAGTAATAGCTAATGAACAAATGATACATTTCAAAAGTATGACTTATTATTTTGAATAAATAAGAGATGGTGAAGATACAGGGAGTTAGTTATAGTAAAGATACAATGAATGCGACAAGATGTGTAACCAATTTTCTCTCTATGGGAGTTGGAGGAAGGCTGGTAAAACAGGGACAGAGTTGAAGAAAGACTGGAAGAACAGGGACAGAGTTGAAGAAAGACTGGAAGAACAGGGACAGAGTTGAAGGAAGACTGGAAGAACAGGGACAGAGTTCAAGAAAGACTGGAAGAACAGGGACAGAGTTGAAGAAAGACTGGCAGAACAGGGATAGACTTAAAGGAAGACTGGAAGAACTGGGATAGAGTTGAAGGAAGGCTGGAAGAACAGGGACAGAGTTGAAGGAAGACTGGAAGAACAGGGACAGAGTTGAAGGAAGGCTGGAAGAACAGGGACAGAGCCTGGAGAGTTTACCTGGAGAGAGTTTCGGGGGTCAACGCCCCCGCGGCCCGGTCTGTGACCAGGCCTCCTGGTGGATCAGCGCCTGATCAACCAGGCTGTTGCTGCTGGCTGCACGCAAACCAACGTACGAGCCACAGCCCGGCTGATCAGGAACTGACTTTAGGTGCTTGTCCAGTGCCAGCTTGAAGACTGCCAGGGGTCTGTTGGTAATCCCCCTTATGTGTGCTGGGAGGCAGTTGAACAGTCTCGGGCCCCTGACACTTATTGTATGGTCTCTTAACGTGCTAGTGACACCCCTGCTTTTCATTGGGGGGATGGTGCATCGTCTGCCAAGTCTTTTGCTTTCGTAGTGAGTGATTTTCGTGTGCAAGTTTGGTACTAGTCCCTCTAGGATTTTCCAGGTGTATATAATCATGTATCTCTCCCTCCTGCGTTCCAGGGAATACAGGTTTAGAAACCTCAAGCGCTCCCAGTAATTGAGGTGTTTTATCTCCGTTATGCGCGCCGTGAAAGTTCTCTGTACATTTTCTAGGTCGGCAATTTCACCTGCCTTGAAAGGTGCTGTTAGAGTGCAGCAATATTCCAGCCTAGATAGAAAAAGTGCCCTGAAGAGTGTCATCAGGGGTTTGGGCCCCCTCCCTAGTTTTGAAGTTCTAAATACCACCCGTCATTTTTTTAGCAGATCGTTTGATACAATTTATGGTCCTTGAAGGTGAATCCCCCCGAATAAAAAACTCCTAGGTCTTTGACTTGGTTTTTTCGCTCTTTTGTGGCCAGAAATTTTTTTTGTACTTGGAAAGTTTTAAATTTTCCCTATGTTTACCTATCTAGAAATTGAATTTTCTCATCGTTGAACTTCAATTGTTTTCTGCACCCCAAACTGAAAGTTTTGGTTGATTCCGCCGGGGACCCTTTGCAGGTTAAAATGGAAGACACTGTCATGCAGATTCGGGTGTAGCAAAGGAAGACACGGTGCTGTGGTGACATCCTTGTCTTTTCAAAATTTGGGGTGAGGAAAAGGGGGGAGCTTTACGTCCCTTTTGGACAGAGCTTTTCACCGTAGCTGCCTGGGGATTTCTCTTTGAGATTTATTCTCTGTGTTCTGTTAGGAGGAAATTAAAATCCATCGACCGACTTTTCCTGTTATTCCTTTACGGTTTTGGCCTTTTACGCCATGGTCAACTTGCAAAGGGGCTTTTGCAAAGCTTATATATTACATAAAGGGAAGGGACGGGGAAAAACCGGGACAGAGTTAAGAAAGATAGAAAACGGGGAAAAAGTTGAAGGAAGACTAAAAGAACGGGACAGATTTTTCAAGAAGAGGAAGAACAGGGACAGAGTTGAGAAAGACTGGCAGAACGGGAAAAGATAAAGGGAAAAGACTGGAAAACTGGGATAGAGTTGAAGGAAGGCTGGAAGAACGGGACAGAGTTAAAGGAAGACGGGAAAAAACGGGGACAGAGTTAAAGGGGAAGACGGGGAAAAAAGGGACAGATTTTAAAAGAGGGAAAAAAGGGACAGAGTTAAAGGGAAGACGGAAGAAAGGGACAAGTTGAAGGAAGACGGAAAAACAGGGACAGATTTTTAAAGAAGATGGAAGGGCAGGGACAGAGTTGAAGGAAGAAACTGGAAAAAAACAGGGAAAGTTAGGAAGACTGGAAGAACGGGACAGAGTTAAGGAAAACGAAAGAACAAGACAATTGAAGGAAAGAAAGAACGGGACAGTTAAGGGAAGAGGAAGAACGGGGCAGTTAAAGGAAGATGGAAAGAACGGGACATTTAAAGGGAAAGACTGGAAGAACGGGACAGTTAAGGAAAAAAGGGAAAAAGGGACAGGTTGAAGGAAGATGGAAGAACGGGACAGGTTGAAGGAAGACGGGAAGAAAGGGGGCGAGTTAAAGGGAAAGACTGAAAAAACAAGACAATGAAGAAGACGAAAGAACGGGACAGTTGAAGGGATGAAGAAAGGGGACAGTTGAAGGAAGACGGGAAAGAACAGGGGACAGTTGAAGGAAGACTGAAAAACAGGGACAGTTGAAGGAAAATGGAAGAAAAGGGACAGTTGAAGGGAAAGCTAAAGGGAAAACGGGGAAAATTGAAGGAAGACTGAAGGGGACTTTAAAAAGGGAAGACTGGAAAAAAAAGAAAGGGACAGGGGGTTGAAGGAAGGTGGAAGAAAAAGGGACAATTTGAAAAAGGCTGGAAGAAAGGGACAGAGTTGAAGGAAGATGAAAAAAAGGGACAATTGAAGGGAAGACTAAAAAGAACACGGAATTAAAGGGGAAGAGGGAAAACGGGGAAGTTAAAGGAAGACGGGAAGAACAGGGACAGTTTGAAGGGACTGGAGGAACGGGGACAATTAAAGAAGACTAAAAGAACAGGGACAGTTAAAGGGAAAATAAGAAAAGGACAGGTTAAAGGGAAACGGAAGAACAGGCATTAAAAGGAAGACTGGAAAAAGGACATAAAGGGAAAGATGGAAAAACGGGACAGTTAAAGGAAACTAAAAGGAACAGGGCAATTAAAGGAAGACTGAAGGGGACATTAAGGAAAGTTTGGAAGAACAGGGACGGGTTTGAAGGAAGGCTGAAGAACAGGGACAGATTTTGGGGAAAAGGCTGGAAGAAGGGGGCAGGTTAAAGGAAAACTGAAAGAGCAGGAAAATTTAAAGGGAAGACGGAAAAAACGGGGGACGTTAAGGAAACGGAAGAACAGGACAGTTAAAGGGAAACGGAAAAGAACAGGGACTTTTTAAGGAAGAGGGAGAACGGGGACAATTAAAGGGAAGACTGGAAAAAACAGGGACGTTAAAGGAAGCTATAAGAACAGGACAGATTTTGAAGGAAGACGGAAAAGAAGGGGCAGATTTTGAAGGAAGACTGGAAGAACAGGACAGAGTTAAAGGGAAAAACTGGAAGAACAGGGACATTTTAAGGAAACTGAAGGAACAGGGAAAATTGAAGGAAGACTGGAAGGGGGGACATTGAAGGAAGACTGGAATAAAGGGACGGTTGGGAAGGCTGGAAAAACAGGGACAGAGTTGAAGGAAGGGGGGGAAGAACAGGGAAGAGTTGAAGGAAGACTGAAAGAAAGGGACGTTAAAGGAAAGACTAAAAAGAACAGGGACAGTTAAAGGGAAAGACTGGAAGACAGGGACAGTTGGGGAAGCGAAGAACGGGGACATTTTGAGGAAGCTATAAGAACATGACAGAGTTGAAGGAAAAGACAAAAGAACGGGGACAGATTTGAAGGAAGATTTGGAAGAACAGGGACAGAGTTGAAGGAAGACTGGAAGAACAGGGAAAAAGATTTTTAAAGGGAAAAAACGGGAAGAACAGGGAAAAGGTTGAAACTGGAAGAACAGGGACAGAGTTTAAAGGGAAGACTGAAAGAACGGGGACTTTAAAAGGAGACTGAAAGAACAGGGCATTTAAAAGGAAGACTGGAAGAACGGGAAAAAAAAAAAAAAAAGGAAGACTAGAAGAAAGGGCCCCATTTTTGAAGGGAAGACGAAGGAACGGGAAAATTTTGAAGGAAGACGGGGAAGGGGGACAGCTAAAAAGGAAAGACGGGGAAAAACAGGGACAGATTTTGAAAAAAGGCTGGAAGAACGGGGCCCCAGTTAAAGGGAAGGGGAAAAAAGGGGACGGGTTTTGAAGGAAAACGAAAGAACGGGGCATTGAAGGAAGATGAAAGAACGGGGAAACATTTTAAAAGGAAGACTGGAAGAACAGGGACTTTTTGAAGATGGGAACAGGGACAGTTTGAAGGAAGACTGAAAAAAGGGAAAACAATTGAAGGAAGACTGGAAGAGGGACAGTTGAAAGGAAGACTTGAAAAAAAGGGGCAGGTTTAAAGGGAAAGGCGGGAAGAACGGGGACAGAGTTGAAGGAAAGGTTGGAAGAAACAGGGACAAATTAAAGGGAAGACTGAAAGAACAGGACGTTAAAGGGAAAATTTGAAAGTCGGGTACATTAAAGGGAAAGATGGAAAAACGGGACACTTGAAGAAGCTGGAAAGAACGGGGACAGTTGAAGGAAGACGGGGAAGGGAACAGGGAAAATTAAAGGGAAAGACGGGGAAAGGGACGTTAAAGGAAGACTGGAAAACGGGGACAGAGTTAAAAGGAAGGCTGGAAAACGGGGCAGAGTTAAAGGGAAGGCTGGAAGAACAGGGATAAGTTAAAGGGGAAGACTGAAAGAACGGGACAGTTGAAGGGAAGCTAAAAGAACGGGGGCAGTTGAAGGAAACTGGAAGAACAGGAACAGTTAAGGGAAGACTGAAGAACGGGGACAGTTGAGGGACGGAAAACGGGACAGAGTTGAAGGAAGACGGGAAGAACAGGGAAAGAGTTAAAGGAAGGCTGGAAAAACAGGGACAGATTTGAAGGAAGGCTGGAAGAACCAGGGACAAGTTGAAAGAAACAAAAAGAACAGGGACAATTGAAGGAAGACTGAAGAACGGGACATTTTTGAAGGAAGATAAAAGAACGGGGACAGTTAAAGGGAAAGACGGAAAAAAGGGGACAGTTGGGGAAGAGGGGGAACAGGGACAATTAAAGGAAGACGGAAGAACAGGGACATTGGGGAAAGAAATAAAACAGGGGACAGATTTGAAGGAAGAGGGAAAAACAGGACATTTGAAGGAAACGGGAAACAGGGCATTTGAAGGAAAGCGGGAAAAACGGGACAGTTGAAGGAAGACTAAAGGAACAGGGACAATTTGAAGGAAGACTGGAAAGGGACAGTTGAAGGAATTTGGAAGAACGGGACAGGTTGAAGGAAGGCGGGAAAACAGGGACAGAGTTGAAGGAAGGCGGGAAAAAAAGGGGACAGAGTTGAAGGAAAACTGAAAGAGCGGGGAAAAATTAAAGGGAAGACTGAAAAAACAGGGACAGTTAAAGGGAAGACTGGAAGAACGGGCAGTTAAAGGAAAGGGGGAAAACAGGGGACAGTTAAGGAAGACTGGGGGAAACCCGGGGCAAATTAAGGAAGACGGGGAAAAACAGGGACATTTAAAGGGAAGACTAAAGAAAGTGACAAAATTGAAGGAAACTAAAAAAACAGGGACAGATTAAAGGAACTGGAAGAACGGGAAAGTTGAAGGAAGACGGAAAGAACGGGGACAGTTGAAGGAAAGCAAAGGAAACGGGGACAATTAAAGGGAAGAGGGAAGAGGGACAGTTGAAGGAAGACTGGAAGAACAGGGACGATTTAAAGGGAAGGGCTGGAAGAACAGGGCAGAGTTGAAGGGAGGCTGGAAGAACGGGGAAGAGTTAAAGGAAGACGAAAAACAGGGACAGTGAAGGAAGATGAAAGAACAGGGACAGTTGAAGGAAGACGGGAAAAGACGGGACTTTTGGGAAAGATGGAAGAACGGGACATTTTTTAAGGAAACTAAAGAAAGTGAAGTTTTAAAGGAAAGACTGAGAACGGGGACAGAGTTGAAGGAAGACGGAAAAACGGGGGACAGAGTTGAAAAGAGGGAAGAACAGGACGAGTTAAAGGGAAAAAGATAAAAAGAACAGGGACAGATTGAAGACGGGAAGAACAGGGACAGATTTTAAAGGGAAGACTGAAAAAAACGGGGACAGTTAAGGACGTGAAAAAAAGGGGACATTTTAAAGGAAACTGGAAAAAAGGGGAAGTTTGAAGGAAGACTGAAGAACAGGACAGTTAAGGAAGATGAAGGAACAGGGACAATTGAAGGAAGACTGGAAGGGGACAGCTGAAGGAAGACTGGAAGAACAGGGACGGGTTGAAGGAAGGCGGAAAACGGGACGAGTTAAGGAAGGTGGAAGAACAGGAAAAGGTGAAGGAAAACTAAAAGAACAGGGACATTGAAGGGAAGACTGAAAGAAAGGGAATTTAAGGAAACTGGAAGAACGGGACAGTTGAAGACTGGAAAACAGGGACAGTTGGGGAAGACTAAGGAAAGGGACAATTAAAGGGAAAACTGGAAGAGGGAAGGAAGGAAGAGGGAAAGAACAGGGACAGATTTGAAGGAAGGCTGGAATAACGGGACAGATTTTTAAGGGAAAGTTGGAAGAACAGGGAAAAGGGGTTGAAGGGAAGCTGAAAAAAACAGGGCAGTTAAGGAAGTTTGAAAGATCAGGTACTTTTTGAAGGAAGACTGAAAAAAACAGGACCTTGAAGGAAACTGGAAGAAAAAGGGACAGTTAAAGGGAAGATGGGGAAAAGGGACAATTGAAGGAAATTTGAAGAGGGGACAGTTGAAGGAAGACTGGAAAACAGGGAAGAGTTAAAGGGAAAAGGTGGAAAAACAGGGAAGATTTTAAAGGAAGGCGGGAAGAACGGGGATAAGTTAAAAGGAAGACTGAAAAAACAGGGACATTGAAGGAAAGATAAAGAACAGGGACAGTTAAAAGGAAGACGGAAGAACAGGACATTTTAAGGAAACGGGAAAGAACAGGGCAGTTGAAGGAAGACTGGAAGAACAGGGACAGAGTTGAAGGAAGACTGGAAGAACAGGGACAGAGTTGAAGGAAGGCTGGAAGAACAGGGACAGAGTTGAAGGAAGGCTGGAAATGGGGAAGCAAGTGTAGTCAAAGATAAGATAAAACCAATATTGCAAACTAGAAATACCACAGGAAATAGCAAACAAGAGGACTCCACTAGCAATAGTGAGGATATATTACCAAAAACAACTGGTGGGAGCTCCATTGGTGGTGCTAGGGAGGATAGGAATAAGACAGGGAAACATGCACCAACAGGGAATACAGTCACAGAAACCCAAGGCAAACGGAAACCAAGCCTGTGCACATACTATGCACTTGGTATCTGCAGACATAGGAAATCTGGAAAAACAGACGGGACGTGCAACTATGACCACCCTAGAAAATGCCGTGCCCATATGACAACAGGAAAATGCAAACTCCCTTCCTGTAAGCTTTTTCACCCTGAAATGTGTACCTCTTCAGTACAGGAAAGACTGTGCTATAACTTAAATTGCCAGACACACCATCTAAAGGGGACAAAAACATACAAAACATCCAGGCCACGGGAAGACCTGGGTAGCCACAGTCACTCAAGAGGGAGAGGTTTTTTAGTGCCAGGAAGGAAAAAAAACCGGCAGGAAATGGCAGAAATCGTACACCAAATCCAGTCATTCCTGGGGTGGAACCACAGTCGATGGCCTCCACTCCAAACCAACAGATACAGATACTAATGCCGGAAAAAAAATCCCCCCCCCCCCAGTACCAACAATACCACCAGTCCGATGACATTCTTCTTTGCAAATATACAGGGTCTAAAGCCAGCAACAAACAACAAAATACCTTTCATCCGTGGACTGCTTGCAGAGGCAAAGGCAATGTTCGCGGCTTTCACTGAGACCCACATAAAGGATCACTTGGACAACGAAATATGGATCCCGGGTTTTACAACCTATACAGATGTGACAGAGTGAACAGCAAAAGGGGGGGGGGTTTGGCCTGTACATTGCAGAGTCACTTGTTTGCACAGAACTGCTTAATGCCTCAAATGATGTAGTGGAAGTTTTAGCAGTAAAGGTCGAGAGCCAAAACCTAGTCATTGTGGTAGTCTACAAGCCTCCGGATGCAACATCCCAGCAATTCCAGGAACAGCTGTTAAAAACTGACCACTGTCTGGAAAATCTTCCAGCTCCTGCACCCAACATCTTGCTCCTGGGGGATTTCAACTTAAGGCACCTAAAATGGAGGAATATAGCAAATAATATTGTTGCAGTAATAACACCAGGAGGCAGCTCTGATGAAAACTCACACTCACGCGAGCTTTTAAATCTCTGCACAAAATTCAATTTAAACCAGCAAATAATAGAGCCTACTAGACTGGAGAATACACTAGACCTCATCTGCACTAACAATGATGATCTGATAAGAAATGTCACCATATCAAAAACAATATACTCAGATCACAACATAATTGAGGTTCAGACATGTATGCGTGGAGCCCCAGACCGACATAATGAGATTAGTCACGAGGGAGCATTCGCCAAATTCAACTTCAATAACAAAAACATAAAGTGGGACCAAGTAAACCAAGTCCTAACCGATATAAGCTGGGAAGATATACTAAGCAACACAGACCCCAACTTATGCCTAGAACAGATTAACTTGGTGGCACTCGATGTATGCACAAGGCTTATTCCTCTAAGAAAAAGGAGGAGTAGATGTAAAAAGAAAGTGACGGGCGCCCCCTTTACAGGCGACGGAAAAGAATAACAGAGGGGCCCAAAAAAAAGAGGCCCAAAAAATTTTAAAAATGTTTTGGGGGAGACACTGGTCAGAAAAAATAGCAAGCTTTCGAACTTAAGCAAAAAGGAAATTTTTATAGGAGTCAGGAATCGGGGGAAAAAACAAAAAGCCAAAAATGAAATGAAAAAAACCCCAAAAAGTATTTCTTCTCCTATCCCAAAAATTTCAAAGTCGGGGAAACAACGTCCAATTGGGCCCCAAACTTAAAAAAGGAGGGGTCCTACACAGAGACAGGCCAAAAAAAATGAGTGAGCTCCCTCAAGTCCCAATGACTCATTTTTTTGCAAGCCACTAACCAGACTGGAGTCGAAGATCAAAATGAATTTTTTAGGGGGAGACCACAAAATTTTTGGTTAACCCCCAACCCATCCGATTTTTTATCCGGACCCCAAAAATGATTCAAAACAGGCTTAAAAATGACTTTCCCCATAAACTCTCCCCCGGGGCCCCGACTCAGGGAAACTCAGTGTTCTCAGAACTGCAAAAACCCCCTTATCCGACCCCTTTTCCACCCTTTTATGGAGGGGGAGCAGGGAAACAGGGGGGTTTCACCCCACAGTTACTAAAAAAACAGCCCATGCCCCCCCCCCACAAAGGGGGCAGTAAAGAAACAGAAAAGAATTACAGACCGTTTAGCACTAAAAATCCATATCAAAAAATTCTTTGAAAGGGCCCTTTAAAAAAGCAAATCCCCCACCCATCTAGAAACCATCAGTTACAAAAACCCGGGGGAAACCTTGGGTTTTAGAACAGGTCGTTTCCGTCTGTCCCAACTTTTGGAACACTACACAGGGTCCTAGATGCACTAAAAAGACAAAAAAAAAATGCAAAATGTAATTTTTACAGATTTTTAAAACCCTTTCAGCAATTGGGGACCAGGGCCCTTAATAGCGCAAAAAATTTGGGGGCAAAAGGGAAACAACGGGAAAAAAGTCGGCGAGGGAAATTCAAATTTTTCCCTTTCACTAACAAAAACAAGGGAGTTGTCAACAGAGTAAAGTCCGAGGCGCAAAGGGGTGAAAAGCTCTGTTCCCCCAAGGCAAAAAGTACTCGCCCCCATTTTGGGGTCCTCATCCTCATATCCAAACATAGCCCAAGGGTTTCCCAGGCACAGCACCGGTTTTCCCTTTTTGCAAAATGAAAAACCCGAATCGCATGACAGTGTCTTCCTTTGGGCAGACATGAAAAGGCTCCAGGTGGACTAAACCCAAAAATCTTTCAGGGGCTGCAAAAAAACAATATAAGTTCAACGATGAAAAAATTTCAATTATCAGATATGGTAAACACGGGGAAATTTAAAACTTCATCAGAGTACAAAACAAATTCGGGCCCCAAAAAAATAGAGCAAACCCCAAAAGGTCAAAGAGGGGGGGAGTGTCATGCCCGGAAAATCTCACCTTCAAAGGACATAACATTGTATCAATCGAATCTGTTTAAAAAAAAAAAACAGGATGGATAATGAAAACCCTTTCAAAACTAGGGAGGCCAAACCCCCTGAGGGGCACTCTTCAGGCCCACTTGTTTTATCTAGGCGGGGAATATTGCGGGCCCACAAAAACACCTTTAAAAGGGGGGGGAAATTGCTGACCTAAAAATTAGGGGGAACCTTCACGGGGGCCGCAATAAGGGGCAAATGAAACACCTAATTTACGGGGGAGCGCTTTGGTTTCCCTAAACCTGTTTTCCCCAAAAACGCAGGCGGGAAAAGATAAAACGATTATATAAAACCGGGAAAAATTTCCAAGGGGGACAGTCCCGAATTTGCACACAAAAATCACTCATTTACGAAAGAAAAAGATTTTGGCAGACGATGCAACACCCCCCCCCAATGAAAAGCGGGGTGTCACTAGAAATTTTAAGGGAACCCATAAAAAATAATGTTGGGGCCCCGAACTTTTTTCAACTGCCTCCCATTTAAACAAAAGGGGGGATTACCAACAAAACCCCTGGGAGTTTTCAAGTGGCACGGACAAACCCCTAAAGTGGTTCCGGGACCAGCCGGGGGGCTCGTACTTTGGTTTGCGTGCGCCAAAAGAAAAACAGCCGGGTTGATCAGGCTCTGTTTTCCACCGGGGAGGCCTGGTCCCCGGACCGGGCCGCGGGGCGTTGACCCCCCAAAACCCTTCCCCAGGTAAACAGGACAGAGTTGAAGGAAGACTGGAAGAACGGGGACAGGTTAAAGGGGAAGACTGGAAAAACAGGGGCAAAAATTAAAGGAAAGGGGCGGGAAAGAACGGGGGACAGAGTTGAAGGAAGACGGGAAAAGAACGGGGAACAGGTTGAAGGAAGACGGGAAGAACGGGGACAATTAAAGGAAGACTGGAAGAACGGGGCCAGTTGAAGGAAAAACGGGAAAGAACAGGGACAGAGTTGAAGGAAGCCTGAAAGAACAGGGACAGATTAAAGGGAAGGCGGAAAAAAACAGGTACAGAGTTAAAGGGAAAACCCTGAAAGAACGGGACAGTTGAAGGAAGAGAAAGAAAAAGGACATTTAAAAGGGAAAAGATGGAAGAACAGGGACGTTAAAGGGAAGACTGGAAGAACAGGGACATTTTAAAGGGAAAGACTGGGGGAAAACAGGGAAAATTTGGGGAAAGATGGAAGAACAGGGACAGTTGAAGGAAAATGGAAGAAGGGGGGAAAAGGGGTTGAAGGAGATGGAAGAACAGGGACAGAGTTAAAGGGAAGGACAAAAAAGAACGGGGACAGTTAAAGGAAGACTGGAAAACGGGGAAACAGTTGAAGGAAGATTTGGAAAAACAGGGACGGGTTAAAGGGAAAAGCCCTTTTTTGCTGAACATTTTTGTACCAAAAGGGCAATTTCCCTAAACCCCAAAAGGGGCCCCCTTTTTTGGGCTACTGCAAGGGAAACGTGTCAAAACTTTTAAGTGGTGCCCTTTAAGGCGGAGGAGGTGAAATTTCCTTTTTAAACGCTTTGACAAGAAAAGGCGGGGCCCCCCAGAAAAGTTGAGCCCAAGTTTGGGTTTGAAAAGGATTGCAGGCCAGCTAGCAGCACCTCTCCCTTAAACTCGACTCCCTTTGTCCCGTGTAAAGGGCCCCTCTCTATGGAAAAAGAGGCAAATGTGGGTCCCTTTTTCCAAAAAGAAAGACCCGGGAGCAGAAAACAGCAACTACAGCCATTTGTCATTTCCTGTCAAAAAAAGGGGGTAAGTTCCTTGAGACAAAAATTCTAAGACAAATGACAGAGTGTTTTGACTACCACCATACTTTGTGATGGGCAAAAATTGTTCGGGAAAGGGTTTACTTTTGCTGTGATTTTGTTAAACCTCTCCTAAAGGGCCCCAGTTCACGGATGAACCCAAAAGTCACTGTGTGGTAGCACGGGACATTGCTGGCGCTTTCGACCGAGGTGGCACCAGGGGCCCCCTTAGAAAAAATTTCCCAAGCACGGGAATTGCAGGCTTACGCTATGTCCCCTTTCAGTGTTTACCTTCAGGGTAGATCTCTAAAGTGTATTTACTAAAAGGAACCCGGAACCCCGAAAGACTTCCTATTGGGGCAAGTGTTCCACAAGGAAGCGGGGCTGGGCCCCTTTGTTTTTTTTTGGAATTCTACTTAAAACGCCCTTCTTCATCTAAACCCAGAATCACATCCCATATGCGCCCCGACTGTACACTGACTTTCCCACTTACCCAAAGAGAAAAAAGGCCAGCGGGCTTTTTGGGCTACATCAATCCCCCCTTCGGGAAAAGCTATATCAGTTTGGGGGGAAATAGTTGGCAAGTAACATTTGCCCCTGAGAAAAAACGAAAATGATAAACTTTTTCTAGGGAAACCATAATGGAATGCTGGTGCATTATTTAAGGATAAATTTGGGGGGTGGGGGCCCCGGGGAAAGAAGTTGATACCCCTTGGGGGTTAAAATTTGACCCCAAAACAACCCATGAAAAACCATGTTGTAAATCTTGAAAACCCAAAGCGCCAGGAAGTTTACAGCACTTCGCCGTCCCCCGCTTTTTTGCTTCCCCAGTGGGGGTTTGGGAAGACCCTGTACGGGGGCACAAGTAGCCCAAAAACCTTGAGTATGCTCCATTTTCTTGGTTGCCTCCCCCCCCTCTTATCTGCGACTGCTTAAACAAGTAGGAACGGGAGCCCGACGTTAAACCTCGCCGGGAACCCACCCTGGATGGGACCTGGAATTTCCTGGGGGAGATTTTCCGGGGGTCAACCCCCCCCGGGGGCCGGGTCTGGGGACCAGGCCTCCGGGGTTGGATCAGAGCCTGATAACCCGGCGGGTTGCTGCTGGCTGAACAAAAACCCAACGTACGAGCCAACCCCGGGGGTCAAAAAACCGATTTTAGGTGTTGTCCAGTGCCAGCTTGAAGACTCCCCAGGGGTCTTTGGTAATCCCCCTTTTTATGTTTGGAAAGGGCAGTTGAACAGTCTCGGGCCCCTGACATTATTGTATGGTTTTCCTTAATTTGCTAGTGCACCCCTCCCTTTTCTTTGGGGGGGAAATGTTCCCTCGTCTGCCAAGTCTTTTGCTTTCGTATTTGAGTGTTTTTTCGTGTGAAAGTTGGGTTTAACTAGTCCCCTAGGTTTTTCCCACACAGGCCTTAAAACATAGGGGGGAAATGTTTGGGGGCCTTTTTTTTAGTAAAAGGGCTTATTGTCAAAATACCACACTTGGCCCAAACTTCGGGACGCGTGAAAAAAGCTTTTTATGCCACAAGACGGGCAAAAAAGCACCAACTTCATCTGGCCTGTACCCTTCTCCAAAAACATCACCCATCGGGGTTCATACTTTAAACCCAGGTGATTCGAGTAGGGGAACACTTTCCGTACGCAAAATTTAAAGTAAACGAGTAAAGTCGTTGATAAATGAAAATGCTGGCCCACAGTTTGGCCCCAATTCATCCTTTCCCCTATTGTATGTCCCATCCCAATAAAAATGTTTTAAAATTGAGCTGATGTAGGAAACGCTCTTAGCTTGCCAAAAAATTTTTGGGAATCCTTAACATGTAAATAGCTGCCCAATTTAGAGCTGGGACCCTTTAACCTTGTCAAACCCTGTAAAAAAAAAAAAAAAACCCGGGTCGGTTAAAGGAAGGCGGAGGAACAACAATTGAAGGAAGAGGGGAAAAAACCCCGGGACGGGGTTAAAAGGGAAGAAGGGAAAAGAATAGGGAAAGATTTGGGAAGGAAGCGGGAGGCGCCCGCTAGGGTTGTTTTGTCCACAGGGGGGAGCATTTTTGGGTTCCCCCGGGGGGCATTTTTGGCTTCCCCTTTGGGGGGAAATCTTTTGGGCGTCACCCCATAAAACCCAAAGGGCGGGGGGATGGGGGTAGTAACCCCCGGGTTCATCCCCTGCTGCATGCCCAGTGCTAACGTTTAGCAATGGAACTTTTTTAAAGGCCATAAACCGAAATTTAATAAAAAAAAATAAATAATCTTTTGAAATATTGGGGAAATATAAACTCAAAAACCTTTTTAGTTTAGGCCCCAAAGATCCTACATTTATTATTTTGGGACAAGAAAAAAAAAAAAATTTTGGAAAAATAAAGAAAAAAACTAGTTCCGTTTTTTAACCCTTTTGAGTACAGGAACATCACAAAGAATCTGATATTTCTTTTCCCCTTCCCTTTTTCAATCCTGCAAAATATCTTTCACATCCAAAATCAATTTTTTTCCCCCTATTTTGGCCTATTTGTACTATTTTAAACCTAAAATGGGCAAAATAGAAACAAAGGGGTTTTTTTCTTTTTGGTTGGCTGCAGGGTTTTGGTCTTATTATTAGCTTTTTAGAGGCTCTATGGTTTTACCCTTTAAAGGGTGTCACCCGGGGGGGGGCCACCCTTTCACCCCCATAAACCCCCCGGGGAAAGGGGGGGCGGGGAAGAACAGGGACAGAATTGGATAAGCTCGGTTTGCTTTACGTTAGCGTGTTTTTGCTGTTTCAATTACTTTGGGGAGATAAAAGGGGCTTTTAAAAATAGCTCTAAATTCGTTTGGGCAGATGGGGTTTCTTTCGATGCTTCAGGCAATAAATTTCCCCAGATCTTGGGCCTTTTATGAGCATTGATTTTTTTCCCCAATTTGAGTCGGACAGGGGAAAGATGTCAAACGGGGTTTTGTTTTTTTGGTTACCCCGTCTTTTTCTGTTGCAGATATAAAGGGAAGTGATTAATATAAATATATAAATATAATAAAATAAAATTATATATAAATAAAAATATTATATAATATTATATATTTATAAATATTTTATTTTAATAATATATATATATTTATAATAAAATTATATAAAAATATGTTTTGTGTGGTGTGGGGTGTGTTGTGTGTGTGTTGTGGGGGGTTGTGTGTGTGTGTGGTGTGTGTGTGGTTGGTTTAAAAGGCACGAAGGAGATTTTTTTTTTTTTAGCCCAACCAAAGTGGCTGGGTTTTTTCACCATATCCATCATTTTAGCCCGTTGTTTAAAAAGTTTATTATCCCCCCCCATATACCATCCTGTGGGGGGTTTAGTAAAAAGGATTCCCAGAGGTACAAATTGGTCCAGGGATTGGACCCCAAAGTTTTTGATAGCTGGGCAAGTTCCCGGGAAAAATGAACTCACAATTTACAAAGGTAATGAACCCCAGATAGGTCTAGTCACAATCAGACAATTTAAAAAGGTATTTACAGATTACAGGGGTACGTAATGGGTCCAGGGACTGGGAACCCCAAGAGTATATGGATACAAAAAGGGCCTGGGAACTGGGCCCCAAGGGGGGTTTAACAGGTGTCCATGTGGTTTTTTTTTTATTACAATCTACAGTTCATTTTATCTGTTCCCAAGGGCAAATTTAGGAAAGCTTGGGAATATTGGTATTTTAATTTTCATTAATAAGATATTTTGACATTTTCACATGGGTTTTTTTACTGCATCTCTGTATTCCTCAATAAGTGGACTTTTAAGGGCACATATGTTAAAGGGGACAGTGACCTTATGCCTACCACATAATTTGCATTTGTTTGATCATCATCGTGTCCCCCCAAAACCCCCGAAGTACTTGGAACCAAAGCCTAACCCAGGCCACTACAACACCCAGCAGTTTTAAAAACCCAAAGCCTTTTTTGGGCCCACTACAACACCCAGTCAGAACTTGTAACCAAGCCTAAGCCTGGCCATTTAAAACCACCCAGTCAGTACTTGAAACCCAAAGGCAAAGCCTGGCCACTCCCAACATCTTTCAGAATTGAAACCCAACCTAAGCCGGGCCACTACAGCATGGGGTCGGGTTTTTGAAACAAGCCAAAGCCAGGCCCTAAAAACATCAGCCCTTACTTGTAGCCAACCCTAAGCCGGGCCCACCTACAACTTCACCCAGTATTTGTAGCCAACCCCTAAGCCTGGCCATACAAAAACCGTCGGGTCTGTTCCCCTTGCAATTTGCTCCCCAAAAAACATACTTATCTATGTTCATGTTTTCTTGGGGGTTTTATAGATCTACTCGGCTTCTAACTGCATTCCTATAACAATCATTTTCTTTATTTATTTCTCTCCAAATTTTTTTCCCCTAATGCAAGACACAGATATACCAAAGTTATTTTTTTACATTTCCTTTGGATACTCTTCTTTTTTTAACATACAACTTTATTTATGAAGGGGAAAACCAAAAGTGTGGGTGGGGGTCCATTGGAATGGCACCGAAAAAACGAGGGCATATTTTGTATATTTAAAAAATTTTAAGCTTCGAAGATTGGGGGGGGTTTGGGGTTGTTTTGGCACGCGCTTTTTTTTGGGTTTTTTAATGGTTTTAAGTAAACTGGTGAAAATAATACCAGAAAAACCCAAAAACCCATAGGTGAAGGGAAGGGTTGATTTTTGGTGGTTTTATTTTAATATCTTTATTTCTACAAGTTTCTTAAAAAGGTATATAGACCATAGCGGACACAAAGACATACTACTATATAAAAAAAGCCAATTTTTATGCAGGCATTTCCAGCAAAAAATTTTTTCAATTTTTCCCGGGATGCACCCACACCCGTCAAATAATACCCAATTTCCCCATTTCACTGTGGGTGAACATAGGGGGCAAACCCGGGAAAAAGGAAATTTCGCCCCAATACTTTTACCCTCACCGGGGAAACGAAACCGGGCATCAAGGTGTGAAGCGAGAGCTTTTGCCCCCCGGTACTTGTTTCGTAGTGTTTTTTGAGGTAAAACAGTAAAGTAAATTTTTTGGAAAAGGGTGGGCCCACTGTTTTGAAAAATCTCTTTTGGGTGTGGGATTGTGGGTATTAAAATTTTAATTTTCGTCTTTTGTACACCTAAGAATTTACCCTCGTTTTTGATAATTTTTTAGTTTTGGGTAAATTTTAAACTCTGTTCCCAAAAATCTGTTGTAGGTTTTGTCCAAAATTTTTAGGGGCTTCGCTAAGTTTAGTTTAATATCTTTTATTAATGCAAAACCCCCAAAACCCCCCTTTTGGCGGTAAACAAAAAATTTTAGAGGCATTTTTAAAAAAGGTCCAGGGAAATGGGTCGCAAAGTTTTTTTATCTAAAGTTACAGGGGGTTTAAAGGACTATTTACTGTTTTTTAAAAATTCAATTGTAATTAGCTATTTTTGCAAAAATTCCTAAAAGGGGGCGCCTTTTTATATACATAAAGACTAATTTTTAACCGGATCTAAAATAGACCCCAATTTTCTGGGCTTGTCAAGGGCGCCAAGTCCCAGGGAAAAAATTCGGATCCCATTTTCACCCACCTAGCCATTAAAAAGACCAAAGAAAAAAAGAAATTTTTTTAAAGGGATACAGTTGGGTTTATTAAAAATTGCACCATTATTCCCTTGCAATGATTTTACGAACCTTTAAAAAAAGAAATTTTAGACAGATGTTTTTTTTTTTAATTAACCCTTACATATAAATGACGGGGAGGATAATTTTTTTTATTTGCACTTGGATATTTCAAAAGGGGTTTTAAATTTCCTGAAACACCAACCGCCCGCCTTTATCATCCTAGCAGTGAAAAGTGCAAAAAAGATCACAGAGGTCCCGAAAAAAACCTAAATTTTTTGGCATTTTGGTTGGGAAAAAAAAATTTCGTTCACCCGGGGACTTTATCACTTCTACAGAAAAAAAGTATATTTAATTTCTGGGTGTTGGTTTGCCGGTACTTTTCCCCCCGGGTCTTCTCCAAAGGCGGGCCCGGGGAAAAAAATTTTATGTAATGAAGGTGTGAGGGCGATGTAAAAGTTATTAACATTTAGACCCCCGGGCGAGTGAAAGCACCCGTTTTGTTCTAAATCCTGGGTAATTTGGTATAAATTTTTTTATATGCTTTAAACCCCAAATTTTTTAAACCCTTCAGGTTTCAAGTAACTTCCACCAAACGGTTTTTTGGAAAAGTAGCTTAGGCCGGTAGGTGCTTGGACCTGCCAGAATTGGGGCCCGGTAGGCCTGCGGGAGGGGCTCCCCTTTCCTTTTTAAATTCTAAAATTTCTTGCTGAGGACTTGATAAGATCACGGTAGTGGGGCATCAGCCCCCACAAGTTTCCCCGAGAAAGAGGGAAAAACTTCTTACCCCCAAAACGCCAAGTAACGGTGCCAAAACCTTTGGGAAAAAAAGTTTCCCCGGGTTTTCGAAAAAAATGTGGGGGCATGGGGATTTTCCCGCCAAAGCTTTGAACTCTGTATTTGTCTATATTTTACGCATCTGCCCCCTTCTCTGACCGCTGAAACAGTCCTTTTTCAAAAACTTCCTGGGGGTGCTCAAAAGTCCTCGTCAAAATGAAATTTGACGGGCCCATTTTCGTTGTTCCCTCGGCAAATTTGCTTATGTTCCCCCAATTTTTTTTCCCTCATCTGTGTAAACTGTGAGTAACAAAAAGGGTCCAACACTGACCCCCATGGAACACCGCTCGTGAGGCGGGCCCTTTTGATTTTTTTTTCCACATTTTTTGCAAAAATTTCTGCTGCCTACTTGGAATTTTCCGGAGAGAGTTCCGGAGGTTAACGCCCCCCGGGGCCCGGTTTTGGGAACCCGGCCCCCAAAGGTGGATCAAGCCCGATCAACCAAACCCGTTACTGCGGCCCGCACGCAATCCAACGTCAACATGCCTGGAGTTTACCTTCTTACGTGCTACTCAAGTCCCAATATGACTCAGTTTTTAGCAACCGCCTTTAAACCGACGAGAGTCCCAAAAAATCAAAAAATTTAAATTTTTTTTGAGAGGAGCCACCAAAAAATTTTATTTAAAACCCAAACCTATCCCGGGTGTTATCCTGGGGCCCAAAAATTGAACAGGCGAAAAATTGGGCATTTCCCCTGTACCCGCCCCGGGGCCCGGGCTCAAGGGGAAAATCCGTGTTTATCAAGAACTGCAAAAACCCCTAAACACGGCCCCTTTTTCCCTCCTATGGGAGGGAGCATGGACACGAGGGTTTTATCCCACAGTTTTCTAAAAAAAAAACGACATAGCCCCAATCCCCCAAAGGGGGGAGTTAAAAACAACAGCCCAAAAAATACGGGCCAATAGACTAACATCCATATTTAAAATCCCTTTTAAAGGGTTTCCCAAGAAGCAAGATCCAAACCCCCCATCTTGAAAACCCCCTCGTTACACAACCCAGGGGGAACATGGGTTTAAAAACAGGTTTGCTCCTGGGCTGTCTCAGCTACTGGGGTCACTACGGACAAGGTCCAAATTTCCCCCTAGAAGACAAAAAAAAATGCCCGATGTAATATATACAGACTTTGCAAAAAACCTTCGACAAGTTGACCCCGGCGTAATAGGCCAAAATTCGCGCTAAAGGAATAAAAGGAAAAATCGGTTTGATGGAACTATTAAATTTTCCCCCCAAAAAAACACAGGGTTTGCGTCAACAGAGTAAAAATCCGAGGCCCGTACGGGAAAAGCTTTTGTTTTCCCCAAGGCCAAAAAGTACTAGCTCCCATCTTGGTTTCCCCATTTCCCCATATCCGACATAGAAAAGGATGTCAGCCACAAGGGGACCGTGTCTTCCTTTGCAGTGACACCCCCAAACTGCATGACATTTTCTTCCATTGAGAACCCGCAAGGCCCCCAGGCGGACAACAACCAAATCTTTCAGTGGGGCAGGAGGGAAAAAAAATAAGAAGTTCAAAGATGAGAAATTTCAATTACTCAGATATGGAAAAAATAGGGAAAATTTAAAACTTCATCAGAGAAAAAAACAAATTTGGCCCAAAAAAATAGGCCAAACACCAAAAGGCCCAAAAAAAACCCGGGGGTGATCATTCGGAGGACTACCTTCAAAAGGGCCCCCTAACATTGTATCAATCCCCATCGCTAGAAAAATGACAGGATGGTTTAAAGAGAACCTTCAAAACTTGGGAGGCCAAGCCCATGAAAAGAAATCTTTTGGTCACTTGTTTTTTCTAGGGGGAATATTGCCTCACACTTAAAAAGCACCTTTCAAGGCAGGTGAAATTTCCGACCCAGAAAAAAGTTTCAGAGAACTTTAAAGGCGCGCATTTAAAGGAGATAAAACACCTCAATTTTTGGGAGCGCTTTTTAGGTTCCTAAACTGTATTTTCCCGGAACGCAAGGGGGAGATACATGATTTTATTAAAACCTGGAAAATCCTAAGGGACTTTTTACCGAACTTTCACACGAAAATCACTCACTACGAAAGCAAAAGCCTTTGGGAGGGCGATGCACCTTCCCCCCCAAAGAAAAAGCAGGGGTTTTCACTAGCCGTTAAGAGACCCTTTCAATAAGGTCAGGGGCCCGAGAACCCGTTTAACTGCCTCCCACACAAATAAGGGGGATTACCAACAGACCCCGGCAGTCTTTAAGTGGCACTGGACAAGCACCTTTAAAATCAGTTCCGCATAGCCGGGCTGTGGGTCGTACGTTGGTTTGCGTGCGCCAGCCCGCAAAAGCCTGGTTTTATCAGGGTCTGATCCACCCGGAGGCCCGGGCCGACCGGGCCGCCGGGGGGGTTGACCCCCGGGAAATCTCTCCAGGTAAACCCAGGGGAAAGGGTTTTGGGGTCAACGCACCCGCGGGTTGGGCCTGAGACCCGGCCCAGGTGGTTTAAAGGGCCCATCAACCGGCTGTTACTAAATGGGCCGCAGCAAATTGACGTACAACACCCCGGTTTGGGCAGGGACTGACTTTTGGTGCCCCGCCCCTGCCTTCTTAAAGACCCAGGGGCCCCATTTGGGAAAACCCCCTTATTTGGCTGGGGGGCCCGTTTTAACAGTCTTTGGGCCCCGGGCACTTATTGTGTTTTTCCCCCTCAATGAAATTTGTTTCGCCCCCGCTTTTCCCTTGGGGGGGAAAGTTGCATCTCCTGCCCCAGTCTTTTGCCTATATCCAGGAAAAAAAAATTTTCCCTCAATTTTCCGTGTGCCTTAATTTTCCCCAAAAGGGGCCCCCGATTTTGGAACTCTATCAAAAACCTTGCTGAAATCCCTATACACAATATCAAATTTATTACCCTTTATCTACCTTTCCCCAAATAACCCCATGAAAAAGTTGGAAAAATTTTGTTAGGCAAAAACGCCCCTTTTTTAAAAACCTGCCCGTACATTAATTTACTTTATGCCTTTCCAAAATTAAACTAAAGGGCTTTCCTCGGCAATTTTTGTTTTCCAAAAAATTTTTTTCCCCCATGGGGTTGGTTTTTAGTCCCTTTAAATTTGAAAACTAAGGACCTGTCTCCTTTCTTTGAAATAGGGACACATTTTTCTATTTTCCCCTTTGTCTTGGGACTAATTTCCAATTTGTTGTGATTGCTGAAAAAAATTTTTCCAAAGGGTTTTCTAAAGTTCTTCTTTACAGTCCTTTAAAACCCCTTTCAAAAAATTTTTTCAGGGGCCCTTGGGATTTGTTTTGGTTTTAATTTACCTATTTTTTCTGGGACCATTTTTCCATTTTGTTTTCCCCAATCGGGTATACTCAAAAACCCCGCCTAAACTGTCTGGGGGAAAATGGGTTTTTGCTCCCGCTCCTCCCTGCCAAATAGCAAACAAAACCCCGTTTTGGGGTTTTGTTGAAGGGCGAAAAACTGGGGGGTACTGAATTTGTGATGGGGGCCTCAGCCCCATGTTGGGGCCCCAAAATTTGTTCCCCCGATTCGCGAGAAACCCTTTTTTTCTTTTGAAAGACAGAGATTTATAGTGTGGCTTTAATTGGGTGTTCTGCATTTTTAAAGAAACGCTTACCCTGCGCAGACGTACGAGGGTCTTTGTTGCCCGTTTTAAAAATCTCAGTATGGAAATGTCCCCCGGGAAATGAGCTACAGCTTGTTGGGTGGGCTCTTTGACCGTATTTTTTGGGGGTGAGGGTGGGGGAATTGGGGCCTTTTGGGGGCGACCGAGGGGGAAAATTTGCCGGGCATTTGGGGCAGGTATGGTTTTCATACATGTTTTCCCAACCCAAAGGGAAAGTGGGTTGCGGGGGCGTATGCGGGGACCCCCAGGGGGAAGTTTCACCTTCCAAAAAGACTGAAACCCTCCCGTCATACAACATACTGGATGATTTTTTGAACCAAGTCATGGAGGGCGTACCTGGGGAGAAGCGGCATGTTTAATTTTTTAAATTTTTAGTGACTAAGTATTTTTTCAGCTGATTGGGGGCTCGCGTGGGGGGCCAGGGGGGCCGGGTGGTGTTTTCGCCCCCCCAGAGCTGGGGCCCGGTTTGGGGCCCGAGCCCACCCCGGAGGAAAAAGAAGGGGGTTTTGGGGGCCCAATATGGTTGGTTAGGGGGCTAAGGGGGGGGGAAACCCACCCTGGATTTAGCCCCATTCCCCGAGAGCCAAACGCTGCTGGTGGAAACAGAAAGGGGAACTGCGGGGTCGAGGCCTTCACGGGGACGATGGAGAAAAATTATGCGTTTATTAAATTTCCCTCGGCCAAGGAGGGGGTTTCAGTTGCAACGGCTAAAAAATGACAAGGGGTGGATAAAGAAAACCTTTAAACTAGGGGGGGCCAAGCCCATGAAGGGCACCCCTTTTAGGGCCCCTTGTTTATCTAGGGTGGAATATTGCTGCAACTAAACAGCACCTTTCAAGGCAGGTGAAAAATTTTGATCTAAAAATGTACAGAGAACCTTTAAAGGCCGCAAACAAAAGATAAAACCAACCCCAATAAACTGGGGGCGCTTGAGGGTTTTAAACCTTATTCCCCCGGAAACCGGGAGGGGAGAGAGATACATGATTATATACACCCGGAAAAACCTAGAGGACTAGTAATGAAATTTTCACAGAAAATCACTCACTACGAAAGCAAAAGGGCTTACAGACGATGCCCAAAATTTCCCCCCCCTGAAAAGCAGGGGTTTTCACTAGCACTTAAGAGACCATACCAAAAAGTGTCAGGGGCCCCGAGGGCTGTTTAAATGCCTCCCAGCCCTAAAAAAAAAAAAAAGGGGGGGTTACCAACAGACCCCTGGCAGTTTTTTCAAAACTGGCATGGAAAACCACAAAAGTCGGTTTTCCCACCCCGGGTTTTGGCCGTAAAGTTTTGGGTTTTCGTGCAGCCCGCAGCAACAGCCTGGTTGAAACAGGTCTGATCCACCCGGGGGCCTGGTCACAGAAAGGGCCGTGGGACGTTGACCCCCCGGAAACTTCCTCCAGGGAAAAATCCAGGTCCCGGGCCCGAGCAGACTCTGGGGGGGGGTGGGTGTGAGGGGATGCGAAAAAGTCGCGGGTGAGCCCGGGAACCTGGGAGGCGTTTAGCGGGCCATATCGTGGAAGGGCAAACCCAGGGGACCCCGGTTCATTGATTTGGAGGAAGGGTAATTGGGACCAGGAAAAAGGCGTGGTTTATGCCAAAACTGACGAAAAGTTAAAAACCTGCCCCTTTTCCGGGGAAGGTGTGGAAAGGGAAGGAGGAAGTGGGGAAAGGGGGGGGAAAAACTACAGCCCAGGGAGAGAAGGAAAGGCCCCCGGAGTTTTTTGATTTGTGTTTAGGGGCCCAAAGGGGGAGTGAAAGGCCCTGGTGAGCCCTTTTTAAAAGGGTTTCTGTGGTACGGGGGGGGCATAAGGCCCTTAGCAGGGGCCTTGGGGTATGACGTGAATGCTAATGGGCGTTTTTGGGCAATTGAAACATGTGTGGCTAAATTTTCCTTTTGCATAGACACCCTGTTTGGGCCCTGGTTTACCCTTTCCGAGCTAAAATTTGGGAAGGGAGGGAGAGTTTTTTGGGGGGAAGGTTATGGAGTTATGTGGCCCTTTTTGGGGATCCAAAAAGGGGGGTTTACCATCTTGATTGGGAGGGAAACCCGTTTGTGTTTTTCTCAAAAGGGGCGGGGGAGGGGGTTTTAGGGAGGGGGTTTTTCACGTGGGGGGGGGTGGTGGGGGGGAGGGAAAAAGGTGGCTTTTTTGTGTGTGTACACCCGGCGGTGAATGTTTAAGGGTTTTAAAAAGCTTTTGTTTAAGGATAAGTTGGTTTATTTTTTTCCCTTTGTTACCCGGGGTTTCCTGGGAGGTGGGCATATTTTTTGCGGGGGGGGTATGGGGGCAAGAAAGGGAATTTTCAAAAAGTCCGAGGTGAGTGGATTTCATTTTCAGTTTGTACTGTGGATTTCCCCTTTTCGGATCATAAGGCTGTGGGGAGCAGAGGTTTGGGGGGAGAGGAGTTAGCTGGAGGCAGGTGGGTTACGGAAATTGAATGTGAGGGTTCTCACGATGAGGAGGGGGTGGGGGGGGTGGAGTAAAGGGCAGAGCTTTTGGGGGGAGGGGAGGGTGGTTGGAAATTTTTTAAAATTGGGGGATAGTTTTGCCCAAAGGGTTGGAAATTTAGTCATTTTTTTAATAAAAAGGGGGGGAAGAGAATTAATCGCATGGGGATAAAGGATTGTTGAAAATTTTCTGGAGAGCGGGGGTTTTGGGATGGCTACCTTTGTGGCCCCTTTTGGGAGGGACGTACCCGGGTTTGGGGGGATTGAGGACCTGAAGGGGGAGGTTTCGAGAGGTTTCAGAAAAGAAAAAGGTTTTTAGTTTTGGGGCGGGGTTAGGAAGGTATGGATGAGGTTTTTTATGGGGGGGAAAAGGCCCTGGCTTTTTTCCCCGAGGGGCCCAAAAACGACCCTAGGAGGTGTGTAAAAAAAAGGGGGAAAGGGTAAAATGAAAAAAAGGAAAGTGCAGGCGCCCCCCTTTACAGGCGACGGAAAAGAAAAAACAGAGGGGCCCAAAAAAAGAGGTCAATATTTTGAAATGCTTTTAGGGAGACATGGTCAAAAAAATGCAAGCATCAAAATTTAAGCAAAAAGGAAATTTTATAGGAGTCAGGAATCGCGGGAAAAAAACAAAAAGCCAAAAATAAAAATGAAAAAAACCCCAAAAAAAGGTATTTCTTCCCCTATCCCAAAAATAAAAGGGTCGATGAGAACAACGTCCAGTTTTGGGGCCCCCTACTTAAAAAAGGATGGGTCCTACAAGAGACAGGCCAAGGGAAAATGAGTGAGCTATAAGTCCCATTATGACTCATTTTTTTGAAAAGCCACTAACCAGACTGGAGTCGAAGATCAAAATGAATTTTTTTAAAGGGGAGAGCACGGGAATTTTTGGTTTAACACAACCCTATCCGATGTTTTTTTGGACCCCAAAAATGATTCGAACAGGCGAAAAAGGGAATTTCCCCATGCACTCTGCCAGGGCCAGCCCAAAGGAAACTCAGTTTTCTAAAGAACTGCAAGAACCCCCTTACCCCGACCCCTTTTTCCACCCTATGGAGGGGGAGCATGGAACCCCCGGGGGTTTCATCCCCAGTTACTAAAAAAAAGGGCCCATCCCCCACCCCACAAACGGGGCAGAAAAGAAACAGAAAAGAATTACAGACCGTTTAGCACAAAATTTCCATATCAAAAAATTCTTTAAAAGGGCCCTTTAAAAAGAAGATCACCCCCCCATCTAAAAACCCATCAGTTACAAAAACCCGGGGGAAACTTTGGGTTTTAGAAAAAGGTCCCCTTCCTGTCTGTCCCCAACTATTGGAACACTACGACAGGGTCCTGAGGGCACTAAAAAGACAAAAAAAAAATGCAGATGTAATTTTTACAGACTTTGAAAACCCTTCAGCAAGTGTGACCAGGGGGCCTTAATAGCGCAAAAAATTGGGGGCAAAAGGAACAACGGGAAAAAAGTCGGTCGAGGGAAATCTAAAATTTCCCTTTCAAAAAGGGAAAAAAGGGTAGTTGTAAACCCGAGTAAAGTCCGAGGCGCTCCGGGGAAAAGCTCTGTTCCCCCAAAGGCACAGTACTCGTCCCTTTGGGGCCCTCACCCTTTCATACCCAAACTAGCCCAAGGATGTCAGGACAGCACCGTGTTTCCCTTTTTGAAAGAGGGAACCCCCGAATCTGATGACAGTGTCTTCCATTGCAGACATGAAAAGGCTCCAGGTGGACATAAACCCAAAATCTTTCAGTGGGCTGCAGAAAAAAAATATGAAGTTCAACGAGAAAAAATTTCAATTACTCAGATATGGAAAACACGAGGAAATTAAATTTTTCATCAGAGTACAAAACAAAATTCGGGCCCACAAAATAGGCGAAACCCAACGTCAAAGGGAGGGGGGAAGTGTCATGTCGGAAAATCTCACCTTCAAGGCCCAAAAACTTTGTATCAATCGAATCTGTTTAGAAAAATGCCCAGGATGGAAAATGAAAACCTTCAAAATGGGGAGGCCAAACCCCTGTGGCCCCCTTAGGCCCACTTGTTTATTAGGCGGGGAATATTGCGGGCCCACAAAAAGCACCTTTAAAAGGGGGGGGAAATTGCTCCCTTGGGAAAATGTACGGGGAACCTTCAGGGCGCGCATAACGGCGTTTAAAAACACCTCAATTAGGGGGAGCGCTTGGGTTTCCCTAAACCTGTTTCCGGGAAAACGCACGGGGAAAAGTACCGATTAAAAAAAACCGGGAAAAATTTCCTAGAGGGACGGTCCCGAACTTGCACACAAAAATCACCCCATTTAGAAGAAAAAGTTTGGCAGACGTTTGAAAACACCCCCCCAAGGAAAAGAGGGGTGTCATTTAGCATTTTAAGGGAGCCCTTTAAAAAATAAGGGGTTGGGCCCCGGGGACTTTTTTAAAACTGCCCCCAGTATACATAAGGGGGATTACCAACAGACCCCTGGGAGTTTTAAGGGCACTGGACAAACCCCCAAAAGTGGTTTCCGGGACCACCCGGGGTTTGGGCTCGTACTTTGGTTTGGTGCACCCAAACAGAAAAACAGCCGGGTTAAATCAGGTCTGTTTTCCACCGGGGAGGCCTGGTCACGGGCCCGGGGCCCGCGGGGCGTTGCCCCCCCAAAACCCTTCCCCGGGTTTAAAACATGGCCCGAGTTGAAGGAAGACTGGGAAGAAACGGGACAGGTTAAAGGGGAAGACTGGAAAAAACGGGGCCAAAATTTAAAGGAAGGCAAAAAGAACGGGGGGACAGAGTTAAAGGGAAGAGGAAAAGAACGGGGAACAGGTTGAAGGAAGACTGGAAGAACAGGGAAAATTTAAAGGAAGACTGGAAGAACAGGGCCAGTTAAAGGGAAAGACTAAAAGAACAGGGACAGAGTTAAAGGGAAGACTAAAGAAAGGGACAGAGTTAAAGGGAAGGGGGAAATAAAAAAGGTACAGGTTAAAGGGAAAGGGCCCTGAAAAAAAACGGGACTTTGAAGGAAGATGAAAGAACAGGCATTTAAAGGGAAAAAGAGGGAAAGGGAACAGGGACTTTAAAGGGAAAGACTGGAAGAACGGGGCCCCGGTTGAAGAAAAAATGGAGGAAAAAGGGAAAATTTAAAGGGAAAAGGAGGGAAAAGACAGGGACATTTGAAGGAAAAAGGGGAAGAAGGGGGGAAAAGGGGTTAAAGGGAAAGGAGGGAAAGAACAGGGACAGAGTTGAAGGAAGGACTGAAAGAACGGGACAGTTAAAGGAAGACGGGAAAGGAAAGGGGACAGTTAAAGGGAAAAAGATTTGGAAGAAAGGGACGGGTTAAAGGAAAAGCCCCTTTTTTGTTGAACACTTTGTCCCAAAAAAGGGCAATTTCCTGATCCGCAAGGGACCCCCCCTTTTTGGGTTTAGCTGCAAGGGGAAACTGTGTAAAAACTTTTAAGTGGTGAAAATTAAGGGGGGAGGGGGTGAATTTCCTTTTTAAAATCGTTTTGCCCAAGAAAAGGCTGGGGGGGGCCCAGAAAGTTGACCCCAAAGTTTTTTTGAAAGATGTGCGGCCCAGCTAGCAGCACCTTTTAACTCGCACTGCCTTTCCCGTGTAAATGGCCCTCTCTATGGAAAAAGGGGAAAAAATGTAGGCCCTGTTCCAAAAAGAAAGACCCGGGAGCAGAAAACAGCAAAAACAGCCATGTCATTTCCTGTAAAAAATTGGGTTAAGGGCCTTGAGACAAAAATTCTAAGACAAATGACAGATTTTTTTTGACTCCCACTCATACTTTGTGTGGGCAAAAATTGTTCGGGAAAAGGTTTATTTCTTGCTGATTTGTTGTTAAACCTCCCCACTAAATGGCCCCAGTCCGGGTTGAATCCAAAGTCAGCTGTGTGGTAGCACTGGACATTGCTGGCGCTTTCGCCCGAGTGTGGCACCAAAAGGGCCTCTTAGAAAAAACTTCAAGCACGGAATTTCCCGGCTTAGGGCTATGTCCCCTTCATGTTTACCTTCAGGGTAGATCTCTAAAGTGTATTTACTCGGGGCCCGGAACCCCGAAAGGGACTTTCCTATTGGGGGCAAGTGTTCCACAAGGAAGCGTGCTGGGCCCTTTGTTAGGGAAAGGGGTTTTATTTTCAACGCCCTTTTATCTCTTTCCCAGAATCACATCCCTTATGCGGCGACTGTACACTGACATTCATTTAAATCCAAGAGAAAAAACCCAGCTGTTTCAAAGGGCTACTTCAATCCCCGCTGAGAGCTATATCAGTTGGGGGGAAATAGTTGGCAAGTAACATTTGCCCCCAAAAGAAAACGAAAATGTGATCTTTTTCTGGGCCATAATGGAAATGCTGGTGCAGTAAAAAAAGGATGAATGGGGGGTGTGGCACCTGGGAGAAGAAGTTGTTTACCCTTTGGGGTGAAATTTGATCCAAAAACCATGAAAAACCATGTTGTAAATCTTGAAAACCCAAAGCGCCGGGAAAGCTTACAGCACTTCGCCTTTTCGCATTGTTGCCAGTGGGGTTGGAAGTCCTTTTACGAGGCACAAGTACCCCCACCCCTTGGTATGCCCACTTTTTTGGTTGCCTCCCCCCCTCTTATTGCGACTGCTTGCCGGGAGTGGGAAACGGGACCCCGACGTTCATCTCTCGCCGGGGAAACCCACCCTGGATGGCCCGGGAAAATTTCCTGGAGAGATTTCCCGGGGGGTCAACGCCCCCGGGGGCCCGGTTTTTGGCCAGGCCTCCGGGGTTGGAAATCAGACCCTGTTAAAACCGGGTGTTGCTGCTGGCTGTACGAAAACCCAAGTACGAGCCAACCCCGGTGGTCAAAAAACCGATTTTAGGTGTTGCCCAAGTGCCGCTTGAAGACTGCCAGGGGTCTGTTGGAAACCCCCCCTTATGTATGCTGGAAGGCAGTTGAACAGTCTGGGGCCCCTGAAAATTATTGTATGGTCTTTTAATTTGCTAGGGGCCCCCCCTTTTTTTTTTTTTGGGGGGGATTTTTGCTGTCTGCCAAGTCTTTTGTTTTCGTAGTGAGTGTTTTTTCGTGTGAAAGTTCGGTTCTAGTCCCTCTGGTTTTTCCCGCAGCAGGCCTTAAAACTTTGGAGGGATGTGGGGGGCCCTTATTTTTATGTAAAAGGGGCTTATTGTAAATATCCCACACTTGGATCCCCTTCGGGACGCGTGAAAAAAGTTTTTTATGCCACAAGACGGGCAAAAAAGCCCCCAAACTTCATTTTGGCCCGTACCCTTCCCCAAAACATCACCCATCTGGTTCATCTTTAACCGGGTTTGACTGGGAGTAGGGGAACACTTTGTACGCATTTTTAAAGTCAACGAGTAAAGTCAGTTGATAAATGAAAATGCTGGCCCACAGAGGGCTCCAATTCATCCGGGTTCCCCTATTGTATGTCTCAAAACCAATAAAAATGTTTAAAATTGAGCTGATGTAGGTAACAGCTTTAAGTTTTCCCAAATTTAAATTTTAAGGAATCCTTAACATGTAAATAGCTGTAAATTAGAGCTAGGGAACCCTTTAACCCTTTGTAAAAACCCTGTGAAAAAAAAAAAAAAACAGGGTTTTAAAGGAAGGCTGGAGGAACGGGGGCCCAATTGAAGGAAGAGGGGAAGAACGGGGACAGTTAAAAGGGAAGAATGGAAGAATGGGAAAAGGGTTTAAAGGGAAGCAGGGGCGTCGCTAGGGTTGTTTTGTACACGGGGGAGCATCTTTGGGGGTCCCCCCGGGGTGGCATCTTTGGCGTCACCTGGGGTGGCATCTTTTGGGCTCCCCCCCATAAAACCCAAAGGGCGGGGGGATGGGGGGTTAGTAACTCCGGGTTCATCCCCTGCGCATGCCCGTGCTAACGTTTAGCAAGGAACTTTTTTAAAGGGCCCTTTAAACCAAAACTTTTTTAATGATAAAAAAATAATCTTTTGAAATATTGGGGAAATATAAACTCAAAAAAACCCTTTAGTTTAGGCCCCAAAGTTTCCTCCCTTTTATTTTCTTGGACAATGAAAAAAAAAAAATTTTGGGAAAAATAAAGAAAAACACTAGTTCCGTTTTTTAACCCTTTTGAGTACGGGAAAATCACAAAGAATCTGATATTTCTTTTCCCTTTGTTTTTCAACCCTGCAAAAAAACTTTACATCATCAAAATCAATTATTTTCCCTATTTTGGCCTATTTGTATATGAAAACCTATAATGGGGTTTATAAAAAAAACAAAGGGGATTTTTCTTTTTGGTTGTGCTGCAGGGTTTTTGGGGTCTTAGTATTAGCTTTTTAGAGGCTCTATGGTGTTCCCCTTTAAATGGTGTCCCCCGGGGGGGGCCAGCCTTAAACCCCATACGACGCCCCGGGAAAAGGGAGGGCTGGAAGAACAGGGACAAAATTTTGGATAAGCTCGGTTTGTTTTTACTTTAGCGTTTTTTTTGCTGTTTCAATTACTTTAGGGAGATAAAAGTGCTTTTAACAATAGCTCTAAATTGGGATTGGCAGATAGGGGTTTCTTTCGATGCTTCAGGCAATAAATTTCCCAGTTCTTGGGGCCCTTTTATGAGCATTGAATTTTTCCACTTTTTAGTGGGACAGGGGAAAGATGTAAAAACAGGGTTTGTTCTTGTGTTACCCCTGTCTGTTCTGTTGCAGCTATCAAAAAAGTAAATTAATTAAAATTATTATTTATATATTTAAAATTATTTATATATATATATTTTAATATTATAAAATTTTATATTTTTATATAATTTTTATATTTATAAAATATATTTATTTATATAATATATTTTATATATATATTTTTGTGTGTGTGTGGGGTGTGTTGTGTGTGTTTTGTGTGTTTTGTGTGTGTGTGTGTGTGTGTGTGTGTTTGTGGTTTAGGCACGAAGGAGATTTTTTTTTTTTTTTCCCAAACCGAAGGGGGTATTTTAAATTTTTGCCCCAATATCCATCATGTAGACGTTGTTTAATATGTTTTTTATGCCCCCCAAAACCATCCTGTGGGCGGTTTAGCCCAAAAGGATTCCCGGGAGGTACAAATTGGTCCGGGGAAATTGGACTCCAAAGTTTTTGAAGGGGAGAAAGTTACGAGGTAATGAACTCACAATTTACAAAGGTAATGAACCCGATAGGTCTAGTCACAATCATGACAAGTTAAAAGGAATTTACAAAATTACAGGGGGTACGTAATGGGCCCCGGGAGGGGGAACGCAAGAGTATATGGATCCCAATTTGGGCTGGAATAGGCCCCAAGGGGGTTAACAGGTGTACATGTGGTTTTTCTTTTATCTACTATCTACAGTTCACTTATCTGTTACAAGCAAATTTGGGAAAAGTTGGGAAATATTGGTATCTTTTTTTCATTAAAAAGATATTTTGACATGTCACATAGGTTTTTTTACTGTCATCTCTGTTTTTCCCTCAAAAAGGGGGGACTTTTAAAGCAATAGTTTTCGGGGACAGTGACCTTATCCCTGACCACATAATTTGATTTAGTTTGATCATCATCTGTGTCCCCCAAAACTCCCAAAAGTATTTGGGAAACCCAAAAGCCAAAGCCAGGCCATACAACTTCAGTCAGTCTTGAAACCCAAACCCTAATTTTGGCCCACTAAAAACCTTCCGTCGTACTTGTAACCAAGCCTAAGCCTGGCCACAAAAACCACCCGGGTCATTATTTGTAAAAAAGGTAAGCCTGGCCACTACAACATCTTTCAGTAATTGTAACCAAGCCAAAGCCTGGCCACTACAGCTTGGGGTCAGGTTTTTGTACAAGCCAAAAGCCAGGCCCTACAACATCAGTCGTACTTGTAGAAAACCCCAAGCCGGGCCCACTACAACTTCAGTCGTACTTGTAGCCAACCCCTAAGCCTGGCCATAAACATCGTCAGTCTGTTCACTTGCAATTTGCCCCTTTAAACATACTTATCTATGTTCATTTTTTCCCTTTTGGGTTATAGATCTACTCGGCTTCAAAACTGCTTTCCTATAAAAATCTTTTTTCTTTATTTATTTCTCTCCTAATATTTTTCCCTAATGCTAGCACAGATTCCCAAAGTTATATTTTAATTTCCTTTGGTTTACTTTCTTGGCAAACTTAAAAACTTTATCATGAAGGGTAACCCAAATGTGGGGATGGGATCCTTTGGGAAATGGCACAAAAGTACGGGGGTGCATATTTTGTATTTTAAATAATTTCAAGCTTCTAAAGAGGGGGGGTTTGGTGTTTTTCTGGCACAGCGCGTTTTGTTGGGTTTTTAAAGGGTTTTTAAGAAGCGGGTTTAAAAGTAGAAACCAGACAAAAAACCTATAGGTGAGGAAAGGGTTGTTTTAATTTTGGGGTTTAATATAATATTTCATTTCTAAAAGTACTTAAAGGTATATAGCCTAGGGAAAAACATGACATACTACTATATAAAAAAAGCCATTTTTTATGCAGAGAAATTTCCAGAAAAAATTAGGTTTTTTTTGTCCCGGGATGCGACCCCCCCCAGTCACTAATACCCAAGTTACCCATTTTCACTGTGGGTGAACATGGGGGAAAAACCGGTAAAAGGGAAAATTTACGCCCAAATACTTTTACCCTAAACCGGGAACAAAACTGGGACATCAAGGTGTGAAGCGAGAGCTTTTGCCACCGGAAATTTTTACGTAGTGTTGTTGAGGTAAAAATAATGTATGTATTTTGGGAAAAAGGATCCCTATGTTTTAAAAGATCTCTTTGGCTGTTTTGGTTTGGGGGTTTTAAAAATTTCAAGTTGCGTCTTTGTGAAACACCTAAGAATTTCCCCTCTTTTTGTTATTATTTTTTTAGTTGGATATTTAAAGCTCTGTTCCCAAATATTTTTGTGGTTTTGCCCAATTTTTTTAGGGGCTTGGGCTAGAGTTTAGTTTAATATCTTTATTAATGAAAACCCCCTTTCCCCCCCTTTCGGGGGGTTAAAAAAAAGATTATAGAGGCATTTTTAACAGGTCCGGGGAACTGGGTTTCGAAAAGTTTTGATCTAAAGTTACAGGGGTAATGGATTTTTAATTTTTTATATTTCAATTGAAATTTTGCAAATTTTTGCAGAATTCCTAGGAGGGGCCCTTTTTATATCATTTTAAGCTATTTAAAACCGGTTTCAAAAATTAGACCAAAGTCTCTGGGCTTGTCAGAGCGCCAAGTCCCGGGGAAAAACATTCGGATCTTTTTTCACCCCCCTTGGCCTTTAAAAGAAAACAAAAACATAAATTTTCCCTCAGGAATACAGTTGGTTGTTTAAATTTTTTGCCCTTTATTCACTTGCAATGATTTTTACAAAACCCTTTAAAACAAAAATTTCAGACAGTGTTTTTTTTTTTAATTCCATTACATAAAAAAAATGACGGTGAGGATATTTTTTTTTTTTTGCACTTGGATATTTCAACGGGTTTAAAAATTTGCCTGAAACACCAACCGCCCGCTTCATCACTAGAGTGAAGTGCCCAAAAAAGATCACAGAGGTCTGTAAATAAGAAAAATTTTATGGCTCTGGTTGAAAAAAAAAATTTCGTTCCCGGGGATTTATCACTTTACAGATAAAAAATTATATTTATTTGCTGATGTTGGTTTTGCCGGTACTTCCGGGGCCCCGGGGCTTTTCCCGATGGCGGGCCCCGGGGAAAAAAAAATTATTTGTAAATGAAAAGGGGTGAGGGCGAAGTAAAATGGTTTTTAACATTTAGACCCCCGGGCGAGTGAAAGTCACCCCTTTGTTTTAAATCCTGGTAAAATTTTGGGATAAATTATTTATATGCTTTAAAACCCAAATTTTTTAAACCCTTTAGGTGCAAATAACTTCCCCCTAAAATGGTTTTGGACAGTAGTTAGGCCGGGAGGTGCTTGGACCTGCCAGAGATGGGCCAGTAGGCCTTTCGGCAGTGTCCTTTCCCTTTTTATAATTTTTAATATTTCTTTTCTGAGGACTTGCATAAGATCACTGGTGGGTGGAGCATCAGCCCCACAAGTTTCCTGAGTAGGGGAGGAAATTCTTCTTACACCGATGCCAAGTAACGGGGCCAAAACCTTTGGGAAAAAAAGTTTCCCCGGGTTCCGAAAAAAATTTTGGTGGGTGGGTTTTTTTCCCCCTTTCCAAAGCTTTGAACTCTGTATTTGTCTATTTTTATACTGCTTTTGCCCCCTTCTCTGACCGCTGAATCAGTCTTTTTCAAAAACTTCCTGGGAAGTTCTCTAATGTCCTCGTCTTTAAAGAATTCGACGGCCTATTTTTTCGTGTCATCGGCAAATTTTCTTATGTTTGCCATTTCTTCCCCCATCGTGTAAACTGTGAGTAACAAAAAGGGTCCAAAACTGACCCCCATGGAACACCGCTCGTGAGGCGGGCCCCCTCTGATTTTCCCCCACATTTTTTGCAAAAATTTCTGCTGCCCACTTGGATTTTTCCGGAGGAGTTCCCGGGGGTTAACGCCCGGGGCCCGGGGCTTTTGGGGAAAGGCTCCAAAGGTGGATCAAAACTGATTTAAACCCGCTGTTACTGCTGGCCCGCACGCAATCCAACGCAACTATGCCTGGGTTTACCGCTTCGTGCTACTCAAGTCCCAATTGACTCAGTTTTTAGCAAGCCGCCTTAAACCGACTGAGAGTCAAAGATCAAAAATTTAAATTTTTTTTGAGAGGGCCACCCAAAATTTGATTAAACAAGCCTATTTGGGTGTTATTTCCCGGACGCCCAAAAGATTGAACAGGCGATAAATTGGGCTTTCCCTGTTTTCTGCCCCGGGCCCGGGCTCATGGAAAATCCGGGGTTTACAAGAACTGCAAAAACCCCTATCACGGCCCCTTTTTCCCTCCTATGGGAGGGGGGCATGGCACGAGGGTTTTATCCCCCAGTTACTAAAAAAACTACATAGCCCCACTCCACAAAGGGGGCAGTTTAAAACAAAAAGCCCAAAGAAATACGGGCCAAAAGCCTAACATCCCCTATTTAAAAATCTTTTTTAAAGGGTCCTAAGAAGCAAGATCCCCCACCCATCTTGAAAAACCCCGTTACACAAACCCCGGGGGAAAATGGGTTTAGAACAGGTCGCTCCCGGGCTGTCTCAGTTTCTGGGGTCACTACGGACAAGGTCCCAAAATTTCACTAGAAGACAAAAGAATGCCCGTGTAATAAAATACGATTTTTAAAAGCCTTCGACAAGTTGACCCCTGGGGGTAAAAAGGCCAAAAATTTGGGGGCTAAAGGAATAAAAAGGGAAAGTCGGTTTGATGGATCTATTTTTTCCCACTAACAGAAAAACAGGGGTAGTCGTCAAAAAGAGTAAAAATTCCCAGGCCCGTAGGGTTTAAAAGCTTTTGTTTCCCCAAGGCCCAGTAATAGCTCCCATCTTGTTTTCATTCCTCATATCCGACATAGACAAAAGGGTGTCAGCCACGGGGACCGGTGTCTTTCCCTTTTCAGTGACACCCGAAACTGCATGACAGTGTTTCCATTGAGGGAAATGCAAGGCTCCGGCGGACATCAACCAAAAATTTCAGTGGGCTGCAGGGGGAAAAAAAAATATTTAAGTTCACGATGAGAAATTTCAATTTCTCAGGATATGGGAAACATGAGGAATTAAATTTTTCATCAGAGTAAAAAAACAAATTTGGCCCCCAAAAAAGAGGAAACACCAAAAGGCAAAGAATGGGAGTGATCATGGGAGGATCTTACCTTCAAAAGGGCCCCCTAACATTTTATCAATCCCCATCGCTAGGGAAAAAAGACAGGATGGTTAAAGAGAACCCTTTAAAACTTGGGAGGCCAAGCCCATGAAAAGAAATCTTCAGGTCACTTGTTCTTTTTTAGGCTGGAATATTGTGCACATAAACAGACCTTTCAAGGCAGGTGGGAAAAGGGCCCACTAGAAAAAAGTACAGAGAACTTTAAAGGCGGCATTTAAAGGAGATAAAACACCTCATTTTTTGGGAGCGTTTTTAGGTTCCTAAACCCGTATTTTCCCCGGGGAAAGCAGGAGGGAGAGATACATGATTTTATTTCACCTGGAAAATCCTAAGGGATTTGTACCGAAAAATTTCCCACGAAAAACACTCACTACGAAAGCCCAAAAAACTTGGCAGGACGATGGGACTTCCCCCAATGAAAAAACAGGGGTTTTCACTAGCCCGTTAAGAGACAATTTCAATAAGTGTCGGGGGCCCGAGGAACCCCCCCCCTTTAACTGCCTCCCAGCACAAATAAGGGGGATTAAACCCGACCCCCGGCAGTCTTTAAATGGCACTGGACAAAACACTTTAAAATCAGTTCCCCATCAGCCGGGTGTGGGTTTGTACGTTGGTTTGCGTGCGCCAGCCCGCAACAGCCCCGGTTGATCAGGGGTTGATCCACCCGGAGGCCCGGGCGACCCGGGGCCCCGGGGCGTTGACCCCCGGGGAATTCTCCCGGTAAACTCCCGGAGAGGGGTTTTGGGGGGCAACGCACCCGCGGCTTGGGCCCAGGGCAAAGGCCCCCAGGGTGGATCAGGGTCCCATCAAACCCGGCTGTTACTACTGGGGCCCCAGCTAATTTTACGTACAAACCCCAGCCCCGGTTTGGGCAGGTACTGATTTTGGTGCCCCGCCCCGTTCCTTCTTTAAAAACAAGGGAAAGGGGCTATTTGGGAAAACCCCATTTGTTGGCTGGGAGGCCCGTTGAACAGTCTTGGGGCCCCCGGGCACTTATTGTGGGTTTCTCTCAATGTATTTGTTTTCGCCCCCGCTTTTCCCTTGGGGGGGAAAGTTGCATCTCCTGCCCCAGTCTTTTTCCATATCCAGGAAAAAAAAAATTTTCAACATTATCCGTTGCCCTTTAAATTTTCCCCAAAAGGGCCCCCGAAGTGGAAATCTATCAAAAGCCTTGCTGAAATCCCTATAACAATATCAATTTATTCCCTTTATTTACCTTTCCCCAAATACCCCAGTGAAAAAATTGGTAAATTTCGGGGAAAGGGAAAAAAGCCCCCTTTTTTAAAACGTGGATACATTAATTTACTTTATGCCTTTCAAGTTTGCTACGGGCTTTCCCCGGCAATTTTTGTTTTTAAAAAATTTTTTTCCCCCCTGGGGTTGGTTATTGTCTTAATTCGAAGTAAGGACCTGTCCCTGCTTTGAAAAAAGGTTTTCACATTTTTCTTTTTCCATTTTTTCTTGCACTATGCCAATTTTTTGTGATATGTGAAAAAGATTATTTCCCAAAAGGGTTTTCTAAAATTTTCTTTACGTCCCTTTAAAAAACCCTTTCAAAAAAGTTTTCGGGCCTTGGGGGTTTGTTAGGTTTTAATTTACCTATTTGTTGAGGCCATTTTTCCCTTTGTTTTCCCCAATCGGGGGTTGGTAAATTTCCCCGCCTAGCTGTCTGGGTGAAAATGGTCGCTCCCCCGCCCTCTTGCCAAATAGCAAAAAAACCCAGTTTTGGCGTTCGTTGAAAAGGGGGAAAAAACTGGGGGGTTTCTGAATTTGTGAGGGGGCCCTCAGCCTATGGGGCCCAAGATTTGTTGCCCCCGATTCTTTCGAGAAACCCTTTTTTTCTTTTGAAAGACAGAGATCTGTATAGTGTGGGCTTTAAATTTGGGTGTTCTGCCATTATTAAAAACTGCTTTCATGCGAGACGGGACGAGGGTTTTGTTTTCAGTTTTAAGATTCAGTATGGAAGTGTCCCCGGAAGTGAGCGACAGCTTGTGGTGGGCTCTCGGGCCGTATTTTTTGGGGGTGTGAGGGTGAGGGGGAATTGGGGCCTTTTGGGGGCGACCGAGGTGGGCTTTGCCCGGGGATTTGGGGCAGGTATGGTTTTCATACTGTTGCCCAACCCAAAGGGAAAATGGGTTGCGGGGGGGGTTGCGGGTACCCCCAGGGGGAAGTTACCTTTAAAAAGACTGAAAAACCCTCCCCTCATTTTAACATACTGGATGATTTTTTGAACTCAAGTCATGGGGACGTACGCTGGGGGAGATGCGGGCATGTTTTAATTTGTAATTTGTAGTGACTATGATATGTTGCAGCTGAGTTTCGGCTCGCGTGGGTGGCCCGGGGGGCCGGCTGGTTTTTACGCCCCCCAGAGTGGGAGGTGGTGCCTGAGCCCACCAGGAGGAAAAAGTGGGCGTGGTTTTGACTATGGTTGGTTGGGGGGCTAAGGGGGGGAACCCACCCTGGATTTAGCTGATTCCCGAAAAGCCAAACGCTGCTGGTGGAAACAGAAAGGGGAAACTGCGGGTTGTCGGGCCTTCACGGAGACGATGGAGACAATTTATGCGTTTATTATTTCCCGTCGGCCAAGGAGGGGGTTTCAGTTGCAACGGGTAGAAAAAAGACGGGGTGGATAATGAGAACCCCCTTTAAAAATAGGGGGGGCCAAGCCCATGATGGGCACCCCTTTCAGGGCCCCTTGTTTTCTAGGTGGAAAAATTGCTGCAACTAAAAAGCACCTTTTAAGGGGGTGAAAAATTTTATGATCTAGAAAATGTACAGAGAACCCTTTAAGGCGCGCTAAAAGAGATTTAAAACCAAACCCAAATTACTGGGAGCGCTTGAGGGTTTTAATCCCGTATTTCCCCGGAAAAGGGAGGCGGGAGAGAGATTTCCTGATTATAAAACCCGGAAAAACCTAGGGGACTAGTCCCGAAATTTCCCTGAAATCACTCACACGAAAGCAAAAGGGCTTACAGACGATGAAAAAATTTCCCCCAAAAGAAAAGCAGGGGTTTTCACTAGCACGTTAAGAGACCCTACAATAAGTGTCAGGGGCCCCCAGGGCTGTTCAACTGCCTCCCCGCCAAAAAAAAAAAAAAAGGGGGGGTTACCAACAGAAACCCCCGGCAGTTTTTTCAAGCTGGCATGGAAAACCCCCTAAAGTCGGTTTTCCCGACCGCCCGGGTTTTGGCTCGTACGTTTTTGGGTTTTCGGGGCAGCCAGCAGCAACAGCCCGGGGTTTTCAGGTCTGATCCCCCAGGAGGCCTGGTCACAGAACCCGGGGCCCTGGGAGCGTTGACCCCCCCGGAAAAATTTTCCAGGTAAAAACTCCAGGTCCCGGGGGTGAGCAGACTCTGGGGTGGAGGGGCTGGTGAGTATGCTGAAAAAGTCCGGGGTGAGCCCGGGAACCTGGGAGGCTGTTGAGCGGTCCATAGTCGTGGGGGCCCCCGGAGGAGGGGCCCCGGTTCATTGAAGGAGGGAAAATTTTTGGCACCAGGAAAAAGGCGTGGTTTATGTTTCCCAAAATTTACGATTGTTAAAAACCCGCCCTTTTCCGGGGGAAAGGGGTGGATGGAGAAGGATGGAAGGGGGAGGGGGGAAAAGCTACAGCTCCAGGCAGAGAAAAATGGCCCTGGAGTTATGGTAGGGTTTAGGGGGAAGGGGGAGTGAAAGGCCCTGGTGAGCCCTTTTTAAGGGTTTCTGTGGTTCGGAGGGGGGATTTAAACATTAGCAGGGGCCTTGGGGTATGACGTGAATGCTAATGGGCTGTTTTTGGGCCCAAATTTAAACATGTGTGGCTAAGTAGCTTTTGCATAGACACCCTGTGGGCCCTGGTTTACTTACCGGGCTAATTGGAAGGGGAGGGAGGGTTTTTGGGGTTTGGGAAAGGGTTTTGGGGTTATGTTGGGACTTTTGGGGTATCTAAAAGGGAGGTCCCTCTTGATTGGGAGGCAAACCCCTTTGTGTTGTCAAAAGGGGCGGGGGGGGGGTTTAGGGAGGGGTTATTCACGTGGGGGAAGGGGGGGGGGGTGGGGGGGGAAAAAAAGGTGGCTTTTGGTGTGTTGTACCCCCCCGGGGTGAATGTTGTAAGGGTTTTAAAAAAGCTTTTGTTTAAGGATAAGTTGGTTTATTTTTTGCCCTTTGTTACTGGGGTCCATGGGAGGTGGGCAAGGGTTTTTGCGGGAGGGGTTTTGGGGGCAAGATTGGGGTTGTCCCATAAGTTCCCAGGTGAGTGGATTTCATTTTCCCGTTTGAAATGTGGATTTCCCCCTTTTGGTCAAAAGGCTGTGGGGAGCAGAGGGGGGGGTGAGAGGAGTTAGCTAGGAGGCAGGGGGGTTACTGGAAATTTAATGGAGGGTTTCACGATGAGGAGGGGGGGGGGGGGTGTGGATTTTGGGGAGAGCTTTGGGAGGAGGGGAGGGTGGTTGTTTAAGTCCCCTAAGTTTGGGGGAAAAGTTTTGCCAAAAGGGTAGGATTCAGTCCATTTTTATAAAAAGGGGGGGAAGAGAATTAATCGCATGGGGATAAGGATTGTTGAAAATTTTCGGAGCAGGGGGGTTATGGGTTGGGTACCTTTGTGGCCCCTTTGCAGGGACGTACCGGGTTGGGGGGTTGAGGACCTGAAGGGGGAGGTTTTTAGGGTGCAGAAAAGAAAGGTTTGGTTTTGGGGCGGGGGAAGGAAGGTATGGATGAGGTTTTCCCATGGGGGGGTTGGCATCGGCCCTTTTGTCCCGAGGGAAAAAACACGGTAGGAGGTGTGTGGTGGGGGGGGCCGGTTATTGACGGGGCAGGTGGTCAGGTCGCGGAGGGATGGGAATGTATGCTGGAAAAGGTGGCATGGGCATTATTTGGCCCAAATTTGAGGGGTGCAAACTGAGTGTTGTAGGGAAACCCTTTTGGGGGGGGGGATGAGTGGCATTGGGGGGGGGCAAAGAGGAGGGAAAAAAATTTTGGAGGATTGGAAAGGGAGAGGTAGGTAAACCCCCCAGGGGAAGGCACCGGGGGGGTTGATGGGCTCCCATGTGAGTTTTATTTGGTGACTGGGAAATTTTTTGAGGGGGTTTTTGGTCAGATTATTTAAAGGATGAAGCCGGGGGTTGTTTTGGGGGAGGCAGGCGATTAGGGTGGTGGTTTTTTTTCCCGGGAAAAAAAGGGCACACCAGTGGCCCCTTAAAAATTTTCTGGGCGCTCTCCCTTTAAAAGGGGGTATGGGCAGAGGTTTTATGAATGGAAAATTTGGGAAAAAAAAAAGATGGGAATTAAAAGTGCTAAAAAAAAACTAACCCCAAAACAGGACTCGCAGCAATTGGGGGGTTCAAGTTGGAAAAAAAAATAATTTTTGAAAGAGTTAAAGAAGTGTGGATGGGTTTGAACAAACTCCGAGCAACGTCATTGACCTAAAAACCCTTTTATAGCTTTAAAAAAAAGGGTTTGCAAGTAATGAGTAAGTGTGGGTGGGTGTTTGGGCCCGCCAGCTTTTGGCCCGTAGACCGGTTTTTTTGCATTTTGCCTCTTTTTTATGTCTAAAATTATGTCTGGGAAAAAATAATTTCCCTTGGAAATGTAACCAAATTTAAAACATATAAATAGCTCAAATTTCCCTATAAAATTCTTTAGCTATCAAAAAATTTGAAACCCAGTTCTGAGCCCATTTATTTTTGCCTCTGTAATAATCTTTTGACTACTTACTGCCCACACCATGGGTATGATGAATGGAAAGAAAACCCTTTCAGTAAACCACCAGCTGACTGGCACTGCCTTCCCACAACAGTATGTCATAAACTGCATTCCTTCTCACCGCATGTTATAACCCGGACACAAAAACAAGATCACACGTCCTGATAACATTACATGAAGGTTGTACCACTGCTACATTGTTACTGCTCTGTGTAGATAACACTACAACACTCAGTAATACACTGCAACATTCAGAAATACACAGCAACAATCAATAATACAATGCAACAACCAGCAATACACTACAACGACTAGTAATACACTACAACAATCAATAATATACCACAACAACCAGTAATACTTTAAAGGACTAGTCCTAAATCTACACACCGAAATCACTCCCTACAAAAGTAAAAGACTCGGCAGGGGGTGCAACATTCCTCTAATGAAAAGCAGGAGCGCCACGAACACTCTAAGAGACCACACAATAAGTGTCAGGAGCCCAAGACTGTTCAACTGCCTCCCAGCATACATTTTTTTTCTACTACCAACAGGGCGGGTATGGAGTGACTACTACCAACAATGGGGATGGGCTGACTATTTTTTTTATATTTTATTGAAAAACGCAATACACAATTATACATGTAGACAATGTAAGCAATGAAACGTATCCATTATATATAACAAAAGAAAACTCCACATTCCCTACCTTAGCACTAAACTTATACATAAGAACTAAACTAAAGACAGCCCACGTTCAAATACAGGGGGGGTTTTAAAAAATCCAAAATTGCAGCCATAAACAAATATGCAATAAAACCCAAAAAATTCCGGGTATTACATTTTACAAAAAACTGTATGTCAAAGACTTTCTAAATTACCCAAAAATTCTTTAACACTTATTATTGTTGTATATTAAACTTCAATCAAATACATAATACATAACACCTCAAAAATTACAAATCAAATAAAGGTTGGGACTTTAAAAAATCCCCACCCTCACCACAGAAAAAACTAAACAAAATTTAAATATAAAAAAGAATTTCCCCCCCCATTCCTTTCACTACTTTCATCAAAGCGAACAAACACTAATCATCCTACAAGCGAACTTACACAATCACGTATATTTAAAATATTTTTTCAAATAAAATTTTCCATTTTTAAGTAACAAATTTCTTCTACCATATAATAAAATATACAAGTCATTACTATTAAACAAAAATTTAAAACAAGTACTATTTTCCCTTATTCTACAGCCAAAACTTTTCTTGCCTCACCACCCTAACCCAATTAAAACCATTGTCATAAACCCCCTTAAAACCCCATCACTCGTCAATAATATAATTGAACTTCCCAAATCCCAAAATTCAACCCATACTGAGTCATAAATTTTCTCTCTTACTCGTATACACTTGATGTAGATAAAAATCACACACTTGATTACTCTTTGAGCGTACATTTGGTCACAGACTTTTATCACGCCGCATGCCTTTGTTTTAAAACAAACCCCCAATCCTGATTACATTACAACTATTTCCAAAAAATTTAATTACCATAACATACTCGTATACCATCCTGAGTATACCATATACATTCACATTTACACAGATATTTCTATTTCCATGTCCCTAAAAAACTTAAAAAAATTTCCTTTCGAACCACCACAATTTTTTCTTTTAAAACCCCTCCACAACTACCTACCATTTCCACCATACAAGGAACCCCAAAATTCCCAAATTCTGAAAGAGCCGGGGTAACCCCCGAAATTTCCCAACACTTCCCCCCCCCCACTCCCCCAAACAACCTCTCTTCTACTTCGAATCCTTTGGAAAAGCCCCTTTTTCCTTATTCCCTAATCCCCCCATTAAGACTAAGGGGTTTTTTATTGTTTCAGCCATACCTTCTTTGCACCTCCCAAACCCCCTTTTCCCCTCATGGCCCCATGATAAAAAAAAAATCAGTTATGATTACACCAAAGCCGCTGCACAGATCTTCCACACCCCCAATTAAATCAATGCCCTTAAAACCGATACCTTCCCCACCCCCCTCCCCAAAATCCCCCCCATCCACTCCCCTTACCTCCAAAATTTTTTCAAAAATATACTACATGAAAAGCTGTCCCCCTACCCCCCACCCCCACTACGTCCCCCACCATCAACCCCCTCTCCCCCAAGCACCAACCAAGGGAAATTCCCTGAAGGGGAAAAAAAAAAAACATTACCTCTCTCATTTGGGCCGATGGCACCAACCGCAACCCTTACCCAAAGTCTCCCTGCATCATTGGGTATATGCCCTCAAATGTGCAATCACCCCACCCTAAGCCGCTCCGAACACCTACCCGTATCCTAACGGATCTCTAACATACAATAAAGCTCGCAGCCCCCTCACCTTTTTCACTCTGATCCTCCCCCACCACCTTCGTGCCCCCATTAATGCTTGCACCCCCTTTTCCCCACACGCCCGTCCACTGAGAAACCCCCTCTTCAAATAATTTACACTTAACCCCTTTTAATTTTTATATCAAATTAAACCCTCCCCCTTTTGTCGTCCGTAGCATAACAACCCTTTCTACCCCTCAGTCAACCCAAAACCCCCCTATATAAAAAAAACCTTTTTTAGATTCTAGTTATGCCGGTCCTCCCAATGGTTACGCTGCCCATGCCGCCATCTTTTTCCTTCCCCTTTTTAGCTTGTGTTCGTCTGCAGGGCCAAACTTTAAACCTCCCCCCAAACCTTTTCCATCCCTCCAAATTAAACCCATCCGGCCCCCCGGCATTCCCCTTTTACCCCACCACCTTTTGCTTCCACCCAAAACCCGTTTTTCCCACGCGCCCCCTTTACCCAACAAAGCCAATAATTTGTTTCTCCACTTACTTTCCTGAATCCTCAAACCCCCCAATTCATCCCCCCTCATGTAAAACTTTCCCCCGCTCTTAAATTTTGAATCTCCAATACCCCTTTTATTCCCATCCCTCCTTCTCCACCCAGACCCACCCCTAAACTTGCCCCACTCCCCTGTAAAAAGGGCCCTTTACAAGCAAAAAACAGTTGGACGAGACCCCCTCCCCTTTTTTGCCTCTACCCTTGAAACCCCACTCACCCAATTTCCCATTCACCTGCACACGAAACCCCACCCTATATACAAAGGGTCTCAACCAACGTAAATCTTTTCCCCCAAAACCCTCCCCCGTAAATATGCCCTCCCTCTCTTCTACACAATCATATGCAGCCTGCCAATCCAATGTAAACACCTCCCCCCCCTTTATCTCCCCCCCATTTTTCCACAAAATCTTTTATTATTCCATGTCCCTCATACATCGTCCCCCAGGAAAACCCCAACGACCTCTCGCAACAACTCTATCTATCCGCATTCCCCTGTTCCCCAAGTTTTTTTCGAGTACTTATAATCACACAAAACAACGAAACGCCCGTAGTTCTGCACTGTCGAGGGGGCCTTCCCTTTGGGAATAAAAACTTCTACTGGGGGTACGCTGCAACTCACCCTCCCTCCCCCATTTTTCATCACATCATCAGGTTCACTAAAAAAATCCTTAAACCACTCCAATGTTTCCATAAAATTCAAAAGGGTAACTCCTATACCTGGCGCTTTACCTCTCCCATATTCTCCAAAGCTCTCCAACCTCCCCCCTTCAATATCCCCCCCCCAATCCCCAATACGACATTTCCCCTCACACAAAAGAAATTCTCCCCCAATCTCTCAAAACCCTCCCCGTTCACCCCTACCCCCTCGAAATATTTTCCAAACCAAATCCAGAAAACCCTCATCCCTCTAGTTCGAACCCCCGACCCTTCGTGTCCCACCAAAGTTCTCGTGTACTACCATTTATAAATTTCCATCCAACCCGTCCCACTGGCCCCCGTAACCCCGGCTGACGGCCTGTCCCCCAAATCGCCTCCCTACCCCCCTTGCACCTCCCCTCATCAAATTTTTCCATTGTGCATACCCTTATCGGGCCCACTTTAACGTTCAATTTCCTCCTTGGGGATAACATTTTCAAGCCCCCCTCTGAAAACCCCCCCCTGAAAAGCCCCTCAAAATACTTTTTTAACCCCATATGTCTCCAGCCTAATTCTTTCCCCTTCGCACATAATTTCCCGATCCTTCTCTTCGCAACCCACCCCCCCACCCCAAAAACGCTTGCCCTTACCCCCACCCCAAACCCTCCCACAAATTTTCAAAATCCCCCCCCTCCACCCCCTCACCCAGTAGTTACATTCAGCTTCCGTACCCCAAATCCTCTTAGCAAACCCCCCCAAATTTAAATCAGAAAAAAAACCCCCTTTTGATTTTAATAAACGACATTCCCCGTCTGCACCCCATCACCCCACCCCCTTGCACTCAACCTTCTAATGTGCAGCATACCCCTTCTATGAAATGTGTGCTCTTCTCGCAATCCCCCCCAAATCACTAATCCCCAATCCCCAAAAACCTCTCAATAGATCCCCTAAACCGCCAAAAAACACCCTCCCCCTCTGGGTTCCACATTCTTCCTTCGCACCACACAGTTCCTGCCCCCATTGTCACTGAGGGAAATGACGCAAAAAATTTAAACAATACATATTCACAAACATTCTTTACCCTTACATCTTTTCCAGCCGTCACAATAACACCTATGCTTCCTCTCACCTCTCCACCACCCATCTATTCTTAACACACGACCCCCCCCCCTTCACTCCTAAGAACAACAAAAGGGTCGTCTCTCGGATCGGGTCCCCCCCCTCCCTTCATTTCTCCAAACACCAAAAACCTCTGTCCCATCCCCCTCCAATTCCCTTCCCAGCTTTTTAAAATTTTGTTTCCGACAAAACAATGTTATGCATAAGTCTTAAAAACCCTTTTCCCACGACGCTTCTCACTCGCACACAATCTTTAAATTCCTGTCATCCGGAAACCTTTTTATTATTTTACCCCTTTTCCCCTTACCCCCACGACACTTCCAGTGGTCTGCCCTTTTTCCTTTTCTCTCTCCCTTTGGGGTTCCCCTGTCCGCCCACCCCCTCCTTTAACTCCCCCCCACTCCCCAAGGCTTTTTTCCCCGTTCCCTTCCGGGGGAAAAAACTCCCGGAAATTGGCCCCCCACACAAACCCTTTTCCCTTTTTTTCCTTTCCGGGTTCCCCCCTTCTTTACCCCCCACAACTCCTACCCCCGAATCCCAAACCCCCTTCCCTCCCCCCATCCCGCCCCCCCCCCCCCACCACCCAAAAGCCCCCCCTAAAAAACCCCCCCCAAAGGATTTTTTTTCACCCCCCTTCCCCCCCCAAGCCCCCTCTCCCACCCCTCCCAACTGACATCCCCTTTCCGTTTCTGAACCCCCGGGGTTTTCCTCCTTTCCCAAGGGTCCCCCCCAAAATACCATTGAACCCCCCGTTCCCCCATTCCCCCTTCTGGGGGTTCCACCCTTCCGCCCCCTCCCCCAAAATGCCCTCTTGTCGGGACTATCAGTGCCCCTCCGGGCCCCTTTTTTCAATTAACTAGGTTTCTCCGTCCCTTCCCCGAAAGGGCCCCCCCAAGGCATTGCCCCATTCCCCTTTCCGCCAGCCAGTACAATTCCTCGTCCAAATCTCCAAGATAAAACGGGGGGTCCTCAAAAATTTGGATTTTAAAGTAAAGGCAAGCCGGCATAGCCCCACCCTATTTAAAAGCCCTGCCGGGGTACGGCCAACGCAAAAACATTTCCCCGACTCCCTTGCCCAAAAAAGGGGACATTGGGCCCCCCGGGTTTTTTCCCAAACAGTCGATAGTCGGGAAAGTTGTGAATTAAAACCCTTTTTGCCCGGACTTTTAACCACCGTCAACCTTCACGAGCCAATTGGAAAAAAAAATCCCATTTAGGGCCCCAAAGTTTTGTCCCAAAACCTGGTTTAGGTAAGCGGAAAAACCTTTTCAGAAATAGGATTATTACCCGCCCTTCAAGGCCACCGGGCTACGCCCCCCCAGACTCGCCCCGTTGGTTTTGTCCCCGGCCCGAAGGGGGTGAAAAATTTTACGCTCGGTCACGGGGAATGCCTCCCCCAACCTTTTGGGGGTTCCAAACCCCCGGGCGGGTCCCCTTTAAGAAGGGGCCGGGGGGGAAGCACCCCACAAAAACCTATAGGGGGTTGTTTATGGGAAAAATAAAATGGTTTCCCGGGTTTAACCCCCTGGAGGGGGGGTTTATGGGGGCGTTGACCCCCGAAACCTTCTCCAGGTATACCGGGGAGCGATCCCAGATCCTTATTATGTGAGTTTAGGACGCTACCAACCAAGCCACGAGCACTCAAACAACAGTTCGTATTGATTTTGGGTTTTATAAGTTTTAATTTGCCAATTTTATTAAATTAATAGATTTCCATGCAATAAAAAATAATCTTCTTATCTTAGATGGATAAAATTTTGGATAGATCGTGGTCTGTTCAGGTGCCACTTTTATTGAAGAACCTGGAGAAAATAAAATGCTAGATTTTATGGAAAAATTCGTGAACGGCTCATCCGATCGGCATTACGCCTCCAGTGCTGGTATTTAATTGCATTAAAAACTTATGCCGCAATCTATACCATTCCCTTTGCGTCTACTGAAATAGGCCGGGTTTATGGAATATGAGTGGGATCAAGCAGCGACCCAAACACGTGTACTTACATCCTTCTTTGCTCTAACATAATTAACTCTATTAATTAATCAATACACACTGAGTTTGCTGGATTTGGTGCACTCGTTTACTTGTATTTGTAGGGGTTGATTCATTGCTCATGACATTTACTTTCAAATATTATCGAACGGTTTCACTAATTCCTAGCCTACACGCCTCTACCATTCCTACTCTTAAAACTGTGTACTGTGTTTGCCCTGGGTCTTCTCTTCGTCTAGGTGAGTACATACAGAAAGAACGTCTGTATCGCGCTCAGCAGACGGAGGATCAAGCCTCCACCACGTCTTGCACTGAATGACCCACATGGGTATAGCGCTTAACATGAATTATTTAATTTAATTTAATTTGTTTAATACGCTGTACTTATTGAAAGAGCACTTCCTACCTTCCCTACAGCTAGTCAAGGCCTTTTGGTGTTTCCTGGATCTCTTTCCTCGCATATTTAAACAGCTTGTTTATCTTCCTCAATTCCCTAAGTATTTTCTATGGTATGATCACGTGTTCACTTTGCACGTGTATATGTTAATATCTCGAGTGATCGGAAGACTGTAAACCTAATCATCAAACCAACAATAAAACAAAAGATAAGAGGGTGTAAACATTTTACTAAAGACCTTGACTTTGGTGTATGTGAAATGAGGATGAGTGGGAATGAGTGAGTGGAAGTGCAATATGCATCAGTTGTAGTGTCAAGGCTTGACCTTAACCTACTTGTTACGTCATACACGATGCTAGTGTTGCTGTGTTAATGTGTGTATGCCGGGTAACCAGCACTGTTTCAACACTCTCAACACGATGCTAGTGTTGCTGTATTCATGTATTGATGCCGAGTAACCAGCACTGCTTCAACACTCATTACTGATTTCTTCCCAAGAGTTCACAGGATTTGTTCATCACCCACATTCCTAGAAGGATAATGCGACATTAATCAAACTTCCCGCCATACCGGAATACCCTCCAGGTAGGTAGATAGGGCTGTAAACGGTACTCCACCTTACAAGAATGCTCGCCTTACCCCTCCCATAGGACTATAAACAGCACATCATTTCTACAAACTTCAACACTCATTTAGGAGCCACTGCAGGGTCACCAAGACCCGGACCAGGACCCGTCCTGGCAAACCTATCCGAACTTGTACCTTTCCTTGAACTTTACTATTCACAGCATCTTATCAATGACTACAGGAAGAGAACGGAGAAAATACTATACATTTCCAGACAAGATTCCAACCGCAGTAGAAACATAATTCTTCCTGTAAAGGAAAAAGACACTTATGTATATGTTAGTTAGTTTAATATGTTTATTATGCACCCCATACCCATCCTGTGGGCGGTAGTTAAAAGATTACAGAGGTACACAATGGGTCCAGGGACTGGGCCTCAAAGTTTTGATAGCTGAGCAAGTTACAGAGGTAATGAATTCACAATTTACAAAGGTAATGAACTCACAATTTACAAAGGTAATGAACTCCAGGTAGGTCTAGTCACAATCATGACAAGTTACAAAGATATTTACAGATTACAGAGGTACACAATGGGTCCAGGGACTGGGCCCCCAAAGTTTTGATAGCTGAACTAGGTACAAAGGTAATGAGCTCACAAGTTACAAAGGTAATGAATTCTGTAAGAATGGTTACTTACGTTTATACATGGCTACAATCATGAACAAATTATAGTGTAATGAGCAATTCACACTTCCACACACGGTCACAACTGTAATAAGTTATTGGTGCAAATACTGATTGTTGAGACACACACACACACACACACATGATGTGAAGTTAATGAGAAGAATCAAATCGGATGAGAATCAGGCAGGACTACAAAGAGACCTGGACAGGCTACAAGCCTGGTCCAGCAACTGGCTCCTTGAGTTTAACCCTGCCAAATGCAAAGTCATGAAGATTGGGGAAGGGCAAAGAAGACCGCAGACACAATATAGTTTAGACGGCCAAAGTCTGCAAACCTCACTCAAGAGAGAGAGAGAGACCTTACCAATGATACAAAAAGTAGAAGCATAACCTTTGGATTTCTGCTATTTATACTTCTTGATATGAAGCCAAACATTTTATTAGCAACTTAGAACACTTGTGCACTGTTGTCTTGACTTTATGAAAGGAAAAATACTTGTCAATACCCTAAAGGCTAGCTTGCGAAACATTACATCTGATTCTCGACCATTAGAGCCGCTTGAGGACAAACTAGCGAAGACCCTTATAGCGAGAGCTGTAACGATAGGTAAATAAGCTAGGTGTAAGTGGGTGAATGTCAGGAGGAAGGGAGGATGTGTAGTGTTAACACAGTCACAACGCCACTGTCTCTGGTCACCTGCTGAGGGAGGGAGGAAGTGTACTGTTGGCACCAGTCTCACAACGCCATTGTCTCTGGTCACCTGCTATATACCAGTTGTAGTAGCATCTTTTCTTAGTCTCTCTTCCGCTACTGGACCATGGATTACAGTTTGGCATATTTAATACTTATTTTGCAAGCATTTTCCATCTCTTTACCAGTTGTAAGAGTATAGGTGATTTAATCACTCTATTTGGTTTTATATTTTCTATAATTCTTTGTATATATGAAAAGTAGTAAATACCTGAATTGTATGAAAGTTAAAAAATTAATTTGACACAAATTTGTCACATTAACTTCTGAAAAATGTCCTTCCATGTAATTGTTTTAAAAAATCAGTAATGACCATTGTGGGTTTAGCGCTTAATTTTCATAGAAATCATTAGTTGAAGAAACTTCATGAAATGACTTTACTCAGACGCAATGTATTTCCTTATGTGGTTCATCTGTTAAAATTTGAAAGAATATTGTCCCAAAAATTCACTTCAAACAAAATGAAGTTTTCAACTTTATTCTTGTGTTTCAGGCTGCTTTGTGGCCCTCGTGGAACACCCCTTCTTCCACTACCACTACAACACCTTCGTGTGTAACTGATGGTCATGATATTTTAAGATCATTACCCGACTCCTCGAGCGTCATCACCCTCACCACTCTCTCTCCCGTTACTGCTGACTCTCCCAGACACTCCAAACTTAAGTTAGGCGTAGTGGTGGCTCAGGAATTACTCAGGCTTCTACTACAATATTCTAACGCCCGCTTTAAGAGAGACTTACCTGAGCTGCAGGCCACTATTATAGCTAAAGATTCCATCAAACTAGGCCTACTAGCCTACATGGGCAAGTATAGGCACTAATTTTTTACCCAATCCCCTCCCCCCCCCCCCCCCCCCAAAAAAAAAAAAAAAAAAAAAACAAGTATTAACGGACACATTACTGTGCAGCAAAATCTTATCTAATTCTTGAATGTTTCAGGGTACCAAGGTGAGGAGGACTGTAGTGCACGAGCAGCATGTGAGGCTGGGGAACTATTAGGCAGGTACACCCCTAGTGTAACAATATTGTTTGCTGCTCTCGACTACTTTACTCCTGGACACATGAGGTCATTACTTCACGTGGCCAAGGAGGCTGCCGAGGGCGACGGATGTTTTAACTATAGGTACGGAAACTAGTCATGTATTTTTTTTAGTTTAACTACACGAACGCTCAAAGCTTAAATAAAAATTTCTACTTTACTCAGATGTGGTACATTACCTTACCAAGCGGAAACAACGTAGTAACTGTCCCAGTGTTCAGATGTGACAGCCTCTCCCAAACACTACGATACTACTGATCTTCAGCAAACAAGAACAATACATAGGCCAATTTTCCTGTTTTGGATTGATTTCCTGGGGAGATGGGGAAACTGGTAACATGTCTTATCCTTACTGTTGGCTAGTACTGTTTATGCATTTTGTGAACTTTTTTTTTTTTAATAAAACTTTTCTTTGCCGTAACTATAAACATTCATAGCCTCTCAGCTACTTTGTAGTTTAGTATTTACTGGTACAGGTCATGAGTAAGGTTATCTTTTTTGCCTTCGCTGAATCTAACTTGATATGTAATTCTTGTATTTTAATAAAATTTATTTTAACTTTTTTAATGGCCTTATTGCTGGATAATGGCGCACTACTATACGGACTGGGATTCTACTGCGTGGTACTGCACTTCCGGAATCCTCAAGACTTCTTGACGCCGATAAATGGCTCGTGATCCAAATATTTAGAGCTAACCTCTGCCTCTACTTCTCCAAAGTGCTGTATGGTCCCCTAAGGGCGTAACTCTCCTATACAGTATATGAATAGAACTGGGTCTTAAAATCTCTACCACCTATACTTGGGCCGTTAACTTCCAGGTATTCCCTTCTGGGATCAAATCTAATAACCTTCAAGGCTCTTACGACTATTAGGGTTTTAGCTTCTCAAGGAATATAAACCTCAGGAGAGGAGCCTTGATGCAGTTGAGGGGCATATGAATGAACTTCCATGGACGAGCTTTTGTGGAAGCTGGTAAGGGGATCTTTGGGGAAAATTGATCAGTCTTTCCTAGTACTTTGTAGACTAATCTGCCCCGCCCACTTTCTTATGGGTTTAGCCCTTTCTACACTCCTCTGTTCAAAGGAACAAGACATGTCCTCGCCGCCTTGTATATAGTTTGAGGGCCTCCCTGACCATGCATAAACCCTACACGTTTATCGCTTTCCCAGGGTGAAGATGCAGATGTAACTTTGTCTTTAAATTCAGGCGTCGTCCAATGTAATGCGAGGATTCCCCATGAATATTGTTCAAAACTACAGTAATAAATTCCTTAACGACTAAATATGGTTGTAGAGCCCACCATGTGCCTCGGGATGAACTTTAATATTAATTTTGTAATGTAGGAGTGCAGTACTCATAACATCCAGTGCAAGATGGTGGAACTGCTATGGGGATACATTTGTACACTATACAGATACATTTATTAAGGAAGCGCTTAGCCAAATAGTCAATCCTAATAGCTACAATAAGGCTACATAAAGATCTGGTTAACATAGGTCAAGTGAACCCCAATGTAATTTTTTTTTTTTCTTTTTTTTTGGGGGGGGGGTCTTATTCCAGGTAATTTACACATGTTACCATATATGATAATTTGTGAAACTATAAGTGTACCTATACCTAAAACTTTACTATTAGAGGCTAGAGCGAGTGTGATGCGCCAGAGTAATCCCGACCGGGTATTAATGAGCTGACACCACATATGAAGCGGCACTGGTAATGCCCGGGGTGGGCTGGTGCTTAAAATTAAATCAAATAGTTTATTCTCTATAAAGATTACATTGTGGGGTTTATATATTATAGGATATTGTGTGGTTTACATTTTATATAAAACTAATTAATTAATTAGAGAGGGCCACTATCACATTTAGTATGACTAGGCATTTAGGGCAAACTAAGATTAATTCAAAACTCTCTATTGGTACAGATTATGGAGCATATTGGTATTAAGGCTAAGTAACTGCATTACAGTTTGTAAATTTAGCAATGTGAATGGTTTTATTTTAGTACAGGGGCGCCACGGGTGCACCGAGACAACAAAATAAGTGTCCGGGGCCCAAGACTGTTCAATTGCCTCCCAGCATACATAAGGGGGATTACCAATAGACCCCTGACTGTCTTCAAGAAGGCACTGGACAGGCTCCTAAAGTCGGTACCTGATCAACCGGGCTGTGGCTCGTACGTCACCTTGATTGCGGCCAGCAGTAACAGCCTGGTTGATCAGACCCTGATCCACCATGAGGCCTGGTCTCAGACCGTGTCGCGGGTGCGTTGACCCCCGAAACCCTCTCTAGGTATACTCCAGGTATTGAAGCTCCTATATTGGAGTATCAGAGGCAAACTTATGACTAGTTAAGATTGATTAAGTAATAGTTGTATTACGTATTTCTGTTTATAGTCAATTAATTGGTGTGGGTGGTAGTCAAAGATTAGAGGCACATGATAAGGTCCAGGGACTGGGCCGCAAAGTTTACAAGTTTATATCTAAATATATTTATACAGGCATGAATTGTCACACACAAAAAATTTACCTTAATTTTAGCAAGGTGTTGTCTTACAACGGGCAGTCGGGGTATTTTTCCCGAATGGCTGGTACAAGTTATATACCACTGAATAAAATATTTTGGTTTTTTAACATTTCAGAGACTGACTGATTGCATCTTTACTTCGCTACTACACCTGATGCTTCTGTATTTGACTGAAGAAGCCTACTGTATAGGTGAAACGTTTTCTATAAATTATAATCCTGGGGAGCACTAAATCTGTAGGGTTATACAGCGCACGCGGGGAGGGGTGGAAGATATTCAGAGAACCAGAGCACAGATCCAATTCCCTAGATCAAGAGCCCCTCACGCTGACGCTGGGGACATTTTCTATACAGTTACCAGTGTTGCACACGTCTTGCTCATCGATAAATAATTTTATGGCTTTCCAACACATAATGACCCTTACGAGTTTAGCGCTTGGTTATTATAATCCAGCACATAATGACGCAAGGTGTTACAAATGTCCTGGGAAAGTTTATACGTGTATATTTAGTTTGGTCTACATCTGTAGTGGTTTAAAACGAAGCCATCAACGTATAATTTGTGTGTGCAGTGACTAAGGCATTTGTACAACTTAAGCCATCCTGCTTGATCTGGTTTAGGGCTTAGCTTTATTATATTGTCTTTGGAGACAATATTTGTAATGAAGCGCCTCAGACATTTTTATCCTTGAGATTTGTATATTGAAGTTGTCTTAAAGCAGGTAAATATCCGTACTTAGCTTTCTACAAACTGTTAAGAACCTGGCTACCACAGCCTCGTATAAATGTTTAATATGGACTGCTTTCTGTAAAAATGTTTTATAAGATTGAATTTCTTTATTTCTGTAAGGATTTTCCGTAAGACTAAAGTTTGTAGCGAATATATTTGTGTATATACCGGTCCGGGAGCAGCTGAGGGTAAACCTAGCAATCATGTTAAGTGACAGCAATAGTAATGACAAACTATTGCTCCAGGAACACAAAATATTCTGATGCTTTAGGTTTCATATATCTTGTCCTGACGTCAGATATTCTACCTCCCTGACATTTGCAGCTGTTAAGATCTTATTTCTCAAGAAGATGTAGTAATTAAAACGGTAGGTTGTGTATGTCTTACAATGAAAAGCCCACAGTTGCACTAAATCTAGCGTGTGTACACATACAAGTTGGAAAACATTTTAAGAGCATCAAAACTCTTAATGTGATATAATACATTACTCACCGCTGAGGAAGCTAGCTGCCTGTCTCGCCACACATGCTCCGACGAGGAACATCAGTACACGAGATGCTGCCATTGTTTGTCGATACGAAGAACAGTTTTACTATTGCAGGTACGTCTTAAATTAGAGAGATTTGCCAAGGGCGCGAGTTGGTTGACTAATTAGGCTACTTAAATAGTTATTGGGAATCCGGTGAGAGGGTGGCAGGGTTCGAGTAAGGAACAGGTGAACAACTGAATAGATGACGGGAGTGGAGTGAGGATACGGGAGAACTACACGCAGCACGTGTTTATGTACCTTTTTAGAAGGTCAGGGTCCCCTACGAGTGACGTCACATACTGGCCCATGTGTCCTTGATAGGGAAAGTGGGGAAGGAATGGACCGAGGGAAGGACGAAGGAAGTACATGGGTAAGGCAGATAGCAGCAGAATTTATGTTGATATCTAGGTTAATCACTTTGAAAGATAACTACCCTAGTGTTTCTTGTATCACTATTATGCCCTAGGTAGCCTGCGTTATATTGTTGATTCTGGACTGTACTGTATAACACTTATGGGTTTAGCGCTTAAGTTGATAGTAATACTGATATTGAGTAGTTTGTGAACTAACATCAAGGTTGCAGTGGCCAGCCAGACCTGTATTTTTCTTTAATTTAGTGAATACTGATGTTCTGTAACAATATTTTATCCACGTTAGAGTTACGCCTTTTGCCTGTTGAGCTTCATACCTTTATTCATTAGTGAATAACTTTAAATTTTCGTAACAGTGTGTTAAATTTGTTTTGAGATCTCATAGTCTGTTTCCTAATGAACAAATTGTTTTGAATAAGACTAAATTTATAAAAAAAATAGAGATAAGGGTGTTTGGGGAAAAAAGGGTTGTACTATTGACGGAGAGAACAAAAATTGCTAAGATATGTTAATTAAACGTTCAGAAAACAGGATAAATTATAAAAGTTACTGATATAAACAGAAATTGCTCTACAAAGAGACAGGAAGAAAGCCAGGCAAAAACTTCCTAGTATTTTCTATATAAATAAGCGGAGTGCAAGAAAAGATTATCCAAGACTGCATATAGTAATTGCATATGCTATGTGAGCTAGGGAAAATTTAACGTGTTGCATCAGAAATTATATAAAGGTGGAAGGGAAAGACATGTGATCTGCTTGGCTGTAGTTTATCTAAAAGCTAATCTTAGGTGTGGTCTACAAGACTCCCAAATAAAGTACGAAACTGATAAGGCATCAACAATGAAAAAGTAATTTTTAATGGAAGATTTTTAACTTTAACCAAAGTGATTGGACAAACTGACAGGAAATCTATGTCTAGTGACTATCTTGAAATGGTAAAGTGCCTTTTTCTTCAAAATAGTTTGTATCAGAACTAACTAGAGAAATAACCTGCTGGACTTGGTTCTAGCAAAGAAGGATTCTCTTATAAGCTTGAAGTTAATGAAGAGCTAGGAGAAAGCAGCCACAAATCTCTTAGTTCCAATATCTCGTGGAATTACCCTAATAATAATAAACTTAAGGTCCTAATTTTCGTTTTGCAACACACAGGAAGTATCTGAGTAGTGTTGACTGCAGTAATCTGACCAAGGAAAATCCTAGAGGGATTAGTACCAAATTTGCACTCGGCAGACGGTGCAACATCTCCCAATGAAAAGCAGGAGGGCCATGAGTATGCTAAGAGACAACACAGTAAGTGTCAGGGGCCCAAGACTGTTCAACTGCCTCCCAGCATACATAAGGAGATACTACCAATAGACCCCTGGCTGTCTTCAAGAAGGCGCTGGACAGGCACCTAAAGTCAGTACCTGACCAGCTCTCGGTAGTACCAGTTATCTCAGTAGTACCAGTAACCAGATACTAGTGTCAGTGGTAATGACTCGTACACCGACCGTTACTGATCCTCTGCTCCTGCGTGAATCACTGACTGTTATTCACTGTTACAGCTGACCTAGCAAGATTTGTATGCCGCTTACCCTCTAGGCACTGTGAGTCAGTTGAAGGATAGACAGGAGAGACTCAGGTCAGGCTTGGCGCTTCCCATACATTCCGTCTAATATACGTACGTACATCTTAAGTGAGTGTTGTTACCCAATCCACGTTACGAGCCCCCACGTGACAGCCGGGCTGTGGTTCGTACGTCAGTTTACGTGCGGCCAGCAGTAACAGTTTGGTTGATCAGACCCTGATCCACAGCGAGGACTGGTCACAGACCGGACCGCAGGGGCGATGACCCCTGAAACCCTCTGTAGGCATACTATTAAATTTCTCCTATTCAACTTTACTACTGATCTGTTTTCCTCATATACCACTTGTTATGCTTGAATTTCTGTTAAAAAACTATTGTTTACATTCACAATTTAAAAAAAAAAAATCAGTCCTCAGGATTACATAGCTTTAAACTTAATTTTCTGGTATTACCATTTGTTTACTGCCACATTTTGTTTTATTTCATTTATATCTTGACTTATATCCACTGCTATAGTTCATTTTCTCCTGAAAAGCGCCATTACACACTGAAAATGACAAAAAGTTACAAGCTTGCTTAATTATTATTATTATAATCAAGGGGGAAGCGCTAAACCCGGAGGATTATACAGCAAATGGGGGGGATGCGGAAGGCATTCAGGCTTAATTCGGGGAACTGGAGCACAGATCCAATTCCCTAAATCAAGAGCCCCTCACCAACATCAAGGTTCCTGAATGCCTGAATGCCTTCCACATCCCCCCCCCCAGGCGCTGTATAATCCTCCGGGTTTAGCGCTTCCCCCTTGATTATAATAATAATAATTCCTTGAGGGGCAAGCTTGCTCAAGGCCAACTTGTCTCAACTGATGAAAGTCACTGACTTTCTTGGGTTATCCTATGTAATCTACACAAGGTGGCCCGGTGGCCTGGTGGCTAAAGCTCCCGCTTCACACACGGAGGGCACGGGTTCGATTCCCGGCGGGTGGAAACATTCGACACGTTTCCTTACACCTGTTGTCCTGTTCACCTAGCAGCAAATAGGTACCTGGGTGTTAGTCGACTGGTGTGGGTCGCATCCTGGGGGACAAGATTAAGGACCCCAATGGAAATAAGTTACAGTCCTCGATGACGCACTGACTTTCTTGGGTTATCCTGGGTGGCTAACCCTCCGGGGTTAAAAATCCGAACGAAATCTTATCTTATCTTATCTTATGTATGACAATGTAACTGTATTTGTGTATCTGTACTTGAATAAACTTATGTACGGTTCTTATTTCTTAGTGTATAGAGCTTATCTTTTAATGTACATTGTGTTCAATTTTTAACGCACCTTTATTAGGTCTTTTAACAACATTTCTGTTAAATATATTACATGTGCATGTACTCGTTAATGTAAAATCATGACACCACCTTTTACTGACAAAGAAAATCATCAGTTAATGAGTTTCTAAACATATACCATAGTTGGTTTAGAAAGACACGTAAGCAAACACTATAACATATTTATTAGAAAACGTTTCGGTCCTGGGACCTTGATCACTTCTAACACAGACCCCTAATAAATATGTTATAGTGTTTGCTTACGTGTCTTTCTAAACCAACTTGTCGGTATTTATTACCAAGGTTTATACCATATACCATAGTATATCATCACTATTATTATATAACCCAACTGTTGTAGCATATTTGGGAATAATATAAATCTTTACAGTGCGCACACTACAGTTTAACTTACATGTACATTATAACTCATTTCTTCATATTAACTCAAAAAACACTCATTTAAGACTGGAGTGGCCCAAGATGATAAAAATGCAAGAATAATTAAATCTTGGAGTCAATAACAAAAACAAAGTGGGACCAAGTAAACCAAGTCCTAACCGATATAAGCTGGGAAGATATACTAAGCAACACAGACCCCAACTTATGCCTAGAACAGATTAACTCGGTGGCACTCGATGTATGCACAAGGCTTATTCCTCTAAGAAAAAGGAGGAGTAGATGTAAAATAGAAAGAGACAGGCGCTCCCTTTACAGGCGACGGAAAAGAATAACAGAGCGGCTAAAAGAGGTCAATATATCTGAAATGCGTAGGGAGACACTGGTCAGAGAAATAGCAAGCATCGAACTTAAGCTAAAGGAATCTTATAGGAGTCAGGAATCGCGGGAAGAACTAAAAGCCATAAATGAAATCGAAAGAAACCCAAAGTATTTCTTCTCCTATGCCAAATCAAAATCGAGAACAACGTCCAGTATTGGGCCCCTACTTAAACAAGATGGGTCCTACACTGATGACAGCAAGGAAATGAGTGAGCTACTCAAGTCCCAATATGACTCAGTTTTTAGCAAGCCGCTAACCAGACTGAGAGTCGAAGATCAAAATGAATTTTTTATGAGAGAGCCACAGAATTTGGTTAACACAAGCCTATCCGATGTTACCTGGAGTTTACCTGGAGAGAGTTCCGGGGGTCAACGCCCCCGCGGCCCGGTCTGAGACCAGGCCTCCTGGTGGATCAGAGCCTGATCAACAAGGCTGTTGCTGCTGGCTGCACGCAAACCAACATACGAGCCACAGCCCGGCTGATCCGGAACTGACTTTAGGTGCTTGTCCAGTGCCAGCTTGAAGACTGCCAGGGGTCTGTTGGTAATCCCCCTTATGTGTGCTGGGAGGCAGTTGAACAGTCTCGGGCCCCTGACACTTATTGTATGGTCTCTTAACGTGCTAGTGACACCCCTGCTTTTCATTGGGGGGATGGTGCATCGTCTGCCAAGTCTTTTGCTTTCGTAGTGGGTGATTTTCGTGTGCAAGTTCGGTACTAGTCCCTCTAGGATTTTCCAGGTGTATATAATCATGTATCTCTCCCTCCTGCGTTCCAGGGAATACAGGTTTAGGAACCTCAAGCGCTCCCAATAATTGAGGTGTTTTATCTCCGTTATGCGCGCCGTGAAAGTTCTCCTGACGCCAAATGACTTCGAACAGGCGATAAATGACATGCCCATGTACTCTGCCCCAGGGCCAGACTCATGGAACTCCGTGTTCATCAAGAACTGCAAGAAGCCTATCACGAGCCTTTTCCATCCTATGGAGAGGGAGCATGGACACGGGGGTCGTCCCACAGTTACTAAAAACAACAGACATAGCCCCACTCCACAAAGGGGGCAGTAAAGCAACAGCAAAGAACTACAGACCGATAGCACTAACATCCCATATCATAAAAATCTTTGAAAGGGTCCTAAGAAGCAAGATCACCACCCATCTAGAAACCCATCAGTTACACAACCCAGGGCAACATGGGTTTAGAACAGGTCGCTCCTGTCTGTCTCAACTATTGGATCACTACGACAAGGTCCTAAATGCACTAGAAGACAAAAAGAATGCAGATGTAATATATACAGACTTTGCAAAAGCCTTCGACAAGTGTGACCATGGCGTAATAGCGCACAAAATACGTGCTAAAGGAATAACAGGAAAAGTCGGTCGATGGATCTATAATTTCCTCACTAACAGAACACAGAGAGTAGTCGTCAACAGAGTAAAGTCCGAGGCAGCTACGGTGAAAAGCTCTGTTCCACAAGGCACAGTACTCGCTCCCATCTTGTTCCTCATCCTCATATCCGACATAGACAAGGATGTCAGCCACAGCACCGTGTCTTCCTTTGCAGATGACACCCGAATCTGCATGACAGTGTCTTCCATTGCAGACACTGCAAGGCTCCAGGCGGACATCAACCAAATCTTTCAGTGGGCTGCAGAAAACAATATGAAGTTCAACGATGAGAAATTTCAATTACTCAGATATGGTAAACACGAGGAAATTAAATCTTCATCAGAGTACAAAACAAATTCTGGCCACAAAATAGAGCGAAACACCAACGTCAAAGACCTGGGAGTGATCATGTCGGAGGATCTCACCTTCAAGGACCATAACATTGTATCAATCGCATCTGCTAGAAAAATGACAGGATGGATAATGAGAACCTTCAAAACTAGGGAGGCCAAGCCCATGATGACACTCTTCAGGTCACTTGTCCTATCTAGGCTGGAATATTGCTGCACACTAACAGCACCTTTCAAGGCAGGTGAAATTGCTGACCTAGAAAATGTACAGAGAACCTTCACGGCGCGCATAACAGAGATAAAACACCTCAATTACTGGGAGCGCTTGAGGTTCCTAAACCTGTATTCCCTGGAATGCAGGCGGGAGAGATACATGATTATATACAACTGGAAAATCCTAGAGGGACTAGTACCGAACTTGCACAAGAAAATCACTCACTACGAAAGCAAAAGACTTGGCAGACGATGCAACATCCCCCCAATGAAAAGCAGGGGTGTCACTAGCACGTTAAGAGACCATACAATAAGTGTCAGGGGCCCGAGACTGTTCAACTGCCTCCCAGCACACATAAGGGGGATTACCAACAGACCCCTGGCAGTCTTCAAGCTGGCACTGGACAAGCACATAAAGTCAGTTCCTGATCAGCCAGGCTGTGGCTCGTACGTTGGTTTGCGTGCAGCCAGCAGCAACAGCCTGGTTGATCAGGCGCTGATCCACCAGGAGGCCTGGTCACAGACCGGGCCGCGGGGGCGTTGACCCCCGTACTCTCTCCAGGTAAACTCCAGGTCTCCAGACGTACGGAGAAACAATGATGATGCAACTTAATACAAAAAAATCCTTCCACTCCCCCAACTCCGCCTTCATCTTTTTCCACTCGTCCTCACACTCCTCTACGTATCCCACCTGTACATTCTTTGGTCATAGTTGACCGGAAATGACCAGGTGAAGCAACGATGGTCAAGTTCTGTTGTACCCTCTCCACTGACCTTGTAGGTACCACATAAAAACTAAATACACACACATACACACAAACCTCCTCAAGGAAAAAGATATTGGGGTGAGTATAATACCGAGCACATCTGATGCACACATCAACCAAATAACTGCTGCAGCATATGGGCGCCTGACAAACCTGAGAACAGCGTTCCGGTACCTCAGTAAAGAATCGTTCAAGACTCTGTACACCGTGTACGTCAGGCCCGTACTGGAGTATGCAACACCAGTTTGGAACCCACACCTGGTCAAGCACGTCAAAAAATTAGAGAAGGTGCAAAGGTTTTGCAACAAGGCTAATTCCAGAACTAAGGGGAATGTCCTATGAAGAAAGGTTAAAGGAAATCGGCCTGACGACACTGGAGGACAGGAGGGTTAGGAGAGACACAATAACGACATTAAATACTGCGATCAGTTGACAAGGTGGACAGAGACAGGATGTTCCAGAGATGGGACACAGAAACAAGGGGTCACAGTTGGAAGTTGCAGACTCAGATGGGTCAAAGAGATGTTTGGAAGTATTTCTTTAGTAATAGAGTTGTCAGAAAGTGGAACAGTCTGGCAAGTGATGTAGTGGAGGCAGGAAAACCATACATAGTTTTAAGACGGGGTATGAAAAGCTCGTGCAGCAAGAAGAGAGAAGACCTAGTAGCGGTCATTGAAGAGGCGGGGCCAGGAGCTATATATTGACCCCTTCAACCACAAATAGGTAAGTACACACGCAGGATTCTTACATACCTTTGAGAAGAGGTACGATAAAGCGCTTGGAGCAGGGAGAGAGTGGACCTAGTAGCGTCTAACTAAAAGGCTGGGCCAGGAACTATGAATCGACCCCTGCAGTTACATATAGGTGAGTACACATGCACCACTTTTCTTTACAAATTAATGTTAAGAGATAAATCTCACTTCTTTATTATTTTTATTATGGTTGTTTATTGCGAACACATGACATCATTTGTTGACACTGACGAGGTAACTGGGAAGCCCCGATGTGTGAGATCACAAGGTCACCTGCATGCACCTGTGTGCTCACCTCTATGTATACATGTGCTTGGCTGGTTGTAGGGGTCGTGTCACAGCTCTGTGCCCCACTTCTTTGATGACTGCTACTGGTTTCACTCTCTCCTGGCTTCACGAGCTCTCTCACACCTATTCTTAAAGCAATGCATATATGGATCCTGCATGTATCACTTAGCTGCCCTGATTGTTCCACTTCTTTATTCACTGAGGCTGAAGAAATATTTTCTTACATCCCTGTGAATCATCCTAATAGCTAATTTTAGATTTTGAGTTTAAAGTAAAGGATCAAATAGTTGAGCAGTCTTAAATTATTTAGTTCGCTTGAGTAATTATTGAGTAACTGGTACGTATTAAGTAAAGTGTTTGTCTAGTTAATTTTGGGTGATGAGGTAATTTCTAAGTAGGGCTTTAAATTGATTTATAGATAGTGGCCCTTTGGTGACTGAGTGGTCGCATCGTTCACTTGATTGAGTGGTCACATCGTTCATTGACCGAGTAAGTGGTCACATCGTTCATTGACCGAGTAAGTGGTCGCGTCGTTAATTGACCGAGTGTGATGTAGCTACATCACACGAGTAAGTGGTTGCATCGTTCACTTGACTGAGTGGTCGCATCATTCATTGAGCGAGTAAGTGGTCGCATCGTTCATTGAGCGAGTAAGTGGTCACATCGTTCACTTGACTGAGTGGTTGCATCGTTCACTTAACCGAGTAAGTGGTTGTGTCGTTCACTTGATTGAGTTGTCGCATCGTTCACTTGACTGAATGGTTGCATCGTTCACTTGACCGGGTAAGTGGTCGCATCGCTCACTTGATTGAGTGGTCGCACCATTCACTTGACCGAGTAAGTGGTCGCATCATTCACTTGACCGAGTAAGTGGTCGCATCGTTCACTTGACTGAGTGGTCGTGTCATTCACTTGACCGAGTAAGTGGTCGCATCGTTCACTTGACTGAGTAGTAGTAGTGTCGTTCACTCGACCGGGTAAGTGGTCGCGTCGTTTATTTGACCGACAAAATGTGATCAGTCACGAGAGACCCTTTACCAAATTCAACTTCAATAACAAGAGCATAAAGTGAGACCAAGTAAACCAAGTCCTAAATGATATAAGCTGGAAAGATAGCCTAATCAACACAGACCCCAACTTATGCCTAGAACAGATTAACTCTATGGCACTCGATGTATGCTCAAGGCATATTCCTTTAAGAAAAAAGAGATGTAAAATAGAAAGAGACAGGCGAAGGGAAAGAATAACAGAGCGGCTAAAAGAGGCCAATATATCTGCAATGCGTAGGGAGACGATGGTCAGAGAAATAGCAAACATCGAACTAAAGCTAAAGGAATCTTATAGGAGTCAGAAATCGCGGGAAGAACTAAAAGTCATAAATGAAATCGAAAGAAACCCAAAGTATTTCTTTTCTTAAGGAAAATCAAAGTCGAGAACAACATCCAGTATTGGGCCCCTACTTAAACAAGATGGGTCCTACAAGGAAATGAATGAGCTACTCGAGTCCCAATATGACTGAGAGTCGAAGATCTAAATGATTTTTTTATGAGAGAGCCACAGAATTTTGGTAAACACAAGCCTATCTGACGTTATCCTGACGCCAAATGAACGAACAGGCGATAAATGACATACCCATGCACTCTGCCCCAGGGCCAGACTCGTGAAACTCCGTGTTCATCAAGAACTGCAAGAAGCCCCTATTACGTGCCTTTAACGTCCTATGGAGAGGGAGCATGGACACTGGGTTCGTTCCACAGTTTCTTAAACCAACAGACATAGCCCCACTCCACAAAGGGGGCAGTAAAGCAATAGCAAAGAACTACAGATCGATACCTGGAGTTTACCTGGAGAGAGTTCTGGGGGTCAAGGCCCCCGAGGCCCGGTCTGTGACCAGGCCTCATGGTGGATCAGAGCCTGATCAACCAGGCTGTTACTGCTGGCTGCACGCAAACCAACGTACGAGCCACAGCCCGGCTGGTCAGGTACCGACTTTAGGGGCTTGTCCAGTGAATGCTTGAAGACAGCCAGGGGTCTCTTGGTAATCCCCTTTATGTATGCTGGGAGGCAGTTGAACAGTCTCGGGCCCCTAACACTTATTGTATTGTCTCTTAACGTGCTAGTGACACCCCTGCTTTTCATTGGGGGGATGTTGCATCGTCTGCCGAGTCTTTTGCTTTCGTTGTGAGTGATTTTCGTGTGCAAGTTCGGTACTAGTCCCTCTAGGATTTTCCAGGTGTATATAATCATGTATCCCTTCCACCTGCGTTCCAGAGAGTACAGGCTCAGGAATTTCAAGCGCTCCCAGTAATTGAGGTGTTTTATTTCCGTTATGAGCACCGTGAAGATTCTCTGTACATTTTCTAGATGAGCAATTTCGCCTGCCTTGAAAGGTGCTGTTAGTGTGCAGCAATATTCCAGCCTAGATAGAACAAGCGACCTGAAGAGTGTCATCATGGGCTTGGCATCCCTAGTTTTGAAGGTTCTCATTGTCCATCCTGTCATTTTTCTAGCAGATGCGACTGATACCATGTTATGGTCCTTGAAGGTGAGAGCCACCCATCTAGATACCCATCAATTACACAACCTAGGGCAGCATGGGTTTAGAGTAGGTAGCTCCTGTCTGTTCCAACTACTGGATCACTACGACAAGGTCCTGGATGCACTAGAAGACAAAAAGAATACAGACGTAATATACACAGACTTTGCAAAAGAGTTGACAAGTGTGACCATGGCGTAATAGCGCACAAAATATGTGCTAAAGGAATAACAGGAAAAGTTGGTAGATGGATCTATAATTTCCTGATAAATAGAACACAAAAAGGAGTAGTAGTCAACAGAGTAAAGTCTGAGGCGGCTACGGTGAAAAGCTCTGTTCCACAAGGCACAGTACTCGCTCAGATCTTGTTCCTCATTCTCATATCAGACATAGACAGGGATATAAGCCACAGTGCCGTGTCTTACTTTGCAGATGACACCCGAATCTGCATGACACTGTCTTCCAGTGAAGACACTGCAAGGCTCCAGGCGGACATTAACCAAATCTTTCAATGGGCTGCGGAAAACAATATGAAGTTCAACGATGAGAAATTTTAATTACTCCGATATGATAAACGTGAGGAAATTAAAACTTCATCAGAGTATAAAACAAATTTCAACCACACAATAGAGCGAGAAACTAACGTCAAAGACCTGGGAGTGATCATGTCGGAGGATCTCACCTTCAAGGACCATAACATTGTTTCAATCGCATCTGCTAGTAAAATGACAGGATAGATAATGAGAACCTTCAAAACTAGGGATGCCAAGCCCATGATGACACTCTTCAGGTCGCTTGTTCTATCTAGGCTGGAATATTGCTGCACACTAACAGCACCTTTCAAGGCTGGTGAAATTGCTGACCTAGAAAATGTACTGAGAACCTTCACGGCGCGCATAACTGAGATAAAACACCTCAATTACTGGGAGTGCTTGACGTTGCTGAACTTGTACTCCCTGGAACGCAGGCGGGAGATATACATGATTTTATATTCCTGGAAAATCCTAGAGGGACTAGTACGAAACTTGCACACGAAAATCACTCCCTACAAAAGCAAAAGGCTCCGCAGACGATGCAACATCCCCCCAATGAAAAAGCAGGAGTACCACTAGCACGTTCAGAGACAACACAATAAGTGTCAGGGGCCCAAGACTGTTCAACTGCCTCCCAGCATACATAAGGGGGATTACCAATAGACCCCTGGCTGTCTTCAAGCAGGCACTGGACAAGTACCTAAAGTCGGTACCTGACCAGCTGGGCTGTGGTTCGTACGTTGGATTACGTGCAGCCAGCAGTAACAGCCTGGTCGATCAGGCCCTGATCCACCATGAGGCCTGGTCACAGACCGGGCCGCGGGGGTGTTGATCCCGGAACTCTCTCTAGGTAAACTACAGGCCGCGTCGTTCACTTGACCGAGTAAGTGGTCGTGTAGTTCACTGAGTTGTCGCGTCATTCACTTGACCGAGTAAGTGGTCGCATCGTTCACTTGACCAAGAGGTCGCATCGTTCGCTTGACCGAGTAAGTGGTCGCGTCGTTCACTTGACCAAGTAAGTGGTTGCATCGTTCGCTTGACCAAGTAAGTGGTCGCATCATTCACTTGACCAAGTGGTCGCATCATTCACTTGACCGAGTAAGTGGTCACGTCGTTCACTTGACCAAGTAAGTGGTCACAGCGTTCACTTGTCCAAGTAAGTGGTCGCATCGTTCACTTGACCTAGTAAGAGGTCGCATCGTTCGCTTGACCAAGTAAGTGGTCGCATCGTTCACTTGACCAAGTGGTCGCATCGTTCACTTGACCAAGTAAGTGGTCGCATCGTTCACTTGACCAAGTAAGTGGTCGCATCGTTCACTTGACCGAGTAAGTGGTCGCATCGTTCGCTTGACCAAGTAAGTGGTCGCATCGTTCACTTGACCGAGTAAGTGGTCGCATCGTTCGCTTGACCAAGTAAGTGGTCGCATTGCTCACTTGACTGAGTAAGTGGTCGCATCGTTCACTTGACCAAGTAAGTGGTTGCATCGTTCACTTGACCAAGTAAGTGGTTGCATCATTCACTTGACCAAGTAAGTGGTCGCATCGCTCACTTGACCGAGTAAGTGGTCGCATCGCTCACTTGACCGAGTAAGTGGTCGCATCGTTCACTTGACCAAGTAAGCGGTCGCATCGCTCACTTGACTGAGTAAGTGGTCGCATCGTTCACTTGACCAAGTAAGTGGTCGCATCGCTCCCTTGACCGAGTAAGTGGTCGCATCTTTCACTTGACCAAGTAAGTGGTTGCATTGCTCACTTGACCGAGTAAGTGGTCGCATCGTTCACTTGACCAAGTAAGTGGTCACATCGCTCACTTGACCGAGTAAGTGGTCGCATCGTTCACTTGACCAAGTAAGTGGTCGCATCGCTCACTTGACCGAGTAAGTGGTCGCATCGTTCACTTGACCAAGTAAGTGGTCGCATCGCTCACTTGACCGAGTAAGTGGTCGCATCGTTCACTTGACCAAGTGGTCGCATCGCTCACTTGACCGAGTAAGTGGTCGCATCGTTCACTTGACCAAGTAAGTGGTCGCATCGCTCACTTGACCAAGTAAGTGGTCGCATCGTTCACTTGACCAAGTAAGTGGTCGCATCGCTCACTTGACCAAGTAAGTGGTCGCATCGTTCACTTGACCGAGTAAGTGGTCGCATCGCTCACTTGACCGAGTAAGTGGTCGCATCGCTCACTTGACCAAGTAAGTGGTCGCATCGCTCACATGACCGAGTAAGTGGTCGCATCGTTCACTTGACCAAGTAAGTGGTCGCATCGTTCACTTGACCAAGTGGTCGCATCGTTCACTTGACCAAGTAAGTGGTCGCATCGTTCGCTTGACCAAGTAAGTGGTCGCATCGTTCACTTGACCAAGTAAGTGGTCGCATCGTTCACTTGACCAAGTGGTCGCATCGTTCACTTGACCAAGTAAGTGGTCGCATCGCTCACTTGACCAAGTAAGTGGTCGCATCGCTCACTTGACCGAGTAAGTGGTCGCATCGTTCACTTGACCAAGTAAGTGGTCGCATCGTTCACTTGACCAAGTAAGTGGTCGCATCGTTCACTTGACCAAGTGGTCGCATCGCTCACTTGACCAAGTAAGTGGTCGCATCGCTCACTTGACCGAGTAAGTGGTCGCATCGTTCACTTGACCAAGTAAGTGGTCGCATCGTTCACTTGACCAAGTAAGTGGTCGCATCGTTCACTTGACCAAGTAAGTGGTCGCATCGTTCACTTGACCGAGTAAGTGGTTGCATCGCTCACTTGACCGAGTAAGTGGTCGCATCGCTCACTCGACCAAGTAAGTGGTCGCATCGTTCACTTGACCAAGTAAGTGGTCGCATCGTTCACTTGACCAAGTAAGTGGTCGCATCGTTCACTTGACCAGGTAAGTGGTCGCATCGTTCGCTTGACCAAGTAAGTGGTCGCATCGTTCGCTTGACCAAGTGGTCGCATCGTTCACTTGACCAAGTAAGTGGTCGCATCGTTCACTTGACCAAGTGGTCGCATCGTTCACTTGACCAAGTAAGTGGTCGCATCGTTCACTTGACCAGGTAAGTGGTCGCATCGTTCGCTTGACCAAGTAAGTGGTCGCATCGTTCACTTGACCAAGTAAGTGGTCGCATCGTTCGCTTGACCGAGTAAGTGGTCGCATCGTTCACTTGACCAAGTAAGTGGTCGCATCGCTCACTTGACTGAGTGAGTGAGTGGTGGCCAGCACAGCACAATAGCAACACAGTTCACTCACGGACTCATGGCTCACACGTCCCCAGGTATCACATTACTCCCTAATTATTTGTCTTCCTCCGATGAGTCAGTAATCGTTGAGATGAGCGTTTCATTGTGGTCTAAGTGTTGGTTAGTAGTGCCTGCACCTATGTAGCACCTGTGTAGCGCCCTTGATGTGCACATAGTGGTAGTGGCTGCTGTTGAGATCTTAGTTTTGTTAGTTTGTGTTGCTTTGTTGAATGTTATGTTGTGGTACAACTTTAATGGCTTGCAAAGTGTTACTACTGCCTGCCATGGGCCTACCCAGAACCATCTATGGGCCTACCCTGAACCATCCATGTGCTTACCCTGAAAAAATGAGCCTACCGTGAGCAAACTATGGGGCCCACCCTGTATATATCATGGACCCACCCCTGTATATACCATGGGGCCCACACTGTTTATACAAAGGGCCCACCCTGTATATACCATAGGGCCCACCCCTGTATAAACCATGGGCCAACTCTGTATATACCATGGGTCCACCCTGAACAAACCATGGGCACTGCTATGGACCAGTAGACCTACTCCAGAATCCTAATGGAAATCAAAGACCCAAATTGAAATGTCACCTTTTTTTTTTTACTATTAGGTTATCTCAGAGTAGATTCTATGTAGTGTGCTATAAACATTGATGCTAGTGAGGGGCTCGTGATCCAAGAATTGGATCTGTCTTCCCTTTGTAAAATGTGCCAAAATATAATACTGTAACATGTTAATCAATTCATCTCAATTATAAATTCAACTACTGCTAAGCCACCAACTACCTCTGTTGAAATATAAGATAAGATAAGATTTCGTTCGGATTTTTAACCCCGGAGGGTTAGCCACCCAGGATAACCCAAGAAAGTCAGTGCGTCATCGAGGACTGTCTAACTTATTTCCATTGGGGTCCTCAATCTTGTCCCCCAGGATGCGACCCACACCAGTCGACTAACACCCAGGTACCTATTTACTGCTAGGTGAACAGGACAACAGGTGTAAGGAAACGTGTCGAAATGTTTCCACCTGCCGGGAATCGAACCCGGGCCCTCCGTGTGTGAAGTGGGAGCTTTAGCCACCAGGCCACCGGGCCACCAATGTTTCTACTCTGGCTGGGAATCGAACCCAGGCCCTCGCCGTTCAAACCATCTGTTATATATGCCTAGTATTAAGTAGTCTGTTAAGCATTACATTTAGTCTGCCCAAAATGCTCCAGCATGATAGTAGCTTTCTTTGTACTTAGCAAATCAAAATTGTAATTACACATTGTAAACTATGCAAAGGAATAAAATCCTTAATCCTTTGCATTGAACCTGGTTACCTCCCATTCCGAGGCTCTCTATGACCCCCTGTGGGTTTATAACTATAATAATAAGACCACTGTAAAAGTTTAACCATAAACCTGGTAATAAGACAACTTCTCCTTAGTAGATTTTGGTGATTAATTATGATTTGAATTGTACAAAATTAAGTTGTTTTTGCATTTGAGGTATTATTGTAATGTACAAATGGTAAAAGCTTAACCTAAGCTAATGAAACCCTCACACGAAAATCACTCACTACGAAAGCAAAAGACTTGGCAGACGATGCACCATCCCCCCAATGAAAAGCAGGGGTGTCACTAGCACGTTAAGAGACCATACAATAAGTGTCAGGGGCCCGAGACTGTTCAACTGCCTCCCAGCACACATAAGGGGGATTACCAACAGACCCCTGGCAGTCTTCAAGCTGGCACTGGACAAGCACCTAAAGTCAGTTCCTGATCAGCCCGGCTGTGGCTTGTACGTTGGTTTGCATGCAGCCAGCAGCAACAGCCTGGTTGATCAGGCTCTGATCCACCAGGAGGCCTGGTCACAGACCGGGCCGCGGGGGCGTTGACTCCCGGAACTCTCTCCAGGTAAACTCCAGGTATACCCCAACCCACAGTAACCCAATTTGACTTAACCTTACTTTGCCATTGGTAGATATGTCTTTGTGTACATTCAGCCTCTGCCACAAGAACATGACACAAATCAAAAATCAAAATCAAAATTTTTATTTCTTTGTGTAGTATAGTGTATAGTTGATGTGTAGTAATAAAACATTGTTAAATACAAAGAAAGTCACTAGCATGCATGAGCATTTTGGAAAGACTAATTCTAATGCTTACAGAATACTCAGACTTAGACATAGGTTATGGAGTGATAGTGTTGATTGGCTCAGACAAGCTGCACCATCTAAGTAAATGTAACATTTTAATATCTCCAAAATTAACAATCTGCACAAGAAATATTTACTTATTCCATGGTGTACATGGGTTGTATTCACAGTATTGTAAAAAGTGAACTAATGACTGAGTTCCACCAAGTAGTAGTTGTAAACTATTGCCCTGAATAGAGTAGCAATGCAGTTGCTAGTCTGGTCCATGGTAGGCTTGTCCAACTCATTTGATTACTAGCCAGATTCACCACTGTTTAACGTGGCTGAGAGATGCACACATTTATAGCACTGCCAGTTAGTATACACCTTCGTTCTCCTGTCAATTCACACTTTAAGGCTAAGATACACTGAACACACCTGAGATGACGTCGGATCAAACCCCACTATGAGTTGGAACATTTGGGCAAATCTTATAATGTTTACTTTATATGATGTAATGGTAAATAGAGACCCAGGTGTTAGTCAATTGTAGTGGGTGACATCTTAGATAAGTAAGTAAAATGAACCTCACTGAAAATAAATTAAGTTAGTTAGTACTCAGAATAGTTCTGCTTGCAAAGCCTTACTAAACCTTGAAGTACAATATATTGTAAGATCATCCCAGACAAACTGGAATTTTTTAATTATGTTGTATGTACATACATAAATTCTGTACCTACAGTACAAAAACTGTGATAAAAAAAAGTCCCAGCAAATGTAATATGTTATGATTTCTGAAAAGCATTTGAGAAAATACTTCTTCAAGGATTGCTAGCAAAAATAAAAGACATGTGGTGTAGGAGACAAACTTTATGCATTTATTATTGACCACCTCACCAATAGAAAACAGTGAAGGGGGTGGGGGGCACTGAACCATGAGGTGTCTGAGTGGCTAGATATTAATTGCAGAGTTCCTCAGAAATTAGTTTTTTGCCCAGTTTCTTTCATACTGTAGGAAAATGATCTCAGAGAGGGCTAACATTACAATGGAAATGTCATTTTGACTTTTTTTTCTGGTTATCCTAGGTAATTTACACATATGTTACTATGTATGATAATTGTGTAACTATTTGTGTACCTTTACCTAATAAACTGACTAAAATCTAAAATAGCAAAATTTACAAACATCAGGAAGTCAGGATAAATTACAACTTCCAAAGCATATTGTCTGAGTAATTCAGAGCGATCTGAATAGGTTGGCACTGTGGTCAGAGACATGGAAGATGTGTTTTGATGTTCTGCATTTGTATTTAAATACCCCTAGGGTCAGTGAATGTTTGTTAAAGGCACAGAAATGTGTAGTTACAATTGAATTATCAGTTATTAGCCTTGCTATACCTACTTTTAGCTGCATTTCCCTAAATTTACACTGTCATAAAAGAGCATCACAGTGTCGTGATTGAAAAAATTCCTCAAGTTCTCAATCATCTTGTAGTGTAAATGTTCTGATATATTGTGTACTAAATGATAGGTTACTGTCTATTGTGATAAACACTGAAAACAAGGGAGTTAAAAGTACAATTTACCCAATGGATTTTGCCTATTACTGTATTTTAAAAGTATATTATACTGAGGATTTACTACTATTCAGCAATTCACTTGAGGAACTTGAGGAACAAACCTTTCTGAGCAGTCGCTCAGTCGATTTTTTGTTTCTGGATATGAGCAAAAATTCAGGATGCGAACTTCCCCTCAAACAACTTTTTTTTAGACCTCCAGATCTTAAAAAAAATAAAAGTGAATACATAATTGTAGTTCATTGTTGTGATGTATTATGTTGTTTTTACTGCTTAAGACTATAACTGCAACAGAAATAATAGTATTTCTTGCCTTAAATTGTGGGTGCTGGTGTTTGTGGATGATTGTGAAGAGAGTGGAGAGTTATGTTGTGGCCCTACTGGGCTGAGGTGGATGGTAGAGGTTCTGGTACTGAAGTTGATGGTTGTACTGAAGTGTGTATAAATTCTGTAATGGATTTCTGTTCTACAGTATTATACCCTGCAGCACATTATACAACTGACGGTAAGGCATAAGCTGCTCTAGACACCGTTTCAGTCCTATTCAGTGAAAAAGTCTAACTTTAAGTCATTCAGTAAGTCAGTCAAGTTATTCAGTCAGTCAAGTCATTCAGTCAGTCAGTCAAGTCTGTAAGTCATTCAGTAAGTCAGCAACACTGGTATGCCTACTGGGTATCATGATTGCTTGGCAGATACAAGATATGGTAATTAAAAGATTAAAACACAATTCACAAACACAGCTAGCTTGTAGGAAAGAAGTGGAACTGAACATGTATTCACGAAGCTGGGATGGTGGTGTTGGGAGTGAGTGTTGGGGGATGGCAGGGGATGGTGGGAGGTCTCCCCAGCTGACCCATAACAAGGCAGGGAATGGCCGTCACGTCACATAATTTTTTTTTTTTGTTATTAACACATCGGCCGTTTCCCACCAAGGCAGGGTGGCCTGAAAAAGAAAAGCTTTCATCATCATTCACTCCATCACTGTCTTGCCAGAGGCATGCCTACACTATAGTTATAAAACTGCAACATTAACACCCCTCCTTCAGAGTGCAGACACTGTACTTCCCATCTCCAGGACTCAAGTTTGGCTTGCTGGTTTCCCTGAATCCCTTCATAAATGTTATCTTGCTTACACTCCAACAGCACATCAAGTCCCAAAAGCCATTTGTCTCCATTCGCTCCTGTCTAACACGCTCACGCACTCTTGCTGGAAGTCCAAGCCCCTCGCACACCAAACCTCCTTTACACCCTCCCTTCAACCTTTCCTAGGCCGACCCCTACATAATATGTCACATAACGACGTACTATTTTATTCATTCTAGAGTCTATATCAGGTTTCTATGTTATTTATATTGTTTGTCATAATAGATGAATTTTGATAGATAAATAAGCCGTAGAGTTGATATTAGCATCATATTGAAGTATTTTTTTCTGCCTCCCAGGAGTTCCGCTGGAATGAATTAATGGAATTTCAATTAATTTAAATGAGGAAAATTGACTCAGCATATGAGCAGATTGGGATACGAGCAAGGTCACGGAATGGATTAAACTCGTAAGCCGAGGTTCCACTGTATATGTACTTATCCTGCTGAAGTACAGTGTCTACACTCTGAAGGAGGGGGTGTTAATGTTGCAGTTTTATAACTGTAGTGTAAAGCATCTGGCAAGACAGTGATAGAGTGAATGATGATAAAAGTTTTTCTTTTTCGGGCCAACCTGCTTTGGTGGGAATCGGCTGATGTGTTAATAATAAAAACAAATCCTGCTGAATAGGTAAAATTGGTCAATTAGCAAGAACTCGTTTAAAATTAAGTCCTTTCTAAAATTTTCTCATACGGTTAGATATACAGTGGACCCCCGGTTTGCGATATTAATCCGTTCCCGAGAGCTCATCGTAAACCGAAAATATTGGAAAGCGAATAAATTTTCCCCATAAGAAATAATGGAAATCAAATTAATCCGTGCAAGACACCCAAAAGTATGAAAAAAAAAAAATTAACACATGAAATATTAAGTTTAATGCACACAAACTGAACAAGACATGCACAGTTTGTAGTACTCTACTAACAATAGAATACATGACACTTACCTTTAATGAAGATCTGGTGATGATTGATGGGATGGGAGGAGGGGAGAGTGTCGAAGTTGTTAATGTTTAGAAGGGGAATCCCCTTCCATTAGGACTTGAGGTAGTAAGTCCTTTTCCGGAGTTACTTCCCTTTTTCTTTTAATGCCACTAGGACCAGCTTGAGAGTCACTGGACCTCTGTCTCACAACAAATCTGTCCATAGAGGTCTGTACCTCCCATTCCTTTAAGATTTGTCTAAAATGGGCCACAACATTGTCATTGTAATAGTCACCAGCACGGCTTGCAATAGCTGTGTTAGGGTGATTTTCATCCATAAAGGTTTGCAGTTCAACCCACTTTGCACACGTTTCCTTAATTTTTGAAGTAGGCACAATGGATTCCACAACTGGTATAGGCTTCTCAGGGTTAGCCCCAAACCCTTCAAATTCTTTCTTAATTTCCACACTAATTCTCACCCTTTTTACCACAGGGTTGGCACTAGAAGCTTTCTTGGGGCCCATGGTGACTTATTTTGCAGAAACAAGCACCAAAAACACTGAGATAATATGGAATATACCGAATGTATGCTTAGATGCGAGCACACTGGCTGGCTTGTAAACACTGGCACGCACGGGGCAGTTCAGGCCACATGTGGACGCGTCCCGGACGAATAACGTGTGGCGGGTTTTTTAATGAGTGGCGAGGCAAAAATTTTTGCGTTAAAATGTATTGTATACTGTATTTAACGTATACCAATGCCATCGAATGCCGAGGGTCCACTGTATATATATATACACACACACATATATACAGTGGACCCCCGAGTTTCGTGATTAATCCATTCCAGAGAGCCCACCGAAGGTCGAAATTCACGAAACTTGAAACCATTTTCCCCATAAGAAATAATGGAAATAAAATTAATCCGTTCCAGAAACCCAAAAATATTAAAATAAAATATTTTTTTTCAAATTAAATAAAGATTTACATAATGAAAACAATCAGAAATCAAGTACATGCATTTAAAATAAATAATAATAACATTACACTTACCTCTACTGAAGACTTTGCGTGGATGGAAGACGGGAGGAGGGGATAGGAGGAAGGTGTACACTATTTTTTGGAAGGAGAATCTCCTTCCATTAGGACTAAAGGTATGAAGTCCATATCTGGGGTTACTTCCCTTCTTATTTTAATGCCACTGGGACCAGCTTGAGAGCCACTGGACCCCTGTCGCACAAAATATCTGTCCAGAGAGGTCTGTTTCTGGCGTTTCTTCAAGATTTCCCTGACTTTCCTGCTAACTGTTTTTCGGTAATCCACACCAACAATAACCTCTCCACTTCTTCGAGGATTTGTGATCTCCTTTTTGTCAGCATATCCACCCCTTTTGCAACAACAGCACACTTTATTTCCTTTCCTTTCACCACGATCGAAGTGATGGTTGGATGGGGCTTGCCATACATCCTGGCAAGTTCTGTAACACGCACTCCACTCTCATATTTTTCAATGATTTCCTTCTTGAATTTGATCGTGTTCCTCACTTTCTTTACCAAAGGGCTTGCACTAGCTTTCCTTTGGCTCATGGTGACTTATTTAGCAGTTGTAATCACAAAAAAACAATGGATTATTACGTATGAACCCGCGGGGTGATGGTCACGTGTTGGTAAACTATGGCATACTGAGCATGAATGGCATGGGAGACTGGCTTTGTGTGTGTGGTGAGAGGCGGACGGGTACTGGACAGTTGCCGAAACACGAGTTTTTTCACGAAACTTTAGGCCAAATTTTTCCAAAAAAACTTGCCGAAGGTCGAATTTCACGAAAGTCGAGGCTGCCGAAACTCGAGGGTCCACTGTATATACTGAAGTCTCATTCATCATTAAATCATTAAAAGACAGAGCAGGAGATCTAGATAACTTGCCACCATTCATATATAAAAAAAGCTGCACATGTGCTGCCACCCATTGCAACAATGTTTAACCCCTGCCAGTTTGGGTTTAGACCAAAAAAAAACTATGAATCGTGCTATACGAATGCTTGAACTAGTATATACAGCCCTCGATAAAAATGAATATCCTTTGGGGCTCTTCACTGTCCTAAGAAAAGCATCGGATACAGTAGACCACAATCTCCTGCACCTAAAACTGAATCATTACGGCACCAGAGGACATTTCCCTTGATTTCCTTAAATCTTATCTTAACGACAGACACCAATATGTACATGTATATGCAAATGGAGTCAACTCCACTATCTGCCCGTAGCTGTCGGAGTGCCCCAGGGTAGTGTCTTAGGCCCACTCCTCTTTCTCATCTACATAAATGATCTCCTCAATGCATCCCAACTCCTTAAACCACTTATATTTGCAGATGACACAGATGACACTGCAGATGACACTGACTTAGTTATGACCTGCTTGACTTAGTTATTACCTGCTTGACTTACTTATTAACCTGCTTGACTTAGTTATGGCAAACAATGAATCCCTTGTTAATAATTTAGAAATTTCAGAGGAACTGGGTGCTAGCGACCACAAATCAATTACATTTAGCATTGAATGGAAGTACGATAGTAGCGATAACTCAGTAACAGTCCCAGATTTTCGCTTAGCAGATTACGATGGGCTTAGAGAACACTTATCATCTGTTGACTGGGGTAACGAAGAGAGCTATCAATATGACAGTTTTCTGAACACTATACATGCTGCTCAAAAAGCGTTTATCCCATATAAAGAAATTAGATCAAATAGAAATGACCCAAAATGGATGAATAATAGGCTCAAATATCTACTAGGGCATAAGAAAGGAATTTATAGGCGTATCAAAAGAGGTGAGGGTCATCTTATGAATCAGTATATTGACATTAAGAGGGACATTAAAAAGGGGATAAGAAAAGCTAAAAGGGACTATGAAATTAAAGTTGCTAGGGATTCTAAAACTAACCCAAAAAGTTTTTTCCAGGTCTATAGAACAAAAGTTAGAGATAAGATAGGTCCCCTTAAAAATAACTATGGGCACCTTACTGACAAAGAGAATGAAATGTGCTTGATTTTAAATAATTATTTTCTCTCAGTTTTTACACAGGAAGACACTAACAATATTCCAGTAATTAATTTTTACAGTGGGCTAGAAGATAAATTATGTAACATCACAGTCACTAGTGAGATGGTTGTGAAGCAGATAGACAGACTGAAGCAAAATAAGTCGCTGGGCCCTGATGAGGTTTTTTCAAGGGTTCTTAAGGAATGCAAAATGGAACTCTGTGAACCATTAACTAATATTTTTAATTTATCTCTTCAAACAGGTGTAGTGTCTGATATGTGGAAGATGGCTAATGTAATTCCTATTTTTAAAACGGGACAAGTCGTTACCGTCAAATTACCGCCCAATAAGCCTGACCTCAATTGTAGGCAAATTACTAGAGTCAATTATAGCTGAGATTATAAGAAGCCATCTCGATAAGCATAGCTTGATTAATGATACTCAGCATGGATTCACAAGAGGCCGGTCTTGTCTAACTAATTTATTAACTTTCTTCAGTAAAGCTTTTGAGGCTGTTGACCACAATAAAGAATTTGATATTATTTACTTAGATTTTAGTAAGGCTTTTGATAGAGTTCCACACCATAGACTGTTAAAGAAAGTGGCAGCTCATGGCATTGGGGAAAAGTGCTCTCGTGGATCGAGTCATGGCTCACTGACAGGAAGCAGAGAGTGTCCATAAATGGGGTTAAGTCCGAGTGGGGATCTGTAACAAGTGGCGTTCCACAGGGATCAGTCTTGGGCCCGTTGTTGTTTATAATATATATCAATGATCTTGATGAGGGAATTACTAGTGATATGAGCAAATTCGCCGATGACACAAAGATAGGTAGGATAATTGATTCAAACGTAGATGTTATGGAACTTCAGGAGGATTTAAACAAACTCTATTCTTGGTCAGAAAAGTGGCAGATGCAGTTCAATGTAGATAAATGCAAGGTTCTGAAGCTTGGGAGTGCCCATAACCCTAGTACTTATAAGTTAAATGATGTAGAACTTAGCCATACAGATTGCGAAAAGGACTTGGGGGTTATGGTGAGCAGCAACCTTAAACCAAGACAACAATGCCTAAGCGTACGTAATAAGGCAAATAGATTACTGGGATTTATATCAAGAAGTGTAAGCAACAGAAGTCCAAGAGGTCATACTGCAGCTTTATACATCATTAGTAAGGCCTCACCTAGATTATGCAGCTCAGTTCTGGTCTCCGTATTACAAAATGGACATAAATTCGTTAGAAAACATTCAGCGTAGGATGACTAAATTAATACATAGCATTAGAAATCTTCCTTATGAAGAAAGATTGAAGACTCTTAAGTTACATTCACTTGTTAGACGAAGAATGAGGGGAGACCTGATCGAAGTGTATAAGTGGAAGATAGGTATTAATAAAGGGGATATTAATAAGGTCTTGAGGATGTCTCTCCAAGAGAGTTCCTGCAGTAATGGAGTTAAATTAGATAAGTTTAGATTTAGAAAGGACATAGGAAAGTATTGGTTTGGAAATAGGGTAGTTGATGAGTGGAACAGTCTATCTAGTTGGGTTATTGAGGATGGGACTTTGGGTAGTTTCAAATCTAGGTTGGATAAGTACATGAGTGGGAGGGGTTGGATTTGAGTGGGACTTTCACATCAGAGCTTATTTCTTGGGTGGCATTGAAAATTGGGTTGGGCAAATGTTTTGTTAGTGGGATGAATTGTAAAGGACCTGCCTAGTATGGGCCAGCAGGCCTCCTGCAGCATTCCTCCTTTCTTATGTTCTTATGTATGTCTACTTCCACTCAAACCCAGCTATACTTAGAAATACTGTAAACAATGAGCTGTTAAAAATATATACTTGGATGATGACCAAGAAACCCACTCTCAACATAGACAAAGCATACTTCATGCTGTTTGGAAACAGTCTTAAATATCTAATACAGTAGACCGTCATTTAACATAGTAGTTACATTCCTGAAAACACCGTGTTAGGTAAAACCGTGTTAGATGAACTGAAGAACTTACTCAAGGAGAAAGTTCTTGGGGTGAGCATAACACCGATCATGTCCTTGAAAGCACACGTCAACCAGATAACTGCTGCAGCATATGGGCGCCTGGCAAACCTGAGAATAGCGTTCTGACACCTCAGTAAGGAATCATTCAAGACACTGTACACTCTGTATGTCAGGCCCATACTGGAGTATGCAGCACCAGTTTGGAACCCACACCTGGTCAAGCACATCAAGAAATTAGAGAAAGTGCAAAGGTTTGCAACGAGGTTAGTTCCAGAACTCAGCGGAATGTCCTATGAAGAAAGGTTGAGGGAAATCGGCCTGACGACACTGGAGGACAGGAGGGTCAGGGGAGACATGATAACGACATATAAAATACTGCACGGAATAGACAAGGTGGACAAAGACAGGATGTTCCAGAGATGGGACACAGAAACAAGAGGTCACAATTGGAGGTTGAAGACTCAAATGAGATAAAGGGATGTTAAGAAGTATTTCTTCAGTCAGAGTAATCAGGAAGGGGAATAGTTTGGGAAGCGATGTAGTGGAGGCAGGAACCATACATTGCTTTAAGCAGATGTATGATAAAGCTCATGGTTCAGGGAGAGTGACCCAGTGGCGACCAGTGAAGAGGCGGGGCCAGGAGCTATGACTCGACCCCTGCAACCACAACTAGGTGAGTACAACTAGGCGAGTGTACGTATACACACACACACACACACACACACACACACACACACACACACACACACACACACACACACACACACACACACACACACACACACACACACACATCTCCCCAACACAACATCTCCCCATGGGTCCTTAGAGAAGGAGCAGAGATGCTGTGTGTGCCTCTAACCACAATCTTCAACACATCCCTTGAAACTGGGCAACTACCTGAGAAATGGAAGACAGCTAATGTAGTCCCATATTTAAGAAAGGAAACAGAAACGAGGCACTAAACTACAGACCTGTGTCTCTGACATGTATCGTGTGCAAAGTCATGGAGAAGATTATCAGGAGGAGAGTGGTCGAACACCTGGAAAGGAACAAGATTATAAATGAAAACCAGCATGGGTTCATGGAAGGCAAATCTTGTATCACAAACCTCCTGGAGTTTTATGACAAGGTAACAGAAGTAAGACACGAGAGAGAGGGTTGGGTAGATTGCGTTTTCCTAGACTGCAGGAAGGCCTTTGACACAGTTCCCCACAAGAGATTAGTGCAGAAGCTGGAGGATCAGGCACACGTAAAAGGAAGGGCACTGCAATGGATAAGGGAATACCTGACAGGGAGGCAGCAACGAGTCATGGTACGTGAAGAGGTATCACAGTGGGCGCCTGTTACAAGCGGGTCCCACAGGGGTCAGTTCTAGGACCAGTGCTATTTTTTGATATATGTGAACGACATGATGAAGGAAAGACTCTGAAGTGTCCCTGTTCGCAGATGACGTGACGTTGATGAGAAGAATTAAATCAGACGAGGATGAGGCAGGACTGCACAAAGAGACCTGGAGAGGCTGGACATGTGGTCCAGTAACTGGCTTCTCGAATTCAATCCAGCCAAATGCAAAGTCATGAAGATTGGGGAGGGGCAAAGAAGACCACAGACAGAGTATAGGCTAGGTGGACAAAGACTACAGACCTCACTCAGGGAGAAAGACCTTGGGGTGACCATAACACCGAGCACATCACCGGAGGCACACATCAACCAAATAACTGCTGCAGCATACGGGCGCCTGGCAAACCTGAGAATAGCGTTCCGATACCTTAATAAGGAATCGTTCAAGACACTGTACACTGTGTATGTTAGGCCCATACTGGAGTATGCAGCACCAGTCTGGAACCCACACCTGGTCAAGCACGTCAAGAAGTTAGAGAAAGTACAAAGGTTTGCAACAAGGCTAGTCCCAGAGCTCAAGGAATGTCGTACGAGGAAGGTTAAGGGAAATCGGACTGACGACACTGGAGGACAGAAGGGTCAGGGGAGACATGATAACGACATACAAGATACTGCGGGGAATAGACAAGGTGGACAGAGATAGGATGTTCCAGAGAGGGGACACAGGGACAAGGGGTCACAACTGGAAGCTGAAGACTCAGACGAGTCACAGGGACGTTAGGAAGTATTTCTTCAGTCATAGAGTTGTCAGCAAGTGGAATAGCCTAGCAAGTGAAGTAGTGGAGGCAGGAACCATACATAGTTTTAAGAAGAGGTATGACAAAGCTCAGGAAGCAGAGAGAGAGAGGATCCAGTAGCGATCAGTGAAGAGGCGGGGCCAGGAGCTGAGTCTCGACCCCTGCAACCACAATTAGGTGAGTACAATTAGGTGAGTACACACACACACGTGCGTGCACAAAGAGTGAGAGAGTGAGAAAGTGAGTGAGAGAGAGAGAGAGCGCTCTGGATATTGCTGGTGCTTTCGACCGGGTGTGGCACCAGGGTCTCTTAGCAAAACTGCAAGCTCTGGGAATTGCAGGCTCTATGCTATGTCTCCTCAGTGATTACCTTCATGGCAGATCTCTAAGGGTAGTTCTCAATGGAACGGTATCAGCAAGACATCCTATTGGGGCAAGTGTTCCACAAGGAAGCGTGCTGGGACCATTGTTATGGAATATCTACTTCAGTGACCTTCATCTCATCCCAGGATCCCATGCATGTGCAGACAACTGTACAGTGACATTCACTTATCCAAGAGAAGAAATGCCAGCTGCTCTAAGCTACACCAATCACCAACTAAGAGCTATATCAGCTTGTGGAAATAGATGGCAAGTAACATTTGCACCTGAGAAAACACAAATGATGGTCTCTAGGCACCATGATGGTAATGCAGGTGCAGTAGTAAGGATGAATGGGAGGGTGTTGGCACCTGGGGAGGAAATTGATATCCTTGGGGCGAAATTTGACTCTGAACTGACCACGAAGAACCATGTTGTAAATCATGAAAACAAGGCACCCAGGAAGCTTACAGCACTTCACCGTATCTCACATCTGCTTGACAGTATGGGTTGCAAGATTCTGTACGAGGCACAAGTACGCTCTCACCTTGAGTATGCTCTACTTTCTTGGTTTGCCTGCCCCCCCTCTCATCTGCGACTGCTTGACAGAGTAGAGAACAGAGCACGACGTCTCATCTCTCGCCTGGACCCATCCTGGATAGATCTGTCATTTCAGCAGAGCCTTCAACACAGGAGGGATGTGGGTGGCCTTACTGTTATGTACAAAGCTAATATTGTTAAAGTACCACTCTTGGATCCACTTCAAGGACAGCGTGAAACAAGCTTTTATGCCACAAGACGAGCAGAAAGCAGCAACTTCACTCTGGCTGTACCCTTCTCCAGAACATCACTCCATCTGAGATCATATATACCCAGGATGACTCTAGTATGGAACACATTTGTACAGCATAATGATGTCAACGAGATAAAGTCAGTTGATCAAATGGAAATGCTGGCCCACAGATGGCTCCAACTTCATCCTATTCCCTACTTGTATGTCTCATAACAAAAAAATGCTTTCAAATGAGCTGATGTAGGTAACAGCTCTTAGCTTGCCAATAAAGTTAGGAATCCTTAACCTGTAAATAGCTTGTCAATAAAGCTAGGGATCCTTAACCTAACCTTGTCAAACCCTGTGTAAAAAAAAAAAAAAGAGAGAAACCGAGAGAGAGACTGAGAGAGAGAGAAACCGAGAGAGAGACTGAGAGAGAGAGAGACCGAGAGAGAGACTGAGAGAGAGAGAGAGGGAGACCAAGAGAGAGACTGAGAGAGAGAGAGAGGGAGACCGAGAGATAGACTGAGAGAGAGAGAGAGAGAGAGAGAGAGACCGACCGACCAACCAACTGACATGGACAGGCTGGACATGTGGTCCAACAACTGGCTTCTCGAATTCAACCCCGCCAAATGCAGTCACGAAGATTGGGGAAGGGCAAAGAAGACTGCAGACAGAGTATAGGCTAGGTGGACAAAGATTGCAAACCTCACTCAAGGAGAAAGATCTAGAGGTGACCATAACACTGAGCACGTCTCCAGAGGCACACATCAACCAGATAACTGCTGCAGCATATGGGTGCCTGGCAAACCTGAAAATAGTGTTCTGATACCTTAGTAAGGAATCATTCAAGACACTTTACACTGTGTATGTCAGGCCCATACTGGAGTATGCAGCACCAGTTTGGAACCCACACCTGGTCAAGCAAGTCAAGAAATTAGAGAAAGTGCAAAGGTTTGCACCAAGGCTAGTTCCAGAGCTCAGGGAAATGTCCTATGAAGAAAGGTTGAGGGAAATCAGCCTGATGACACTGGAGGACAGGAGGGTCAGGGGAAACATGTTAACGACATACAAAATACTGCGTGGAATAGATAAGGTGGACAGAGACAGGATGTTCTAGAGAGGGGACACAGAAACAAGGGGTCACAGTTGGAAGCTGAGGACTCAGACGAGTCACAGGGATGTTAGGAAGCATTTCTTCAGTCAGAGTTGTCAGGAAATGGAATAGCCTAGCAAATGATGTAGTGGAGGCAGGAACCATACATAGCTTTAAGACAAGGTATGACAAAGCTCATGGAGCAGAGTGAGAGGACCTAGTAGCGATCAGCGAAGAGGTGGGGCCAGGAGCTGAGTCTCGACCCCTGCATCCACAATTAGGTGAGTACATATATATATAATGTACACACACACACACACATACAATACTAGGTCTAGATATAATTAGTTTGCCTGAAATGCTTTTGCATAATTAGTGGCCTTCCGAGTCTTGTATCAAATTATATCTGTATTACGATGAAATTAAATTCAATATATAGTAGAACCCCCATATCCATGGATTCGGTTTCTGTGGTTTCAGTTATTTGCATTTAACATGGCTCAATAATAACCCTTAATTTTGCTCAGTAATGACACCAAAGCACAAAAGTAGTTATAGTGGCAGTTCTTTCAGAGAAGCCATGAAGAGCCTCCCATTAGTAAAAAGGCACAAATTCTCAACTTATTGTATGTAATTTATCAATCAAACTTTAACATAGGTATATACGTAAATGAAAAATGACTTGCATATAGGGTTTGCCTCTATTGACAGTTTCAGGTATCTATAGTAGGTCTTGGAAAATATCCTCCCCTCCCCTGCATGGATACAGGGGGACTGCTCTATAATCAGTTTGAATGTATAACTATTGTAATTAATTTGCATGGCTCATAAGAAATAGAAACAAAATTAAATTATTAATTTAATATACAGCCTCTCCTCACTTAGCGACATACTCATTTACCGACGATTCACTTACGACAGGCTCTCTGACCAGTATGCATACCTAAATAATGTATTTAAGAGATGATTTTCTCTGTCTTATCTTATTCTGTTTATTACAGTATACAGTACACTACTGTATAAACATTTAAAAATATACCAGAAATTTTATAAATGATGCAAAGGAGACATAAAAACAATATAAGAACATAAGAAAGAAGGAACACTGCAACAGGCCTACTGACCCATGCGGAGCAGGTCCATGTCCCCCCACCCCCCGGATTATCCCAATGACCCACCCAGTCTGGTCATCCCTACTCAAGGATGGAGCACTGTACCAGACCCAGCAGCACAAGCTAGTCAGGTCCAACTCACACCCACCCACACCCACTCATGTATTTATCTAACCCACTACCATTATAGTATGTTCCTCATTTAGCGACGAATTTGTTTACTGACGTGCTCTTAGGAACAGAACTCCGTCATTAAGTGAGGAGAGGCTGTATAGTAATCTTCCCACACCCACTGTCCTATAGCCCCAAGTATCTGGTGCAGTTCTATTTTGAACGTATACTCTCTCAACCGCCTCATTACCTATATTTTCTAGCCTACCTTTCAGCAATCCTGCCAGAGCGTTAAACATCTACCAGATTTCCATTTCACACACATGACAAGAAGGTAGTATAGTGCCTCCCTGCATGGTGGCTGTATACAGCATTATCACTTTTAAGTGACCTTAACTCTATTTAATCAATGTCATTTGTTATACCGTATCTATTTATGAACCTTATAAAAATCATTACTGTATTTTATTCTGTTATAACATTTGCTTGCACCTCACAGATGGCTTTGTGACAGCAACTACAATGATGACTGAAGGCTTCCAGGCATTAACTCGTTTCCATCCCAACCATGGGGTCAATGTTATGCTCTATGATGACAATACTGTTGCATATAGGTGAGATGACTTAATGTTCTCTGCTGTTAATAATTATGAGGTTACTCTGAAATAAGTCTCATTGTCATCATTGTACCATAGTCCATCTATTTTGTCTTAGTAATTTTTTTTTTTAATTTAAGCTGTAATTTACAGTTCTACACAGGTGTTGAAATCTGGCTATTTTTTCTTTTTCCACATGAGTTTGTTTATGTACCATTTATAAATAAGTGACTTACCTATGGCTACAGTTATTAAACTTAAAACCTACAAGCTTTGGTGGATAGGTACAGTAATTTCTTTGTGCATTGATTCTGTATCATTTAAATAGATTTCTCCTTTGTACACATCACACCGTGAACGGAATTCATGTTCATTTGAATGTTGTTCATATTTGCCAAGATATTTCATTGCCAACTGTGTTGCTTAGGCTTTTAATTTACTTATCTGTCATTAAATTAAAAATTTTTTATGCTTATGTAACTTACCCAAATCTGAGGGATAGTTTAAAAAAAAATTCTGTATACAGTATAGTGTAGTGGAAACATTCTGATGTTGATGCTGGGTAATACAGAAAACAGTGAAGAAGGAAGGTGGGTTGCCCAGTGTCTGTGTATTTTTGTGTAACAACTTATTTGCGATTACCTATTTGTAGCTGCAGGATGAGAGTATTTAATTTGCCATATTATTTCTGATTTTCCAGTGGTTGTAGCACTTACAATCACATCATATTTATGTAATGTTCCTACTCAATAACTACTTAACTATACAGTTAATCTTTAAAATGCATCGCGTAACTATAGTTTTTTCCATGTACTTAATTACATAACATATATGATTTAAGAGCTGTGATGTCATGGAAAATAAACTTCGCTTTAATGAAATTCCAGTGGTTCTATTCTAGCACTCTTTGTGAGGACATACTTTCTGCCAGCTTTACAACACAGTTTGAGTATAATATTGGCCTCTTGTTCTCCCTGTTGCTGTTTATTTATGTTCTTTTGGCCTGTCTTCTGATTTTTTCCACTTCTACTGCTTCTCACTTTTTCCTTACATGCTTCTTTGCTTCTTCCTTTGTGGGCCCCTGGAAATGTATGTAAAATATCCTTTGCAAAATGTGGTTCATTTGTGAATTGTTCCAACCATGGTATTTTGAGTTTTGTTCTTTATGGTGATAGTTGGAGGTATGAGAGTATTGAAAGGGTGCCTGTAACAGGAACAGGTAATGAGGAGGTTGAGAAGGTTATGTTGTTTCATAGTTTTTAACTTGTTTCACTGTCCAGACCCTTGAAATTAATATTTCTGTCCCCCCCCTTTTTTTTAATTTAAAAAATGGTAACGGCACCATAAGTATGAAATTTGATGGAAAACTTATGGAATTATGTAAGTATACGATGTTAGTTGTCTCGGCTCAGTTTATGCACTGGCAATTTTACTGATTGGGTCCTAATTTAAGCCAATTCCATTGCTTCTGTTGACCAAATTCTTAGCTATCTTACTAGTATGACTTCCATTGTATTGATTGAGCACGAGAAACCACCCATTCAGTTATTTTAACTACCCTGTAATGTGCACAGAGGTTGGTAATTTTGTCCATTTTTTCCCAAAATTCAAACAATGCCAGTTTAAAAACAGAGTTCAAAATAAACAACGTAGGCATTCTTGGCACTAAAACAACATTTCCTCTGTTCATTAATTGCATCCCTAGGCCTCACCTACATTACACTTGCCTTCCATTTTTAATTCTTAATCACACAAAAGTAGAAGATTTACTCTGTTTCTTGAATAATAAAATATAAACAGGAATGATTGGTTATGGTTTATGTTATCCCAGTACTGTAATTGAATCAGACCTATTAAAAACAGACTAGGGGGTGTAGGGATCCTTATTCTCCTTCAGGATTATCAGCAAAAATCAAATATTTCCACTACTTTGAACTCAGTTTCAACTTCTGGTCCAGAAACCAATCAGTAGTTTATATTTCATTTCATCAAATGATACCAAGAAATAGCCAATAAAGCCATAAAAACCATCCAAGAAAAATAAAATTCTCTGTTTTGAACTGTCCATACAGTCAGAGTTTTGTTTTTTCTATCATGCACTGCATGGGGCAGGAATTTTTTTTTTATATTGTGCACACTCGCTGCACAGACCCATTCTATCATATCTAGGCCAAAATTTACTGTTCACAGCTTACCTGAGTGAGCCTCACATAGTAGAACTATGTGAGAGACCCTGGCATCAGTGATATAATTCTGTGTGATGGCCACTGAAAGGGTTCAATGTGCATACAGTACTTTAACCCTTTCACTGTCGAGACCCATGCTCACAAACTTGCTCTCAGTGCCAAAGAATTTAAAAAAAAAAAAATTTTCTTATGCAATGATAGAGAATCTCTTCATGATGGTAATGACGGCAAGAATACGAAATTTGATGGAAAACTTAAGGAATTATGTTCTCGTGAAGTTAACGATCTTGGTGATGTTTATGCATTGGCAATTTTGCCCACTTTGAGCCCTATTTTTGGCCAATTCCATTGTTCCAGTTGACCAAATTCATAGCTATTTCGCTAGAACTTCATTTGTTCTTTTGATTGAGTATAATAAACTGCCCATTTACTGATTTCAGCTACCCAATAAAGTGATCAGAAGTTGGTAATTTGGCCAATTTCATACACAATTCAAGTAAGGCCAATTTCAACATAGTGGCCAGAATAAACAATGCAGACATTCCTAGCACTAAAATAACATTTTCTATGTTCATTAGTCACGTCTCACAGCCCCTCTTATATTATGCTTGCTTTCCATTTTGAATTTTTATTCACTCAAAAAATAGAAGATTTACTGTTATGCAGACTACTGTATTACGTATTGTAAAAATGGTATAAATAATATCAGTGCATTTGTGAAAGCATATTAGACCCACCAGTTGACGTGTATTTGATGTGTGGTATGATTTATTTGTTTACTCTTGAACATCTGCAAAAATCGAACATTTCCGCTGCTTTGAGCTCAATTGCAAGGTACACTTTTATTCCGAAAACCATTCAAAATCATCTCTACTTCAGTACTATATCTTTCATTCTGTCAAATGAGACCAAGAAAATGAGAATACAACCTTAAATACCATATGAAAATTCATTGCAAAGTCGCTGTTTTAAACCAGAAACACTGTCGGAGTTTTTTTTTTTCTCATTATGCACTGCGTGCTGCAGGATTTTTTTTATACTGCTACACTGAGCACACAGACCCATTCTCTCACATGTAGGCCTACCAGCTTTCTCCCACCAGATTTGCAGGCACTAGAATTTTGGCGTAGTATTACAGAACTGACACTGGCTTGCAAGCTGTAATATTATGGGAGCGACAGTGAAAGGGTTAATTTTAAAATATAAACTTGTATCGCTTATGTGTATAGTCACCAATACAATTTTCCAGGGTTTCTTATTCTTAGATTTTGATAATCCAACATTTTTTTTGGTGGGCAACTAGAGAATAAAATTAATTATCACATTCCCTTTCCTAAATCTCTTTATTCTAGTCATTATTTCTTATGAATGTTGGTATTAACCAGATTAGCGGTATGGTTTGTGAAACTCAAAATAAACCCGTATCTGAAACAGAATTTGTTATTTAGACTTGATTTATTTCATTCATGGTAGAAAGATTCATAGGACTTCTAGGAATGTAATGGTCTGTGTAGATTTATAGATTTTGCCACTGAAGGAGCTGGTTTACTCTGCACCAAATAATCATCCTGTGGATATAAGCACAAGAGTATATTGATATGCAAAAGGCTTAAGGAACTAGGGACTCAAAAGGTTAACAGGAGTACATCTGGGTTTATATCTACAGTTGACTTATCTGTTGCAAGCAAATTTAGGATATTTGCTAAAGTCTTTTATCATATACTCGTTGATAAGATACCTTGACATATCACATAGGTTATTATATTGTTTTTCTCTTTATTTCTCAGCAAGGTGACAAACATATAATATTCAAGAAAGTGTTATTGTTTTGAGTGATAGATCTATTCAGGCTTCTTACTGCATTCCTAAGACATTAAGTTTCATTATTTGCTTTTCTCCTAATATTATTCCTAGTGCTAGGCACAGACACACCAAAGTTATATTCTGCATTTTCCTCCAGGGTACCTACTTGGGCTGACTTATTAACTTTCATGAAGGAGTAATTCAATGTGTAATGGAATCCATAAAAATTGTACACTAATTCCTTTTTCTTTGATTTTTGAGTATACATGGCTTCTCCATTGAGCTTGTTGTTATTTATTGTTACTAGTCATTATGAGAGTCAAGCACCTTCAGTAATGACTTAGAATCAGTATTAATCAGAAGAGTCAAGCTCAGTAGAGGTGACTGATCATTGACAAAAAATGTAGACGTGGAAGTGTTTATCTTAGAGCATTTTGAGATATCCAAAATTTCAGAAAATTTCAATGGCCATTAAGTATATCAGTTGCTAGTGGTTTATTTCTAGTTAAGACTATACAGTGTGAGCTCAGGGACTAGTTGTAAGTTTGGTGAAGATTTGCTAATGTGTTATTTTCTTCAGAAGTATAAGTACGATTTTTTTTTTTTAACATGCTGGCCGTCTCCCACCAAGGCATGGCGACTTAAAAAAGAAACACTTTCAGCATCATTCACACTATCAGATATAATGGTTTATATATCATTTTAAATAGAAAACATCCCAAACCTCTCCTCTAGGGTGTAGGCACTGTACTTCCCACCTCCAGGACTCAAGTCCAGCTAACAGGTTTTTCAGAATTCCTTGACAAACTGTTGCCCTCCTCACACTCCAACAATTGACAGACAGGGACTTACACTGACCATTAACAATCCCAGTCACTGTTTTACTAAGATACACACGTATTGAAAATCTGAAGTTAATTTGAAGATATAATTGAGTTTTCACTCCCAACAAGAAGTACAGTATAGAAGTAAATAACTAGAAATGTGAACCACAACAGATCTCCCTGGTGATTGACAGGTCAAACTCTATTTGCATATGATACATAGTTTGTACAAAAAATTGA